>OY776278.1:73720214-74340214 GCA_963675445.1 Linnaemya vulpina | reverse complement strand
TATCATTCCCACATTGAACACATACTTTTAACGCCAACTGTATCTTCCGTTTGCAAATGTTTATTTAATTTTGATTTATGATCTCTTCTACATCATATTGTATATCAACGTGAAATAAACATTTAAATAAATCTCATTTGTTGTTGTTGTTGTTCTCGTTGTTGCTGTTCCAATGACAACTTAAAGTCCTTCTTGATTTCTTTGCCAAACTTGAAAGAAAACAACAACTGCTTGATGTGTTTAATAAACTGCGATAATAAAGCCGGTCGAACGTATGATTGCGAGAGAGTTTTCAAGCGGCAAAAAAAAAGAAAAAGAAAGAAAGAAAAAAAGGACAGACGCTAAATAAAAATAATCCTTTAAATATAAAATAAAAGCAACAAATTGTAGGGAGAGAAGCGAACATCATTTAATACTTAAGACAGGTGGACATACAGACAGATAGTCTGACACTTAAAGACAAACATCATCGATGGAGAGGACCAGCATCTCCAAGAAAATAAAGAAGATTCATAACGACGACATTTAACAAAAGGATGTTTAGCGCATCTTCTTGTTTATTATTTGTTGTTGTTGTTGTTGTTGTTGGTATTTTCCTTTCCTTCAAACTTGTAAAGCTCTTTATGGCCCAGTAGTTGTAAAACATTATTTAACTTGCTGATGATGTCGTTGTTGTTTCTGTTTGCTGTTTGCCTTGTTTGATGTCCAAATGCCTGGTGGTTGGTTGCAGCGGCTTTAAAGTTTTTTGATCATTTTTCAAAATGTATAAGTATGTTTATTTCTTATTGCTGCTGTTGTTGTTGTTGCAGTAGTTTTGCATTACTCAAAAAAGGGCTTTAGCTAATATCAAAGCTCTTTTGCCGCCGCTTCAAAGCAAAACAAATACAACAACAACAGCAACAAAAATGAACTCCCAAAAAAAGTATTTGCGAAAGAAAAATTCCTTCTTTGGTTTCGTTTATTTGATCAACGTTCTGCTTTTGGTCATGTTACGTTATTTACTTCTACACTATTTCTTTATCATGGCAAAGCGGGCTTTGTGTGAGCTTTTTTGCAGACTGAATTGTTAACAGATCCTACAAAGTATTCATTTGCATATAATAAGTGTTTTCAAATATACATCTTTAACATTATTTAGACTTTGTAAATATATCAATTAACTATTGAGTTTTTGAAAAACAAAACTAAAAGCTTGTAAAGCTCCAAGCCACTAAAAATAATAAAGAAAGTTTTTTTTTTTTTAGGTTAACAGTTGGTCCATGCCAAACTCTTACATGTTTTTATAACTTCAAAAAAAGGATCAACTAATTTTAATACAGATTTCATAAATCCTTTCCTTAAACTTAAAATATTTTGAAATATCGATTGATTTTGAAATTAATACCATAAAATAAAAAATTATATATTCTGAATAAGCTGTAATATATAAGGCTAAAAGCTTATTATTGTAAAGCTTTTTCATTTGTCCAAGAATAATTTCATGAAAATGCTTTGCAAGCTCTAACAAGGCTAAAATAATTTTATTAAAATTTTTAAAAATTCAAATTCTTTCAGAAAAGCTTTTAAATTATTTTCATTTTGTCCCCTGAAAGCTCTTAGTAACTAAATTTAATTTAAAATAAATATGTAGTAATACTTATATAATGTGTATAATATTAGAAATCGTAAAAGCTTTTACAGCCCAAAATGTTTGAACTAGTTGAAAAGAGCTTTAAGCTCTTCACTAATTTATTTAATATTTTTCTCCCCGAAATTGTTGTTCAAAAATGATATTTCTGCAAAAAGTTTTTTTGGCAACTTCAAAAACGAAATAATTTAAGTGAAAAGCTTAAAGAACTTATATAAAATAGCGTTATTTGAGCACACATTTATTTATATAATCGTGGCATTAAAGCTTATTTTGAAGAAATTTGCAATTATAAATATCCTTTAATTTAAAGGAGTTACATTTTAATAATTATAAGCTTAATAAATAAAAAATTTTTTAATATATTCAATAGCAAAATTATTTTGGAAAGCTTTTTATAGCTTTTAGGAAAAATAGTCTGTTTCAATTGATATATAAAACCGAAGCAGACATGACAATTATTGTACATAAAATAAATTCTTGCACTGCACAATGTTTAATATATCCAAAATATGAGTTTCCCAAAAATAAAATTGTGCTTAAAGCTCTTGCACAGCAAAATGCTTAATATCTGCATATAGCTCCATTTAACATCTGTTCAGTCTTCAATTACAAAGCACGCAACTGTTCCAAAAGTGGTTTATTTGCAATTATTCGAAAAAAAAAGAGAACTCAAGTTTCGTTTCAACCACCAGCACTATTCAATTATTCATGACCATGAAATGATTCCGAACAAATAAATTTCATAGAAAAATATATCTTAAAGAAGTGATTAAAAAAAAGTAGCTTTTGACAGTCATTCAGCCAAAAAAATTTCAAAACACTAGAACATGTATTGGAGGGGTTTTTTTATGGGCTTAAATAAAAACTGCAGAAATATAAAACGCAAAGCAAAAGATTAAACGAAATGAAATTCAATCTGCTTGAGTTAAACGTATTAAAAGTAGAAGTTAAGCAAAACAGAACTTAACTGACCAGGCCAAAGCCAAGACAGACCACACACTACACAAGACTTTAAAGTAGACACTTACACGAGTGTACATATTTATGGCAAGAAGAAAAGAAAACGAGACACGTCGCGTCATTATACCACTTAAACATCAACACAAATCCAAATAACGAACACCACTAACTCGCTTTACGGAATTGGCAAAAGCGAATTTAATTAGTGGTTTATTATGTGCAAAAATATATTCCTACTTTGATTATATAAAGAAATTATACTAAAAGCTTTTAAAAGCTGTAATAATGTAAAAAGCTTTCATAATCATACTTATTTGAGTATTTCATTGTTTATGAATAGACACTGCAGAGACGTAATTATATTTGCGCCAGCTCCCTAAAAGCTTTCTCAAAGCACTTGCTTAAAATTTAAGAACGAAGAAAGATTTTTTATTATATCCAGTATGTCTATTCAATATTATTGATAAATTAATTCTGTTTCTACGAAAAATGTTGCAGCAAAATAGCCAAAAGCTTTTTCAATTTAATTTTTTTTTAATTGCTTCCGCAAAAGTTTAGGTAGTCAGCATTTATAAAAGCTGACCTAACAATAATGTTCCTCTAAAATTTTCACCAAAAGTATCACAAGAGCTTTAAGCAACTCTGTTTATTTTCACACAGAAGAATTATAATTTTCAAATCACATAGATCGAATATTTATTTTTTTATCTATGTAGCTTAAAGAAAATATAAACTAATTATTGCCAAAAGCTCTTCCAGAAAAAAGCGAAAAAAAACAACAAAAAATAAAATTGGGTGACAGAACTCTAATATAATTGTTAATAGCAATAAAATATTAACTTCTTGTATAATTTCTTATGTTTTACTTGGTTTTAGTTAAACGTTAAATGAGAGCTTTTTTATATAAAATATAGTACATCTGAGCTTTTAATGTATAGAAAAAACTTATATTTGCGCTCTTGTTGCTGTATATACTTGCAGCACTACGAAACGATTTTTAAAAGGATAGAAAATATACTGCAAAAGCTCTTTAAAAGCTTTTAATAATTCTTTCAAATCTTTTTTTTTTTTACATATGAGACTGATATATTAAGACAATAAATGAATAACCTTTTATATTAAATTTTTTATAAATCCTAGGAAAAGCTTTTTAAAAGCTTTCATTTATTTTGAGAAATTAAATTACATTATTTAGGAATGTAAAGAAATTAAAGGAAAAATCACTTTTAGTGATTTCTTATATTGTTTATGCTTTTGTTATAACCATATTAGTAAACGTTGAAAGCTCAAAAGCTTATTTTTTTGTATATGCGTTTATTATGAATTACAATGAAGGCTTCTTAAAAGCTCATTTTTATTTTCAAGTGTTCATTTAGATTTCAACATAAAAAAGACAAATTTTTTTAGCTATTGCAATTTTTGTATAGTTTTAGCGAAAAGCTTTTTAGAGCTTTCGTTTATTTGGTATAATTAAATCTATTATAAATATTTATAATGCAAATATAATTAGATATTTTCTTTATGTACAGCTCTGCTAATAATAAAAAGGCAAAGGTTTTTCAAAGCTTTTTTTAAGATTTTATTAGCATAAAGCTAAATACAAAAAAAAAACAAATTATTTCAATAGACTCGTTATGATTAATATGATTATTTTCCTTATATTCAAAAAGCTTTTTAAAAGCTTTGATATTTTATTTACATTTTTGCTGCCACTTTTAAAAGCATGTCCGTTCATTTCTTAATATAATTCATATATAAATTTGAGTTTACGTATTACGAAGGCGGAGATTCGAGGCTTCGGTGTTAAGCCTTGATTAAATAAATAATATAACAAAGAACTAAGAATAATACATCAACCATCACACTAAACACTAAATCAATACTCAACCATCCATCCATATAAAAGTGTTACAGAGAGATGAAAATTCCAACACAATCGCCGTCTTCCTTCCCTGTACACTAAAACTGTAGATGACGCGTAACATTGGAAAATTTAGCATTAAAAAGAACATTGAAATTTAAGCGAAGAGTCGCTATAACAAAACCAACCTGAACAAGATCAGGCACAAAAAGCCCAGCAATACGCTGGCCCAACAAGCCGTTGGTCGTTCATTCAGCCGTGCAGTTGTATGTCCAACCCTGTCTGTGCCACTATCCATTTCACTGGTTGGTTTGTTAGTGGCCTTTTTTTATACGTTTATTTTTGCTATTAAATTGATGATCATGTAAACGGGGCGCAGGGAGAAAAAATAAGAAAAATTAAATACAACAAAAAGATGTATTTAAGTTTGTGTCATAAAACTTGACTGCTTAAGTTTTATTACCGCAAACAAATAAACAAAAAAAGAAAAACCGTTGACGAACAAAAAAAAAAAGAAGAAGAACAACGTACGAAGAAGCCAGCGAACGCATAACGCAGCCATTAGATGGGCTCTAATGAAGTCGATAAGAGAAAAGTCATACCCTGCAGTTTAAAACAGAGTTTTATGAAGATGTTAAAAGTCTATTCGTTGTCTTAGATAAATATTTTTCCTAATAAAATATTGAAATTCTGTAGTTTTAGGAAATTGTTTTAACAAAAAAAAAAAAAAAAGCTTTTATTTCTTGTTCTTCAAATGCTAGAAAGTAACCCAAAACATTTTATTTTAATCTAAATGTTTTTCTATGAAATATGATTTCATAAATTGAAGAGATATTTTCAAAATTATTTCCAACCATCGTTGCTAATTTTTTGTCGGGAGTAGCATTCGGTGGATAACCTCTGCACATGCGCCACACTTGGCGAGATGTAAGAAAAATTATTGTGCGAGAGAGCAGAGCACATTCGAGTGTGAGAGATAGAAAAAAAATCTCTGTGGGAAATTTATTTTTTACAGAAACTCAATTGACTGGGTCGAAAGCTCCGGCTTTATTTTCTAAAAAATAAATACGGTCCAGTAATGCCAACCGATTGTAAAAAGCTTTGAACGATAATTTTTTTATCGAAGTAATAAAGTTCGTAGAGTCAGGCGGTCCCAGTAAAAGAATTCTTAATATTTTCAAAATGTACCCCGATTTTAAGTCACAAAAACTAAACAGAAAGTGACAGTTTGTGTAGCAGTGAAACCTGTCGTGCGTTTCCAAAAAAGCCCTCGTACTATATTTTTAATTTCTATTTTCATAACTTTTTCTGAGCACCATTTGAAAACGTATTTTTACATAAATTATTTTGGCCACAACCATCGCCATAATCGCTTAACTAACAGAGTCGAGCTTTTCACAAAATACGATGTTAATTTTTTTGACAAACTAAAATGCTTAAGAGTTTGAATGGATAATGCGCAGACGTCCCTTTTTCCATTATGTACTTTATTTTTAGCCAAGTTTAATTAGCGTTTTAAAGCCTTCAGAATGAGTTCAGTGAAAAGCACCTTAAAGTAAAGCGCCTTCTTGCAAGCTTTTTTTTTTTTTTTTTTTTTTTTTGATAGTATTCAAGTTGTTTTATAGTTCCGTACATTAAAAGTATTAAATCTCTTTCAAACTGTCATGTAAGTCTGAAAGAATTTAGTTTTTTGTTTTGTTGTTGCAGTTGTTCCTTAAGAATTATGTGCATAGATAAATAGATTAACGTACACCGGCTCAGGCATTCACTCACATCACATTTTTATGGCCTTTAGACCAAAAGCCCGAAGAGACCAACTTTATGGAATAGCAACGCACACACACACACACACTGCTGGCAAAGAGATGTTAACAATTTGACAGTTACTTTAGACGAGACGAGATTAAAGTTACAACGTTATCTAGAAGTTTAAAAAGTTTTTGTTGTTTGCAGCAGCAGCAGCAGCAGCGGCGGCAGCATACATGGGCTTTTGTTTTTATCTACAGTGTTGGGTTCAAGTCAAAGAGTTACGCTTCAAACGAAATCCTGGAATAGTTTAAACCTTTTTTATTAAGCGCTGGCAGACTATTTTTAAAATCAAAATCAAGTACATTTTCTTTGGCAGCTATTGCACAGTGTTTTGTTTTCGCTTAAAGCTTACAGAAACACCATGAAATATAAATAATACAAAAAAAAGCTGCTTCCGTACCACTGTGCCAAGTCTGGCCAAGAAAACCATAAAAAAAAACTCGCATGGCGATAAATAAATGCAAAAAGTTAAAAGTTAATTGGTTTTTGTCAATCTTTTTCCCCCTCTCCCTCGTTTCCCTATTCCGCAACTCCCCGCACTGTGCCCGCAAATTGGCATACACGGTTCTTAAAAGTTAAAAAAAAGAAACGAAACCAAATCCCAAACTCAACATTATTTTCCTCAGCTAATCTGTACAGTAAAAGATTTTACCTTTAGGGATGTAGACAATTTCCAACCGACCAACAACAAACACACACACACTCCGCGCCAAACTATAAAATGTCTTGGGAAAAAAAGGACAAGGTAACGAAAACTTTAAAATAGACATAAATACCATTAAACATATGCCAACTTTAACTTTAACTATGGAGGCAAACAACATCCAACATGCTGAAGTAGAAGAACAAAAAAAAAAAAAAGCTTTTTCTTCTATTTACACTTTTATGTGATGGCTTGTTGTTATGCCCTGCCTGCACGCGGTACTTGTTGCTTCTCAACTGTGTATTAAGTAAAATGAAAACAAAATCCTAAAAGATTTATAACAGTTTAATTAGTCAAACTGTCAGAACCCATTGACAGGCTGGCAACAAGACAAGAGATAACATTTCAAAATACTTAAATTTTAGCATGAAAAGAGGAACAGAAATAAAAATTGAACATTAGCATTGGCTGGATAATTGGGTGTTTGTTAATAACTTGAAAGCTTGGCTCTTCGTTAGCTTGTAATATGCTTCTACATGATTAAGGAAAAGCCCTGCTTAAAGTTTCCTTAAACTGGGTTGTTGTAAAAATTGCAATCTTTTGAAAAAAGCTTCTTCGCCAATATGGTCTGTGTATAATATTTCCTTAACAATTTTTAGAGCTTTTTTCATGCGATTAATAAAATTTTAAATGAAAGCTTAAAAAAGCTTATAACAGCTTTAAGAAAAAAATCAAAAAAAAACTTTAAAGGAAAAATCATAACATTTTCAAAAGGCGAACGGTTGTGTTTAATTATTGTATAACAAAAATACTTAGCAATCTCTTTGCTGTCTGTTAAAAGCTTTGAGGTTCCCTAAATTTATAATATATGCCGTCTAATATTTTCTATAGTATTTTCTGTAATCCTTAGTTAGTTGTTAAAATCCTTCAAATACTTTATATGTGTACAATAATTAAGATTTAACATAAAAGCTTAAAAAGCTTCGAAAGAAACAGCAAAAATATTTTAAAAGCAAAACCATAAAAAATCAAAAACATGAAGCAGTTGTGCATAATTATTATATAATTTGAAAAATTTTGTAATATCTTTGCTTTTCTGCAAAAGCTTTAAGCTTCACTAAATATTCTTTATCTTTCGAGAGTATTCAGAAATTACTTCAAAGATTTTTAGTATAATTTTCTTAACTCATAAATATTTAAAATTTAGGTTTTACGAAAAACTCAACAAAAGCTTAAATAAAGCTTTGAAGGGAAGAAACAAAAGCTTAAGAAAATCATAAAACAGCTTCAAAGGGAAGCGGATATTTGCACATTTGATATGTTTTGTGAAATCTTACTATATTGTTACACAAAGTTTTCTAAAAGCTTAACGAAAGCTTTGAAGGGAAGAAACAAAAGCTTAAGAAAATCATAAAACAGCTTCAAAGGCAAGCGAATATACACACATTTCATATATTTTATTGAATTTTACAATGTTTTCGCATCTTGCTAAGAGCTTTAAGCTTCTTTAAATACTTTATATATCTATTTTCATATTGTTTGATATTATTTAAAATATTTGATATGTCTGAAATATTTTGAAAATATCTAAAACTAAAATTTATTTTAAAAGCTTGAAAAAGCTTCAAGGGCATGAAACCAGTAATAAATCAGAGATATCATTATTGTTGTATTAATATAATTGTTTCGAAATTTTTGCAAATATTTGCTCTCCAAGGCTTCTAATATAACTGATATGTCTTAAAAGCTTTCGAAGAAGCTTCAAACAATGCTCATTAAAAAAAAAGAAGAAATAAGGGAGTTATATAAAACTTGTGTATTTTCTCTTAAGTTTTAAGTCTAAAGCTTTATAATTTTTTGGCAATTCTCTCAATTCTCCATGGAAAAAACATGACAAAAAAAGCTTCAAGGAGGTAGAGAAACTTTTAAGAAAGTTATTTATAATTATTAATATATTTTTTTTTACAATTCTTTTGTTCTTTAAAGCGTTTTCATTGTTTAGTATACATATATCGAAAGCTTTCGAGCTTTATTATATATAAAAGCTTTTTCTAAAAATGCTACAAAACATCTGAAATGAATTATTTTTCGCAACTTTTATTTAATGAAATGCTTTTCCGAACCTCAATCACATGCTAAATTTTTCTCACTTTGGTTGCCAGCAAAACAAAAAAGAAAAAAAGCACGGCTGCATAATCTTGATGACTTTTTGTTCTTATTGTTGTTGTTTTGCATGTTAATAAACCCACAAAATGGCCACCTCCAACTTCACAACGACTAAAAATAAACTTAAAAAAAAAAATTATCACACAGAAGCGTTACAGCGAAACACGCTTCATTATTCTTGCAATCACGGCTACTTGAACTGATTGTGGTGGCATCCAAACTGAAAAGACTTGGAAGTCTAGCTGAAACAGGCAAACAGGCCAACAGGCAGTTAGCAAGCAAAACAGCTGCTCTTGACTGTTGACATCTTTTGGAACAATCAGCGATGATGCTGCAGTGACTTTTGGAGACAGAAAAAGACAGACAGACAGGCAGACAGACAGACGGACCGACAGACAGTGCAAAAGCGACCCTGATTGCCAAAAAAAAAAAATAAAATAAAAAGAAAACAAAAACAAAAAAATAATAATGCGGCCACAGAACAACAAACAACAATAAAAACAGCAGCAACAAAATAATTGTTTCGAACAGCAGTCAGCAGTTGAAGAAAGAAACTTTTCGTTGGCTTTTTTCTCTCTCTTTTTCTTTCCAACTGTTGCTGGCTGTTCTTGCTTGTCAATGTTGCTGATGTTGTTTGCAACTGCTGTGTTGTTATTGTTGTTGTTGCTGTAGCTGCTGTTAATATTGATGATGATAATGATAATGACATTGCGAACGTGCTGCTTAGAAATCTGTTTTACTTCTTAGAAGTTCTTCATGTTGTTTTTCTTTCTACTGCTGCTGATTTTAGAATGTGGTGGCTGCTTTCATGCCACATGCTGTGTGTGTGTGTGTGTGTTGAGCTGAAATTTTCAAAGACAACAGCAACAACAACAACAACAGCAAATATGCAAGCAGCAATAATATTGA
Source organism: Linnaemya vulpina (assembly GCA_963675445.1). Taxonomy (NCBI): domain Eukaryota; kingdom Metazoa; phylum Arthropoda; class Insecta; order Diptera; family Tachinidae; genus Linnaemya; species Linnaemya vulpina. The sequence continues at coordinate 74,330,236 of OY776278.1, read as the reverse complement.
CAATAACAAACTGTTTCAACCGACTACAAAACAAACGAACGACAACACGAAACATGCCTGGCAATTCAATTCTTGTTTTCTTTCTATTTATTCTGCTTCATTTATGCATTTTGTTGCTCTTTTGTAGTGCTGTTGTTGTCGTTGTTCTTTTCATATTAATTTGAAATGCAACATTTTGTTGTTTTTTTTTTTTTTGAAGCCACCGTGCCAAGAAACTGCAGGAGGAATTTGTCTATGCAGGGAGTCATGAAAAATACTGAACAAGTTGGTTACAAATGTTTCATAGCGTGAAAGCTTTTTTTCGCTGCTGTGCGAATATAAAGCTTTTGTGGCGATATTATTAAATTTGGTAGTTGCAGTTTCTGAATCAATATAAGTTATTTCAGAGGCTTGTCCGAAGCTGATTGTTCTTATATTAATTTTTAGTAATAAAATTAAACAAAAGCTTTTATTAAAAAATTAAATTTAAAAGCTTTATTTTATGAATCTTGGGAGGCAGGTTTACGGTTTTATCCACAAGCCTTGCAAAAGTTAAGCATATTTAAAATCAAGCTTTACCCAAGCTTTTAGCTAAAACAATTTTTATAAACAATAGTTTTTAGAGCTTTTTTTTAATATAATGAATATTGAAATATATTGAATATATTTAGGATAATTTTTTTTTTAATTTTTCATTATGCTTTATGGCTTCAACTTGACCTTTTCAAGAATCCTTAATATGATTTGATTTTATTTTAATTTGTTACAGAAATTTAATAAAATTTTAGAATTTTATATATTTTTTCAAGAGCTTTAGAGAGCTTGTTTCTCAAAGCTTATGCAAGCAAAGTTTGAAAGCCATTTTTACTTAAACCTTTAACTCAACGGATTATTTCTTACACTTGCCGAAAATAATTATTTTAAAAACAATATTTCAATTAAATTTTGGCGCTCGATATGGATCGAAATGTTTGTATTTGAATTGTATTGAAATGCTTCCGTTTGCCCCCTATTCCTTTTTATATAAAATTTTATTTAATTTATTAAAATAAATTAAATTATTTTCTTCTTTTTAAAATTTAAAAGAAGAAACAATCAAGCAAAGAAAATATTTATATATATTGTACTCTTTTATAAAATTAAAAAAAAGGAAAAATTCATGTTTCATATTTTTAGGAGAAAGTGCCGAAATTTTCAAAGTTGAGTAAAATTTTATATAAAAAACTCCACAAGCTTAACTAATGGCGTTTTCTTTTCTAGAAAACATGTGACATTTTTTAACTTATTTTCTAAAAAGTGGCAGTTTGGAAAAGCTTTAAAATAGAAACTATTTTTCGTGAGAAATGTTGGATTCATTTCTAATAAATTCCTTATATTGATATGGCAAAATGTTGCCATTTTCTGTTAAAAAGTGTGAAAAATGTTGCATTATTTTCTAGAAAAGAAATCGACGTAATTTTTTTTTTAATAATTTTGAGCCATCAAGAGTTATTAAGTTTAAGAAATAAAATATTTGAATTTAAAAAATTTTGAGTTTTAAAAATATATGAAAACTAATAAGAAATTAACAAAAACTCTTGTACTGTAATAAAAAGCTTAAATTCCAAAGCTGTTGTAGTTGCTGTTAAGCTTTAAAGTTTCATATGTTGGCTTGTTAAAAGTATGCGTTGCCCAGTGTAGGATACATTTTGCTGGCTGGTTGCTATTCTTTGCTTTTTTGTTTTAATTCTTTTATCTCTTATTTTTTTTATTTATTTTTTTTTTGTTGCGAACAGCAGCAGTTAAATTGAACAATGTTTTGCTGATCACAGTAGTTGTTCTCTGTTGCTGGTGGCAATTGCCAACAATTGTCGCCAGCATGGTATTGAACTTGTTAAAATCTTTTGGAAAACCTTTACTTTTCCACAGAGAAATAGAAAATAAAAGACAAGAGAACAAAAAATAAATAAATAAATAAATAAAGATCGATTGACAACCAACAGAGACCAAAAGTAAAATACAAAAATTATAAAAATCAATGCTAAACCACCATCAGCAATTCGCTGCAGACAACGACAACAACAACATCAACAACAAAAGCAGCAATAACAGTAGCATTTCAAGATTGCAGCAGCCTTGTCTTCTTCCCCAGTTAAATCCCCGATAAAATGTGGAAAATGTCAAAAAGTTTATAATTGTATTGGCTTTTTGTAGGATTGTGTGTATTTGCAACATGCAACATTCTAAATGAAACAACAACACCACAAGCAAGCCAACAAACAAACAAACAAACAAACGAATCAACAAAAAACATGTCGCCATTCACGTTGATCGCTTGTTAAACGTCTCCTACCGTAGCGATGTCATCAATATCAAAACGAAAGCATCTCCAATCGGAACAAGAACGAACGAACGAAATGCTGCTGCTATTTTTTTCTAAATTTTTTTTCAATTTATTTATTTCTATTCCTTGTAATTGTGGTTAGAAAATAGTTTTGGTACTTCTTGGCTGCATTTTATCTTGTTGGATGATAAGAGTGGTGCCGTTGCAGGTGGAGGAGGAGGACAAGGAGCTGGTGGTGGAGTGGTGCCACTAGTTGTTGTTTTTTTTTTAATAAACTTCTCCTACTTTATTGCTCGTGTCACAGCAATAACTAAAATACGAACAACAAACAACTGCCTGCAACTTGTAAACTTTTTCCTGCAGGTTTTCATTTTAATTTTATGATTTTTTCGTCAAAAGTTTGTCTTATTGCTGTTGGAGTAAACTCCCAAGGAGGATCGATCTCATTATTTTATTTTAATTTGTTTCACAGATTTAATAGAATTTTAGAATTTTATATATATTATATTAAAGAGCTTTAGAGAGCTATTTTCTTAAAGCTTATGCAAGCCAAGCTTGAAAGCCCTTTTTATTTAAAACCTTTAACTCAAAGAATTACTTCTTGCCAAATATAATTGTTTTAAGAATAAAAAAAACTGCAATTGAAAAAGGAGACTGCTTGTAAATATTCAAGGCGGAAATTGCTTTAATAAAAAGCTTTACTCAAGCTTTTATTCAAATGCTTGAATATGAGTTAATAAAACAAAAAAATATATACATTTTGAAGAAAAAGAGATTGATGGTAAATTTTGTACCATAAATTGCTTTAATAAAAAGCTTTACTTAAGCTTTTATTCAAATCCTTAAATATTAATTAATATAACAAATTTTTGTGTAATAAAATTAACAAGTATAAAATAATTTTCAAAACAAAAGAACTTTGTGGAACAAGAACAAACATGTTCCAACACATTTTCAAAGCTTTCAATTTAAATAATTTACAAAAAAACTTGACGCGCTTCAAAGATAAGCATGTGTGAAATTAATCCTCCCATTGAAAGATGTTATAGTTTTAGCAAACGAAAAATTATAAGAAAATTATATCCATTCGAGACTTGTTTCTTTTAGACTACTTAAAGTAGCGGGTATGCAAAAAATATATTCCACAGGAATGGCAACTCTTATTTTAAATTTTGTTAAATTTTAAATTAAATTTTGCGGAAAGTCAGGGAAAATGCGATAAAACCTGCCCAAATATGTAGCAACACTGGTGACAACTACATCATTTAAATAAAAAAATATAAAAAAGAAGTAAAAGTGCTATAATCGGCTGTGCCGAATATTACATATACCCTCCAACGCACACCTGGCGTTACATATATTTTTAAGTACCAATTTTATTCCTTCAAGTTATAAAATAGTTGTAATTAGCAAAAAAAATAACAAGAACAACGTCAGTTGCCTTTTTGGTTACTACTTTTGAATGAAAAAAATCAATTTTCCATCTCTGAAAGGAAATTTAAATTTTTTTTACCGATGCAAATCTTCATGAGGTTTCATTTAAGAAAAACTTGAATTTTTTAAATATTTTGGTCACTTTCATGTACTACAATATATTGTATGTAACAAAAAAACTTTAAATTTCCCAACCCTGGAAGTGAAATTTAATTTTTTTTGTTTTCTTTATCAATGCAACTCTTCATGATGTATAAAGCGATTTTATTTAATAAAAACTTAAAATTTTTAAACATTTTCGTTACTACACGTACTACAAAATACTGAATGCACAAAAAAAACTTTGAATTTCCCATCCCTGGAATTTTCTTTATTTTTTTAGTTTTTGTTACACAATTGAGGCTTTCCAAAGCATTTCAATTTACGAACAAACAAAAAATATTGATTTTTGGTATTAATTTTGCGTCGAGAAATGGTGTACGCCTCCCAGCTCTGGAACCATATTTCAATATCACTCCATTTCAAATCATTTCTAATCCATTAGCCCGAGAACGAAATTTCGAGCTCTTCTGGTTACTTGGGAAAACCGATTTCACGTACAGATAGACGGACATCGTACATCGGGTGTTTTTTATAGAGTGATACAAGTTTAAATCATAATAAAAAATAGTAATATAATTTTGATATCAATGGATATTGGATAGAAAATTTTATGACATTAATGTTTAAAAATGATTTCGGCCATGTGGACGCCACGGCTGACGCGTACAAGGCGCAATCTGGAACACCAATTTTCACAAACTTTTCGCAGCATTTGCGGCCGTATCTCGCCGATAACTCTTCGAATGTTGATTTCCAGGTGTTCAATTGTTTGCGGTTTATCGACGTACACAAAAGACTTTACATAACCCCAAAGAAAATAATCGAATGGGGTTAAACCACACGATATCGGGGGCCAATTATTGGGCCATTTCTTGAAATTATATTTTTGTCAAAAGTTTCCTTGAATAAATCAATTGTAGCGCCCGCTGTGTGACATGTGGCTGCGTCCTGTTGGAACCACATATCAGCAAGATTAATGCCAGCTAATTGAGGTACGAAAAAACTTCGAATCATGTTCCTACACCGTTCACCATTGACAGTAACATTCTGACCATCATCGTTTTTGAAGACATATGGGCCAATGACTCCGCCAGCCCATAAAGCGCAAAAACATTAATTTTCTGTGGATTTCAGGTGTTTCGACAAAATCTTGTAAATCCTCCTGACTCCAAATGCGACAATTCTGCTTATTTACGTACCCATTCAACAAAAAATGGACCTCATCGGAAAATAAAATTTTTAATGGACAAAGTGCACGATAAGTTTGACGAACAGAACCATTATTTTGATTAAAAATTTCCACAATTTGCACGCGTTGCCAACTATCAGCTGTTAAATGGGTGGTCAAGTAAAGCAGTGATGCCAACTCAAAGTTGTATCGCTCTATAAAAAACACCCGATATATACTTTATGGGGTCCCATATTAATACCGAAGAAATTACACACGGAATTACAAACCTGTAGCCTTCCACTTTTTGGTGAAGGGTGTAATAAAAAACTCAACAAATAAAGACGGGCTCAAATGTGTAGCAACACTTGTCAGTCATAACTTTTCTCTTAAAAAAAATCTTCATTCAAAATCTTTTATTTAGTAAAAAAAATTATTAAAAAACCAAACTGAATAATTAATTTAATTTATTTGTTAAGCATTAAACACAATAACGACAGCAGACTACAACTCGTCAACAATAGAATCCACGGGCGTATATGAGAATGATTATTTTTGCTACTACAGGCAACACGGCTACGGGTTGTTGTCCCTGCTGTTTTTGTGGTTGTAGCCAAATTAAACTAATTTCTATTTTGCTGGGCGACAATGAGTAGCTGCAATGTTGCCAGTTTAATATAAATAAATTCAATTGTTGTAAACTTGAAAATATATTGTTTTATTATACAAAAAGAAACAATAAAGTACATTTCCAAGTTAATGAAATGATTTCTTGTCATATACTGTGGACTTTAAATATATTTTACTGGAATAACACTATTTAGGAGTATTACAAATATAAAAGCGGCTACACTGGCGTATGAAGAGAATTCTACTACAAACAACAACTCATGGTTATTGATTTGGTAGAGTCGTCTTAAAAATAATTAAGCAGCTGACTACGAGGCAACGATTGTAGCTTTTGTAGTCGGTGTTTGTGCAGTGCGCTGTCGTTATTGAGTTTAATGCTTAAGTCGTTTTCATAGATTTTATTAATTTTTTTTTATATTGAATATTTTTAACGCCCAGTACTTTTCCCTTTTTAGAAGTGATTTAAAATCAATTGAATACGTTGTGATAAAAACAACGACTGCTATTGATCTTGTCTTGATCTTTTAATATTCTCTGCTTTTCTTATATAATTCTTCAAAAGCATTTCCCACATCTGATGATCTCTTTTTAAAAACAATTAACACTCTGTTATGGTTTTTCTATGAAAAAAAATAAAAAATATTATTTAAAAAAAAACAGTAGAAATTGTTGCAACCAGAAATACAAATAAAATGTAAATAATTGCAAACGCATTTGAAATGCGGAAAAAAATGTGCAACGCCAATGAAACATGCAACATTTGTTAACTGCAAAACGAGCAGCAGCAGCAGCAACAACAACAACAACAAAACAACAGCGGCAGCCAAATGTAAAGAAAACAACAGTTAACAACTTTAGACTTAAACTTTGGACATCAGCAGATACACACACACACAAACACACGCCAGCGACTGCAGAGAGCGAGTGAGTAAATGAAAGAGCGTGTGTGTGTGTGTGTTTGCTGCAAATAGTTGCATTACCAAAACAACATGCAATTGATGTTTCATTTCTCTGTTTCGATTGTTCGTTCGTTCGTTTGTTTGTTTGACCGCGTGTTCGGTTGCTTGTGGTGGCGCATTACGACACACATTATGGCGCCAGTAATTACACAAATACCGCCACGTTACAAATTCTTTTCAAAACTCTTGTTTGTAGTTTATTTTTCTTGCTTTTTTCCGAATATTGATGTGCTGTTGTTTTGTTTTTTTTTCTGCTTTTGCATTTATGGACTTCTTTCACTTCTGTGGAAATGTTAGAAATAAAGATGAGTCTCTGGAAATACCAGCACAAAAAAAAAGAAGAGAAGAAAAAATCTTAAGATTCTACACGCTTTTAAGGAAACTGGCCAAGAATTGTAATGGAAATAACGCTCGAATGCACTCGGCAGGGAATAAATGTATGTGTGTGTGTGTGTGTGTGTGTGTGTGTATGAAGATATTTAACAACTGCAACATTTTCCTGCGGACGCGGACTGGTTGCAGGCCAACACAACACTAGTCTACAATAATTGTTGCAGTCCTCATCGTTGTGGCCTTTGAAATGACGTTAAATTGTTTTCACTGACAGTGACAATATGGCGTCATTAATATGATTTTTATTATCGAGAGAGTTGGGAGCAACTGAAACATCGGCTAGAATTTTAATGAACACAAACAATTTCAAATCACACTTTGCGCCGATTGTGTTAATTAGCTGAACAGCGGAAATTAAAAGCCTTCACAAAAGCTTCAGTTGTCGTTGTTTGCGAGATCTGATAAAAAAGAAAACAACAGCCTTTTGGGTCTGCAGTTAATTAAAATTAAAAAAAAAAAATCATTTCAGCAGCATTAAACAAACTTGCGAATCTAAAAGACTACTGCAGTTAAAATTGTATTTTATTAAAATACTTCAGCCCTAAATTTTAAAATAAACTTTTTAATATTGATTTCTTTCAAATGCAGTTCAAATCTAAATTATTTTTCCTGTACAGCAGCTGTTAAGTAACGATGTCTGTCCCTCGATTTCACTACATGTCGTTCTGTCGCTTAATCGCCCGCTATCCTGTTAACGGGTGTTGCTAAACAAGCCTAGACCTTCGCGAAAGACAAATTTCAAATCATTATGATTCAACTGCCCATTAATTTTTTTATCTTCATAATTAATAATAAAATTAATTTATTACATATACCAAAAAGTACTATCCCCAGAAAAAAACTCTTTGAAAAACGAAAGATCCATTCTGTTATCAAGCAGGTTTTCTCAAAAAGTACTTTTCTTAAAAGTACTTACTGAAAAGTACTTCACTGAAAAGTCCTTTTCTGAAAAGTACTTTAAGAAAAATAACTTTACTGAAAAGTAATTTCTTAAAAAGTTCTTTTGTTAAAAATTCTCTTATCAAAAGTACTTTTCTGGAAAATTACTATTCTGGAAAGATATCATCCCGAAAAGTACTTTTCTGAAAGATACTTTACTGAGACGCTTTTTTTTTCTTTCTGGAAAACACTTTTCTTAAAATGCCAAAAATAAGCACTTTTTGGTAAAGTACTATTCTGAAAGGTACTTTACTCAAAAGTTCTTTTGTGAAAAACACTTTTGTAAAAAAGTACTTCACTGAAAAGTATTTTTCTGAAACATTGTTTTCTGAAAGGTTCTAATCTGATAAGTACTGTACAGAAAAGTACTTTTTCCGAGAAGTTCGTTTCTCAAAAGCTCGTGTCTCAAAAATACTTTTCTGAAAACTACTCTTCTGAAAAAGTATTTTTCTGAAAAGTACTTTTCTAAAAGATACTTTACTTAAGAGATCTTTTGTGAAAAACTCTTTTGTAAAAAAGTACTTCACTCAAAAGTATTTTTCTGAAACATTGTTTTCTGAAAAGTTCTAATCTGATAAGTACTCTACCGAAAAGTACTTTTCCGAGAAGTTCGTTTCTTATAAATTTGTGTCTCAAAAGTATTTCTCTGAAAACTACTCTTTTGAAAAAGTATTTTTCTGAAAAGTACTTTTTTGAAAAGTACTTTACTCAAGAAATCTTTTGTTAAAAACTATTTCCTGAAAAAGTACTTCAGTGAAAAGTATTTTTCTGAAACGTTTTTTTTTAGTTTTCTGAAAAACACTTTTCTAAAAACTTCTTCCCAAAAAATATTTTCCTGAAAAAGGGACTTGGTTGAAAAAGCAAACTTCTGAATGAAAAGTACTTTTCTAAAATGTTTGTTTTTTTCTTAAGTTCTATTCTGAAAGGTACTTTACCAAAAATTACTTTTCTGAAAAGCACTTTTCTAAAAAGTTCTATTCCTAAAACTACTTTTCTAACCAAGTACTTTCTCGAAAAAATACTGTTCTGAAAAGTACTTTTATTAAAAGTTCTTTTCTGAAAATTACTTTTCTAAAAAGTTCTATATAAAAAGTATTTTCCTGAAAAAGTACTAGATAGAAAGGCACTTCTTTGGAAAAGTACACTTTTGAAAAGTACTTTTCTGAAACGTTTTTTTTTTTCTTAAAAGTTTTGTTCTGGAAATCACTTTACCGAAGATTACTTTTATGAAAAGCACTTTTCCGAAAAGCTCTTTTCTTAAAAGTACTTTTCTGAAAAAGTACTTTCTCGAAAAAATACTATTCTGAAAAGTACTTTTATGAAAAGTGCTATACTGAAAAGTGTTTTCCTGAAAAAGTACTATATAGAAAGGAACTTGTTTGAAAAAGTACTCTTCTCAAAGGTACCATTCTCATAAATATTATATTCAAAAAAATATATGATTTAAAAAAAGTTGATGTTTGTTTTATATAAGTACTTTTTTTTCATAAAGTACAATTTTCGAAAATTAGATTTAAAAAATATATCTTTTCCAAAAGCTTATCACATTTCAGAAATATATATCCAAAAAATTAATTTTGAAAAATTCATTTTCAGAAAAGTGCCATTTCTTAGGAGTACATTTTGCACAAAGTACCAGTATTAAATTTATTTTAAAAATATATTCTAAATTTATGTCTCGCACCACCCTCGTAGAATGTCGATTGAAAGCAATAAGAAAAAACCGACTGTTTGTTACTATTTTATTATGGAGCAACACAAAAACAAAGAACTGAACTTTTAACGACTTTTTAACCCTTTTCAAGCATAAAGCGCCCATACACAAGCAAAATGTTGTTAACCGTTTGGGGGAGGGAGCAGCAGACAGCTGCTTGCCAAAACCATTTACAGCCAAAGTTTGTTTCAAAGGCAATTAAACTGAAATAAATAAACATTTTTTTTTGTTAAAAAAAAGAACTCCAGCTTCAGAGTCGTTAAAGTTTAACAGGCGGAGTAGGTTCAGCACGAAGTGTATGAAAGCAACCACCAACTGTTTTAATGATTTTTCGCCTTTTCAGCAAGTTTTCCAGTGAAATTTGATGCGTGCAAATATAATTTAAAATGACATCATTCTTACAATATCTGCATAAAGGATTTTGTTTTTATTTATTTATCATATTTGAAGTTCTTTTTTTCTCCTTCTCCTCCTTCTTCTTCTTCTTGTCAGAGTTGTGTGTGCGACATGCTGGCGTGAGTGCTGCTGGCTGGTGTGCGCTGGAGTTTTTGGTGTTTGAAATCTATTTGATATTTAATATTTTGCTAACAAATTTTAATTCGACTATAATTTTTTTTTTATCAACACACATGAGTAAAACAAACATTTTTTTTGTTGCTGTTGCTGTTGTTGTTGTTGTTGTTGTTGTTTGTTCACTTGGCTGTTTGATAGTTTTTGAGACAAATTTATTTAATCGGGCATAATGAATGCTCTTTAAGCAAAAATGTCAAGAGAGATTAGAGCGATAAATAGTGACGTCTCGATTGAGTGCTGCGGATTTCTTTTTTTTTATCAAAAATGATTGTTAATAAAAAAATCGATGGTTTAAAGATCACATCAAGTTAAAATATAATCTAATGGCGTGTAAGATTAAGTGGTCACAAGTTTAGCTGCTCATAAAAAAAAATTCCAACGAACTTGTGAAGCCATTTTCGGGCTTAAAGATTTAGGAGTTTTTAAAGCAAATCATACATATATTTTTATAAAAAAATATTTTTTTATATATTCTTTTTAATATTTGATATAATTTTGTATCTTCAGCTCTCTTTAAAGCTGCAATAAAAGCATTTTTTAGATTTTTATTAAAAGCTTAAAGAAGATTTCTAATTAAACCTGCCCTTCCTGCACCTGGTGTTCCGGCTTCTTTTAAAGAATACATAATTATGAAATCTTAAACTATTTTTTTAACTTATTTCTCTCATATATATTAAAGCTAATTTTTGAGCTTTTTCCAGATATAGCAAAACTGTTGAAAAGTTTTTATAATATTAAACTTTTCTAATTCTGATAATTAACATCAACTGATTTGCACATCTCTCTCTTAATTTAATATTCTCAAGCTTAAAGCTTTTGGTGCTTTAGAAAAAGCTTTCTAGCTATATTTAAAACAAGCAATTGAAAAGACTTTCGTTTCATTGCCAAAGCTTTTCCTTATTCTTCAAGCTATTCAGAAATTTACGCAAATATTTAAAAAAAAAATTTTATAAAAGAAATCTTTATAAAATTGTTTTAAAAATTCGTTACACATACAATCTAAGAAATTTTGCTCAAGTTGACGAGCTTAAAAAAAGCTTTTCCGAATATATATTTATCCAATAAATGCGTCTTATAATTAGGCAGAGAAGAATTTATTAAAAATTTTTTTTCTTTGTTAAGCATTAACAACCGTAGACTGCAAACCAACTTGAAAAAAAAAATTGCTTAAATTTTTCATAAGCAAATTTTCACCAACAATTCGAGAATTGCTTCAGAAAAAGCATAGTCGACTTTAAATTTGAATTTTTTCTTGTCTTTTAAAAGATTAAAGGGAAAACTAAAATAAGAATTAGTTGAAAATAAACGTTAATTTGCTCTTTAATATTTTTAATATTTTTAATATTCCTACAAATTATTGTTAACTCACTTATACATCTCTGCAAATTTGATACAGTGAAAGAAATATCTGCCTCTTTAAAATTAGTGGTTTTAAAAAAATATTTATAAAGCTATTAGAAGGCTTCTTAAAACTCTTTCTTAAATATATAAAGGCTTGTTAAAACTTTTTATCGCTGTAAAGCTTTGCTGCCCTAAAACTTTTTCAAAGCTTTTGTTTTTCAAAGAAAATTTTAATTTTTACTTAATATATTTTACAATTCTTGCTATTTAAACACCTTATTTGGATATATATGATTATGAGCTTTATTTTTAAGGCTAATCAATTAAAATTTCTTGTATAATTTCCAAAGCTTTTTTGAATCTGTAAAATGAAAGGTTTTTCAAAAAAATTTTAGTCCTTGGCTTTTTAATCTTCAAAGCTTCTCTTTTAAATTAATTCTTAGGAAATTTTATAACAATAAGATTTAGAGTTCTTATATTATATGTTCAAAGCTTTTGAAGTAAAATTCGCCATATAAGTATTTAGCAATTAATAAAGCTTTTTACCAAAAAACTCAATTGAAATTTGCTTGCTGCAATTTTCTTAACTTATATACGACCTTATTTCATAATAATCACCCTTATCGTGTTTGGAGTATTCGCCTTCAAGATTCGACAATTTGTAATAGACTAAAGACGAAAAAACAAAAGCTTTCTTCAATCTATTACAATATGGCGAATGTAAAGGTGAAATACGCCAAACACGATAAGGGTGAACTTATTATTAAGCTTAAAATCTTTTTATATAAAAATATAAATTTTTATAAATATTAATTTTTGTAAATATAAATTTTTAATAAAAAATGTTTATATATATTTTTTTAATAAAAAATTTTTTATATTCGTATTTCGCCCTTGAGGAAAGTATTTCAAAATTTTTATATTAAAAGATCTCAAGTTTCAAAAATTCATTATTAAATAATAGCAAAAGATCAATAATAAATAAAAAGCTTTTGTGCAACCACTTGCTTTTATGCAAAAGTGTGGGCGAATAAATTGTTAAGCTTCAAAAGCTTTAAAATTTCTTGTAATTTTTAATCACTCTTTTATTTTAAAATAATATAAAAAGATCAATAATAATTAAAAAGCCTTTGTGCCACCACTTGCTTTTATGCAACAGTGTTTGGTGAAATGAATGGTTAAGCTTCAAATGCTTTAAGATCCATTTTAATTTTTGATAAATTTTTTATTATTTACTTAATATTGTTGTTGTTGTAAACTATTTCAAATTAGAAATTTATTATTTGTAATAATCTGAAATTAATTATTTGCATTGAAAGCTTTTGGGTAGTTTGTGAGCTTTTTAATTGCTGTTAGTGTCTAGTGTTACATGAGGCCTGGTTTTTTTCTTTCCCGCTTGTCTTGACAAAAATATGAGACCTTTTCTTTTTGCATTAATTTATTATGCATTTGTTGTAAAGTTTTGCTGTTGTTGTTTTTGTTGTCTTCTATTTTTATTGTCGCAAGCAAACATTTTCATCTGTAATAAACAAAGATGATGCTGGTGTTGTTGTTGCTGCTGCTTCTATTGTTGGCTGGATGCTGTTTTTAAAACATTTATATTCTGCTTCTTATTATTGTTGTTGTTGTTGTTGCTGTTGCTGTTATTGCCACTAAATCGTCGTATATGAATGTTGGCAGCATATGAGGCATGCAACAATACATGTTTCTATGATTTTTATAAATGTTCATGTGTTTGTTTGTTTGGTTGTTTGGTTGTTTGCTTGTGTTTGTTGCTTTTGTTGTTTAGTTATGTCATTGTCGTGATGCCATTAAATGTGTCCATTACCATTTTTATGAGCTTTAAAGCCATTGACATTGTGACTTGTTTATAAAGCTGCCTCTTGAGTTTGTTTTTCTTCTATTTCTATGTCTTTGTTTTTTTGTTTTTTTTTCTTTCCTTCCTTCTTTCTTCTTGCTATTGCTATTGCTATTGCTGTTGTTGTTGTAGTTTTTGTCATCACTGCTGCTACTTTACGCTGTAGTAATTCTCTTGTTGTAACTATAGCATGCGGCGTTTTGTTGCTACTGCCTATTACCAAGTTTTGTTGCTGTTGTTTGTTGGTTTGTTACTTTTATAGGGGTTAGGAACCTGGTTATTGAATAGAAGAAAAAAAAGATCACATTTTTATGTTTTTGTCATGAAATTGATTGTTAAAAGATCGATAACGACACAAAAGCTACAACAACTACAGCAACAACAGGCTAAGAGAAGTTGCTAAAAAGGAACATTTCCAGCAAACTGAAACTCAATTGTACGATTCTTTTTTTTTATATATATTTTTCTTCTAAAAGAAGGTTCAAGTTCTTGGAAGTTCATAGAGTGAATAAAATCGAAGCAAAATGGAAAAGTTTTTATTTACAAAGAAGCAGAGAAGACATACAACAACAACAACAACAACAACTTAATTCTTGGGCTAGCAACAAGCAAATTAAATATGCAATTTAATTTATGCAGAAACGTTTTCTATTTTAGCCCTGCTAGTCGCCGCCAAATTAATTTGCCAATTAAAAGCTTTTCCAAGGATTTTAAAATATGTTGCGCCAAAATTTTACAGGAAAAAGTAAAATATATTTAAAATAACTATTTACAAAAAATAATAAAATGAAAAGGAATTTGATGACCAAATATTAAACCGAAAGCACTTAAAACTTCTTCCCAAACAAAAGCTTTTAATTACAGTTTTTTTTTTATAAATAAAGGAGTTTCCTTGTAATATATGTTTAAATGAAATCTTTTTAAAAAGGCTTTTTATTATAAAATAATATTTATATTTTTTGCTAATAATAAGCAAAAGCTTTTGGTTGCAGCTTTTTTTGATAAATAAAAGAATTTTCTTTTATTTTTTTTTTTTTTATTTGAAATCTTTTTAAAAAAGCTTTTTGTTATAAAACAATATTTATATTTTTTTGCTAATAAAAAGCAAAAGCTTTTGGTAACAGCTTTTTTTTTATAAATAAAAGAATTTTCTTTTAATTTATTTTTATGTGAAATCCTTTTAAAAAAGCTTCTCATTATAAGATAATATATATATTTTTTGCTAATAAAAAGTAAAAGCTTTTGGTTACAGTTTTTTTTTATAAATAAAAGAATATTCTTTTAATTTACTTTTATGTGAAATCTTTTTAAAAAAGATTCTCATTATAAAAAAAAGCTTTTAACGACAGCTTTTTTTATAAATAAAAGAATTTCCTTGTAATATATGTTTAAATGAAATCTTTTTGAAAAAGCTTTTTATTATAAATAAATATATATATATATATATATATATATATATATATATATATATTGCCAAATAAAAGCAAACGCTTTTAATTACAGCTTTTTTATATAAATAAAGGAATTTCCTTGTAATACTCTTTTAAATAAAATCTCTTTGAAAAAGCTTTTTTTTATAAAATTATATATATATATATATTTATATATATATATATATATATATATATACATACATTATTTTTGTTTGCCAATAAAAAGCAAACGCTTTTAATTACAGCTTTTTTATATAAATAAAAGAATTTCCTTGTAATATATATTTAAATGAAATCTTTTAAAAAAAGATTTTTTTTATGAAATAACATATATATTTTGCTTTTAACGCTGTTACTTTTTTTTAATGACACTTTAACTTTAAATGGCCTTGTGCTTGTTGCCGCCACTTAGAACAAGACCCTATAATTTGGAAATATTTTTTTTTAATTTTTTTTTTTTGTTAGCGAAAAGCTTTTGAAAATAATTTAGATTTTAATTTTCTATTAAAAAAAATCTTGCACACAAACACTTTGCCGGTGGTCCAAATCAAAAAGAGTTGCAGCCAAACCAAACCTTAAAATACCAAAACGTATGTGGCAAGAAAACAAAAAACTAAAACTTCCAAAGGCCAATGAAAAATGTTGCACATTTGAGTTGAAATTTTTGAAACTTTCAAAAGAACATGTGGGTTCTTTTTGTGAGCTTAACAAAATTCTAATATGGGAGGAGCTGCTCCGTTGGAAGCATTTAAGTGTGGAAATAAAGCGCCGTAAACTTTTTTTATAAAACATTTTGTTTAAATTGTTTGTTTCAAAGGGCCGAAATAATTTAGTTGCCAGTAAATGGAAACCACACACATGGTTTTAGCGAAAACGAAATAAAGTTATAAAAAAAAAAAAATTTTTTTTGTTTCTCAAACTGCAAAATAATTTGCCAGACCTTTTCTGGTTTCTCAAAAATATTTTTGAAGTTGTTATTTTTTTTAAAGAGTATGTCTGATATCACACCTTATTTTTTCGGAAAAAAAAAATTATACTGAAATTTTAACACCAAAAGGAATAAAAATCTTCTACCCTTTTTGCATTCAATTTTTTTTATGAATGGAGGACACTTTTTAGGGAATTTCAGCAACAGCTGCTGTTCTGCCAGGATCATGTTACCCGGTTATAAGATTCCTGTAAAAAATGTATAATTTTTTTCTGTCATAACAGTTCACTTGAAGCTTTTTTACTTTTACTTAAGGCATGATAAAACATGATTTGATAAGTTGATCTACCACAACGTTTTATTATTTCAAAATTCTTGTAGTTAAATAACAACTTAACTTGTCTTAAATAAATATGTATATAAATAAATGCAGTTGGCCATAAATCTCCGTAAAATCAACAACATTCTTAAATAAACACTTAACGCCTGCGCGCTTAAAGAATGACAGCAACAAAAAGCTCAAAGTTTTAATGTGCCAGTGATTGTTTGGTGTCTTATTGAAAGGCACTGCAAGTTTTTACTTTTAATTCTAGCAAACACCAACAAAAAAAAACCAACAAAAACTTTTATACAGATCACTTAAACAAAATTATAATACAAAAAGAAAAAAATTGCAACAAAATCAAACAAAAAGCCTGCTGCATTATTACGAGAAGCCGTATGGCTTTCAGATTTCATTATCAACTCAAAGACAAACAAAACTGTCATGTGTTGACAGTCACAGTACACACGCAGCTGTCATTAACGCAACAACAAAACAATAATACAACATTGGGAAACAATACAAAGAAATACCCACACACACACACACTTTTCCACATGCCTGCATTTACATAGAGAAAAAAACTTGAAAAAATTCCTCAAAAATATAACAAAAACAAGAACAACAACAACAACAACAACAATTACACTAAAGAGATCATTTGCAAGAGGGCAAGCTAACAAACCTTGAAAATAGGAAAGCAGGGAAGGGAAAGAGATTGAATGAGAGAAAGCCAAAGAAGAAGAAATTTGCAGCAGGTATGGAAAATAGAAATATTGTGGAGTTATAAAAGATCAATGGGTTTTAAGCCCGCAATAAATCACAGTAAATCCTGAGCAGGAATATCTTGTGCTCTACTTTTCAAAAATTTATTTTATAAAAAAGTAAAATGCGAAGATTTCAATAAAATTGCGAAGATTTCTTTGCGTCAAAAACAAAATCAAAAGTTTTACAGATAAATAAAACTCAAAGTAATTATAACAGTATAACAGTTGAAGTTTTTAATATTTCAACGCTTACTCACAGCAACTAAAAAAGACATATCTTTAAATAGTGGAAAGTTTATCTTGGACTGATGAGTATTTCGAAAAAAGTAAACAAATAAAACTCCAAATAAGTATAACAGTATAACAGTTAAAATATTAAATATTCCAGCGCATACCCACAACCTTTAAGACAGACATAAGTTCTTTCAATAGTTGAAACCTTATTTGGACCAATGAGTATTTTGAAAAAAAAAAAAAAAAAATTATAATAGTAATGAAAGTAATTATAACAGTATAGCAGTTGAAAATTTAAAGATTTCGTCTTGTACTCACACTCATAAACTTGGAAGTTTATTTTGAGCAACTCGAAAACAAGTAAATTAATAAAACTCATAATAATTATAACAGTATAACAGTTAAAGTTTTAAATATATCAGCTCAAAGCTGTAAGTTCTTTCAATACTTGAAACTTAATTTTGGAAGGATAAATATTTTGAAAAAATAATATTATTATAATAATCAAAGTAATTATAACAGTATAACAGTTGAAGTTTTAAATATTTCAACGCTTACTCACAGCAACTAAAAAAGATATATATTTAAATAGTGGAAAGTTTATCTTGGACTGATGAGTATTTCGAAAAAAGTAAACAAATAAAACTCCAAATAATTATAACAGTATAACAGTTAAAATATTAAATATTTCAGCGCATACTCACAACCTTTAAGAAAGACATAAGTTCTTTCAATAGTTGAAACCTTATTTGGACCGATGAGTATTTTGAAAAAAAAACTAATAATTATAATAGTAATGAAAGTAATTATAACAGTATAGCAGTTGAAAATTTAAAGATTTCGTCTTGTACTCACACTCATAAACTTGGAAGTTTATTTTGAGCAACTCGAAAAAAAGTAAATTAATAAAACTCATAATAATTATAACAGTATAACAGTTAAAGTTTTAAATATATCAGCTCAAAGCTATAAGTTCTTTCAATACTTGAAACTTAATTTCGGAAGAATAAATATTTTGAAAAAATAATATTATAATAATCAAAGTAATTATAACAGTATAACAGTTGAAATTTTAAAGATTTTAACATATACTCACACCCATTTAAAATGATATAAGTTCTTTAAATACTTGAAACTTTATTTTGCACTTTTAAGTACTTAAAAAAATTATAATAATAATTAAAGTATAACAGTTGAAATTTTAAAGATTTCGTCTTATACTCACTCACACTCATAAAAAAATATATAAGTTTTTTAATATTTGGAAGTTATTTTTGGACTGATGAGCAACTCGAAAAAAAGTAAATTAATAAAACTCATAATAATTATAACAGTATAACAGTTAAAGTTTTTAAATATATCAGCTCAAAGCTATAAATTCTTTCAATACTTGAAACTTAATTTCGGAAGGTTAAAAATTTGGAAAAAATAATGTTATTATAATAATCAAAATAATTATAACAGTATAACAGTTGAAATCTTAAAGATTTTAACATATACCCACACCCATTTGAAAGGATATAAGTTCTTTAAATATTTGAAACTTTATTTTGCACTTATAAGTATTTAAAAAAAAATTATAATAATAATTAAAGTATAACAGTTGAAATTTTAAAGATTTCGTCTTACTCACTCACACTCATAAAAATAGATATAAGTTTTTTAATATTTGGAAGTTTTTTTTGGACTGATGAGCAACTCGAAAAAAGTAAATTAATAAAACTCAAAATAATTACAACAGTATAACAGTTGAAATCATAAATATATCAGTCCATGCTCACACTCATGACACTTTAAATGGTTGAAAGGTTATTTTAGACTGATGAGTATTTCAAAAAAGATAAATACATAAAACTCAAAATAATTATAACAGTATAGCAGTTGAAATCTTAAATATATCAGGGCGTACACACAGCCATTAAGGAAGAATAGTTAACAGTTTATTTTAGACTGATGAGAATTTCAAAAAAAAAGTAAAAACATAAAACCCAAAAAAAGTACTCCCTTAGATATATATTTTCCGTCAAAACGTACTATTGGGAAGAGGTCTTTAAAAAAAAGGAAAGTCCTTTTTTTAAATTACATCTTCTCTAAACAAAAATGTTCTGAGAAAAATGTATTAGCATACAAAGAAATTTTTCCCACAAATACCTTTTGAAAAAGTATTAATTTTAAAAGGAACATTTCAGTAAAAAAAGTACTTTCAACCCAATTAAATCTTTTGAATATTGTGAAGGAAAAATACTTTTTTTCCTTAAAAATGTA
This sequence comes from Linnaemya vulpina, assembly GCA_963675445.1. Classification (NCBI taxonomy): domain Eukaryota; kingdom Metazoa; phylum Arthropoda; class Insecta; order Diptera; family Tachinidae; genus Linnaemya; species Linnaemya vulpina. The sequence goes on along the minus strand of OY776278.1, from coordinate 74,310,874 downwards.
CTCCTAGGAAGAGACATTTGCTTAAGAAGGAATTAGTTCAAAAAGTACGTTTTAAGTAGGTACTTTTGGAAAAAGAACGTTTTGAAAAAGTACTTTTTTAAAATTGTACTTTTTGAAAAAATACTTTTTAAAAAGGCAATTTCTTAAAATATACTTTTTCTTTGAAAAATGGTACTCTTAGAAAAACAGTACTGTTAAAAAAGTACTTTTTTGTAAAAGTACTATTTTTTGTTAAAGTACTATTCGGGAAAATATTTTTTTAAAGAAAGTTTTAAGACAATAAAAGGCCTTTGAAGCAAAAAAAATTTATATTTTAAAAGAAAAGGTACTTTTGTAAAATATAACCTTAACGCTCACTCTTATCTTGGAAAATATAAGTTTTCCTTAAAAGGTTAGTCTTAGGAAAAGGTATTTAACTAAAAATGTGATTTTTGGAAAAGGTACTTTTTAAAAAAAGTATTTAGTAAAAATTATTATTAAAAAGTATTATGAAAAATTTTACGGAAAAGCTTTTACTTTTGATTAAAATTGTGCTTTCTGAAACAGTACTTTTTTGTAAACGGTGCTATTTGGCAAAAGTACTTGTTTCAGCGGTAAAAATTTTTTTCTTGCAAAAAGGTACTCCAAGAACTTTTTGAAAAGCGCAAAACTTTCTTAGAAAAATTTGCTCACAACTGTAAAGAAATTTTCAAAAGACATACTTCACGAACATTTTTCCATTGAAATGGTAATAGACCCTTAAATGTCCATCCCTGGTTTACGGTATTGCCTGCACAATTTACTTAGTGGCTTAAAATGCTGCGCAGATTTTACATTGTAAAACGTATTAACAAAACAAATATGTAAATAAAGGGAGTTGTTGTTGTTGCTGTTGGCTTTGGGTGAGTGCAAAAACCAAAGCTCAAGGCGGCGGTGTAAATATGTGCTCTGGCACACACACACAAGCAAGCACTTCCATTGTTAATGAAAAGGTGTTGGCAGGAGGTGGTCTTTCATTTGACAACATTTAATTTCTCAAATTAACGTCTTAATAAACTTAATAAGTTATTTTAAAATGTTGCAATGAGTAATTTGAAATGCACACACACGCACACACACACATACACATAAATTACTCAATGTAAGCAGAATTTACAGCAAAACAGTTCTTTTTTTTCGCTTTCATGCTTAAAAATTTCTTATCCCCTCATCATCATCATCATCATCGTCATGATCGTGATCGTCATGCACATGCAATAAACATTTCCAATTAATCATCTAAATTATTGCTTTTCTTTAACTGGCATTACAAATTTTTTTTTCGCTGTTGCCCTTATCTTCGGCACTCGTCGTACTGAAAAGAAAAGTTCTAAAATAGAAATCACTAAAGATAACAATTTTATAGGATTTTATGCACCAACAAAGTTGAGCCCGGATTTTTTTTTTTTTTTTTTTGCTTAAATAGAAAAACTAGGATTTTGTCAAAACATACCTGGACTTCTTACTACTTACGAATGTCATTGACTAGGCTTTAACTTCGAAGCAGCAATAGCAACAACAACAACAACAACAACAACAACAACAACTGCAAAGAAACAGAACAGAACAGAACACTTTGCGATAAAAGATTTATAGAAAACGACAAATACTCACGCCATAACCATAGAAATAAAAATAGCTAAAATAAAGGGCGTGTTAAGGAAAAGGGGCGCATAATAAAAATTGATTTTATTTCAAATAAAGAAATTTATCAAAGTTCTCGTAGAAATAACGATCAAAAAATGTCTTAAAATATTTAATATTTTTTAGGTTAAAAAAATATCCAAAAAAATATTTTATAAAAGCGATTTATTTCCAATTTAAAAAACTATAAAATTTATTTTTCTGGGACACGATTTCTCGAATTATTCGAACTTTCCGGAATCAATATTAAGACAAGAATTGTTAATCAGGCTCAAGTTCGAAACCACGAATTTTCCTAAAAAATCTAATTTTTATTGTCTTAATATTGAATATTTTAATATATTTTTAATTTTCAATAAATTTTCAAGCACGATCAATATATTTTTATTTAATAAAAATTTTAAAAATGTCTTAAAATATTTAACATTTTTTAGGTTAAAAAAAATATCAAAAAAATATTTTATAAAAGCGATTTCTTTCCAATTTAAAAAACTATAAAATAATGAACACGATTTTTCGGATTTTTCGAACTTTCGGGATTCAATACCAAGACAACTATTAATCTATCTCAAGTTCGAAACCACGATTTTTAAAAAAAAAAAAAAATCCAATATTTTATTAATTCTTGTCTTAATATATAATTTTTCAATATTTTTTTTATATATAATTTTCAATAAATTTTCAAACATGAATAATATATTTTTATTTAAAAAAGTTTAAAGCCCTAATTTTGCAAATCACTTTTAATAAAATTAATAATTAACCCAAAAAAATTCTAAAAACTTTACAAATTGTTTTTATTTCACATAAAATTTCTTTATGGAAAAAATGCAGTAAAAAAAATTTCAAACGTAGCTTTTTAAAATCAAAAAAAATTTTTATGACAAATAAAAAGAAATCGAGCAAATTTTTACTGAAAACTAAGAGAGAGTAAAAATATTTTTTTGTGCATATAAATTTCTCTAACGCCAAGTGATTTACACAATTGGGGCCTAAAAGCCTCTAATATATATAAAAAAAAATATATGGCAACACTGGTAATTAAAGTTTGCTAGCATTAAATTACTATTGATATTCTATTTCCTTACAAAAGTGTCACAAATAAAATCTGTTATCACACTCAATAAATAAAAGTGCAGCGGCTTGCGAAAACAGCGCTGTTCTGCTTTGCTTTGTAAATTTAAAATTAAATTGATGTTTACTTTCCCTTAATCTGTGTTATATACAACAAGTCTTTCCCAATTTGATAGAACAATTTTCAGCCTATTAAATTTTAAATGCAGCAAAAGATTAAAAATTTTAAATTTTAGAAAAAAAAAATTATATAAAAATATTATTTAAAAAAAAAATAATAATATTAATATTTCAAACAGAAACTCTCATTGTTGTTTATAAATCAAAATATTCTCATTAAGGATGATGACAGTGTGGTGGTTTTCGAAAACAGCGCCATTCTGCTTGGCAGTGTAAATTGAAAGTCAAATTTATGTTGACTTCCCCTTGTTCCGGGATGTATTTGACAGTTCTCTCGCGTTATTAAGGCTTTTGTTTATAAATTAATCTGTTCCCATGGTTAATGATAAAAGTGCGGTGGCCTTCTAAAACGGCTGTATTGCGCTTTGCAGTGTAAATTGAATGTAGAGTTGCATACTAGTTTCCCCTATTTTTGGGAATATTTATTAGGTCATATTTATTAGGACCGACTTTGAAATATTGAAAAAAACCAAGTCGAAAAAAATCCTTATAATTTAAATTAATAATTTTTTAACACAAAAATATGGAGGAAAATTATTAATATTTCAACTGTTAATTCGTGTTGATTCTTCATTAAAAAACACTTAAATAAATTTAAATAAAACTCTTCAAAGGCCTGCCTTCCTCTAAATATCACAAACTACCCCACTGTTTACTTTATATGCACAGACACACACACACACACACATCCATACATGCGTATTTGTATGCACTTCTCTATGCAGACATACATTTCTAAGTTTACACACTTCCACAAATATTCGTCTTAACAATTTCTATGCAACACTTGCGCTATTAAATTCTTTAGCATCATCATCGTCAAGCATCCAAACAAGCCCTTTTCTAAATATCCAACTTTCCGGCCGAAAGGAAAGACAAACAAGAGTGTGTGCGTTGGTTTAACAAACGAAAGAAATGCTCCCTCTTCTCTTAAACATCAGCTTGTTTTTTTGCACTGCACAACGAGTGTCTGTAAGCATGTGTGCGTGTGCTTGTGTGCGAGTGTTCATTGTTTGTTTAATCTATTATTATTTCTCTTCTTGTTTTTTTTGTTGTTTTTGTTGCTATAATTGTTAAGCTTATTAAACACAATGTTTTTGTTGTATATAAATTTTTTATATTGTCGCAATTGTTGTTGGGGAGTTAGCGAACTAAATGATCCACCTTAAAACTTGTACACACACACACACGCACACAAACACTCGCACACCTGCAAACAGAAAGAAACCAGCGAACGACTTCTAACACAAGTGCAGAGTTGTACTCTCGTTCTATTGCGAATAGTTGTTGTCGGTTAATGCGAGTTTGCATTGTTGGTTGGTGTGTATTACAAAACACATATTTATTTGCTCAATAAATTGCGTTTATGTTTCCAAACATGAGGCCCGTTTGTGCTTGTTTGAGTTTTTTGTTGTTGTTGCTGTTGTTATTTTTTGCTGTTGAATAGTTTGATTTTTTATTAATTCTGGAATTGCAATCGTTGTGTTTGGTGGTGTTGTTGTTCCTTTTCCTTTCTATTCAACATGTTTTTTTTGTTTATGGTTTTGGTTTGTTTAGAATTTTATGCATGGGCTTGTTGTTGTTGTAGTTGCTTTTGCAGATGATATTGACAATATTGGCAGCTGAAAGCACACACAGTAAAGGGTCTTTGTTTAGCGAAAATTATGGGTTGCTGGTGAGTAGCATCGCATAGACGCGATACAGAAAAAGTTTTTATCAATAAAACTTTACAGTGGGCAGACAAACAAGAAATCTGAGAATATCTCTCGATCATAACAAAAAAATTTCTTTTATGAAAATAATCTAATAAAAAATAGCGTCAATAATTATCTGAAAATAGTTTTTCAAGATCAATAAATTTTGCAAATCGATTGATTTTCTTAAAAAAAAAATTGATATTATCGATATTGTATAAATAAATTTTCGGTATCGACAAATTTATCGTAGAAATGATTATTATTTATAGATCGTTAGATGTACTTTATTTTAATTTTTAAAAGTTAAAGAATTTTCTTTAGTTAAATTTTTTAAATCGCAGGGTTTTTATAAAATAGTTTTAAAACCGAAAAATTTTTCATCAAAATTTTTCTATATTGAAAAGTTTACACATAAAACATACAATAAAAATAAATAAAATAAAAAATTATCGTTTAATATTAGAAATTTTTCGAAATCGAAAAATTTTTTGTAGAAATATAAAATCGAAAGAATTTCTACAGAAAATTTTCGGAATCAATAAGAAAATTTTTTTTTAACGTGCATATATCTTTAGACAATTTTGTATATCGATAAATCTTTTTATAAAAAATTTTCAAAGTCGATTTATTTGGGGAGCGATATTTTTCGAAGTCGATAATGGTTAAATTCTATACGTTGCAATATATTTTTATTGGAGTGGATAAATTTTTTTTACGAATATTTTTTGAAATCGAATTAATTTTTATAGACAATTTTCGAATTTGAATTTGAGCCGAAAAAACTATTTATAGAAAATTTTCGAATATGAATAGTTAAATTTTTGATATATAAAAATTTTGTATAGATATTTTTCAAATCGATAACGTATGTATGTATTTTCAGACTGATAATTTTTCAATAAAAAATTTTTTAAATCGCGTTATCTTGGCACAGATATTTTTCAATATTGATGATTTTACTTTAAATGGTTAAAGTTGACACATTTTCAATACATATTTTCTTTTAAAAAAATTTGAAATCGAATAACTTTTTATAAAAAATTTTCGAAACCGGAAAATTTTGTATAGACATTTTTAAAATCGATAACATGTATTTCGAGTCCGATAAATTTTTTGTAAAAATTATTCGAAAACAAATTGTTTTGGCAGAGATATTTTTCGAAGTCGATAATGGTTAAGGGCTACAAATATCAACACATTTTATCGATAATTTTTTTCATTATAAAATGAAAGTCGATAAAAATTTTTTATAAAAAAATTTCGAAATCGACTAACTTTTTTTAAAAAAATTTCTAATTTAATTAAAATAAACATTTTTAAAAGCGATAACATGTATTTCGAGTCCGATAAATTTTACATAAAAAAATTTTCGAGAACGAATTTTGTTGGCAGAGATATTTTTCGAAGTCGATAATCGTTAAAGGCTACAAATTTCAACAGATTTTTATTGACATCGATAAATTTTTTTCTTAAAAAAATTTCGAAACCGAATAATTCTTTTTATAAAAAATATCGATTTTTGGAAAAATTATGAATGGAAATTTTTGAAGTGGAAAAATTTTGTATAGAAATTTTTTAAATCGATAACTTTTGTATATCAAAACCGATATATTCTATGTAAAATATATTCGAAAACCGACTACTTTTTTATAAAATATTTTCGATATCGAAAAGTTTTCTGTATAAAATGTTAAATCAATAAATTTTTTGTTTATTATAAATTTATATAAATTAAAGTCTTTAAAAAATGAGATTCCAAATAGTATTCGTTAAAAAATTTAAATATCGTTAGATTTTGTTAAAAACTGTGGCTTTAAACACTTTTCGATAAATTTTCTAAAAACAATTTTATAAAAACATCTCTCGATGCCGATTAATATTTTCAACATAAATTGCGAAGATTTTCAATAGCGAAATATTTATTTTTAAAACTGAGATTTGGATTAATTTTCGTTAAAAAAAATTTTAAAATCTTTTGATTTTCTTAAAAACTGTTCGATAAATTTTTTCAAAACAATTTTATAAAAATATCCATCGATGCCGATTAATACTATGAAAATATATTGCGAAGTATAAAAACTTTTAATAACGAAATATATATTTTTAAAAATAAAGCGATATAGACGAATTGAAAATAATGAAATTTTTTGTTAAATAATTTTCTGTAAAAATTAAATAACGATTTATTTAAAAAATTCTTCTAAATATTTTATAGAATTTTCCTTAAAAATGTCCAGCTAAAATTTTTCGATATTGACAATTTTTTTTTTTTGCATAAAATGTTCGAAATCAATTTTCTGTGGAAAATATTCGAATTTAATAAAATTTCTTAAAAGCATTTCGATGTCAAAATGAAAAAAAAGAATAAGATTCCCCTCTCCACTGTTTACGATTTCCTATTCTATTATTTTTGCTTGAATTAAATAGAAAAAAAAAGGAAAAATATTCTTATTTGTTTAAATTGTACATTTTTGTTGTTGGCCAACAAATCACACTTTTTGCTTAGAACGAATCTTATTGCCCCAGCAACACCAACAACAATGAGAAGAAAATAACTTTTACATTCTACAGCTGCCGTGCCGCATTGATTTGATCTTTGAATAAAAAAATAAAAATAAACAACAACAACTGCTGCAGCATATTTAAGTTTGCAAACAGATTCAATTCATAACATGAGCACCAGGCATTCCGTAATATTTCTTTGCTTTTGCTTTTCCTTTTCTTTTTGTTCTCCTCTCTAATCTCAATCAATTGATAGCAGCGAGCGGCCAAGAGTTGCTGCACGGCAAACAAACAAAATCCAACAACAACAACAACAACAATGAAATGGGCTTTAAGTAGTTGTTGCACTGCGCACAAATTCTTCTAACGATGTTGTGCCATCAGCCCTAAACCATTGATGAGGATTACAGCCAACTAATATTTGTGTGAATGTGTATGTGTGTGTGTGTGTGAGTGTGCAGTGCAACAAAGAATAATAGAAGATAAAAAATGCTGGCAGATTGCAATGAAATGAAACGAAACGCATAAATTGCATTTTGTCGATTCGTTGTCGTTTTCATAAATAAAAAGCCAAAAGGTTCGTTCCCTTCCTTCGTTCCTTCTTCTCCTTCGTTTGTTGGTATCTTCTTGGCCAAACAGCAACAACAACAACGAAAGAAGATGGAAAAATAGAAAATGTTATGGTTTGAAAAGCAAAAAGATAAATGCTTTTAGAATTATTATTTGTAATTACATAGATTTGCTATTTGTTTGTTGGCTCAGCATTTGCAGGTCTCCCGGTTTTCTAATACACTTCGCCAGCCCCCTTTCCCCCGCCTTCATCTGTGGCAGCAGTTGTTAACTCCTGTTGCTGCACTTTCAAGCACTTTTCGTTTGTGTGGAAATCGAATTTTCTTTACGTCTCAGATTGTTAAGCTCAAATTTATTATATGATATCAGTTAACAGCAACAACAACAACAACAACTATAACAATAATAATATAAACAACAGGCTAAATGAGGAAAAAAAACTTTGATTTTTTATTAGCTTTCATTTAGAGTTTGGTTCTTAAGTCTTTTTCTTTTATTCACCTTTTTTATTTCTTGTTTCGCTGCTGCTGCTGCCGCTGCAGCGGCTGCTGACGAAGCAGCCACCAGTAAAATCTTTGACTTTTATTAATGTGACTTTAAAGACGGAAGTGTTTACTTTCATGTTGTGATTTCTACTGTTAATTTGATAAAAAGAAAAATATATTTTATTTGTTACACAAAAATAAATGGCAGTTTCGTTTGTTTGTCTGCGAGTTAAACTATTCCACGATTAATGAAATCGGTTTCTGAAATTAAAAAATAAGACGATTTCAAATGAAATGAAGTACTGCAGCAGGCTCGTGGTTTTTGTTATCGATAACTAAAATTCAAATAAGCTTCTCTTACAGCAGCATATTATAGTTATCGATAACTTCTTTTCTATTTAAAATTTTTTTAATTTCTTTTTAAATTTATATCTGCCAAATTCTCAAATTTAGGAAAAATTGTAAAGAAATATTGTGTAAAATATAAAATTAAAATTTAACTCTATATATTTGACTTATTTTGCTCTTACAATTAGAAACGATATATATTCCGACTATATCGCTCTTCAATTTTTTTTAATTGATAAGTTATTTATGAAAATCGAAATCGATAAATTTTCTATAAAAATTTTTCGATATCGATAAATTTTCTATAAAAATTTTTCGATATCGATAAATTTTCTATAAAAATTTTTCGATATCGATAAATTTTCTATAAAAATTTTTCGATATCGATAAATTTTCTATAAAAATTTTTCGATATCGATAAATTTTCTATAAAAATTTTTCGATATCGATAAATTTTCTATAAAAATTTTTCGATATCGATAAATTTTCTATAAAAATTTTTCGATATCGATAAATTTTCTATAAAAATTTTTCGATATCGATAAATTTTCTATAAAAATTTTTCGATATCGATAAATTTTCTATAAAAATTTTTCGATATCGATAAATTTTCTATAAAAATTTTTCGATATCGATAAATTTTCTATAAAAATTTTTCGATATCCATAAATTTTCTATAAAAATTTTTCGATATCGATAAATTTTCTATAAAAATTTTTCGATATCCATAAATTTTCTATAAAAATTTTTCGATATCCATAAATTTTCTATAAAAATTTTTCGATATCCATAAATTTTCTATAAAAATTTTTCGATATCCATAAATTTTCTATAAAAATTTTTCGATATCGATAAATTTTCTATAAAAATTTTTCGATATCGATAAATTTTCTATAAAAATTTGTCGATATCCATAAATTTTCTATAAAAATTTGTCGATATCCATAAATTTTCTATAAAAATTTTTCGATATCCATAAATTTTCTATAAAAATGTTTCGATATCGATAAATTTTCTATAAAAATTTGTCGATATCCATAAATTTTCTATAAAAATTTGTCGATATCCATAAATTTTCTATAAAAAATTTTCGATATCGATAAATTTTCTATAAAAATTTGTCGATATCGATAAATTTTGTATGGAGACATTTTGGAAATAAATAAATATTTAAAGAAAATTATTCGAAATCGGTAAATTTTCAATATAAAATGGAAAAACTATATATGAACTTTTCATAGAAATAATTCGAAGTCGCTTAATGTTCTAAAAAATTTTTGCGAAATCCGTAATTATTCTATAAGAATTTTCGAAGTCAATAAATTTGTTTAAAAAAAATTTCGAATTCGTTAAAAATTCTTAGAAAATTTTTGGAAATCAACAATTTTTCTATAAAAAGTTTTAGAAATTGATAAATTTCATTTAAAAAAGTTCAAAATAAATAAATTTTCAATGGAAAATTTTCTATAAGTCGTCTACAGATTTATTTTTAAATAAAAGTTTTACACAGAATTTTCATGAAATCGATAAATATTCTCTACATATTTTTCGATCTATTTACTTAAAAAAATTAGGAAACATTCTGCATACTTTTTTGAAATAAACACTTCAAAGAAATATTTTTCAAATCGATTAATCTTCCATGAAAATTTTTGAAAATCGATAAATTGTTGATAGAAGTTGCTTGAAATCGTTTCGAAGTCGATAAATTTTTATAGGAAATTTTTCGAAATCATTTAATTTTAATTTTACTATTTTATATTCTATTAACTTTAATTCTTAATTTAATATTTTCTTCACTCCGTTGCCAATAAATTTTTCTTTAACGTTTAAACGAGTTTCTTGCAAATGATTTTAACAATTTCTTTATCTCTTCTTCTTCTCCTTTTGCAGGTGAGTGAATTATGGTTCCTTTTCCAACAAATCAAACAAACATTCAGCTCCGATATGTGACATTAATATCGCCAAGTGACGTAAGTTATGAATTTATAGAAAGAAAGAAAAAAACATGACAAAAAATCTTTGAATGATTAATTTCTTTCAAATAACGAGCGGGCAAAAGGAACAAAAAAACTCGGCAACAAACAACTTTCGTTTGTTTTTTTTTATCTCTCCAATTTGAAGCTTTCAGACTCTTTCATTTCATATTTACCTGCATGTTTGGTTTTTGTCCGTATTGTATCGTTTAAGAAATACAAATTAATTGAAATTGTTTAAACAAATAGGCAGCAGCCAAGCCTGTTGTTATGTCAAATTGACTTCATAACGCAGCAGTAAACAAATGATTTAAAGCAGCCAACAACAATAACAATAAACATAGAAATTCATTTAGTTTTTTTTTTAATGTTTTTTAAATTGAAACTTCCGTTATGATGAAAAATTACACTGAACTACATGTATTTGTTTTTTTTGTAATTCTTGTCAACTTGAAAGTCATAATTATAAAATTGAAATCATAAAAATTTCCGAATCCAAAACTTTAAACACAAATATATTCGCCTGAGATTTAAAATTAGTCTCCACTTTGAATTTTTTCAGCGCATATAAATCGCCTAAATATTTGTTATGCCTTTCGGTTTTGAATTAAATTTTTTGTTGGCCAGTGTAACAAGTAATAAGATGATGAATTTTTCTGTGATATTAATTTCAAACATAAAACTCTTGATATTCATGTCAATGATTTCCTTATGGCACAAGTCATGGCGCGTCGCCCAGCCTTAAAAAAGTTTAATTTCTGGTATTTGTTTTTAAAAAATTTTCTGCAAAAATTATTTTAAAAAATAGTGCCTTAACTTCAGAATATATTGTTTTCTTTTCTAAAAAAATGTAACATTTCTTACACTTTTTAATAGAAGAACGCAACTCTATGTCATTTGAAAATAAAGAATTTATTACAAATTGATCCAACATTCGTTACGAAAAACTCCTCCAAATTCGTTACGAAAAAATACTCCTCGTTATTTCAAAACTCCTCTAAACTGCGCTTTTAAGAAAAGAAATGGAAAAAGGTTGCACCTTTTCTAGAAAAGAAAACACTATTAATTAAATGTTCATTTCCTTAGTCACAGTTCAAGTTAACCTCTGAAGCTCCAAGTGAGTATTTCTTCCAGTCTTGATAGTAAAAGATGTTTTGAGACTCTCAATCGATATCGATACTTTCAATGTTATTTGAAAAAGTTATCGGTAGTTCATGTGGCCTTGGAAGTACTATAAAATATCTTGATAAAATTTATATGACACAGCAAATATTTAAAAAAGCATCAAGATTAATTTTCAAAGCGAAATGATTGAAAACTCTTTTATTTGAGGCTCCTTTTTTAAATACTCAAAGTAATCGATTACTTTTTAATGAAAAAAATCCAAGACTTCATTATTATTCTTTTAACAAAAACTCAAATTGTTGTTAAATTTAATATAGAAATGCAAAATGCTTTTGTAACCAGCAGAGTAAACCTATCGATAATCTTAAAATAAACTATCGATAACTTCAACAGAAGTTATTGAAATTATATTGTAAAAGTTTTATGGACAAGTGGGTCTTTATCGAAAGATTTATATCGAAATCGAAGTGACTTCTTTTTTAGAAAATAAGAATTGCACTAAAATAAAAACTTTCTCAGGAAGTATTGAACCCTCGGGTGTTTTCATGTTTGGTCACTATATTTTATATCGATATACCGATAACTGTGTTTTTCAAAAATACTATATATATATATATTTTTTATTTTTATTTTTAAAAGCAACAACTTCTGCATGAACAACTTATCTCATTAATGAACCGAAAAGTAAATCGATAACTTTATTATAAAGAAATTTTCGTAAAAGCAAGTGTTTACGAAGAAGTTATCGAAAAGATATAATATAAGGAAAACTTTGTAAAAATATAGTAAATATATTTACATAAGATTTATATATCGCTTACTTTATTGAAAAAAAAACTTCGTGAAAAAGTTATCGATAATTTTATTTTATGAAAACTTTGCGATAACTAAAATTTGAGAAGTTATCGACAACTTTATTTTTATTAGAAACAATCTTCTTATTTATATAAAGAACTCACCAACAATATAATTTTTAAACAAAGCTTCCTCATAACAAACAGTTTTTAAAGGAAAAGTTATCGATAACTATTTGGAAACCAGCAAAATTCTTGGAAACAAAAATGTTTGTTTTGAAAATATATCGTTAAATATATAAAAAATAAACTTCTTGAAAACATAACCTTTTGTATTGAAAAGTTATCGATAACATTACTTATAAGAAAAAATTTTTTTTTATTAAATAGTTGTATATAAAAACTTTGATGACAATCATTTCTCTAAGAAACGATAACTCGTTATGAAAAATTTTTCGATAGCAAAAATGTTTCTATACAAAAAGCAATAACTTAATTTTTATATTTATCTTTCTCTATTTTAAAATGATAAATTATATTTTTATCCGAAATGGTTATCGATGACTCTTGTTTTTAAATAAAATATCTTGATAGAAAATATATTTTATGGAAACTTTTAAAACACGACATCTTGCTAATTAATGTAATTTAACTTTATTTAAAAAAAAAAACGTTTCTGGTAATAATTTATGTAAGAAAAAGCTATCGATAACTTATGGAAATTTTCAAAAGGCCACATCTTGCAAATTCTTATACTTTATGAAAAATTCCTCGACTTTATCTTAAGAAAAATTGATGGCAATTATGTTTGTACGAAAAAGTTATCGATAACTTATGGAAACTTCAAAAACGATGTCTTGATAATTAATATTTATTACGAAAAATATTTCGATAAGTTTATCTTAAAAAAAAACTTTGGCAATTACTTTTGAAAGAAAAAGTTATCGATAGCTAATGGAAACTTTTAAAAGACTACATCTTGCTAATTAATATTTTCATGAAAAACCTTTCGACAAGTTTATCTAAAAACTTTGATGGCAATTGTTTTTATACGAAAAAGTTATCGATAATATATCGAAAATATTATTATTATTTTATGAAAAGTTCCTCAACAACTTTATCCTAAAAAAAAATTTTTTATTGACAATTATTTTTGTAAGAAAAAGTTATCGAAAATGTATCGAAATTTTTAAAGACGATATCCTGCGAATTAACATGTTTTAGGAAAAAACTTTTGACAACTTTAATTTCAAAAAACGTTTCTGGTAATAATTTTTGTAAGAAAAAGTTATCGATAACTTATGGAAATTTCCAAAAGACGATATCTGCCTAATTAACATATATCATGAAAAATGTTTCCACAACTTTATTTTAAAAAACACTGATAGTTTTTGTAAGAAAAAGTTATCGATAGTTTATTGACATTTTTAAAAGACGATATCTTGCTAATTAACATGTTTTATGGAAAATATTTTAACAACTTTATTTAAAAAAAAACTTTAATGGTAATCGTTTTTGCAAGAAATAGTTATCGATAACTTATGGAAACTCATAAAAGATGACATCTTGCTAACTAATATTTTTTATGAAAAATCTTTCGACAACTTTATCTTGAAAAAGAATTTTTGATGGTTATTATTTTTCTTAGAAAAAGCTATCGATAACCTTAGACATAGTAAAGAAACTTATCGACAAAAAAAAATTTTCCATGGATTTCTATATTTGTAAAAAAAATTCATGATAGTTTAGATTTTTGTTTGGAAAAGTTATCGATGAATAGCTCTTAAGGCAAATTTCCAGATAGAAAAATATTTTATGCAAGAGTTATCGACAACATGTTGCTTTAGTAAAACATTCCTAAACAAATTTCTTTCCACTAAAAATAATATAAACTTTTAAAAAACTTTTTTATATGAAAATAATTTCTTTAGGAAATTAAATCACATGCATTGTAAAGTTATCGATAACTTCTATTAATTCTGAAAATTTCTTATTCCGGCTTCTTTAGAATGGCAACTGCCATGAACACTGAGAAAAAAAACAAGATTTCTTTCCCATAAAAATATTATCCTGTTGTGGGCAAAACACTGCCTGTCTCTGCATGCTTTTCTCATAATAAATAATTGCAAATATATTTTTATTTATTTTATTTTGTATTTTATTCGTTTTCTATCGTGGCCACTAGAGGAAAGCAACAATTTCTAGGCAATAACTTTTGTTTTAATTTGTGGGCGACGAACAATTTCTCCAATATTTATTGGCTGAAATTGCTGCATCGGCAAACATTTTCCACAAATTCCAGCAGCTGTAACAAACAATTAAATGGCCAAGTTAGTGTAGGAGAGCTTGAACTTTTAATTCAACGCTGTTGGGAACATAAAAAAGCACTCTTTTCAAACCAAATTTCCAAAGAGTTAATAATTTTCGCTATTTGCTTTAAATGGCCAATAAAAAATAAAAAAAATCTTGCAAAACTATTTTGTGCCAAAAATAACTTCAATTAAAAGTTGCTGAATTTTGGCAATTTGAATTTGATATCTTTTTTTTTTGTTCCATATTTTTGTCGCATCATGATTTTAATTAAACAACGAATTCCAAAATTTTATCAGTCACACATTCAACTAAATAAATTCACACAGTTCAACAATAAAGCGATCGCAAAAACAACAACAACAAAGATATTTTCAACAAATTAATTAAAATACTATAAAAAACAATAACAAGCCGAAAACTAGTTTATGAAATATTTTTTATTTAATTTTTCATAAAATTTTTTATCAATTTTTTTTTCATTTCGGCGCCAGCAAATAATTGCTTTTAATAAAAATCGAAGGTCAATTTATTTTAAATCAATTTAAAAAAAAAGTCTTGTTAATTTCATCAAAAAGGGGGGAAGTTGCGCTGGTGTTACAGATTCTAAAGAGCTTTTTTCGTTGTTGTTGTTTGTTTGTTAAATAAGAACACGATGAAATTAATTACGTACACAAAAATATTTTGACACAAAACCATGAAGACAATAAAAAATATGAGAAATTGAAAAAAAAAATGGAATTATTGAGAATTTACAAAAAAAAAGTGACACACAAAGAAATTGGAATTAAGAAATTCAAATGAAACTGCAAACCCAACACGTTGCTGCGGGCTGCGGAGAATTTTAAACATCCCTGCGGTATTTTTGAAAAATAAATGTGGAAAAGGTTGACCCTAAAGGCCATCCCTGTAACTTCCCTCGAACTTTAACCGCAAAGCACTTTAATTTTTTATTTTCAACTCAACCGATTCCCAAGTGATAAACGGTTTTTGATTTAGTTTTCGGTTACGATAAGAAAATCGAGGACATAAAATGATCGGTTATATAATTTCGGGGTCTTTTAAAAAAATTAACTTTTTTCGAATTTTTTCCGAGCACGATATCTCACGAAGGGATAAACCGATTTGGACCCGATTTGGACCCGATTCGCAGTGGCTGACATGGTTTTTTAAAAGCTGATTAGTTTCTGAAATCGATCGGTTAAGTCTTTTAAAAATTATTTCAACATAAACATTTAAAAAAAGTTTATTTCAAAATTTTTTTTTTTTTATATTTTGGAATCGACCGGTTCGAATCGGTTTACAGGAAATTTAAGTCCAGTAGAACCCTTTAGAACGCTATAAGGTTGGTTGAAATCGGTCAAGCCATTTCAAACATTTAAGCGGATCACATTTACACACATACACTTAATCACACACACACATACACTTAATCACACACACACTTACACACATACACTTAATCACACACACACTTACACACACAAGCATGCAGCCACAATAACGGGATTTCAGAATTAGTCAGGGAAGCTTCTTGGGACTTTAAAAGTTCGAGATCTTATGAGAACGTAATATTTTAGAAACGGGGTAAAACACGTAACTCCCCGATTTTTTAATATTTAAAATTTTCGTAGCGGAAAGTTAAAAAATAAAGACTTTTTCTTATGGCGTTTTATTTCCTGGAAAACATGTAACATTTTTTCACTTATTTTCTAAGAAGTGGCGGCTTGGAAAAGTTTTAAAACAGCAACTAGTTTTCGTGGGCGATGTTGGACTCATTTCTAATAAAATCCTTATTTTGAAATTACAAAATATTGACATTTTCTGTTAAAAAGTGTAAAAAATGTTGCATTATTTTCTAGAAAAGAAATCAACCTTAAATTCAATTAATTTAAGTGCTTCTAATAGCCTTCACAAAAAAGCGAAAGGTTTGTCATTCCGGGTGTAGTTTTCTCGATATTAATATGAGACCCCATAGAGTATATATATTCTGGATCCTTATGAATAGCGATGACGGTTAAGCGATGTTCGTCTGTCTGTACGTAAAATCGGTTTTCCCAAGTCCCCAGAAGAGCTAGAGTCTTCGTTCTTGGACCGATGGTTTAGAAATGAACTTAAATAGATTGGTATTGAAATCCAAAACATGGTTCCAGAGCTGGGAAACTTACACCTATATCTCGGTTTAAAATTAATACCAATTATTTTTTTGTTTGTTTGCAAATTGAACCCTATTTTATGCTTTGGGAAGCCTGAATTGTTTAATAAAAACTAAAAAAATAAAAATTAAATTTCCAGGGCTGGGAAATTAATTTTTTTTAGCACATTTAGTATTTTGTGGTACATGTAGTAACTAAAATGTTAAAAAATTTTCAGTTTTTACTAAATGAAATAGCTTTGTACATCATGAAGAGTTGCATTGATAATGAAATTATAAAAAATTAAATAAAATTTAATTTCCAGGGCTGGGAAATTTAAAGTTTTTTTTGTTACATACAATATATTGTAGTGCACGAAAGTGACCAAAATGTTTAAAAATTTTTAATTTCTCTTAAATAAAGTCGCTTTATACATCGTGCAGATTTGCATTGATAAAAAAGTTAAAATTTCGTTTCCAGGGGTGGGATTTTTTTTTGTTCTTGTTTTTCATTTATAAAAATAACCAAAAAGGCAACTGACGTTGTTATTTTATTATTTGTTTTGCTAACTAAAACTGTTTTAGAACTTGGGAAGAGCAAATTGTTACTTAAAAATATATATTTAACGCCAGACGTACTTTGGTGAAGGGTACATAAAATTCGGCATAGCCGATTAAAGTAGAAGTGCTTGTTATTATTAGTCATGTTGGGCCGTACTTTGAGCTGTTTCTTTTAATATAATCGAATTTGTTTTAATTTAAGTTCTTTGAATAATTCTTCAGTTCACTTTTTGATTCTCCTGTTAAACATCACGGCGTTATTGAGTGTTTTAGGAAATGCAACAGCGAAATGAAATCATGCTGTTAAATTGTTAAATAATTTTATTTTAACTCTTTTTATTTTTTAACGCTTATAAAAGACGAACTATTTCTTATATATAATTGATAGTTTAAACCACAAAAAATAATGTCAAGAATATTCAGAACAAACGCGTGTTTAGAGATTCACATTTTTAATTGCCGAATTTCAAATCGAATCTCTCAAATTTCCACTTAAACTCGACAAGATTTTTTTTTTTCGATTTTATGAATATTAATTTGGTGGAATATTCATTTAGGGAGAAGCTCAGTCAGATCGTCAGTCAGTCAGTTTGTAGTTTTATTTTTACTTGTGCTATAAACGCCCAAATACGTCTGTCTGTCTGTCTTGTATTTTTTTTTAAGTATAAAAATAAAACGTGAGAATCTTTTTGTTTCCATATTAAGAAGATCGTTATCGCAGCAGCATGTTAAAATGTTAATTTCGTTCATTCAGCATCATGAATTTCAGTAGATTTTTAATGTTATAAAATTGCACGGTTTCCATTTGCATGTTTAAGCAGGTGATTTGTTAAACATTTAATTTTTGTTTGTTTTTGTTTTTTTTGTTGCTGTTGTTTATCTATTTAAAATTTATCACACACTCATCAAGTTGAAAGTTACAATTTAAATGAGTTTTTAATGAGAATTATTTAGATGAGGCAAATAAAAAGTCATGTCTGATGTAACGAAACTCATGTAAAGAAATTAATAATTTGTTACATGAAGGGGAGGGTACGAGGGGCGTTGAACAGATTAAAAGAATTCCGATGGTCATTAATCACACTTTTTTTTGTTGATTTAGTATGTCTTGACAAAAATTAATTGTTTTTTCTAACAACTTCCACTAGAAAAACAAGAAATAATTAAAACTACACAGTATTTATTCGAAAATTTTAATTTGTTGTATAATTTTAAGAAATTTTTATAAAACTCAAAATAATTCTCTAAATATTTTAATGCCAAAACGGCAGAGTTTGACCACCGTTTTTAAGCTTTATTTATATCAGTTTGTCATATATTTTGGCATTTAATGGGCAACTAATAAAATTTTAGCTTTAATATTGTGTTAGTAACGGCCAAAATCTATTTGCCAAGTATTTAAGCTTCTTAAAGTTTTAGCAGCCAACATGTTGAAAACACATTTTCAAAATATTTTACTTATCGAAGTTGTTAAATTTAATTTGGCTTGACGTAAAAGTGCTTAAAAAAACCAACACACAAACAAAATGGTTGTGCAATCAAAACCTCTAAAAATGCTTAAAAATAGTTTAAAAAAAATAATAAAAATATATCTTATTTAGTACAAAAAATTCAATATTGACAGCAAAAAAGATATATTCATAACGTTAATATAGCTAATATGAAAATTTTTCAAATTACTACTAAACATTTTAATTTTCAAATTTAGTACCAAATTTAGTATTAAAAAATTTAAAAAACTTAGTACTACCTTTTGGCAAGTATTAAAATTACCGCAGCAAATTAAATTTTTAAATAAAAAATTTTTTTTTTATTTAATTTTACCCGTTTTTAGAAAAAATCCAAAAATTTTGTACTAAAACTTATTATACACATTCATGCATATATACAGTACTAAATATGTACTTGTTTTTAATTAATAAGTGCTTATATATTTTTTTTAATTTTAATATTTTTTAATAATAAATAACTTTTAGTACCAGCTTATGAAAATTAGTACTAAAAAATAAAAAAAAAATTTTATTACGACTAGCAAGTATTTAATTTAAAGTTGCAAATCAAATCTCCAAAAACTTGTACTAAAAACAATTTTTCAGTTTCAAACAAAAATCCAAATTTTGTACTAAATATTATGACATATGTCTCTAATGCACACATACATATGCTCTTATTTATAATTAAAACGTGCTCATCTCATTGATTTTAATATATTTTTATAAAAAATAACTTTTAGTACCATCTTATGAAATTTTGTGCTAAAAAACTAAAAAATTTCTACTACGATTTGTTGATATTTATTTCAAAGCATCAAATTAAATCTCGAAATACTTATACTAAAAACTGTTTTTCTGTTTAAAGCAAAAATTAAAATATTGTACTAAAGATTATGATATATATGTCTCTAATGCAAACATACATTTGCACTTATATTTAACCAAAAAGTGCTCACCCTTTTTAGCTGTTGATGACAATTAATTTTTAGTACCAGAATTTTAAATATAGTACTTAAAATAATCAGTACTCAAAATTTTTATTTTAAAATATGTTTTTATAATAAATAATAATAATAATAACTTTTAGTACCATCTTATGAAGTTGAATACTAAAAAACTAAAAAGATTACCACAACGCTTGGCAAATATTTATTTCAAAGCAGCAATCTCGAAATACTTGTACTAAAAACTATTTTCCAAAATTTCCAAATATTAAAATGTTGTACTAAAAATTACATATGTCTCCCATACACTCATACATCTGCACTTATATTTAATTAAAAAGTGCCGAAATTGTTTAGCTTAAACTTTTTCAACATAAATAGTTTTTGGTACTACGTTTTTAAATATAGTACACAATTTGGTACTTATAATAATTAGTACTAAAAATTCCAAAATTTTAGTAACGGTGAACAAAAATGTTAAATGGAAGTTGGCTAAAAAATAACAAAATTTGCTAAAAGTGATTTTCCTGTTAATACTAAAATTCATAATACAGTACTAAAAATTATTATATGTATTTCTGTAGTCTTTAGTTTTTAATTAATAAGGGCTCAAATTTTCTGGATTCCAGTTATTTCATAGTAAATAATATTTAGTACTATCCCTGCATTAAATTTATATGTTGTACTAAAAACTATTATAACTTAATCAATTGCTACTAAAATCTATATAGTCGTTTTTAGTACTAGACCAGAATTAACATATTGTGCTAAAAGTCAATATTTTATATGCTTTTAATTGGTAAGTGCTAATATATTTAGTACATTTTTCTTGTAAATTTTACTTTCGTGATGTGATTCGTGCATTCTTGTTCTAAATTTAATTTCCTCTGACATATTTTTAGTTTCTTGAAGCAAATGCCAAAACGTACATGGTACTAAATTCGAATATTCACTTTTGCAGGTTTTAAAACATAATTTTAGTACAACATATTTAGTTGTACTAAAGCGTATCATTGCGCTGGAGACTTTTTTCAATTCACTTCATTAACGCTCACGCGTTTCACGTGAGTGCGCATGATCTTTAGCATTTTGATTCCATAACACGAGCGTGCCTTAGCTTTTGCCAACTTCTAATATTCTCTCTTCAATTTCTGCTGATCTTTAAGACAAAAAAAGATCCCTTTTCCAGTTTGAAGTCTTAAATCTTTTGCCAGCCAACATGTCGGCTTCCAACCATTCAAAACATATTTTTATCACTTTTTTCTTCTAAAGTTCATGATCATTCTGTTGGTTTCCTTTAACAGCTTCGGCGTGATGATCGTTACGAGCATCATCATCATGATCGTCATCATCATCATGATCGTCATCATCATCATGGTTATTATTATTATTATTATCTTTTCTAGCAGCAGAAACAGCGGCTCTAAGCATGCCATGATCTAAAAGTGCAGAGACGTGGCATAATGGCAAGCAGTCAGCGACTAACAGACCGACTGTCTCGCCAACTGACTGACACACCGTCCGCGCTTAGAGTTGGTTTTGTGAGTCTCCTCGGGTTTTTCTGTATCCCATAAAGGCCGTTTTTAAACAAGTTCTAAAACTTTGTTCGACTGTTTTTGTATGCAACTCTTGTTGTTGTCTTGCTTTTGTTATTGTGTTGGGCAAAAATTCATGAGATTTAGATTCTTGTGGCAGCAGCATACAACTGGGGATTTGGAAGCGCAGCACACACAGCAGCACTTCATCCCAGTTGAAAGTCGTCTCCGAATGAAAATCTCTTCTAAATTGTACGGAATCGCAATGAATTGAAATGCACTTTTACAATGACTAAATGTAAGGCAGGAAGTTTTTACGCCGTCCAGTCTGAATTTAAACATCTTTTCAAAAAGACGTCAGGTTTTTCAGTTGACGCACAGTTTGCATTTAACAACAGTTGCATTCAGCAAAAAGTTGGGAAAGAAAAGAAAAGCATTTTGCAGGAAAAGAATTTGCACAAGAAAAAGATTGAAAAAGTTCAATGAATTAAATCAAATAATTTCAGATTTCAAATCAAGTAGTTGATTTAATTTTGAAAAAAAAAAATTCAAAAGAGAAATTTTCAAGTTGTTTGTTAAAGTGTCGATTAAACTTTGAGTGTTTGTTCAGTTGAAAAGAATATTAATTTTTAAACAAAATTTCAATATCGATGTTGCGTCAACGTTTAGCGGCCTTGAGTCTGAAAAAAGGTAAATTAAAAATTTATTTAAATATTTATTCAAGTTTCCATAATGAAGTACCACTTGCAGTTGTATAAATAAAGTTTTTTTAAGTTTAAAATTTGATTACCTCCATCTGCAGTTAACTTAAACCAGGTTTAAATTTTAGCTTCTATTTTTCTTTAAAAAAAAAGCACAACTGTGAAAATAAATAATTTTCATTTGATTGGAAATAAATTTAATGGGATGTTTTAATCTCTGGTTAAACAACTAGGTCTTAAGGTTTAAAACAGCTGAAAACCTGGGTTAAGTTAAAGAAAAAACTTTCAGCCTTATTTCATGTGATTTTTACCAGTTTTTTTGTGGCAACTTTTAAAATCGAACTAAACCTAAATTTTTAAGCCAAGTTTAAGCTTTGGTTAACCAAACCCTTGATTAAATAACTAACTTCTCATCAAATCATTCAGTTTAGTTTTTAAAAATGAATATATCTGTTCTATATTCTTCATTTGGTTATTTAAATCTTTAGTTAAACGATGCCATCTTAACTCTTTGTGCAAGTTTAAGCTTTTGATTAATTTAAAATTAAATTAAATTAAACGAATAAATAAAAAGCATATTATTAATTCGTTTAATTTAATTTTTTGGTTGACAAAAAACTATTAACACCTTTTGAAACCAACGCTAAATGATTTTTAAAAACTTTAACCGAGATTAAACTTAGGTTAACAAATCTCTTAGTTAAATAAGTTAATTTTCTCCAATATATGCTTTAATTTAACGAAAGAAAAAAGGCTGTTTTATATTCATCATTTAGGTCTTTAAATCTCCGGTTAAACTTATTGCAACTTTTCAATATCAGCTTAAACCGTTGGTTAATTTATAATTTTTTTTTAAATGATTAAGTTTTTTTTTAATTGCTGAGGGAATTTTTTTTAAATCATTAAGTTTTTTTTTATTGCTGAGGAAATATAACTTATTAACGCCTTTTGAAATCAAAGCCTGCTGATTTTAAAGCTCTTAAACTTAGATTAAACTTTGGTTAACAAAACTCTTAAATAAATAATTTACTTTTTATACTGAATGTGTAGTTTAATATTTTAATATAATGTATAGGAACTTTAATAAGACTTACTACCTTTTGAAAACTATATTAAGCTGAGCTTAAACTCCTTTCAACTAGAAAAATTTTGAATTTTTAAAATTATTTAAAAAAATTTTGATTAAATACAATTTAATCTTCAACGGCAGCAAAATGTTGTAATCTAACCTAAGAAAATCAGGGGTCAGAGGGTGCGGTAAAAATTTAAAATATAGTACATGCAAGTGTTTCATAAGGAACCATAATTGCCAAAATAGCATAAGTGTAGGGTTTTTTTCTCCTCATTATAATCGTAAATAAGGAAGTTTATTTAAAAATTTGTGTTTAAAATTGTGTCGTTTAATCTTATTATAAAAATAATATTATTAATGGAAATCTGAAACAAAAAACTAGCACAGCACTGTTTTCGAAGGCCACCGCCATGTTTTACAGCCACTGATATTTTTTACAAAATGTGTTATTTTGATTTCTGTAATTCCAAAGAACTATATAAAACTAAAAGCAGACTTGGTGTTTCCTCATATTTTCAATTGTTATAGAACTTTTTCAAAACTCCTCTTTTAGAAGCTGCCCTATTATTAAATTTTTATTATAAAAGAAAAACTTTAAATCAAAATTTAGAAAATTCTCAATGCAGTCTTTTGCACTGCTCAGTAGTGTTTGTGGAAAAAAAATATCCATCGATTAAAATCGAACATGAACTTTTGACCTTCTTTCGCAAACTAAACAAAAATCTACATCATTTTCGAAGCATTGAATTTGAGTAAAATTCTATCTTAAAAACTGATCTTCAGAAACGTGTTTAATTAGTGCAAATTTATGGATTTTGTTTTAGTGTGTTTCAAACAAAAACAAAATTCTCTCCTTTAAAAAATTTAAGTTTCAAACTTAAGACCCCTTTTAAAGCTGAAGCAAAAAAAATCTTTATGAGGCATAAAGAACAAAATAAAATCTACAAGGACACGAAAAAAGAATGACAACGAACAACGCTGACAACAACAGCAGCAGCAGCAGCAAGAATAACAATAACACTAACAAACAAAAATGAACGTACGAAGGAGGTTAAAAATGACCAGCAAAATTAATTTATTTCAATTCATAACTACACACACTTGACTACAACAACAACAACAAAAAAACGGAAAAAAAAATTGAAACACCTGAGACTCGTTTAAAGTACCCCGCACGATGGAAATAAAAAAATTTTAAATGATCACCCGGTCATACGTTGCAAAGTAACCAAGACTTTTCATCAAGTCTGCGTTAGAGCGTACTTCCAGTCTCTGGTGTTATTTACACATGTGTCATAGCCTTTGCTGGGCGTTAATAATATGACTAAGAATTTTATACAAATAAAAAAAGAAATATTCAAATTTGAAACGAAAACATATTCCCAATAACAATAACAATAGATAAAACATGTTGATCACTTTCAGTTGACTTCATTCAATATCCGAGAACTAAATGACTAATAAATGGCTGGAAAAAAATATTATTATTTATTTTCACATTCTATAGGAAATCAAACAGAACGCCAGTTATGCCAAAATCAAAATTGGGTGGTCAATATAAATTTGGTTTTCAATATCGCCACGAATGACACTTTACATTCGAGCTAAATGAGTAATTTAAGATTTAACAGCTTCAGCAGAAAATATAAAATAAAAATAAGAATCAAAACGCTGCAACTGATTCACGCACGCAGTGAAAAAATTAAGACAATAAAAATCTTTATAGTAAAACACTTTAAGGAGTAGCAGGCAGGATTATAAGCGTATTAGAAAGAAAATAACTTTGAAGGTAAAAAATTTCTCTCGTCGCATGGTAAATTTTTAAGAATATAAAAGTAGCAGGCAAAACTATAAAGTTTATCAAAAAAAGTACTTTTAATGTAAAAAAGTACCTTTTCAAAAAACGTCATTTAAATGAAATCCTTTTTCGTTCATGGGAATTATCAAAAAAAAAAAAAATTATAATAATAAATAATAATAATGAATAATAATAATAAATGAACAGTTAAATTAAAAGATCTGATGTCATTCAAATGATTTTTGCTAAAAATTACGTCTAAAAACCTTAACATCTTCGTACGTTTCAAAAAGCCATAAAAAGCTTTTTTAAAATAGGATTTCATTTAAAAGAACTTCTCGGATGATAACTCGACGAATCTGGGTTTTAAAATTCTACAACGTTACGGGGATATCTGCATTAACACTGACCTGCGAAGTAGCTATTAAAAAAACTTTCAACGTCCTGAAATCGTATGGTCCTTCGAAGCCAATTCAAGTGGTCAAAGCATGACAAAACACGTTTCGAAAGCTTCTCATGCCATAAAGACAAATTTTGTTAGCGTCGTCCTGCTCACAACCTTGAATTGCATAAAAAAAATTATGAAATAAAAAAATATACTCAATTCGATAGCGTGCAAAATCGAAAAATTCGAAATCGAAAATTCGAAAAATCGGCGGAGATTCGAAAAATTCAGATTATTCACCACACTTTAACTAAAAAAAAAAAAACGATATGATCGGTAGGGCGCAACGACTTGATCATATTTGTAACGACTCCTTTTTTAATATCCTAATAATCTTAGCAATACCTTGCACAGTGGGTGGATTAGTCAATTATAGCAAACACAATCCGAGTGGCCACTTTTCAACCATCACATTAGCAAGTTAGTTTTAACTGTTTTCACTTGTTCTTCGACAAATAACCGATTCATATTCGTAAACAGCGAAAATTTCACAAAATAAATGGCAGACTGTGCATTTCAACAAAATCTCTTGAAACGTATTAATTAATTAAATTAATTCTAAAAAGGAACTTTTAAAAATTTTTCTCCAGAAGTAGATCATATTTAAGAAATTAAAAAAATTTTTTAAAAAAATGAACTTGTTAAAACTGAAGATACTCCTTAAAATAAACTTTTCGAGGAAGTAGTTTGTAAAACATACAATTAAAAAGGTGCTTTTTGAAATATAATTTCCCAAAGGTACTTTTTATTTGTTTTATTTTTGTTCGTTTAGAAAGTACTTTTTTAGAAAATACAATCTTAGAAAGTACTTTCTTACAAAATACTTTTTTAAGAAATATATTTTTCAAAAAACACTAGAAAGTACTTTCTTAGAAAATATATATTTAAAAAGAACCTTTGAAATAATATCCTTAAAGGTACTTTTTTGCAAAGGAAACATTTCAAAATGTACTTTTTATATATTTTTGTCGCAGGCACTAAGAAGTACACAAAGTATTAAGTACACAAAGTACGTATTTTAAAAAAAGCCCTTAAAAAAATTTTTTTTGATAAAAAAAAAAGTTTTAAAAGATATCTTTCGAAATATACTCCTTAAGAGGTACTTATAAAGGAAGTACGTTTTTAAAAAGTACTTTTTAAAAGCCTTTTTCTAAAAAGTACTTTTTAAAAGCCTTTTTCTAAAAAGCACTTTCTTAAAACCAACTTTTTCAAAGATTACTTTATATAAAAGTACTTTTTTGAAAAAACTTTTAAAGAAAGTACTTTTCTAGAAAATTATCCTTTTTTAAACACTTTTTGAGAAGAAATTTGGCAAGATACCTTTCAAAATATACTACTTCAGAGGTATTAAAAAGAATTTTTTAAAAGTATATTTTGAAAAAGTATTGTTTTGAAAAGTATTTTTTTAAAGTATTTTTTTAAAAAGTGTTTTCTTAAAAAGTACTTTTGCAAAAAATATTTTCTTAAAAAATGCTTTTCTAAAAAGTACTCTTAAAAACTACCTTCTTAAAAAGTACTTATTTAAAAAGTTCTTTTAAAGAAAGTACTTTTCTTTTTAAATACTTTTTAGTAAAATGTCCATAAGATGCCCTTCGAAATATGCTACTTAAAAGGTACTCATACAGAAAGTACGTTTCTAAAAAGTGTTTTTTTACAAACTTCTTTTCTCAAAAGTACTTTCTTAAAAAAACTTTTTCACTGATTATTTGATTGAAAAGCACTTTTTTAAAAAGTTCTTTTAAAGAAAGTACTTTCTTAAAAAGTACTCTTTTTTTAATACTTTTTTATAAGAAAAGTGTAAAGACATATTTCGAAATGTACTACTTAAAAGGTACGTATATAAAAAGTACTTTTCAAAAAGTTTGCATCTGAAAAATACTTTTTGAAAAACATTTTTCCTCAAAAAATACTTCTTTCAAAATTACTTTTGCAAAAAGTGTTTTCCTAAAAAGTACTTTTCCAAAAAGTATTCTTTTAAAAAGTACTTTCTTAAGAAGTACTGACTTAAAAGGTTCTTATAAAGAAACTACTTTTCTAAAAATTACTTCTTTTTAAATACATTTTGGTAAAATGTCCTTTTGAAATATGCTATTAAAAAGGTACATTTTAAAAAGTTTGCTTCTGAATAGTACTTTTTGAAAAGTATTTTCATAAAATGTACTTCTTTCAAACATACTTTTGCAAAAAGTATTTTCTTCAAAAGTACTTTTCTAAAAAGTATTCTTTTAAGAACTGCTTTCTTAAAAAGTACTTATTTTTAAAAAGTTCTTTCGAGGGAAGTACTTTTCTAAAAAGTACTCTTTTTTAAATACTATTTGGTAAAATGCTCCTAAGATGCCTTTCGAAATACAAGTATACATCTATAGAAAGTACTTTGCTAAAAAGTACTTTCTTAAAAATTACTTGTTTTTTAGAAAATACTTTTGAAAACGTACTTTTTCTCTTATATTTTCAAAAATAAAAATTAAAACTAAATTAAAAAAAGTAGCCTCTTAGAAAATAATAGTCAAAGAAGTAACACATGAAAATAAACTTTAAAAAAATGCTGTTGCAAAACAATAAGAAATTTAAACAAATATATTTAAAAAAATATATTTAAAAAATAGTACTTTAAGCGTTTGTTTATTAAAAAGTGCTTTTGGGGAAAAACATCTGTTTGATTTTCTTTATATTAAAAATTGAATAAAAAAAGTCCCTATTAAAATATTTATCTATTAAAATATTTTCCCTTATTCTATAACTATTTCTCAACGACATCACGTCAAGACAATATCAAGAATAGAACACTTCTGTTCTCCTTTTCTACAGCCTCTTGTTATATCGAAAGTCTTAGAGAACAGGCAGGAGCTTTCAGAAATAGTTAATCGGTTTCCCACAACGTGTACGGAAGTATGCTAATTTTTATATTGTCTTGAAGTGACTGATGTTGACAGATAGTTACATAATAACCCCGATTGTTGAAAAAGTACTTATTTGAAGAAAGTCATTTTCTAAAAAGGTACCTGTTCTGCAAAGAACTTTTTGAAAAAAGTTTATTTAAGAAAAAATGTTTTTACTCTTATAAAACGCTCTTTTTTTAAAGTAGGAAATTCCCTCTCTCTCTCTCTCTCTCTCTCTCTCTCTCTCTCTCTCTCTCTCTTTCTCTCTTTCTTTCTTCTGTTGGTAAAAATGTTGCTCAAATAAAGTACCTTCAGAAAAAGTAGGTTTCTAAAAAGGGCTTTTGAAAAAGAATAGACTTCAAATGCAACTTGTCTGTGTGTGTGTGTGTGTGTGTGTGTTTACAAAATGCTGTTCTTTTTTCCAAACGTAAATTTCTGTTCAATTGAAAAGTCGTATCGCTGCAATTTTTGCAATTCTGCATTCGAAAAACGATTTTAATAAAAATTGTTTCTCCTTTTTTTTTCAATTTATTTTTCCTAAATATGAGAGTCTCCTTTTGCAATTGCTAAATCGTTATTACCATCACATTTCAATTATTTATGATATCCAACAAGAGAAACATTAATTCTTAAACACTTTTTTCTGTTTTGCTGCCTGCCAGCCAGCTTAAGAACAGCAAGAAGAAGAGGGTTGGCAGGTGGCGGTAGACGATGCCGTGTTGTTTTGTGTGATGAAGTTGTATTTCCTTATCTTGCAGGCTTATTTTGGGTGAATGCAGTAACAACAACGAAATTGATTTTTTTTGTGTGTGTTAAGAACGCACACACACACACACACGCACACACAAAACAACGTGCAGTTGTACCGTAATTCTAAACTTATGCAATCACATTTGAGAAGCAAAAAACAACAACAAAAAAGAAAAATAAGAAGAAATCTGTACGGCTGGATGGCCGATTGCCTGTATGATCATGCGGTTCATTTTTTATTTAATATATTTTTTTTTATTCTTTTCGTTTGTTAGCCCGTAACAAACATGTAATCCCCCACTTTTCGAACAGGTAATAAAGCAAGTTTGGCCTGAAATGGAGGTTCTTCTTTATTTTGGTTTCTTTTTTCGTGGATTCTAATCTTAAATAGCAGCAGACATGTGTAATTTTCTTAAGCCACATTCACAATGAGAAGTGAAGGAAGCGAAAAAGAAAATCTCTTTAAAATAAAGTTGAGTTTTTGTTGCCATTTTGTTTTCGATTCCGTAACGTAATCAAATGTACCGTAATGTGCCAACGGTTATTTTCCCTTTCTGGTCGTTTAAGTTGCTTCAAAATTGCCATGGCAGTGGTGGTGCGATGTACGGGTACGGGTACCACCAACCACATCGCATGGCACTGGCAATAGCAACAACATCATGATCATCATCGTCATCATCGTTGTCGTTGTAGTCGTCAGTCTGCATCGCTTCATTGTGATCATCTCTCATGCATCGGAGACCAACAAACTAGAATTGCGTAGAATATCAGATGGAGAACACGAGAAGCAACACGCTGAAGATGAGAGAGAAGGGAGCGCTGGCCGGTTAGAAAAAGAACTTTTAAAGACGGTTGGTTTGTGGGGCAGCATGAAAAGAAGAAATTTGGCCGATTTGGCTGTTCAAACGACTAACTGGCAAATAAGCAGACCGATCGACTGGTCGACTGGCTGAACGACTATCCGTTTGTATGTTGTGCGCGTAAAGTCAGCTGCTGTGTTTCTGTTGCAAATGTTGCTGCATTTTTGTGTCTTCTGGCTTGTATTTCCCATTCCATTTGCCAGCGCATTTCCTTCGTTATATTGAAATTATGTTGTTCGATTCGGTTTGCGTTCCTGCTTGTGTTCTCTTGCGTCCAGTTAATGCCTGACGATTATACTTTACGACGCGTGACTGTTTTAACAAAAGTCGCCTGATGTTGCTTTTAGAAATGTTTCTTGTCTTCCTGCTTCGGTTATTGCATTTCGTTTTAGAACAAAAAGCACCAACTCATAAAGCCAGAGGCGCGCATATTCAAAAGTTGTAACAAAAGCTGGTTGAATTACGCATGCGGTTAGATTGGAGCGATGCCATATTTTTAAAAATCATCCCTTCCAAGTGGAAGCATTTTTGGAAAGTTTGTTATT
Source organism: Linnaemya vulpina (assembly GCA_963675445.1). Classification (NCBI taxonomy): domain Eukaryota; kingdom Metazoa; phylum Arthropoda; class Insecta; order Diptera; family Tachinidae; genus Linnaemya; species Linnaemya vulpina. The sequence goes on along the minus strand of OY776278.1, from coordinate 74,280,434 downwards.
TTAAAAAAAAGTTCTTTAGAAAATGTGATCCTTCTAAGGGAATTTAGCGTTTTAAAAAGTGTCTCTACTATATATATATATATATATTATATATATATATATATATATATATATATATATATATATATTATATATATATATATATATATATATATAATATATATATAATATATATATATATATATATATATATATATATATTATATATATATATATATATATATATATATATATATATATAGTGGCCGACCGAACATTCGTGCTCGGTTGTAATTTATTAATTAATTCGGCGGTTATTCTACTAGAAATTTATAATAAAAGTGCTTTTATAAATTCTTTTAATATAATTTTGTTTAAAATAATAAAATAACATCGAGTTCGGCCGAGCTTTGGAAAGTTCGCCATTGCACGAATTCGGTGGAACACCATAATTAACAACAAAGGGCAGCCCTAAAAGGCTTTTGTATCAAAAGATGGACATTCAAAGGATACATTCAAAAAGGTACTCCTCAAATGGTACCTTTATATTATGAAAAAGTTACGTATTCACATGGTACTTATCAAAAGGTACATTTTGAAAGGTAGTGTTTAAAAGATACTTCTTGAAGGTACATTTTGGAAGGTACTTTTTTTAAAACTACTTTTTGCAAAATATTTTTTACAAAATTATAAGTTTTACAACTAATTCTTAAAAGGCGATTTCCTTAAAATTATTGTCAAGGTACTTGACGAACGAATTTTCACAGAACTCCTTGAAAAGTACTGTTACAAAAGGAGATCTTTAAAAAAAGTGCTATTGTAAAAGGTACTCCTTAGAAGGAACTTTTTTGAGAGATAATGATTGAAAAAGTGCTTTTTAAGAGGATACTTCTTGAAAGGTACTTTTAGAAAGGTACTTTTTAAAAAGTAATCTATTGAAAAAACCTTTTTAAAAAATTACATTTTAAAGGGTACCTTCAAAGGTACTTTTTACAAAGTAATATATTGAAAAAACTTTTTTAAAAAGGTAACTTTTAAAGGGTAAGTCTATTTTTAAGATACTGTTTGAAAAAGTTCATTTTAAAAGGTAGTTTTTAAAGGATACTTCTTGAAAGGTACTTTTTAAAGGTACTTTTTAAAAAGCAATCTATTAAAAAAAAACTTTTTTAAAAAGTTAACTTTTTAATGGTAATTTTTTTAATGACACGGTTTGAAAAAGTGCTTTTTAAGAGGATACTTCTTGAAAGGTACTTTTTTAAAGGTACTTTTTAAAAAGTAATTTTTTGAAAAAACTTTTTTAAGAAATTACATTTTAAAGGGTATCTTCAAAGGTACTTTTTACAAAGTAATATATTGAAAAAACTTTTTTAAAAAGGTAACTTTTAAATGGAAATTTTTTCAATGACACGGTTTGAAAAAGTTTGTCTTAAAATGTAGTTTTTAAAGGATACTTCTTGAAAGGTACTATTTCAAAGGTACTTTCTTAAAGGAATTTTTTTTAAATTAATATTGAGGAACAACTTTTTTTTATAAAAATTGCCTTTAAAAGGTCCCGCTTTGATAAGTTTTTTTTGCGTGTATTATCCTGTGCTTTTAAATATTTTATTGAAATAAAAAATTATAAAGAAGAAAACTGAGTGTGAAAAGAGTTTTTCCGAAACACTTCCATTGAAATGTTCTTCAATGTTTTTATTTGGAAATAATAATTTTAAGTTAATTACATAAAGTGGCAGCACTGTCCCTTCCCCCCTGCACCGTTTCCATTTTCCTACATTTTGTTGTCTGTTATTCTCTGTTCCCCTTTTAACATCGTTTGAGCTGAAGTCAATTTATTAAAAACATTAAGCAGCTAATCAATTATAACGACTCTTGATTTCCTTCCTGATCCAGATCAGGCATATATATTTTTTTTCTATGTTAAATTGTTGTTGCTGGTGTAAAGTGTGGATTAAAAAGTGTTCACTTTATGAATGTTCTCTTCTTGTGTTTGTTTTTGTTTTTATGTTTTCATTATTGTTTTTATTATTTATTGCAGTTGGTGTCGCAGTTGTTGTTGTTTTTGTTACTGTGAAATCATATTCATTCTTGTTATTTTTATTCATTCCATTTGTTTGTGTGTTTTTTATTTTATTTTGGAGTCGTTTTTACAGTTTTCGAATGCGTGTTGTTGTTGTTGTTGGTGTTGTTTTTGTGCAACAAGTTACATACGCAATATTTTTCTGTTAATGATGCGTTTTTATTTGTACTTTTTTTCTCTCTCTCTCTCTCTCTCTCTCTCTCTCTCTTCACTTCTATGAATTTCTTTTGTTTGCACTGCGTTGATGGTCGTTGAAGCGTTCATTATTTGCTTGTTCTTCCTCATTACAATTCGATTCTGGTTTAGTTTGAGATTTGCATTTAGTGTTTGTTTAAGCTTTAATTACTGAAGTGCGTTGTCGTTTTGTTTAGATTTTTTTTATGTTTTTCGTTATTGTGTGCAGTCAGTATGTTAATTGTTTTAAGTAGTTGAATAATTTTATTGAATTATGAGTGATTTTACAAAGATTTTATTTAATATGGCACAATTTATTTATGTGTTATTAAAGTAAAACACATAAACCCTATCGAAATTCAGTGATATATTTATAAATATATATATATATATTTTATACATACACTCGCGAAAAATAGTGTGTCAACATGGAGTTGCTTAATTAACCAATATAAAATAGTTAATTATAAATAGAAGGTAAGAGTTTTATGTCAATTCAATAACTTTCCACAGGTCCTGTATATTTACATATAAAGATTCGTACATAGAAGCATCTGTATGTTTTTATGTATGTATGTACCCTACTAGAACAGTGCCGGTCATATTACCGGTAAAATGACTGGCACTGATGACCAAATTTCGGTCATCACGTAGAACAAAGTTTCTATCATTTTATTAAGGCCAAACGGAAAAAAATGACTAAAACTTTTGTGTACGTGTGATCTTGCATCCCTTTCTAACTTGTGGTATATCATCGCCTGTTAAACATATATTCAAACTACTTACTACTACTTACTACTCTAATGTTTTTGTTCTATATAAATGTTTGTCTAGTGACTTTTATGGTTTCACTGGTGACCGGTCACCCTTTACGGGTATGGTTTCACTGGTGACCGGTCACCCTTGACGGGTATGGTGTCACCGATGACGGGGTTGCTAACAATCCTAACCTAACCAAATTCGATGAAATAAAACGCATTTAATATCATTTCAATTATATTATAGCAAATTTATTATTTATATATACATAGAAATATGCTTGTTTTATATTTTAACATACACAAAAATTACTGATATTAGTCCATCGACCAAAATAATTAAATAACCCCGTGGCAGACAACAAGAACAAGCCACCAAAAACGCTAGGGTCGTCGTGATTACTATGTATGGAGTATACTCGTATGGAGATATTCAGGTCACGATCACCAAGAGTATACATTGTCAATAGTTTCATTCATCTAAACATGGAAATAAATTTAGTTTTATATCTTGTTTTTTCTTTAAAACTAAACTTACTTGTGCAATACATTTTGGCTTGGCACATCATTGTGAAATAAATCACCGCCCAACAAAATGAAATCGACATCTCCCGTACAGCTAATTCCAACATTTCCTAGAAAGCGAGGAAACTGTCATCAGTTGCAATATAAAAATAAAGTATCACGGCAAGAGTTTTTCAAAAGATAGACTTACCTCTTGTAGTGTCCGTTTCTCCGTATCCCAAATGATCATCAGTGGACATCATAATACGCAAGGATGTAAATTGTATATTGTAAATTTTATTTTATTTTTCTTCAATTTAGAAGCTTTTCTATACAAAAGCTTGACAAATTATTGTCTTACTCTTGCACACAGTATTCTAGCCTTAAAAAACCAGCGTTGTCGCTCATACTTCTTTTCTTAATTCCTATGTATATATATATGTATTTTCATGCTACAAAAATCCCTGAATCTCGTGGAACATTTAAAACAACAATTAGAGCAAAATTTAAGTAAGTTTTGTTAATTGGTTTATTATATAACTATTTTTGCAACTTCATTGAACTTGTACATACACAAACATACTGAAAAAGTATATATTTGATCAACTAAAAATAAATCGTAAGAATTTGGGTATGAAAAGTCCAAAAATGGTAACGCTGTTAGGCTAAAATATTTTTAATTGTGTTAGTGAAAATGTTTTTGTGTGGATTAGTTTCAGTCATTCATTTCTTGTAGGGTACATACTAGATTATGCGGTTCATAACACACTGTCGCAAACTACCGACCGTTCTGTGTGACAAAAGGATTGTTTTCCACTTGTTGTTTGTGCGAGAGCAGGGGAATATTTTGCAACATCGTGGAACAGACTATTTCAAAATTAAAAGTTTCTAATTTAGTCGTATTTTTAAAAAATATGTATTATATAAAAAAGGTACCATTTCGCGCAGGTACTTTTTAATGTTTTTTATACATAGATATTTGGGGTATTCCACACTTCGTGCTATTTAGTCATATTGTCATAGAATCAATTTGTGGTACACATTTAAGTATTTTTGCGTTTGCCAATTTTAATGAAATATATATGATTTTAAAGGTATTTTTATGTAGATGTGCACAATATTAAATATTATTCTAAAATCTTAGCCTAAGTAACAGAAAAGCGTTTTAAAAGTACGGGAAAACCAACAAAACAATTTTATTGTATTGTTTTGTTTTATATATGAAAATATATAGATTTAAACACGCACATGCATACACTTTGTAAATTCTCTGTTTCATATTATTATTATTTGGGGTATTCACACTTCGTGCTATTTAGTCATATTGTCATAAAGTCATAAAATTTTAGACCAGTTTAATAAAGTTGCTGTTGTGCTGCATTGTAACTTTTCACATGAAAACAAAATAAATATAATTGGGGTATTCACACTGTAGTCATAGAGTCATAAGTCATAAAATAATAGCACTCTTTCAGGTATATTTTTATGTCGTTTTAAAATACCTCTAGAGATCTGAGTCGAACGACAGAAAATCTTTAGGCGAGACGGCGATAGTATATGTTTGCCGCCGTTACTTATATATGTTTCACGACTAAAAAGCGGATAAAAAATTATTCATATCTATATGTCTGTATATTAAATCAGATTTTTAGAACATAAAATATATTAAAGGAGCACTAAAACGCAAAAACTAAATACATACAATTGAAAAATTTTTCTCATTTAAATTACGTAGCTGGCAGCCACTGAACGTTTTTCCATATGACGCCGCAAAAAAAAATGTATTCAGCTCATAACAAGACAGCAGCTGTTAGAGTTTATATATACAACCATATTTAGCAGACCAAGTTATGACGGCTTGTTCACACTTGTCATATTTTAAGTGCTATTATTTTATGACTTATGACTCTATGACTACAGTGTGAATACCCCAATTATATTTATTTTGTTTTCATGTGAAAAGTTACTTATTTCCAAAGATATTTGTTTAAAAGTTACTCTTTTAATAATGTTATATATTAAAGTTTGATTTTAAAAATGGTACTTTTTTACGAAGGTACTTTTTAAAAAAGTTTTTATCCTAAAAAACAACTTGTTTGATAATCGCTTTCTTAAATCATATTGTCTAAAAATTTATTATTTTACCAAAGATGCCATTTTACGAAGGTACTTATTTAAAGAAGTACAAATAAATGTATTTTTTTTCAATGAAAAGGAGAAGGTACTTTTTTACGTAGTTAATTTTTAAAATGTTATTATTATTATTATTATTATTATTATTATTATTATTATTATTATTATTATTATTATTATTATTATTATCATCATTATCTTTATTTAGTGAGAGTAAATATTTGGGAAGATGCTTGGTACTTTTTTCTAAATGCACATTTTTTAATGATACTTTAGAAAAGCAGTAAATACCAAATGAGTACTATTTCACTGAGTACTTATAAAAAATGTATTTCTATTAAAAGGTTACTGTTTCTCACAGATACTTATTCAAAAGATTCTTTTCAAATGATGCTATTTGATAAGGTACAAAAACTCAAAAAAGTATCATCTTACCAAGGCACTTTAAAATATTAAATGTTAAAAGAAAATTTTTAGAAAATAATTGGCTTAGGAATAATATATTTTAACTATATCTATCAAAAAGATGTATTTCTAGAAAAGGTACCATATTACAAAAGTACTTTTTTCAAAAAAAAAAGCTTGTGCCCTTGTTTCACTGATATATTTTGAAAAGGTACTATTTTCATTAGCTACCTCCTAATAAATATACATATTCTTTTGGGTAAAATGTTATATATATTTCTAAAAGTACTTACCTGAAAGCTAGTTTGTAAGTGATACTCTTTCAACAGACATCATTTAGAAAAGATACTATTTTACGATGGTACTTTTCTTAACGACTAGTTGGTGTTAAGCACGTACTTGTGTGAAAAGTCACTTGTTTAAAAGCTACGTTCGGAGGGATACCTATTGAAAGGAAATGTGCTTTTTGAAGTTTATAAAATAGGTACTATTTTACTCAGGTACTTTTTTTTAAAACTTTGCTGTCAAGTAAAAAGTTAAATGTTTACAAATAATTACTTTTTTAAATTATAAACTTTTTAGAAATGGTACTATTTTACAAAAATAATGTAATAATAAAAAGTGTATGTTTTAAAAAAGTACTAAATGGTACATTTTGAATAGAAATATTTACGAAAAGGTATTATTTTATGAAAGTACTAGTTACAGAAAAGTAGTTTTGCTGAAAATGTACTATTTTATAAATATACTGCCAAAAGCAATAATTTTTGAAAAAAAAAATATTATTTCCAAAAATGTACAATTTTATGTAGGTACTTTTTTACATATTTAAAAGGTACTTATTTGAAAGGTACATATTAAAAGGTACTTTTATATAAAAATATTTGCTTAAAAGTTAGTTTTTTAACTGATTTAATTACTTTCAGAAAAGGTACTATATTACGAAGGTACTTTTAAGAAAAAGTACGTACTTGTAATCAAAAAGTACTGTTTACGAAGTAATTGTTTTGAAAGCGATTTTGTCTTAAAATTACACTTTTGTAAAGTAGTTATTTTAACTACTCTTTTAACTACAATTTGTTAAAGTACTTTTTTCAAAAATTGTTTTGAAATAGAGTTTTTCTAGAGGACTACTTTTTCACATGGTACTATTTCAATTAAAACGATGCTTAATTCAAAAGGCCATCGCTTACATCTATCGATTATGATGCAATTCTTGTTAATTTACGTCATAATCAATCAAAATGTCTCCCTCGAATTTATTGTCAGTTACTGCTTTTAAATTTTTTAGAAGTTTCAATATGAAAACTTATTTAAATTTTCCTCACAAAATTTAGGTCAGCACAATTTCTTCATAAACTTTTTTTTGTGTTTTTTTTTTACTACATTAAAATTTCCATTTGAAGCCAACACAAACTTCCCAGAATATGAATAAAATATCGTTAATAGCATTTTCTTATTGCGATTCGCTCGAAAATAAATTTCAACTTTGATTGTTTGCAAATTCACTCGTTAAGACAATAACCCGCCATAACAGGCACTGCAGAAAGCCAAAACTGAATTAAAGGAGAAAAAAAATGCACATAAAAAAAAACTAGAAGTTAAATTAAACCATCAACGAAAACACTGACCCACATACGGGTTTTGGTGAAGAACCAACCAACTGCTCAGGCCTGCCACAACAATAAAAATATTTGGGGTGGAGGGGGGAAAAAATAACAATAGAAAAAAAAGCAAAACACATTTGAAATCCCGGAAAGGAGGATTCATTATCAGACTACACAGCAGCAATTACAGCAACAGTAAAACGTCAGCAATAAAACATTTCGGATGAGCTGAAAAACTGTTGAAAAAACTATTAACTGGCAAAAGGCAACAGCGTTATGCTGAAATCGCCTCAAGGGATAGTAAAATTGATTTGTTATTGTTGTTGTTGTTTTTGTTTGTTTGTGGCCCGTAGAGAAGTTTGCGAGAATTTCCTTTTTTGGTTTTTGTTTATTGGAAAAAATTAATTTCGCTGAAATCTGTTAACAATCAAGTGATTTAAGCCAAATTAATAAAACCGTTTAAGTTATTTTAGCAGGAAAGTTGTAAAGGGCAAGACAATAGTTTTGTTGTATACGAGGTCTGTTCCAAGATATAACGTGCTTGTGCATGTCTCTCAAACAATTATAAATTATTTGCCAATTTTTATTCCATCGCCTTCATAGTAGACAGCCGCATAGTAACACTTGACGCAGCGTTTTTTTTAATCACGCAGCTGTTGTGATATGGACAGTCGCATAGTAACACTTGACGCAGCGTTTTTTTCAAATCAGAAGCTGTTGTGATATGGATTTGTGGGTGTGGCCCCAATCGTCGCAAACCTTCATGAGTCTCGTTATTCTTGGGAACAAGTCACAGAGTAGCTGCTACTCTAAACACTGGGGATGAGGGATGATCATGGTGTGGTGTTCGGTCATGTTGCGAAAGGTTTTTTTTTTGTCAAACTCTAGTTTTTTTAAAAAGGAATTTCGCTGTTACAATTCAAAATATTTTTAAATGCATGGCTGGTGTGAATCGATAAGACGACTGCCTCAACAACGACGAAACTCCATAACAATTTTTTTTTCTTTCATTTTCTCAATATTTCTATCATTTTGTCGGTGAAGCGGGGCATCCAGATCAAACGTCGTCATTCCCATCTTCCCGGCCTTCTTTAAAAAACTTATACAATTTGAAAAAGAAAAATTTTTTTATTCAGGGTTCACCGCCAACATTTCAAGTGCTTTTGGAAACGCAATTTTATTATACGTGGGAGATCGCCGAATATATAAAACGCTTGTTATGTTACTCTTATGGCTCTCAAAAGAACAAAATATGCTGAAATTGTGAAAAAGAAAAAAAATTAAAACGCAATTTGAATATGAAATGACCGAAAAATTCACCTAATTTTGTGAGCAGACCTCGTATAAGCTGAACAAATTTTTGGCAAAACTAACTAAAGAGAACTTTAAGAAAATTTCAAAGCGAACCTAAACAACAGCTTGAAAATTAATTATAAACATTGAAATTTCGTGTATAAATACGGATTGATTTTTTCGTGGTACACTTTTCAATAGTTTTGTATGCATAAATATTGTCCAAAAACAAATAAATTAAAAGGTTTTTCTGTGTAGATAAGCATAATATAAATATTCATTATAAATTTCCAGCTTTTAAGGAAGATTTTTCGACGTATATTTTCCAATAGCAGAAAATGGCCCAACACTTGCAACTTTTATGACTCCCCTACACAAACTGAATACCGAGTGTAATAAAAGTTCACCTGATTTTGTGAAGATACCTCGCATAAGCTAAATAAGTGACTCAGGAATCCAAGCAAATTTTAATAGTTTAAAGTAACCCCAAACAGCAGCTTGAAAATTAAACTTAATCATGGAATTTTGTGGTACACTTTTCAATGTTCCATCATGCATGCATTTTGCCCAAAAATAAATATTTTAAAAGGTATTTTTGTGTAGATGAGCAGAATAGAAATATTTATAACTAATTTTTAGCCTTTAAGGGAGATTTTTCAACATATATTTCTCAATAGCAGAAAATCACCCAACACCCAAAACGCTTGCAACATGTATAACTCTCCTAAACAAACTAAATACCGAATGTAATTAAACTTCACATAATTTTGTGGCAAGACCTCACATAAGCTCAAAAAATTATTGACAAGACTAAAGGGAAATTAAACAAACATATATATGAAATTTCATATATAAATATGCCTTGAGTTTTTGTGGTACAATTTGCAATATATTTTTCATGCATAAATATTTCTTAAAAATAAATATTTTGAAAGGTATTTTTGTGTAGATACGCAGAATAGAAATATTTATAATTGATTCTCAGTGTTGAAGGAAAATTTTCAACATATATTTCTCAATAGTAAAAAATCGCTCAAAACACTTGCAACTTTCATAACTCTCCTAAACAAACGAAATACCAAGTGTAATTAAATTTCACATAAGCTCAAAAAGTGACTGACAAAACTAAACAGAACTTAAACAAAAATTCAAAAATAATCCTAAACAATAGCCTGAAATATAATCTGAAATAATGAAATTTCATATATAAACATGCCTTGCGATTTTGTGGTACATTTTACAATATATTTTCATGCCTATATATTTCTCAAGAATAAATATTTTGAAAGGTATTTTTGTGTAGATAAGCAGAATATAAATATTTATAATTAATTCTTAGCCTTTAAGGAAGATTTTTTGACTTATTTTTTCTCCCATAGCAAAAAATCGCCCGATACACAAAACACTTGCAACTTGTATAACTCTCTTACAGAAACTAAATGCCGAATGTAGCGTACCCGCGAAATATAAAAATGCAACTCATTTTTAGAACAGATCTCGTATTAGATCATAATCTAAAATGGCACCAACTCCATCCCATCATTATTCATAATTTTGGTGTTTAGCCAACCACAGCTTTTTCGGTGTTAATTAAAGAGTCTCTGCTAAATTAAACCTGATTTAACTGCCAGTTAAACTGACTGCTCTTCAAAAGCTGCTTATTTTTCTAAAATTAGTTTTGGCCTTAAAAAAGGAAATGGACAATATTTTATTTCTTTTTTTATATATTTAATTTTGTGGAAATTCTTTTTTTCTTAGAGAGATTTTTTTTCTTGTTAATTTTTGACAAACTTATAATTTAACAAAAATATGATGGAATATATATGTATCTGTTGTTGTTGTTGTATTTTTGGCAGTAAAATCTCCTTTCTTTTTCATTCGTTGAAGTCGGGAGATTTAGTTTTTGTGTTTTGCAAGATGCCTGTTGTTTATGTCGGGGAGGCAGTTACAATTTGTCGTCTGTGTTTTTTTTTTTCTTCTCGTCTTTTTTTTCTCTCTTCTACTTCTTTTATTTTCTTAGCCAGCCGCCTTGTAGTTAAAGAAGATTTGCCATTTAACTACGAAATGAATGAAATGTTATGTTGGCCATCATCTGAAGTTCAAAGTCGTGCCACACAGATTTCTTTTTCATTTGGTTCGAATCTAGGAAATCATTTTCCTAAAATTTTCTTAAGGTTTTTCTCTTGCAGTTTCCCAGTCAAGAGGAATAATCGCATATATAAAAACATTTAGCACCATGGCTTTTTGGTTAAAAGCCTCCTTCTTTTCTTCTACATTAACATGTAACAAGTTAAATGCTACAGAAGAAGGTCACGGACGTATGAAATGAAATGAAATGCAACCAACGTTGAAATTATTTGGAAAGCCAAGAAATGTTGGCAACTGAAAGTGTTGCGAGTTTAGAGTTGGTCGCATTAATTTTTTCCAGGAAATCGTGTGTAAATAAAAGATTTATTACCACAAAATTAACAACAACAACAGCAACAACAGAAGAAAAGAAATATTTGGCACATCAACTTTTATTTAAGAAAATTTAAATGCAACCAATTTTTTTTTTCTTTCTTTTCTGCCTTCAAATTTTAACGAACTTTTTAGCTGAATATTTATTCATTCCATCATAAGCAAAGACAAAATGGTGTTTGAAAATTTCTAAGTTTGGCAAATATTTCATGATCATTATTTAAAGCTGACAAAGAAGTAGCGATGCTTTAGATTTAACGGGCTCGCTGGCTGGCTGTGGCATGCAGAGCCAAACAGACAGACGGCGGCTGGCTTCACATGCAATTTTTTTAAATTCTAAATATCCCAAATTTTCTTTGCCAACTAACTAACCGATCAAGCACAACGGGAAAATCCCTTTAGGCAAAGAGAAAGGTTAAGACCAGCACACACACACACTCACAATTTTCCAGCGCAAAAATTATTTAAATCCCCTCCAAAAAAAAAAAAAAAACCACTCTAATGAAATTTAAAACTTTTTCATGGTAATTTATTATAATACTTTTTCTTCTTCTTTTCCTCTTTTTCGTGCTACACAATAAATGGAAATTGATCATGTTGCCTTGGCTGTAACGAAAATAAATAGAAACTTTTTAAAAGGAATGAATTATGGCTGCAGAAAATTTAGAACTCTAAAGACTTGAGCAGAAAAAAAATAATAATAATAAATAAGAAAGAAAATGTTTTTAAAAAAGTTAAATTTTTCAGCAGATTGACTGCTAGAAAAATAACTTTAAACTTTTAGCAGCAGATTTGAACTTTTTAGCTTAAATAATTATAAAAAAAAAAATAACGCATTCTAAATTCCAACATCATCTGCCTTAAATATCCATTTGCCCAACGCTTATCGCGCGCCGTTTGAATTGTGTTTACAGAGCGCTGTTATCGTAAGGTTTCTCAGCTCTGCTCTGCTCTCTATCTCATGTTTATTCATTCGGTGTGCGTAATTAAGTGGACATCTTTTTATTTATTAATTTATGTGTGTGATTTCAGTAATTTATTATTATTTAGTTTTGTGAAACTCATTTCTGGCTTTCAGCTCTCCAAATGAGGATACAGCCAGTCAGTGGCTGTGGAAACCTTTCTGTTGTTGTTGGTGTTGTTTTATTTGTCCACTTTGTACTTTTTGTCATTATTGCAGTTTATTTTTCTCAACTTCAATATTTGAAGTTGAATTTTAATAAATTGTTGTTTTTTTTGTTTGTTGTTTTGTCTGCCGCTTAATTTTTTTCTCTCTCTCTCTCTCTCTTCAAGATAGTTCTTGTTTTCATCTCGTTAGTTAGGCTGGCATTTTCAATATTTTGACAGTTGACATATTTATGTGTGTTTTTGTAGTTTCTTGACGATTGTGGCTGGAAGCCATGGCAACTACTGTTAACACCAAAAGAAAAAAAAATACAACAAACACATTTTTACAGTGAGAGAAAAGTTGTGGAATTAAATGGCAAGATTGTTTTTCTATTAGTAAGAAGGCAACTTTTAAAGAGGGAAATAATAACATCTGAATTGAATTCTTAAATTCCATTTGCAATAGAAACAAACACAACATGCGGTTTTCATAAGCCGCCACATGCGGTTCTCGTAGTTATTTTTTTACTAAGCCCACCATATAAAAGAGCATTTCACCATAAGTAACGTGTGACAAGCGTTATGCCGCAACTAAAAAGTATGGTGGGATGATGGTGAGAGAATCAGAAATTGTTGTAAACCTTTTTATACTTTTGACTACGCCGGAGAGTTTTTGCCGACATAACGCCGTGAGATAGTGACTAAATTAGCATTTAGATTAGGGTTTTTAAAGATCATAATTTCGGGTGTTTTTTATAGCGTGATACAAGTTTAAGTCATAATAAAACGTAGTAATACATTTTTGATAACAATGAAACTGTGTTTATTGGATAGAACATTTTATGACATTAATGTTTAACTACGATTTCGGCCATTTGGCCTCCACGGCTGGAGCGTACAAGGTGCAATCTGGTGCACCAATTTTCACAAACTTTTCGCAGCATTTGCCGCCGTATCTAGCCGATAACTCTTCGAATGTTGATTTCCAGGTGTTAAATTGTTTATGGTTTATTGACGTACACAAGTGACTTTACATAAACCCAAAGAAAATAATCCACTGGGGTTAAATCACACGATCTTGGGGGCCAATTAATTTTACCATTTTGCGGAATTATTTTTTCACCAAAAGTTTCCTTGAGTAAATCAATTGTAGCGCCCGCTGTGTGGCATGTGGCTGCGTCCTGTTGGAACCACATACCAGCAAGATTAATGACAGTTAATTGAGGTACGAAAAAACTTCGAATCATGTTCCTACACCGTTCATCATTGACAGTAACATGCTGACCATCATCGTTTTTTGAAGACATATGGGCCAATGAGTCCGCCAGCCCATAAAGCGCACCAAACAGTAATTTTCTATGGATATCACGGTGTTTCGTCAAAAGCTTATGGATTCTTCTCACTTTTATGAAACAATTCCGCTTATTTTAGTGCCTATTCGCCAGAAATGGGTTTTATCAGAGAATACAATTTTGAATAGAAGAGTTTTACGAAACGAACAATTATTTTGATTAATATATAATTTGCACGCCTTGCTCTGGTGTAAGTCGATCCATAATAAAATATCAAAGAAAACTAAACAGAAAGCAACTATCAGCTGTTAAATGGGTGGTCAAATAAAACAGTGATGCCAACTCAAAGTTGTATCACTCTATAAAAAACACCCGATATGATTAAAACTAATAAAAAGTTTTTAATACTCTCTAAATTCTTAAGATATTTTAATTTGACTTTAAATAACTTATTTATATTTCAATATATGGCTACTCCATTGTATGACTTCTTCAAGAGGAGATTAAGTATTTTATTTGATGTGAAAAATTTTTATGAAACAAAAATAGTATCAAGAATTTTGGTCAATATAATAAACAAAGATTTTTAATATTCTTCTCTTCCTCAGGATATATATTATTTGATGTTAAAAATACTTATGAAACAAAAATATTGTCAAAATTATTGGTCAATATAATTAAAAAAGACTGAAAATTTTTTTTAAATAAATTTTAAAAATATGAGAAAATATTAACATTTAAAAAGAAGTCAAGAAACTAGAAGTATTTAAAAAATGTTTTAAATTAATTTTAATATAAATTATTAATGACAAACGCTATTTTTTTGCTCTGGCCTTTGCGTTGAACGTTTCTATATAAATTAAAGACATCAGAGAAGCTTCTTCATATGAGTTTCGAAAAGTTTTAAGTTGCATTGAAATGTTAAATAGAGTCAACAAAATTTTATTTCAAAATGATAAATTAACTCGAACTTTTCTTGAAATAATTCTTATTTCTTTTTAATTTGTATATCTCTTGATGCAAACCAAATGAGAATTGTATTAAGTGTATGAAATTCATGCTCAGTCTACTTTAATTTCCTTTGCTTGGTTTTTGTAAATGTATAAGTACGCAAAATATATTTCTAAATTGTGCTGTACTTTGCCTCTCTAAAATTTCCAGGCATGCTACACTTTTCTTTATATTAAAATTTTATTTTCTCAGTGTATTTCTTCAAACTAACATTATGAAACAAATTGAACTAAAACTCAAGCATTCAGTCATACCAGTTGGTTGTTGATTTGATTTAAGTGTGTGTGTGTGTGTGTGTGTGTGCGCTCGTTGCTGCTGGTCCATGTTGTATATTTTTGTGGGAATCTGTCAATTTGGCTAAAAAACAATATAAAACATCAACAGCTTCAGTTGAAACAGCAGCACACACACACTCTCCACAAAGGAGACGAAGAAGAAGATAAAGTGTTTTAAGAGGGGAAAGCCCATGTCTCAATGAAAGAAACTGAAAAAGAATGGTCGCTCGCTCCCTCGATCAATCGATCGATCGTTTGCTGGTGGTGGTTTCGTTTGGCTGGCTGGCTGGCTGGCTGGTGGTAAAAGAGTTATTAGAGTCTTTTGTTTATATGAGAAAATAGCAACAATTGATTGATTGATCGATTGTTGGTGATGGTGAATTTATTGCCAGTTTTAATTTTATTTTTTATTTATTTATTTCTTTATTTATTTTTGAGCACTTTTTGTTTATTATTTTTCAACGTTAACGTCATGTAAATTCTAAAGAATCGTTAAGTACATTTTGTTTATTTATTTTTATTTTTGTATTCTCATTTTTTTTGTGTTAAGGAAACATTTTTTAAATAGAAATTGTTTGGCACATAAACAAACATTTTCTTGTTTGTTTGTTTGTTTGTAGGTCATTTAAGTTAAAAAAGTTAAGGAAGAAAAATTTTACTTCATCGATTTGGGTCAGTGTGAAGACATTAAATGAATCTGTCTGTGTTGTGCAATTAAATAAATTTTTATTTAAATATATTTTGCAAATGCAAAAGGCGGAAGTTTTTATAAAAGCATTATTTCAATAAATAAATTAATTTATAAAAATACAGAAAGCACAAGCAACTACTGGCTATCGGCTGGAATAAATTTTTGAATTTGCGTTCTATGTCCAAATCATTGAAGGTAGTGGGGCATCCTAATTATAAGACAGCAACTGACATTCTTAGGAACTGTGAAGCTTTTAATTGAAGGGTAATTTGCGAATGTATGAACTAGACCTAAAGCTTGAAACAATATTCCTATGGGATTATTCATATAGTATTATCGGTAAGAAAAAAACTTCCGCTCGAACATTTAAATTAAAATAAATTCTTAGAAATTGTTCAGCTTGTAATTGAAAAGTAAATTACGAATGAGGGAACTAGACCAGCTAAAGCTTTAAATAATATATATAAAGGAGTTAGTAAACAATAAAACTTTCCTTTGTAAACAATGTTATTAAGGTCGGCACGTGCATATAAACTTAAAAAATTTCCTAAATTTACACTGTATAACAATATCAAAATTAACCAAAATTAATAAAATTCAAAGGACTGATCGTGATAGAGGGGAGGGAAATACAATTTAATTTACAAACTTTTTAAAAGCTTATTATGGAGTTTTATTTTACACAGGCTCCGGCCGATTTCTTTTAAACATCATAATATTCAATCAGAATAGGAAATAATGTAACTTTTACAGGAGCCCTTTAAGGGGAATTCATTGAACTCTTCAACTTTTCGTTGCACGGGCTAATTGTGTTCGGCTTTAAAAAAAAGTGTGAAAACTGGCCCTAAAAATGATGCAAAGTAGTAAACTAAAAAAATGGGAGTTTTTTCTGTTCTATTCTAAAAAAAGTAACATATTTTACATTTAAACAATTTTGAAGCCAAAATTTAGAAAAAAAAAGAGTTTCGAAATTCAAATATTTCATGCAATTCTATAATTTAATTGGAATTGCGTACAGCAACTTTGAAAAGGTTTTTAAAATTCCATATTAAAATACGAGAATTGTCAGACATGTAAACAGAAATGCATGCAGCAGTCAGTCGCTGTAAAAACGCAACGAGCATGAAAGAGCGGAAGTGCTGTTTTAGATGGTTTCTGCAAAATGAAGCAGTTGTTCATGTTGGCCAACTAAATGTAACCGGGCATGTAACAAGAAAAGCCAAATAAAAAAATTAAAAATAAAATGAAAAAATTTATAAAGTAACAGAAGCCGCTGCAGCAGCTGCGGTTACAACATTTAGTGTAATTTTTTTTTTCTTGAAACAATTTTTTTTTCTTCTTCTGTTTAACACTTTTGCAAACGAGTGCCCATGATGATGCCTGCACATGCGAGCAGTGGCAGCAAGAGTGGACACTTAACGCTTTTTAGTTATTTTCGTTCTTAGGGATTCTATTTTTATGTCTTTTTTTTAAGAAACAAACTTTATAAGGCTCGTTGATTGTGGAAGTACACGGAGAATATGATTTTCTGTAAATTAAAAGCACTAACATTTTTATATGAAAATATTTTACACTGTACTCATATTCCTTATACGATTTAATGGAAACTGTTATATTATATACAGCAACTCCTAACTGGAATAAAACGTTACATTCTTATAAATATTCAATATATCAAGTTGCTACCAATTTTTTTTACCACTGTTAATAGCGAATTTCACGTGGTTTTAAAAATTATTTCACAGTGTATTGGTACTGTTATACTGATAATAAAGCTAGTTAAGTTTTGATAAGAACCGTATACGTTAAAAAGGAACTATTGCACAGACAGGTGTACCGGTTTTCAATAAAAGTTAAACAGTGTGGTGCCTCAGTATAAATTCTGCAGCAATTGTTGTACAGTTTTATTAAAGTGTTATATTATCTGATGACAATTATCAGCTTTTTGGAAAACTAATAAACATTTTTAGAAGTTTCATACAAAACAGTTTAGACTGTTATACTGTTGTTGTAACGTTCATACAGTTTAATAAACTGTCGTACACTTTTGTAAACTGTTATACAGTTTGATAAATTGTTGGAATGTTTATTTTTATATAAATTATTTTATTATCTGCTGCCTCAGTATAAATTCTGCTGCAATTGATATACAGTTTTCATAAACTGTTATATTATCTGATGAATGTTATCAGCTTTTTGGAAAACTAATACAAAATTTTTAGAACTTTCATACAAAACTACTGTTGTTGTAACGTTCATATAGTTTAATAAACTGTCCTACACTTTTGTAAACTGTTATACAGTTTCATAAATTGTTTGAATGTTAATTGTTATATTAATTATTTTATTATCTGCTGCTTCCATATAAACTCTGCTGTAACTGTTATACTGTTTTCTTAAACATTCTGATGAATGCTATCAGCTTTTTGGAAAACTAATAAACATTTTTAGTGCTTTCATACAAAACATTTTAGACTATTATACTGTTTTTGTTACGTTCATACAGTTTAGTAAATTTTGCTACACTTTTATAAAATGTTATAAAATTCCATAAATCGTTTAAATTCCTATTTTTATATTAATTATGTTATTATCTGCTGCCTCAATATAAACTCAGCTGTAACTGTTATACAGTTTGTCAAACAGTCTGATGAATGCTATCAGTTTTTGCAATCCTGTAAAAAATTTTAAAACGTTCGTATAAAACTAATAAAGTTTAAAACTTTCATACAAAACAGTCTAGACTGTTATATATTTTTAGTAACTTACATACAGCTTTTGTAAACTGTTATACAGTTTCATAAATTATTTGAATGTTCATATATATTTTATCTTAAAATCTGCTGCCTCAGTCTAAGATCTGCTCTAATTGTTATAAATATTCTGCTTAAACTGATATATAATCTGATGAGTGTTATCAGCTTTTTGGAAAAGTAATAAAAAATTTAAAATTTTTCATTCAAAACAGTCTAGACTGTTATATTTTTTGTAGTAACTTTCATGCAGTTCAATGAACTGCAATGAAAAGTTTACACTTTTGTAAACTGTTGTACAGTTTCATAAATTATTTGAAAGTTTATTTTTTTTCTTGATGATAAATTATGTTAAAATTTGAAAAACTGTCTTGCAGTTTGCCACACTTGAGAAACTGTTATACATTTTGATAAGCTCTTATGTAATCTAATAAACTGTTATATAGTTGGATAACCAGTCTAATAAAATGTTATGCAGTTTGCAAATATTGTATAAATATTATTAAGCTGTTAGATCGTTATTTAAACTGTTATACTGTTCGCTAAGCTCCATGAAAACGAATTATAAAGAGAGAAAAGTTATATAATTAATTGCCACCTGCTACACAAAACATAACAGACATCTTTTCGGAACCTGTCCCATTGCAGTTAATTAACGTTCTTTTGAAAAAAAGAAAAATCGCCGCAGGTCCCCCCAATTCTTTTGCAATCCGTAATAGTTGCAGACATTAATTTCTCGCTGTGCCTTAAAGACAGCTCAAAATAGTGTGTGGTAAAATGCCACAGCAACAACAACAACAGCAACTTGTGAAAAGCAACAACAAAAATGTAAAGAAGACTAAAAGGTGCAGTAACAATATTTACAGACAATTGCAATTGTTAAGTCTTTATCTTTTTTTTTTTCTTTTTCTTTCCTTCTTCTTCTTGCGATTATTCAAACAATGCGTTGGTTGTTTGTTCTTTTTCATTGTTGCAATAAAAATGCATTTTATTTAGAACCGAGTTTTGCTTTTCTTCTCTGTTTTGTTAATTTTATTGTACAACTTCTTTTTGTTTTAACCATGTTTGTTTGTTTCGGTTTGTTGGCTTATTTTTATGGCCAACACTTAATGACAAATATTGGCAAAATGTTTGTAAGCCAAATGAACTGGTGGGTGGAAGTGTTTACTTGCCAACGACTATTTACGTTACCCAAGCCAACAGCTCTACAAAATACACGCCACGGCTTTTCACATCATTTCATCTGAAAGATGGCTTTAAAGAAAGAAACGGCCATCCGTTGGTTCTTAAGACTTGTTCTTTTATTTCCAAAAAAAAAAAAATTGAAAAAAATAAAATAAAATTCTTACAAATGAATGGCTGAAAAGGAATATTTATGGACTGCCTGCCTGCTGCCGTCAGTGTGTGTTTATTAGAATTAAAAAAGGAGTAGACAATAAATAGAAAATGTTACAAAGAATACTTTTTAAAGGCCTGTAAAGCCTTTTAGCCAACTTGTCGAACAAGTTATTATAGCGGTTATTTTAGAGGCTTTTCCTCCTCCTTCTTCCTCCCATGTTTTCGTTTTCCTACTTTCTGCTAAATAAATGCTGAAAGTACTGGCAGCAAAATTCTTTCTACCGGCAGTGGGCAAGTTAAGGCACCCTACAAATTTATTATAAACTGAAAATACGTTAAAAACAATATTGAAATTATTAAAAACATATTTAATTCTAAATTTATATGGCTTAAGCAACTGGTTTAAATATGTCAAATAAAGAAACATTTTTTTGACGAAGGTTTAGTCATTATTACGTAAAGAAATACGTGTCAAAGCAAGGCGTAGTCTAACCAACTACGCAACGCTGTCTAACATGTTGCAGTGACATGACTTGTTTTGCTTGATGGAAAGATTATTTTGCTGCCAAATAGTTTTACCAAACCTTCGTTCCATAAGCATGTCACTGCCTGCACATTAAAACGTCTCTGTTCTAAAGTTTTTCTTCCAGCAGTAGGGGCCTTTCATTAGTCCGAATATATCTGCCATGTTGTCCATATTATTTTGTTTTATTTTAAATACATTTAATGCGGTTATTTATGACAGGCATATCATTAAGAATAAAAGTATAAATCGCCTCTGCAACTACGTTATGAGCTGCAATAAAAGTGTAACAACAACAACAACAACAAAATAACTTAATAGCCAACTACCTACCACTTTGGCTTAAACATGTGTGCCAAACAAATTTCACAAGTAAATAAATAAAACGCCAGCGGACATTTCCAGCGAATATGAATTTTATAAATTATAACTGCTGCTCTGGCAATAATTGTAAAAGTAATTAACAAAATAACTGAATGAAGCTTGACTTATTTCAATTGAATTGTTACAGAAGATATTAAAGAAAATTATAAAAATATATTCGGAATAAATTTTATCTATTAAAATGAATTAAATTTAATTGTCAATACCTAAGGAATACTGATATCTGAGTATCTGTGCCTTAAAAGTATGAAAAAGACAGTACATATCCAAAGTATTCCCATATGAAAAAAATATATATATATATATAAAACCGGGCACATCATTTGAAAGCCTCTAAAAATATGACTTTAAAAGTAATAATAATAGTATTTCCGTTTAGAAACTTCTTCACAAGCTTGAAATATAGCTTTTGTATAAAAAGAAAAACTCTTCCCAGGTATAAATTTTACAATATCCAGAGTTTTACAGTTAAAAAAGCACATAACAATTGAAAAAAAAGCTTGTATAATTTTTTAAAATTAATTTGTGAACTGTTCCCATTTTTGAAAAACTCTTCCCAGGCTAAAATTTCAACAAACTAAATATTAAAAGAGAACCAACAACAATTTATGTCGTTAAACTCATATCACACTGCGAAAATCATCTGTTCCCATTGACAAATTTTCGTAAATCCATCGCCAATAAAATTCTTCGCAAAAAGTAAACATTCTAAATGATAAATTTTTTCCTATGGTTGCTACAAACATACACTCAAATGTATGCATGCACAAACACGCTTATGTAATATCGTAAAATTGTTACTTCAATGGAAAGGACAAGTAACTTTGGAAGAAATATAGTTTACACTGAGATTAGAAAATATTATCTGAATATGATTGAATTTTCTAATATCGTACATTCGTAAATAATTTAAAAATTATAATTTAAAGTATCCCATAACATTATTATTAAGCGATTATTGCAATAGTTGTAATACATTGTAAATTTTTTTAATATCGTAAATTTGCTGTTGTGTTCTGGCTTACAATATAATTAATATAAAAAAAGGCTCTTGTATATCGCAGTCCATTTTTGTTTTAAAAGAAATTGTTTAATTCTTTGAGGTTAAAATTAAAATGAATTGATAAAATTCTCTTCTAAATCATCACTGTCTTTATAGCCTTGATATATCGTAAATTTCTTTTTATTTTGTAATTTCTTATCTAATAAAATATTTATGTTTGCAATATCGTAAATATATTAAAAAACCAAACAACGAAAAACTTCAGTCATAAACGACAATTCTTTTGAATATCGTAAATTTACGATATCATTGAAAGCTACAATATTCAGTTAAAACAAGTGAACATAGTTAATACATTCCACAACTTAATATCGTAATAATTTAAGTAGTTTTATTTTTTATATCTAATATCGTAAGTTCAAAATAAACATCGTTAACTAGAAATGAAAATGTGTACAGGTTTCAGTCGTAAAAACTTTGACTTTATATTTTCTAATTATCTAATATCGTAAATTACAAATAAAATATCACAAAATTTAAGTCAAATAAAGTGTATATCAAATATCGTAAAAACTCTGTAATTTTAATTACTGAAAAATATTATATGAGTTCTTAGACTTCATATTGTCTAATTATTTAATATCGTATTTTATATATAAAATATCGCAAAATATTAATAAAATATCGTGGATTAAAAATAAAAAGCTGGTATATTTTATACCTAAAAAAATATATATATTCGAGTTCTTAGAGTATTTAGCGTCCTATTATCTAATATCGTAAATTATAAAAAATATCGTAAAATTTTAAGAAAATATCGTAAATTAGAAGTGAAAAGCTGGTTAATTTTTATAACTAAAATTTATATATATTCGAGTTCGTGCAGTCTTTACTGTCTAATTATCTAAGACCGTAAATTATTAATAAAATATCGTAAACTTTTCATAAAATATCGTAAATTATAAAATAAGAAGCTTATATTGTATCTTATATCTAAAATTTATACATATTCGAGTTCTTAGAGTCTATTGTCTTATTGTCTAATATCGTAAATTATTAATAAAATATTAATAAATTTTAATGAAATATCGTAAAATAGAAATTAAAAGCTGCTACGTGTTACACCTAAAATGCATATATATTCTAGTTATTACATTGTCTAATTATCTAATGTCGTAAATTAAATTGTAAAACTGGAATATCGTAAAACACTATATATGTTTAACTCTTAGCCCTTTTAGTGTGGAATTCTTTAACTAAAAAATATTTTATTACATAATTAATGGCCGCTAATTGATTCTTTAATTTTTCAATATTTTAACTTAAATAACAGCGAAGTAAAAAGCTGTTGCCACTTGGAGAATGTTGGCAAATTACAACCTGACAGATGTAAAAAACATATCAATTAACGCTAATTATAAGACATTCTCGCTCATTTAGTCCTTTTTATTTGAGTTAATTAACAGGCAGTACTGACTCTGCCAGCTGCACTTCATTATGAAGTTGCTGTTAATAGAGATGAAAGATGAGTGGCCCCGTCGTCGGCCTTAATAACACCCATTAAATTATATGAAATGAAGCAGGAATAAAATAATATAATTATTTGCTCTTGATTTGCGTAAAATTTGCTGCTGCATTACTGTTCCACTTATTAAAAATCGGTGGCGGTAGTCAGTAAACATCAAGTTAAATAAAATAAAAAATAAAAAACGAAACCAAAATCGAGTGAAATAACGTGTACGTGAAGTAGAAAAGGCAAGAACAAAAAGTGTACGGCGTACAGCCATTAATCTTGGCACCAGCCGCAAGCCCACACCCTTTAAGCAGCCAAGGTAATGACGCCATACCAATAATAATTTATCCAACAGTCCTAAAACAACAACAAGAACAACAAAAAGAAGCGAATCAAAATAAATAAATAAAATATTTAATGGCAAAATGGTTGAATGCGAAACACAAAACCAAACCTCTACCGTAAATGGGCACAAGTACGCATTTGAGCCAAGTTATTTGTATGACGGGTCTTTAACAAATCGGCAGCAAAAAAAAAAAAATGTATGGATTTCGTTTGATTTGTTCCTCTTTCGAATTAGAGTCAATGAGTGGCATTGGATGTGATGGAAAGCGTCCAGTTAGACCAGGAATAGAAAATAGTCCTTATGACATTTATTTTTTGCTGGATTTCGCTTCAAATTATGCATTTTTGGCTGACTCATTTTATCTTTCGAAAATAAATCGTTTGCAAAAGCCGAAATTATTTCCACTTTTTCTTCAAAGCACTCCACAGTGCTACAGTGAAACAAAATTGCTGAAACTTGCAAATTTCTTTCAAAAGGTACCATGATTAACCTTTTTTTTTTTTAAATAAGTAAATATTATGCGAAAATAGTTAACAAAAAGTAAGAAAAAAAAATAATAACTTTCAATGGTTTAAAAAAAAAAGTACCAAAAGTACTTTTCATTCAGAAAGAAAATGCGTACCAATAATTAATTCTCTCCTAACATAAAATGTCGTAGCTTGGCCAATCACGCTTAAATAAACAGCAAAAAAAAGTATATAAAAAACATCGGCTAAAAAAGTACCAAAAAGAGTACTTTTTATTCACAACAAACACAAATGCTTGCCAATAATTAGCTCTTCGTTAATATAAAATTTTGTAGCTGTGCGCTTAAATAAATATCAACAAACAAAAAAATTATATAAAAAAAAATCGGCTAAGAAAAAGTACCAAAAAAGTACTTTTCATATAGAATTGTTGTAAAAAATAAACTTAAGTAAATCGTTCAAAATTCGCTTAAATTGAAAGCAAAAAATTATATAAAATATCCTTAATTCAAAACTAAAAATCAAAATTTTTGATTAATAAAAAAGTACCAAAAAGGTACGTTTAGTTCGGAATAGACTTCAAGTACCTCAATAATACTCGCAAATGGTTGATATAATTTTTAGAAATCTATATCAATGATACAGAAATTCAAAATTTATTGTATTAAGTAAAACAGCATATGAAATAAGTACCAAAAAAGTACTTTTACTAGTGTAGTACATAAAGGTATTAAATATATTTAACAATCTTACCCCAGCAATTAAACAACAACAAAGAAAAGACGTATGAAGAAAATATTTACTTAAGAAAATTACTTTTATAAAGAAGTACTTAAATAAAAAAGTACTTTTTAAAACAAAACTGTACCTTCAAGAGTACTGAAATTTTTTATATACCAAAAGCATTAAGCAAATATTATTTTTTATTATAATAGTTTAATATAATATAATATAATAGTTATAATATGTTTTGCCAACTCAAAAAAGAATCTTTTTTAAAAGACTAGTACTAAAAAAGGTACTTTTCGTTTAAATTAAGCGCACATTTAAGTTTTGGTCACAAAATTTTCGTACAAAATATTAAAACTATTGGGTAAATAATATAAAAAAATTAAACCATCAAATGAGTATGAAAAGTACAAAAAAAGTACCAAAAAAGTACCTTTTTTGCCAAAACGAAGGACACAATGAAGTTGAGGCCAACATTTTATTGCAAAATATTTCAAGCAATCGGATAATTAGTTTATATATTCAAACCTTAGAGTTGGAACGAAAATTTACAAACAAAAAAAAGTACCAAATAAGTACCTTTTTAGTCAAACAAAGGTTACAATACATATTGAAGCTGTTATAAACGCTCAAGCCACTGAATTGTGGCCAAAAAATTTAACTATATATTTGCATTTTAAAATTAAAACCATTGAATTAGACCGAAAATTTAAAAATGTAATAAAAAAGTACTTTTTACTTAAACAAAAATTACCAATCAAATTTATATTTTTCAAAATTTTTGTTTAAATATAATTCAAAGATATTTCTAAAATTTCTGGTTAAAGTTTACAGTGTCCAAGCAAAACACTAAAGAAAATTCTGTCCAGGTCAAAAAAAAGCTTTTTATCACTCTTTGTCTAACATCTCCATCCCTGATCTATGAGACACAAAAGATCCGTTCTCAAAGTTCGGAAAAATGCAGAAAACAACTGAAAAGAATTTGCAAATAATTGGAATTTGCCATATTTAATTTACACTTCATGGCAAAAAAAAATAAATTAAAAAAAGTAAGAAAATAAAAACTTTTACGACGTCAAAATGTGCAGGTTTTGAAAACATTTTCATTTATTAGCAGCAGTTGACGTAAGTGTACTAACAACCAACACACGCATGCATGTCAGTCATACATGTGAATGAACAAACATGTTAAATTATGTTGCCCAGTTTGAAACGTCAAAAGCTCAAGGTCGTTTCACTATTGTTTAGTACAACAGCAGCGGGAACACAACAACGCCAGCCAACAAAAATGCCATAAAAAACAGCAACAACAACTACAATTGCCAAAGAGAGCAAAAAACTCAAAGAAGAAGAAGAAAAAAAATGAACCGAACTGAACGCAGAAAACAGAAAATGATTTAAAAAAAGGGAAACATCCATAGAAAAGGAACAGCATTCTGGCCAACACTTTTAACAACTCTTCGGCTGCTGACGTTGACTAGAACTAGAAAATGAAGACAAGCCAGCGTCCTTGGATAATTATAGTGGTTGGAATTGTACAGCAATTCAAAGGCCGGCAGACAGACAGACAGACAGACACATTTACATCCACGCAAAATAGTTGGCCAGAATTCCTTTTATACTTTGATTTTATTTGTTTTTATTCTTGTTTTTTTTTTTTCTTTTTTTTAATTTTCTGTTTTATTTTGTGTAGAAGAATTTTCCTTTATTTAGTTGTTGTTTTTCATTTTAATTTTTTCCTCAGATCTCGTTTGAAGCTTTATTAAGAAAAAGGTTTTCTAAAGCTTAAGAAAAACAAGATGGTTGTTTTACTATTTTTTTTTTCTCTTGTTGATGGAAAGAATCCAGTTCAGTTACTTTGTTGTTGTTGTTGCTGTTGTTGTTGTTCATAACCATAGTTGAAAATGTTCATCGATTTGGTTTTAAAGCTGCTCGTCATCATGTGCCTCGTACCAATCATTTTCAATCTATTTAAAAAATATTTCTGGTTACGCATGCTCACAGATTCTCATCTGTTGCAAAAATGCTACACGGCCTCTAACACTTCACTCACTCCGTCCGTCGTACATAAATATTTCTACTCTAGCAAAACTGTTATTAGATGTTGAAGAAAATTCAATTAGGAGAAGGTTGCCTCACAAACAATGTTGTTTAATCATAATAATGTTCTCTTTTACATTTAAACTTACGGTCTCTTTATTTTGATTTAAAAAATTTCCAATTTCCAATTTAATGAATTAAAATTTTAATACAATTACAATATTCTTCTAGAAATCCCTAAAATTATTTTCACTTTTTATTCAAAGTTCCCCACTGTGGTACAGGGCCACAAGATTACTGAAACCTGTATATTGGGTGCGTTAATCGCTTTTTAAAAATAAATAAATATTACACAAAAATAGTTAACAATAACGGCCATTAAAGAAAAATAATTTTCAATGATTTTAAAAAAGTACCAAGAAAGTACTTTTCATTTAGGACAAACACAAATTCTTACTATTAGAAAAAATGTACTTTTTGTTAAACTAAAATTTTGTAACTATGCCAAATACGCTCAAATAAATAAAAAGCAAATTCAAAAGTTGTAATAGTTTTTATGGGAGGTGGAAATAGTTTTATTAGGCAAATTCAAGAGTGGGAAGAGTTTTAGTGATAGGTGGGAACAGTTTTACAGTTGCAAAAATTGCTTAAAATTTAGTGTTTTCTTTGGACTTTACTATTTATAATTTTATTATGCAAATTCAAAAGTGGGAAGAGTTTTTATGGGAGGTGGGAACAGCTTTAGAATTGCGAAAATTGCTTAAAATTTAGTTTTTTCGTTAATTTTTATCATTTATATCTTTATTATGCAAATTCAAAAGTGAGAAGAGTTTTAGTGACAGGTGGGAACAGTTTTAGAGTTGCGAAAATTGCTTAAAATTTAGTGTTTTCGATAGTATTTACCAGTTATAACTTTATTATGCAAATTCAAGAGTGGGAAGAGTTTTAGTGACAGGTGGGAACAGTTTTGAAAATTCTAAATATGTTTTACTATGTTGCATTTTTCCACTTTTTCTTAAATATTCTAATCTAAAGGCAGGAAAGGTTTGCAGTGAAAGTGGGAACAGTTTAATAATATATAATTGCTGACTGTTTCAAGATCGTCCTTTAGAATGATGTTATTCAAAACAAAACCAATATTTTTGCAAATAAATTTACGATTACAGGGTACTTGTTGGAATCGAGGTACAGCCTTACAATTGCATTCCTTCAATTAGATCACTTTAATAAGTCTTTGTTAGGATTGATTTTATGTGCCAGTGGGAAGAGTTTGGTAATGAGTAAAACTATTTCCTTTTTTACGTTAATCACTTGAGAATCAGCTGATTCAATCAACAGCAGTTTGAAGAATTTAAAAATAGAGTTTTATAAAACTCTCAGGAGACTTTTGAGTTCAAACAAAACACGTTGCGATGGCCTTGCAATTGAAATTAAGGGGAAGTTGCAATTATTAAATTATTAAAAATAGTATCTGCTATTTTCAATTAAATGCTTTTTTGGGTAAACAATTTGTTGAATATCATGATGCAGTTCGTACTTCCCTTTTTATTCACATTTTGATTTTCGAATAGTTCCAGCATTTTGTACAGGTTTTGCCATACGTTGTTGTTTTTTTTTTTGCTGTAGTTCCAAACCAATGATATGGTTTGAATCTGTTTCTAAGTTGTTGCTGGCGTTGTTGTTGTTGTTGTTGTTGTTGTTTTATCTCGAAACACATTTTACTTCCTTGCCAGCAGATTCTAATGGTACCTGGTACTCGGAAAATATGTACTTACATGCATTTGAAAATCATGCTTTGGCTCTCCCCTTTTAACTTATCTCTTGGCAAATGCTTTATTTTACTTTTTGTTCTACAACGCTGTTGTAGTTGTTGCTGTTGCCGTGCTTTCAATTTGTGTAATTTTTTCCTGATGGTTTTTTCTTTTTGCTTAATAGTTTTATATGAACGAAAAGTTCATTAAACTTGGCTTATGGAAAAGAAGAAAAAAAAAAGAAATAATAATAATAAAGCTCTAGGCCTAATGCGGCGTATGGTCTTATATTTCTACTACTACAACAACTACTACTATCACAGCAAACCTTTTTTGTGGTACGCCAGCATTAGCAACAGCCTCCACCAGCACCATCCTCATCATCATCATCTTCATCACCGTAATTGTCATTATACTTGATCAAAAACAATAGCAGAGTACTAAACCAAACCATTCCTCTATATTTATGCAGTTTTTTTCCTTCTTTCTTTTACAATTTATTTGAGAAAGAAAGAAAAAAAGCACAGAATAAGATCTTCATTTGTTTATTCAAAAGAAACTAAACAGCAGAATAAATGCTTGTGGAACAGCACGAATGGTAACATTAAACGTCTACTGTTGTGTGCTCTTCCTCAACATCATCATGATCAACATCATGATCATCACAATCATCAGCATTTTTTTTTATAAGAATAATACAAACATTTTTGATCATTTCCTTTTGGCTAAAGTTCTGCTGCCTGGCAATGGTCAAGCCCAAAAATGAAACACACACACACACACACTCGCACTCACACCAGCCGCACCAATCATTAATAAAATGGTACAAATAAAAGTTCAAAATAAATAATAAGAAAGAAGAAAAAAAATGATATTCACTAGAACTTCTACTCCGATATCTGCAAATCAGGAAAACAATAACAGAAAGTACCAGCCGAGTATGACGATGACGATTTAAACAAAAATAATATTTTATTTATAAAGAACCAAAAAAATATAATTTGCATGCTCTTAATGGCTTTTTTAAATTAAAAAAAAAAACATTTATTTTTCATCATTTGAATCACACAGACTGCAGCAAAAAGCAGCTGCAAAACTTTTTACCTTCTCTGCCTTCTTCCTGAGCGAAAAAAAAAAAAATAAAAAGCAAAAACAAAACCAAAAGGAGCTGCAATAAAAGTGGGTGTTCACTATTTAAACTACCTTTTCTTCTTGGCTAGAGGTAGAAGAAAAAGTATTCTTGGCTCAAAACAATCGTCCATTAACTTTAAACTCCCTCGAAAAGGCAAACAATTGCTAAAATCGCGGCCTGGAAAATAATTTAAACGAAAAAGATTTAAATAGAAACAGTCTTGAGTTAATGTTATATGAAGAATTTTAAGTATGAAAATCAAGCAGATAGATTAAATATGTGAGTAGTAAACCTAAAATTTCTTAAAAATACAATTTAATAGAAACTGGGAACAGTTGCTTTTCATATAAAAAAATCCATTTTAAACACAAAATAGTTAAACCTTAAACTACAGAGCTAGAATAAACAAAAATCTAAAAAGTTTGAGGGTGAGAAGAGTTTTCGCAAAACTTATAATAGTTTTTTCATTGATAAAACCCAAAAAAAAAATTATGTTTTCAATGCAGCAAACATTACAAATCGGGCGCATAAACAAAATATTCAAAAAGCAATATTTTATTTATTTTAAATAACTTTTTGCAAAGAGTGGGAACAGTTATTTTTCAGTATATGAAATATTATATACAAAAATGATGAAGCTTTCAGTTATAAATTTGGAGGGATGGTAGGTAAACAGGTAGGTGAAAGAGTCCAGCTCGCTTAGTGGGTGGGAAGAGTTTTCGCAAAATGTAGAACAGTTTTTTGCCATGATAAAACAGACAAAAAATTTTGTTCTCAGTACAGTAATTTTAAATACGAAAATTGTAAAGCTTTCAGTTATATAAATAGAAAAATTTGCAGGGTGGGAAGGGTTTTTTCAGTGATGAAACCATAGAAAATGTATGTTTATAATTCAGCAAACATTACAAATCATGCGTATAAACAAAATATAAAAAAAAAATATATTATTTATTTCAAATAAATTTTTACAAAGAGTGGGAACAGTTATTTTTTAGTACATGAAATATTATATAGAAAAATGATGTAGCTTTCAGTTATAAAATTGTAGGGATGATAGGTAAACAGCCTGCTGTCAAAAATTTAAAGAGTCCAGCTCGCTTGGAGGGTGGGAAGATTTTTTATAAAACTGAGAACAGTTTGTTTTAATGAAAAATAAAAAAAAAATATTTAGAATTATAAAATCTGAAATAATGTTAAAACTTATTTTAAAAGCCAACAATTATTAATAAAATATATTAAATATTAGTTGTGGGAAAGCTTTGGGAAGAGCTAATAAAATTATTTTCATGCTACAAACAGTTTCTTAAAAAAACGATCATGATATAAATTATCAAAGCCAAGATAAGGAATTGTAGATCCAGATGGGTTTAAAAAATTTGAATAGGATGGGAAGAGTTTTTATATTGGGAAGGGTTTTAAAACATGTGGGAACGCATTTTAACTGCTGCATATAAAAAAATTAAGTTTACTAAACCTAAAGCTTGTCATAAATTATTCTTCATTTTGGGACTTGTGGAACACTGAGAAAAAGTGTAAATTTTAGAATTCGCTATAAATAGAAAATTGTCCATAAATTGTGGTGAAGTTTCGATCTACAATACTTAATTAAATTAACACAAAATAAAAGAATTTGCAATTAAAGTCATATTAATTTATATTGTTAAAGGTGGGAACAGCTTTAGAGTTGCGCAAATTGGTTAAAATTTTGTGTTCTCGCTGGTTTTTAACGTTTATAACTTTGATATGTAAATTCAAGAGTGGGAAGAGTTTTTATGAGAGGTGGGAACAGTTTTAGAGTTACGAAAAAACTGAGTGGTCTTTATCATTTATAACTCTATTATGCATATTCAAGAGTGGGAAGACTTTTTATTTGAGTTGGGAACAGTTTTAGAGATGCTTAAAATTCAGTGTTTTTGTTGTTTTTTGTCATTTATAACCTTAGTATGTATATTCATGAGTGGGAAGAGCTGTTATGGGAGGTGGGAATAGTTTCAGAGTTGCGAAAATTGCTTAAAATTTTGTGTTTTCGTTGGTCTATCATTTATAACTTTATTATGCAAATTCATGAGTGGGAACAGCTTTTAAGGGAGGTGGGAACAGTTTTGAAACTTGTCGGAATCTGATATTATATAGTATTTCTACATATTTTCTTTAATTTTCTTATTTAAAAGGTAGCAAGGGTTTACAGTGAAAGTGAGAACAGGATTTTTTTTTGTTTTTTTTTTTTGTTTAATTTAATTAATAATTAATTGCTGACTGGTTCAAGTTCGTCCTTTAGAATGATTTTATTTAAAACAAAAACAATATTTTAGAAAATTAATTTACGACTACAGGACACCTCTTGGAATCGAGGTTCAGCTGCGAAACTACATTCCTTCAATTAGATCACCTTAATAAATCTTTGTTAGGATTGATTTTATGTGCCAGTGGGAAGAGTTTGCTAATGAGTAAAACTGTTTGCTTTTTTAATATTGATAATTATTTCAAATTGCTTTCATGTTGACTTGTCTTGTAAGAAGTTGTTTTTATTGTAATTATTTCAACTGGGAACAGTTATATTATATGAGAAGACTTTTCTAAATCTTTCCAATTAAAGCAGAATCTGTTCCAAATATGCCAGGCAATAAAATAATAAGTTAGAAAATTGAGAAATTTTTATGTATTTCTAACTTCGATTGGGAACAGTTTTTTTTCATTACTGTGCAACTACTTATTTAATGAAATTAAACTTAGACTTAAAAAAAGATGCACAAACGAAGCGCTATATTTTTAAATATCTAATTATTTATATATTTTGTTATAAAATTTATGTGGCGATTAACACTCACCTCATTTTAAGGCTGATCCATGGCTGACCATAATGGCACAGGGTTGCAGAAAAAAATTTCGCACTTGAATTTGTTGGCATGAAAAACTTAAACTCTTTTAGCTTTTAATTTTAATGTTAATATTTTTGTGTGAAATAATTTATAAAAATAATCTTTTACGCTTCTTTTTCTTTTTCGAATTTGTTCTCTTCGCTTTGAAACGCTTTAATTTTTGAATTGCCACGAGTTTGAGGATAAAAAAAAATGAATTTTATTTAACAATTTATTTTAGCAATTTATTTTTGAAATATATGATGAATTGCTGATTTTAGATAATATTTTATTTGCCAGTTTTAATTGTTTAGTTTTAATTCAGCAGCGTTTTTGTTTTTGCGGATAAACTATGAAATCATAATTTATAATTGAGTCATAACAACTCGACTTTTTTAGGCGATCATGATCTTGACATGATTAGTTAAATCGATGGGATGAGAATAAATTATAATATTATTATGTTAAATAAACAGTAACAACAACAACTAAAAATTCTTAAAAGGCCAAACAAAATCGTTTAAAATATGTTGGCTGTGAGAATAGAATTAAAAAAAAATTGTTTTAAATTATTTGGTGGCCTTGTTCCATCCACAAAATTTCACGTAAAATTATCTTCTGTGCGATAAGTCGTAGCTTAAACTTCTAGCAAAAATATCAACAAGAGAATTTAAATAACAAAAAATTTGGATGGTATTCCGTAAGTCGTAGTCGTAGTCGATTACAGCAGAATGTCTTGTACAATGAGTCTAAAAGAAACATGATTTTGCATGATGGAAATCTTTATTTTAAACTTTTTTTTTCAAATTAATTGGACAATTTTTTCTAAATTAATTAGAAAAGATCCAGTAGCCTCGTCGTAGGCTGACAGTGTTAATATTCATTTCTGAAAAGTGTTTCAAGAAAAAGTAAAATCTTAAGAGGTTTTTTTTTATAATTGAAGTCGTTAAAATTTGTTGATTTCCCTTATGAATGAATTTTTGTCTGAATATTTCATTAATTTTTTTGTTGTTGTTTTTTTTCTCTTTTTTTGTTGGTGAAAATCGACTTTCAATTTAAAAAACCATAAATCTTGTTAACCCTGTTTCTTCTGAAGTATTTTCTGTTGTTTTACAAAACAGACAGACAGACATATTTTTTCTGTGGCCAAAAATATCCTGCTCTTCAATATTATTAAGACTTCTTAAATCTTCTTTGGCCGAGTAACTTGATACTCGGGTCTGAAAATTGAGAGATTAAAAAAAAAAACAACCACCAGCAGAAATCATTTATACGAATGACTACCGGCTGTTTTTGCTGCTGCAGCAGCGTTTAGATGCCACCCACACTTGCGAAATATTTTTGTGTTTCAATTTTGTTGTTGCAGTTGTTGTTGTTGTGGCCAAACATGATCATTCATTTCCAGTTAAGATACACTTACCAAAACGTTATGTCGGTTAGCATGGCAGGAATCCACCGTCATTGAAATGTGTTTGTGTTGCTGAGTGTTTGAGTAACGGATAACGGAGTGCGGCAGGCATTCATTTCATTCGGCTGCCTGAGAGCGGATTAAGAGAAAAAACAAACAATTCGTTTTATTTCATTTTTTATTGTTGAACAAAAAAAAACAGGAGAAAAAAAGAGCTCCAACCATGAAAGCGGAGCAGCAGCATGTGTGTGATATGCAAAAATCTAAATCCGTAAAAGAAAAACAAAATCTATGGAAATCGCTGCGCCACGGTGTGGCATGCACTTTTCTGCATCTGCCTCAATTGCATTTGTAGCGGTTGGGTGCATCTCTCTATTAAATCATTGTTGTTCTTTTGGTTTTGTTTTTATTTTTGCTTGGAGGATTGCGAGCGTGTGGATGTGTCGCTGTTGGTTTTGACATGCAGTGAAAGCAGGTTAAATGCAAATTCACATTTTCTAAATTATATTGACATTTCAAATCGTCATACAGATTATGAGACACTTTTTGCTGCAATTGAAGCAGGATAAGATTTTTGTGAAGCTGGAAAAAAATATGATAAATTTATTTGGAACAAAATTAGACTCTTTTAATGTTTTTTTTTAAGTGAAATTTGTGTAGAAGAAAAATTTTAATGCTTAAAAAGCTTATAAATAAAAAAAATTTTATTTTAAGTTTTATATTCGCCTGTATTATGAATGGCGACATCGACGTCACATCAACACGACAGCAAAAAATTACTTCATGTTATTTAATTGTCGGCAATAATTAATTATTAGTAACAGCCTTTTGGTATTCTCTAAGGCGTATAATACTAATAGAACATGTTACCAGAAGTCAAGTTCTGTCGACAAGGACTAGAGAAGTGAGAATTTTTTGCTGTCGTGTTGATGTGACGCCGACGTCGTCATTCATAATGTGGGAGATTGAAAACAAAAGCAAATTCACTTTTTATATTGATGGAAAATCTCCAAAAGAAATTTTTTTATATGAATTGCAAAAAAAAAGTCTGTTTTCAGATCCCCCACAATTCCGGAAAAAATTCAAAAATCCCGTAATTTGGAATTTTGCAATAAATAATATTATAGAGAATTGTTTCTGTAATCCCCAAAAATATTTTCAAAATCCCATAAAACCCTAGAATCGGAATTTCTTACTTTCGCTGTATTTTTCTTATATTTGACCAGACCCAAATACATTTTTCCCCACAATTCCCAAAAAATATTTCAAAATCCCTACAGCGGAATTTCTTATTTTCGCTGTATTTTTCTTATTTTTGACTAGACACAAAGAATAATATATTTTCCCCACAACTCCCTAAACACATTTCAAAATCCCTTAATCTGGGATTTTTTTATATTTGCTGTATGTTTCTTATTTCTATAAGTTTTATTTTTTAATATTTAAGGGTACATTATTCCTTAGCTTTCGGAATATATTGCAAGGAGCCATGACGCTCCTGTCCAGTCAAGCCAGTAAATTAAAATTGTCCATTAATTTTTACTTAAAAGTTCTATCGATCAATATTTTCAGTTAAAAATTATAATTATTAAAGCACTTTTATAGCAAAAACGGGGAATAATAAATAGTTTTTAGTTGTTGTTTAATCCTGCTGATTCTTTTTTGCAAAATATCTAAGTAATTCGAAATAATTATTGGGAAGTTTTTTCCACTAGTTTTTATTCGCTGGGAGAGCAAAATTCCAGAAAGGAGTTGTACCCAACAAATATTTTGATTAGCCGAGAAAAAAACTCGATATAAAAAGTTTTATTTAGAATTTTCCCTATTCCGTATTCGATAAAAATTTCCTTAGAAATTTTTTTTTAACAGTTATTTTTCTAATCATAAAACGGTTGTCTTCGTACAAAAGCATTTCACACATTTTTTTTCTAAATGAAACAACAAAAGCATTTTGGGACTTGTTGCACTCTCACCCACTCATTTCGTACCATAACAAAGAGATCAATAAAGAAAAAGTAGAAGACGAAAAAAAAGAAAAACCTATTTTTATTTTTGTTGTCTTTGAGTTGGAAAATTAAAATGGAAAAATGTTAGAGAAATTAAGGCGTTAACAGCATTAAAGCTATTACCGTTAATTATAAACCGTAATTGTTCATAAACACGAGCACACATACACATGCGCACGCTTTAACACCAGCCACAAAATTTCTTTTGAAAGCCAAAAGCACACATCTCCTCCTGCTCAAAGGCCAACAGATGCAAGCGGGTCAGAAGAAAAAGAAAACAGAAACAGAAACAGAACACGACCGACGAACACAAACGTGATGATGTGAAAATTTATTGAAAATGAAAATGACGCTTATGAAAGTGTTGTTGCAATAGCAACAAACAACCTCTAACCAAAAGCCGTGGTTGCATCTCGGCTGTATTCCCCCTCCCCCTCTTCCGCTTCTTTCTATTCTGCTGCCATCTTTAACGAACATTCTTTTCAAAACAATTAATAAACCAAACAGAAAATGCTCTTAATGAAATCAACACAATTGTAAAACAGTTTTTTCCCCTCCTCCTCTTCGTCTTCTTCTGCCATTCTTTGCTGGCTTGGCAAGCAACTAAAATTGCCCCAAAAAAATATTGAAAAAAAAAAACAAAAACAAATAAATGAATATACAACCAAATGAAATGCAACATGCCGAGACAACTGACAATAAATTACCACAAGAAAATAAATACTAAACGGAATGAACAGCAACGCTGGAGAGAAAGAAAACTGTAACCAAAAACTGTAACACACCATCGCCATCGGGTGAACTAACAAACGCCATAAAAAGGAAGAGGCATGATTCCACAGCATCAAAATGGAAATGAAAAATAAAAATAAAATAAAAATATAAAAAAAAAAAACAAAAACAAAAATATACTCGTATGAAATATTCAAACAGAAATACGTGGATTCTAAATCAAAAAGCCAACAAAAATAACTGAAAAGACAACAGCCACAACAACAAATTTATATGTTGGAACAAATATGGGTCATAACACGCCAGGGTGTCTAGCAAAGTCAACTCCAAAAGTTGATGATGATGATGATGATGATAACGAAGCTGATGACGACGATGACGCTGGGGCTGCAAATAAATTGTAATTTGAAAAGGAAATCAATGATTTCCCCTTTTATCCCTCTTCCTCCTCCCCTCTATAAAATGAAAAAAAAAATACTTCAAGTAAAAAGAGCCAAATTGTGTTCTTTTACACAATCGTAAATTTATTTTTAGCCCATAAATGATTAACGATCATTAAAATGGTGTAATTTTTGAGAAACTGCAGCACAAAATTTCTCAAATATTTTGAAACACTAAAATTATTTTTAAAAAATTTTCTCGACATTAAAAAGTTGATTAAGAAAATGCCTAGAAGGTTAGGTTAGGTTATTAGGGCCATTGGGTCCATCCATTCGGTCCCGTTATGATACCCTAAAACAGAGACTACTCATGAGTCGTGCACTGCCGCATTAAGCCAACCTGTGGACACCAGGAAGACCGATATAAAAATTCCTAGAAAAAGCCTTGAAAACTTCTAGCAAAACTTTTTATAAGTTGTTAAAAACGATGGAAAGTTTCTGGAGATACTAGAATTATTTAAAATATTTTTTCTTTATAATTTTCGCGTGATTAGATTCCTAAAAAAAGTTTTAAAAAACACTTTTTGTACGTTGCTGAAAGCGATGAAAAGTTTCTTTAAATTATTATTAAAAGCTTATCTCACCAGCTTTGGCTTATCTTTTAATTAAGTGAAAAATATTACTGTTTAAACTTTTTTCCCATTGTGCAAAGTCTTCAGTTATTAAAGAAAAAATCAGGACGATTAAAAACGGGCGCATTAAAATCTTTAGAGAGCTAAAAAAAACTTAGGCTATAAAAAGCTTAAAACCTTGAAGCTTACTGAAAGCCTTTGAAACCGCGATAAACATTTTTTAATGCTGCCGCATTAGATATAACATTTGCCAGCGAAGCGAAATATTATATCAAAAGAGTAGCAAACAAATGTTCCTTCGGGCCCAATTTTATCACATGTACCCTTAATGTTATTACTTTTCTAATAATATAACATGAGTACAGGTTTAAGTGCCGATCATGGCAAAGTAAAATTTTTTAAAAACTAATTACTTTAATTTTTAAAGCTTTTCGAAGCTCTTGAGAGCTTTCCTAGGTTTTTTTAAAAACTTTCTAAAGTTTGCAACAGGTCCATACCCGAGTAGAGGTTAAACTATGAGTTTCGATCCTGTTAAAAATCAATTTTTGAGAGTTTTTGCAAACTAATGGTTTTTCAAAGCTTTCTAAAAAAAGTTTTTCTCTTAAGAAAGTTTTTTATTTCATTTCTAGTTGTTTAAAGATTTTGCAGACTTTTTAAAAATGTTCCAACATTATTTTCATAGTTTTCAGTCTTTTAAAAACTTTTTAAGTTTCTAAAAAATAGTAGGAAGTCTTTTAAGATCTTTCCAAAGAAGTTTTTTACAATTTTCAAAAGTTTTTTAAAGTTTTTAAAATTTAACAAAAGCTTTCAACAATTCAATACATTAGTAGAGGTCTTTTGAAAGCTTTTTGCAAATATCCATATTTTTAAGATGTTTTCCGAATTCTTTTAAGATATATTTTAAGAATTTTTCAAATATTTTTTTTCATAGTTTTCAGTCTCTAAAACTTTTAAAGGCAGTTTTTTAAAAACTTTTAAGTTTTAAAAAACATTTGAAAGAACATTAAAAAAACTGTTGAAAAGTTTTCAACAATTCAATACATGAATACAGGCCTTTTTAAAGCTTTTTGCCAAAATCCATTTTTAAACATATTTGTTCGAATTATTTTGATTTTTTTTTAATTTTTCATATATTTTTAAAATAGTTTTCTGTCATTTAAAAACTTTTGATATATTTAAAAAATGCCTAGAAATCTTTTCAAAGCTTTTCAAAAGTTTTGCAAAACTTTCAAATGGTTTTTAAAGTTTTCATAAGTTTTCTAAAACCTTACGTGGAGAACTTTAACGTAAGAACTTCATTTAGGCTTCAGGACGGTTGCAGCATCCTGTAAGCCGAAATTTCTGCTATTGCTCGTGCAGCTAGATGGCTGAGGTATTATAGGATATCGAACGATATCTATATCTTTACCGATAGCAAGGCGGCCATCTCTGCTATTAATGGTGTGTACAGCACATCTACAGCTGTGGTCGAATGCCGACTATCTTTAAATGAGATAGCGAGACATTCGAGGGTGACACTTGCTTGGGTACCGGGACATTCCGACTGTCCTAGCAACCTCATCGCTGATGGAATTGCCAGGGAAGGGACAGAGATGGATGACTCTATGATCTGTCACTTCACAGGCATTCCTCTATCGCATTGCAAGTTCTTGGTTCAGTGTGAATCATATAGACTCGCTCAACTAAGATGGGATAACGTGACCAACTGTCGTGTGTCAAGGGCCACATGGCCCCGCTATGACCCACTCTGAACACGCGACCTTCTGAACTTCAACAAGATACGAATTCGTCAACTTGTGAATGTCTTAACTGGACATTGTAACTTTGGGACCCATGCAAGAGGGATGGGCCTGGAATACAGAAGCTGCAATTATGAAGAGGAGGAGGAGGAAACAGTGCTCCATCTTCTATGTCAGTGTCCTGCCCTGGGCGGCTTAAGGGCAGTGGCGTTGCGCTCCAACTTCCTGCCGGACTTAGACAGCCTGGCGAGTCTGGAGCTGACTAGAATATCGGCCTTCCTAAGGTCCACGGGATGGCTTAATGCGGCAGGGGACGACTCGTGAGTGGTCCTTGCTTTAGAGTATCACAACGGGACCGAATCAACGGACCCAAGTGCATTGCTTAGGCAATGGCCCTAACAACCTAACCTTACCTTCTAAAACGTTTAAAAAGTTTTGAACATTTTTTAAAACACTTTACAAATATCCAAAGATTTGCGAAACAGAATTTTGAAACTTCATATTTGTTCAAAATTTCTTTCTACAGGTTTTCTACAGCTTTTCTATAAGCTTTTTATTATGCTTTATGTTTTGAAAAGTTGCTAAAAATCTTCTGATCAACGTTTCCAAATCTGATGGTAACACTTTCCAAATCATTTACAAAACTCTGCGAAAGAGCTTTTAATATAATTAAATATTTTGTATGCAATCTGTTTCGAAATGTTCAGTTATAACACGGTCAAGCTTTTCTGCAGCTTTTTTTTTGTAATATGCTCAAAAGCTCAATTTCTTCAAATCCAGCTAAGAAAAAGATAACGAATCTTTTCCAAAGCTTTTTAGGATACTCCCCAAACTCTTGGGAATTTCTTCTATCTAAAGGTTTCAGTAACTAATAAAAGCTGTAAATTCAGCTAAAGCTCGTAGTGCTCTAATGCTTCTAAACTTCTTAACATATTTGCAAAGCCCTTGTGATTTATTTAATGTCGCCTGTAAATATTTCAAAAAATGATTTCGAAACTGCTCTAATCAGACTATCATTTCCATAACAATTAAGACTCACTGCCAATAAATTTACAGCCAATCTTTCTGTCCATCAGCACATCACAATTCAGACTTAACAATTGATGGTCTAGTTAAGAGAATGAAAAATGTCTACAACAACAAGAACAATAAATAATATAATTATTTCAACTCTTCGTTGAAAAAATTAAATATATTTTTTTTACTAATTTAATTCTTAATATTGAAAACTTCAGGCTTTAATTTCTCAATGGGATTTACGAGCGTAGACAATCTGAGTATGCCATGACTCATAATGAGAATCTGTTAAGCGCAAAGAACTTTTGAAGACACAAAGAAAAATGCATAAACGGATTGCGTGATCAATTTCATGCTTCGGCATCGTTTTCAACAATAAAATGAGAAAATATTGAAATCTTTACTGAATATCAGAAACTAGGGAAAAAATCAAACAAAAAACAAATTAATAAGTGCGACAGACAGACGAATTAGTAAATTGTAAAGGCCTGAAGGAAAACACAACCAGACACAATTCTTATTAGCCAACTCTTAAAGCTACGGGTACCATTTATCGTTTCAAATTAAAATCCCAGCAACGAGTAATTTTAATAGTCGCTAAAGACTTCTGAAACATTTTTCATAATTAATTAATAGTATTACACTAAAGCTGACGTTTATTGCATTTCCAAAGCTTAAAGCTTTAGCAAAAATTAAAAGTGTCCATTAATTTGTTAAAGCTTCCTTCCCAATTTTCTTATAATTTACAAACACCATTGACAATTTTTTTTTTGGTTTATTTGAAACTTGAAAGCTTAAAGCTTATTAAAAAATTTAAAGCTTTCGTGGAATTATTATTACTATAAAACTTTTCTTTACCACTGTCTTATAATTTATTAACATTAATGAAATAAATTTAAAAAAGCTTAGCAACAATTAAAAGCTTCCATGGATTTGTTAATATTATTTAGGCTTTCTTTGTAGCTTTTTATACTCATTTATAAATACCAAGGAAATAAATTTTATATTATTTTTAATGAAAAAAAAACTGAAAACTTCTATTGATTCTATTGAATGATTATTACTTTGCCACTATCTTATCATTTATTAACAAAAATTAAATAAAATTCAAAAAGTTGAAAGCTTTAAGAAAAATTAAAAACTCTCATTGGCTTGTTA
The DNA here is from genome assembly GCA_963675445.1 of Linnaemya vulpina. Lineage (NCBI taxonomy): Eukaryota > Metazoa > Arthropoda > Insecta > Diptera > Tachinidae > Linnaemya > Linnaemya vulpina. The sequence continues at coordinate 74,238,759 of OY776278.1, read as the reverse complement.
TTATTATTAAAGCTTTCCTTACAACTTTCTTTAACTATTTCTAAATGCCAGCCAATAAAATTTACATATTTTTTATTTCCAAAGCTTAAAGCTTGATAAGAAATTAAAAGCTTTTTTTTATCACTTTTGTTTTACAATTTATAAGCATTAAAGAAATAAATTTAAAAAAGCTTAGCAAAAATGAAAAGCTTCCATTGCTTTTTTAATAAAAGAAAAGTTTTCTTTACCGCTTTTTATAACCAATTATAAATACCAGTTAAATAAAATGTATATTATTGTTATTACCTAAAGCTTAAAGTTTGATAAAATATTCAAAACTTTCATTAAATGAGTATTATTGCTAAACTGTTCTTTCTCGCCGTTTTACAATTCATAAAATTTAATGATAAAAGCTTAGGAAAAATGAGAAGCTTCCATTGATATGTTAATACTGTTAAAGCTTTCTTTACCTCTAGTTTTAATAATTTATAAATGCCAGTGAAATTAAATTTATAATGTTTATTAATTCATAAAGCTTGGTAAAAAATTAAAAGCTTGCATTGATTTGCTAATATTGTTACAGCTTTCTTTAAAATTTTTTCTTTATATACAAAAATTATAAAAATAAAATTAATTTTTTTAGCTTATTATTATTAAAGCTTGAACAAAAATTTAAAGCTTTTATGGCATAAAGACGTTTCTTTGCCGTTTCTTTCTTTTAATAACGTTTGTATCGTTTTTTAGTATTAATTAAAACTATTTGAATAGATCTGAAGCTTTTAAATGTTTTTTAATATTAATTTCAAATAATTTCATGTTAACTTAAAAGCTTTCAAAAAATTTATTTCATGTATTATCAAAACAAACTCTTCTAACTCTTTTTAAAATAAGGCTGCTATACTCGTACATCAAATATATATTAGATAGAATTTAATAAATGTTTATTAACTGATATATATATCTTCTTGTTAACAAAAGCTTTCCCAAAGCTTTAAAGGTATTGTCTGATCTCATAGTATGTGTACATGCCCATGCTGTACTAATAAAATATATCTTAACCTCCTCCTTTCAACTCTTTTTTTTTCAAACAATGAATGCCTTAAAGCTTTACTTGTTAATTTTTTTTCTTAAGTACAAGTAACTTTCTGGCGGCTGGTGAATGTCTGATTTTAAGCTGCTCTTTAATTTTGTTCATATTGTTTTTATTTTACAAAACTGCAGCTTAAATCGATAAGAATCTGCTCTAAATTCTTGCGAATTTCCAAAAAAGTCAGTTACAAAAAAAACTTTTCTTGGCCACATATTTCAGTTTTTTGGGCAAATAAATTTCTTTTCTAGTTTTTTCGGACACGTTTTTTTTCAGTCATTCTCTTTTGCTTTGCAGCAGTTACTTTGGCCAGACATTGTTAACAATTTGTGGTTTTCAAGCGACATTGTTGACAGACGATTACACTTTTTCGTTGATATACTCACAAACTTTGTACGAGAATGAGTTGGTGTTGGTGTTTGGTATCGCAAAACTTGGCTTAAAGGCATACACCAAGTACTGGCTATCTGACGGTTTTTTTTCTACCAAAACACAAAAAAAAATTGCACGAAAAAAGTGAAAAAAGCTAAAATAATGAAAGTAGTTAAATGTTTAACCACCAGCGATTCTTAAAAGTCAGTCGCCAAAGAATGTCTACTTAAACGGCAACAACAATAAAATCCATATGCAACAAATAAAGAAATAAACGAACGAACTAAAAAAGATGTTGACAGCCATGAAAACAACTTTCACATACAATTACTGGCTTCTATATATTTTTTCTTGAACTTTTGTTTGCATTTTTTGTCATCCACCAGATACTTTTACTCTTGTTTGTTGTTGTTGTTGGTGCTTTTGTTAATGCCACCGCATCGAAAGAATTATTTAATATTCAGCGCCTTAAGAGTTCTACTTAGTGAAGCTCATGGCTTTCAATAGCAAACAGTCATAAATAAAAAGTGAAGTCAAACAAAAGGTGACAGTGGGAATTGCAAGGCCTTGCAAAGAATATCGGTGGCTGTTCATGTGTGTGTGAAAATCAACTCGTTGACTTTGTGGTTGCGCTATAAAATTTTCTAAGTTTATTCAAAAGTTATGTCACATAATCAGCATTTGGGAGCACAAAACTCAAATCCACTTGCTTTGCTATTGCTACTGATAACAGGAATGCAGTAGCATTAATAGCATACTTAAGAAGTTTCGTTTGCTACTAATTTAATTATAAATTTTAGTTATTTACTATTATATATATTCTTATAAGGATATTAGAAGAAAAAAATTATGACATTTTCAATTGCTACTACATATTTCCATGTGTAGTAGTAGTAAATATTACAGTAAATATAATAAAAAATATTCAACACTTAGTTCTATTAGTAGTACCTTAATAAATAAACTATAGCTAATGGTAGCAGAGCAACTGATAGAACAAAAACTATTGTAGCTAAACAATTTAGGAAACTCCTATTACATTTATTGATATTAGGAAATTCAATAGTAGTTTGGGCTTCACAGCCTATAAATTTATGTTATTGATACCTTTAAGAACCAGTAGCAATCAAAGTAGCATTACTGGCAAACATTCATTTACTATAACCACCAACATAACTTTAATTTTAGCTGCGACAGTTAACATAGTAGAGCAAAATAACATTTAATGAAATTTTTAATTACTATTAGCAGTAAATATCATTTGTCTTAGTAGCAGTAGGTTTATAGTACCGCAACTGAATGTAACATTACTATCTTCGATTTGAAAGCTAAAGTAGCATAATATATCATGTTCTATTGCTACTACATATTATAGTAGTAAACCCAAAAGTGGTACATTTAAATGCTACTACGTTTAGGTTAATGCTACTACGAGCAGCATTTAAAGTAGCACTACATAAAATATTTTGCTAAGACATTCAACATGCCACAGTTATTTATATGCTATGCCCATTCCTTATTTTAAACTCTGTAGCAATCGGTTTTGCAGTAGCTCAAAATGAAAACTTAAAAGTAGAGAATTTTTATTTTGCTATTAACACCGAATTTAAGAAATAGTAAAAATAATATTAAAAAACATATATCGGTAAAAAAAATTAACTACTGCGTCATTGTTTCTAGTAGAAATACTTCAATAAATTTGGAAACCTCTTGAAAGCATTCAACTTCACAAATGATTATTGCTACTACCCTCAAATTCCAAAGTCAGTAAAAATCATATAACAAAACACATTCCAGTTATGGAAATCGTAAATTACTTCGTCTCTAATTCTAGTAGCTCGATAAATTTCTATTGCTATTACATAAAAAATTTAGTAGCGGTGAAACTAGTAGTACATAAATAAAAAATTCTATTACTGTTCTTAACTTTAAATATCAGGTAGCTAATATGTATATAAATTGCTATAGCTACCATGTTAAGTGCTACAATACACAAAAGTGTAGCATTCAAAAATTTTCTTTATGCTACAGTCGGTAGCACTTGTGTAATATTAATTCGCCCAATCTTAGTAGCAGTGACTTAAATAGAAAGCATTTCACAATGCACAGTTAAAAACTTTCTGCTACTACCACGTTTAAACGGTAGTAGCAATAGTAGTAATTAGCATTATATTCTAAATTAGTGCGCCATTAATGGAAATAAACGAATTGCGAATATTATATCCAGTAGCAACTTGATTAAAAGTGAAATAGCAAAAGAATGACTACAATGCTACCCCTCTACTGCTATTTTAATTGTAGCTCGTTCAACGGCTATACCACAAGTATTTTAAGACAATGTGCAAATAGTAGCAAGAATTTCAAAAAAATCAGATGTTCTTAGTTTACAATTGCTACTGATGACTCGGTTGCAGTAGCATTAGTTTTACTGATAGTAAAGTTTAGAATATTGTTATTTAATTGCGAACATGTTCACGCCTTCTTTTCAAATTGTACAACTAGACACAAATTGTTCAATGACAATAACAGTTTAAAGTTATATTTTTGGTGGGGATAAAATGGCACATTTTCTTTCACACGCACACACACACATTTAATTAAGTGATTTGAAATTAATTACTCAAAACAGATAAATTCGACTTAAGCGGGTTTTCTGCGAATTATGGCAACGTATTTGCTTTTCAAACAAGCTTTTGATATTGTAAAAATTATAAGGGTGTGTTTCGCTTAATTTAGTGTTGTAAGCGTGACTGGCTTGCATTCACTTTATACTCACGATCATGTTTACAGCAGCGTATTTATGAAATTGCTTTCTTTTCTTTTTTTTTGAATGCTTTTACCTGTCAATTATTAAATAAATTTTTTTCGGATATCCTTTTATCCTTAACTAGACAGGATGAATCCTGCCCACTGAAAATTTAATGACATTTATAAAAATGTTTTGCTGTAAATATTATTTATTTAAGTAAGTTTTCCAAATCATTTTAGTTTTTCACAAAATTTTGGGGAATATCTTTTGAAATAAATTGAATCTCAGCGCTTTACAAATGCCCTATTCTAGTTTGAATATTTATTTGAGAAATTTGTGGTATATTTCAGGTCACACGCAAAAAAAAAACTAAGCTTTTTACATGGATAAAATGTGGTACAGAACCCCCATTAATAATCTACAGTAGAACAGTTTAAGAATTTGTCCAAACGCAATTAAATCACTCGTTTATTCAATATTTTCTTTATTCACCAGCTAATGCCGGATCACAAATCATTTCTAGTCGTACTACTCACGTCTAGTATATCGGATGCCCATCTCTAATATAAATAATAGTTAAGAGACACCAGCTTTTTTCTAACTTTTAAGATGTCAATTTTATTTCAATACTGTTTGTGTTTTCCATAAAATGTAAGAAAAATTCTCCATTCAAATGTCTACTTTATGTGGCTGGAAAATTTGTTTGGTCAGCTTCAGCTGGATGACAACTTTATGAAATCGAAAGAAAAAAAATTTGTTTTCAAGAAATAATTTTTGTAAGGAAATCTGTGCGAATGCGTTTTTTTACTATCATTATTGTTGTTGTTGCTGCTGCTGCTGCTGTTTGTTATTGCTGTTGTTTTACATGCAACAAATGACATTTGGCTCCCTGCTGTCATAACATATTAAATTCAATGTTCACATTTATTTTTAAAAACTTTTACATGCCTTTTTATTCGTAATAAAATTTAAAAAAAAGAAGAAAAAAACGTAATAAAAAATATTACTAGACATATTTGAATCTCACTGCTTCGCATCGCATAAACATAAAGACGTTTGCAATACGAGTTGTACTTCACAATTTAATCTTTTTATTACACGCTTGCAATCTTTAATCAAGCAACAATTTTTTTTCTTTATTTTTTCTGTTTGTTAGTGTGAACACTTTGTTATGTTTAAAATATTAATAGATTTCTCAAATGGTTGCTTATTTTTGCGTTACACTGTTCCGTAGGTGTTATTTGTTTTTACTGTATTTGTCACTTGTTGCAGATTTTTTCCCACAATCGAAAAAAATCTAGTTAAAATTTCAAATCTGCTTTTTTTTATTTATTGAAAACTGTTTTTTATGGCTTAAACCAGAGGTGTGGTTGGTTGGCTGGCTGCTGACTTTTGTCTACATTATAAATTTTAAGCTGATATTTGAATGAAATAATTTAAGTAGCGGCTAGACAATAAATTCAATTCAATACGAGTTTATTGTTCTTTCAAAGCAAACAATAACATGAAATGCAATAAAATTATTTTTTAAAAGTCTTAAAAGAGTGTTTGAAGAATGTTCTTGAATGTTCACAAGTACATTTTAAGTGGGGATTAAATTCTTTTGTTGAAAAAGAACTGAAATAATTAAGAAAATATTTTTCTAATGAGAAGCTAAATTTTTGGTTTTAATTTCTTAAAAATTTATTTATAAGAATATATCAAATAAATACAAAAATGTATTAAAATGTTCGCTTAATTCCAAAGCCCTGCAGTAGCATTCAAAATTGTATTTCGTCACGATCACGTTTAAAAATATAAAGATATGTTCACTTATATTTATATTATCCTCATAGTTTATATGTAAACACACACATATACACTCAAATAATATTTGTAAGTCAAAAACGGCATCAGTATTCTAATTGTAGGAAATTCCTTGCCTCGATTTCCTGGTTCTCCAACGTACACATTTCACACTTCATTGTTAATTATCTTCATACTGTTCTTAGTTCACACCTTCCAACGAACGCTCTCTCACTAAATAACAGCAAGAGAAAAGCCTCTTTTATCAAATCCATTCTATAAATCACATATTTATTCCTTCAAAATCATCTGTATGCAAATTTTCCCATGTTTTGTAACACATTTTTCAACAAACTCACACACACACACACACACACACACAACAAACTCAATAATGAATAGTCAGCAGTTAACAAAATGTTCCCACACTTTCGGCACAGCATCATAACAACAATAACAATAATAATAATAATAATAATAACAATAACAACAAATAAGTGTTACAAATTTATATAGAAGAAAGCAAACAAAAAAAATCCCTGTATATTGAACTTTCATAAAATCACTGCGGAGTTAGTTAACTAAGAAACAAATTATGGCAATAAAACCTACAACTCTCTGGCAAATTAAACTGGAATGTGTGTTAAATTATTTTTAAGGTCATGAGTTCTTGTTGTTCTTTTTTTATACAATTATTTTTCTATTATTAAATAAATGCCAAAAGGATTGTTTTTATTTACATATTTCCCTTATCATTTTAATGTTGGCAAATGTGCCCACTCATACACTCTTTTGCACTCTCATTATAGCAACAACAATGTGGCATATCACACCACAGTTTCACAGAATGTTAAGTTTAACACAATAAACAAAGAGAAATAGAAACATGCCGTTCAATGGCAGTAGTAACACAAACCGTTATATTATGAGTGTAAGATTAATTGATTTTAATGAGAATAATTGAATTTGCTTCTCATAATTTACATAGTTTGTATTAGTGCGTGTGTAAGTGCAGCAGCTAGAGAAATTGAAACACTGATGTTAACCACTCTTTAACAGTAGAATGCTGAAGAACTAAATTAATTTAACAGCGCCACGGCACACATGCACACACTGTTTTATAGGGGGATTTTATATGAATTAAATAGGTGTAATTTATTTCTGTGAACTAAAGAAATAAATTACACCTATTTAATTCATATAAAATTAATTAAAGTAAACAAAATTGAATAGCGATTTTTGACGTTTATATTTTTACAATCAGTTTTCTTTTCTAAAAAATAATGCAACATTTTTTACCCTTTTTAATAGAAAATGTCAGCATTATGTGATTTGAAAAAAGCGAATTTATTAGAAATTAATCCAACATATTTTTTACAAAAAACTACTTGTAATTAAGAACTCCTCTAAACTGTTGCTTTCTAGAGAAAAAGTGAAAAAATGTTACACATTTTTCCAGAAAAGAAAACGCCATAAGTGAACTGGAAGAATGTTTCAAAATAAATTTTTTTTTTAATAAATAAAAGGAATTAAACAAAACTTATTTTTAACTTCCCGCTTCGAAAATTAAAAAAAAAGATCGGGAAGTTATTGTTTTTGCTCCGTTTAGAAAAAAATCTAGTTCTCATCAGATCTCGACATTTTGTGGACCTGGAAAGTTTCCCTGGCTAATTCTGAGAACTCGTTACTATGTTTGTGTGTGTGTGTGTGTGTGTGTGTAACTATGTGACCCGCTTATAACTTTGGAACGTTTTGACCGATTTCAACCAAACTGATGGCGTTCTAAAGGGCTCTACTGAACTTTGAATTTGAACTGATATGAACCGGTAGATTTTAAAAACTTACAAAAATATTTTAAAAAAATATATTTTTAAAATGGTTTTTTTAAAATAACTTTCAAAAAGATTTACCGTTCGATTCCAGAAACTAATCAACTCTCAAGATAAAAAAACCATGTTACCCACTGCAAATCGGTTGAAAGTTGGTTAATCCGTTAGAGAGATACTGTGAATAAAATGCTCAAATAACGTGATTTTATTTTTCAAAAATTCCGAAATTATATATCTGTTATATCGATTCTTTTATAGTATCAGAAAACTACTATTGAAAATTCAAATAATAGCGTTTTAGCTCGAAGACCTTTTTAGTATTCAAAAGCATAAAAACCAGGTTACAAAAACTTTTCTGTTCAAATTAGCGGGAAGTTACAGGGATGGGCTTTAGGGTGCACCGTTTTGAATATATTTATTATTTTTATATTATATTGTTTTTTTCTTGAAGATTCAAATTTATATTAAATGAAAACGATATGAAAAAGGAGATTCCAGGGTTGGACAAGTAAATTATTTTTGATGTATTTAAGTAACAGACATTCGTCGGCACAGGCGAATGTTGAACTTTTATTTACTTTTCGATATATTGTCCCTCAAATGATGGAGGGTCAGTAACTAAAATTTAAGTTTTTTTATTTTAAATCTTAAAGCTTGAGATGTTTTTATATAAAACGGTTTTATTAAAGAGTGTTTTTTATAGAGTGATACAAGTTGCGACAATTCTGTTTATTTACGTACCCATTCAACTAAAAATATGCTTCATCGGAAAATAAAAATTTGAATGGACGAAGTGCACGATAAGTTTGACGAACAGAACCATTATTTTGATTAAAAATTTCCACAATTTGCACGCGTTGCTCTGCTGTAAGTCGATCCATAATGAAATGTCAAAGCAAACTAAACAAAAAGCAACCATCAGCTGAAAGAGTGGTCGAATAAAGCAGTGATGCCAACTCAAAGTTGTAGCACTCTATAAAAAACACCCTATATAAACTTTAATATTGCCAATATTTTATAAAAATCAATAAAATTAATAAAGTTACTGCAGGCCTAAAATATAAAATTTTCTTCTGATTTATAACAGGTTAATAAAACAAATTTATTTAAAATGTTATAAATGTTTTATAATTTTATATGCATTTTCTACAATTTTAATTAAAAACTTTTTACTTTGTTTTTCTTCTTCGTCTTAATATTAATTTACTTAAAGTTAAACATTATTTGCAAATTGTTTTTTGTTATATTTTTCTTTTTTTTATTTATTTATTAAAATCATTAAGAAAAACCCAAAAACCACCACATCAATTTAAAAAAAAACTGCAACGTTTTTCAAACAATAGCTGACTTTATTGCCGCGAATGTTGGTTGGTTGGTGTTGGGTAATTTAATTTTATCTTGTTTAAATGGTGGCATTATTGTGCTCGTAGTTTATATGCTGGCTGGCCATAGACTCTGGCAGATACTGATATATTTATTTTGCCTTAAAGTCACGTATTGAGGACTTGTTTTTGTTTCTGTTGTTGTTGTACACAAAAACATCATCATTGGCATTGAGTTTGCATATGATTTGATTTTCGGTTGACTCTTGTTTTTTTTTTTTTGTTTTTTTTTTTTTTGGTTTTTTTTCTTTTTGTATTGTTTTGTCGCTTGACTTCGTGTTAAAGGTTAAATTTGTATTATTGGTTTGAGGTTTTCCTCTGGTGATTGTTGTCATAAGATGTGTACAGTTTATTTAAATTATATGTGCACCGCAAAAATAAAAGTAAAGCACGTTGAAAATATTTAAAACTTCCGGTAACATGCAACGGAGAAGAGAAAAAAGAAACATGCCACCATGATTTATTTGACAGCAAACATCAAAGTCATTAACATGACGCGCCTCAAATTTCGTTAAATAATGCCAAAAAGAATTAAATGACATATTTTTATAATATTTAATGGGAAATATCAGATGCAGGTATTTTCATGCAAAATTTTGAAAGTTTTTGCAATAGAAAAAATTTAAAAATAAATACATATTTTAAATATTATTCGCCAAAAATTATTAGTGGCTCAGATGGAAGTTGGTAAGGGTATTAAATAAAATATTTTTGAATATTGCAACTTGAATTAATGAAGTTTCATATATTTTGTTATTGACTATCAATTTAGTTTTTAGAAATCAAACGTTTCATAAGAAGTCAAGGTTGTTGTGTGACATATAAAATTATCCAACCCTGCAAGTCAAGTACTTACGATGGCTTCATCTCAATAAAAATTGGATTGGGAAATTTTAAGATTTTTATTTTGCAAAAAATGTTTTAAAATCCTGCTCAACACGTTCGTACTTATAAAGCGGAATGTGTTTAAAATAAAATTATTTTAAAGTGGATAAATAATTGAGCGTCTAAAACTTATTGAATAAATGCCAAGAAGGCAAATAACAATTATTTTCTAAGTTTAAGCCAGAAATGAAACTAAACGAGAAGTGCTGCTTGCCTACACTTTGCCAGCCGATATCATTGGTGAGGTGGTTTGTTTGTAACTCCCGCAAGTAACACACCAAGTTAATCGTTGTCACATATTCTACTCTCAGACTCTCTTCTCTACTCTTATTCTACTTTCGGGTTTCTTTTTTTATCTCAACTCTACCGACTATTTTTCAAGCGCTTAATAAGAGTTACCTCCTGCTTTTTTTTATAAAAGCTATATCTTGAATTTCGTTTGTCGCTTTAAAAATAAAAATTATTTTCCAAGTTTTATATATTCCTTCGAAACTAAAAGTGTTTCTTGGGTTTTATTTTGCTGCAATTAATACTAACTGCAGTCCATGTCAAACCCCTTAATTATCAAATGAAATTATTTGAAATATATTTTCAGTTTGAAAATTATATTTCTTTTAAGGCAAAAAAAAAAACCAAAAACAAATTTTTCAGAAAATAATTTTTATCTGTTGAGTGAAAAATAAAATTTAGAAAATGATGACTTAAATGTAATTTTTTAAATAAAATTTAGGACTCTTGAAAAATATTGTATTAAAAAAATAATTCGGAAAATTCGGTTCTAAACACCATCCCTGCAACATCCTGCTAATTTGATCCTCAAAAATTTGTAGGTATTTTAAATCACTTATATCGAATATTTCTAGTTCACGATATCTCACCAACGGATTAACCGATTTTAACCCGATTTGGCCGACATGGTGTTTTAATCTTAAGAGCTGTTTAGTTTCTAAAGTCGATCGGAAAATCCGTTTAAAATTTATAATAAAAAAACTAGTTGGAATAATAGGTTTTATCATATTTTTTTAAAACTTCTTGAAATCTACCGGTTCGAATCGGTTCAAATAAAAATTCAGTTTGGTTGCCCGTTCCAGAGTTATAAGCGGGTCACATACTTAGTCACACACACACACTTACGCACACACAAACACACCTACATAATGGCCGGTTCTCAGTATTAGTCAGGAAAGCTTCCTGGGACCTCAAAACGTCGAGATCTGGTGAGAACTCGATTTCTTCAAAACGGGGTAAAACTAATTTTTGTATTGTTTTCATTTTCGCAGCGGGAAGTTCAAAATTTATTAAAATTTTAATGACTTCAACTTCAGATGTTTTTGTGGGCCCTGCGATCTTTAATTAAATTGCGACACTTTAAAATTAACCGAACATTTTTGCTGATCAAGGAACGCACTTAAAATTAAAAAAAATATTTGCTTTATAACAATTCATATTAATCGTTTATTTTTCATATCCCCTCCTGTCTCCTATTCAGTATTTTTTATTTTATGCCATCTTCTTATGATTTTGTAAAAGTAAAAGTTAAATAATTTTTTTCCCTCCACATTTCGTGTGGCGTATGTAATAAATAAACCTTAAATTTCATTGTGCCTCTGCCTTTTTACTTGAAATTATTTATTGTGCTATTATTTTTACACAACTGTCAAATTGAATGCATATTTAAGAAACCATAATCCTAAATAAACGTGATATCAATAAAAGAAATTGTGGTTGTACATAAATTTTATGGAAAAATTCAAAAAAAAAAATCCCCCGCTAAACAACAACATAAAACGTTTAATAAATAAATAACAATAATCGCCCAAATAACTGTCAAAAATGTCAAATGGAATTGTTAGTGCACTTTCGCTCTCTTTCTCTTTCTCTCTCTCTTGCAAATGGTGGTTGTAACAACAATACGAATTATAACGGTTGATTAAAATTAACATTAATTTTTGTACTTTAACAGCAGAGTGGAGAGAGTGAGAAAGTCTTTCATTTACGGTAAATCAAAGAAAAATTATTCAACAACATATTCAATGTCCTTTTGTTTTGCTCGTTTTTGCCATGGCGGAAGCAAACTTTTATATACGAAATAAATTAAAATTAGCCAGGCTTTGAAGAACATACCAAATTTCCCACTTGCTTTTAATATAATAAGTTAATATGCGAAATTTCTTTAAGAGGCGTACCGTTGGGGGAGTGTCAGCTGCTTAAAAATTTTTAATGTAAAATTTAAACAAAATTCTGACCCACATTTTTAATAATGTTTAACAGAAAGCAAAGAGCAAACGAAAGAAAAAAACAACAAGTGAAATTATAAATATATGACCCCCTCCACCCCCTCTCACGCTCTTCTCTTATGCTCTTCTTTTAATTTATTTATAAACGTCAACATGTAACGTGTCGATTATGATGATCACCTTTAAATAGCCGGCAACAACAGCGTGAACACGCAGAAAAGAAAATCAGGTCAAAAAATTACGATCTCATGTGTGATCATCGACATTATCACAATTTACCAGCAGAGCACAGCACAGACGGACAGACATACATACAGGACAGACAACACTCCACTCTCATTCCACGGTTATTTATAATTTAGACTTTAAAATGCAATCAGCAAACAGCAGGCAGAAAAATAATAAATAATGATCGTCAACATTTTTGGAAAGTCAGTCAGTCAGTCTTGGCTTTTAAGAAATTTTGCTTTATTTATTTTTAATTATTTTTAATTATTGAATTTTAATAAAAAAAACAACAAGCTGGTACTTTTCTTGCCTTTAAGGCAATCTTGATAAATTGGCTTATGATATATATACACACACACACACATACACACACATACGCTTCCATACTTGTTTCTTCAAATTCAATTGTTAATTAATCACAAGTTTTCGAATTTATTAAGTGACAAAATATTTAATCTTATCAATTTTTTGCCTCATTTCCAATGAAATTAATTAAGTGATTTACATTTTCCGAAAACCAGCTGTCACTAGGGTGTTATTAACTATTGGGAATATGATAATAAATTGCTTTGCCATGGGAAATGCAATTTTAAGGATTGATACTCCTTTTTATAACATTTTCTTTATTCATAATATTCTTTATTTCCTAATGAAACTGTTTACCGGCAAATACAATAACAACAACAACAACAACAACAAAAACTGTATTTCATTTGTTATTGATATTTGGAAAGTTTAGCGTTTTAAATTATTTCTTTGGCTGCTTTAATTTCTTAACAATAAGAATATCATCAAACAACAATAAAATAAAAACAAAAAAAAACAAAGAAAACAACAAAAACTGTGTGAAAAGGAGGTCAGTGCTGGCAACAGCACTCATATGACTGACTGACTGACTGGCTGGCTGGCTGTAATACAGAGCGTGTGTGTGTATGTGTTTTTGTGTGTGTAACAACAAGAGAAAAAAATTGGGGGAAAAATGCCATTTACTCATATAATAAACAACAACAACAACGAACGAACAAACGAACGACCTTAACGGTAAATATTGAAGTTTAAGTTTTTATTTTGGCTGTTGTTGTTGTTATTATTATTATTTTTGCTTTATTAAAGCAGCACCGACAACTGCTTAACATGACAGCATGTGTTTTGAGGAAAAGTAAAGAGAAAGATGCTGGCACTGTGGGGCTGATAACAAATAAATGAATACAAAAAAATGTATTGATTTAAAAATAGAAAATCAAAAGTTAAATGAAAAAGTAATATTTTGAGACCATTACAAATCGATTATTTGTTGTATTTTTTTACAATTTGATTGAAATGCGACATTATAAAATATTTTTATTAATAATTGTTGAAATCTTATAAGGGGATATATCTCCCAGCAATACAAGAATAGTGCGATGGTGGTATTTATAAGTTTATATGTGTGTATGTTTGCATAAACTTAAGCAAACGCATATACAGGGTGTTTTTTATAGAGTGATACAACTTTGAGTTGGCATCACTGCTTCATTTGACCACCCATTTAACAGCTGATAGTTGGTTTTTATTTAGTTTGGTTTGACATTCCATTATGGATCGACTTACAGCAGAGCAACGCGTGCAAATTGTGGAAATTTTTAATCAAAATAATGGTTCTGTTCGTCAAATTTATCGTGCACTTTGTCCATTCAAAATTTTATTTTCTGATGAAGACCATTTTTGGTTGGGAGAATCCACAAGCTTTTGTCGAAACACCATTACATTCACAGAAAATTACTGTTTGCTGCGCTTCATGGGCTGGCGGAGTCATTGGCCCATGTGTCTTCAAAAGCGATGATGATGGTCAGGATGTTACTGTTTGTGAAAATTGGTGTTCCAGATTGCGCCTTGTACGCGCCAGCCGTGGCGGCCCCATGGCCGATATCATATCTAAACATTAATGTCATAAAATTTTCTATCCAATAAAGGCCGTTTCATTGATATCAAAAACATATTACTATGTTTTATTATGATTTAAACTTGTATCAATCTATAAAAAACACCCTTCAGTTTTCAAGGCATCTGCTTGTGGCCACATTTTGCATGTTTCTAAACATCCACATGTTTCTATACATGAACATGTTTATGTACTTAAACAAACTTTAAAAATGTTGCACTTTTGGTTACAATTGTTATGTTGGCTGCTGTTATTAAAGAATCTTAACAGTGCTTTCTTTGCTCATTAACATTTCAATGTTAATGGACAGTTAATAAACTACCAGATATGTTAAGCCCACACTGTTAATACGTTTACATTCATGTTAATAGCATAATTTGACATATTTGAGTACAGAATGTTTTGTAGTGTCTTTGATTTATTTATTTTTTTCCAACTTTAGAATCAGTACGCAAGTGCATGTTGTTTAAAGAGCAACAGACAAACAAAAAATAACAATAATAATTTCAAAACGCATTACATTCGCTTTATTAAAGTGTGTTTGTGGGTGAAAAGAAATTACAGTATAAGAGAAAACCCACTTGAAAATATTTGCCGATTTATTTTTCATTGACTTTATCTTTAATTAGTTTTGTGTTTTTTTTTTATATTGGCTCTTGATAAAATTTTCTTATTTTATAAAGTTCCGTAAGTATTCAAGTTAAATAGTTTAGTTTGCTTATTGGAAAAAAAATTGCATGCCGGTTGCTACGTTTGTTCAGTATCTTCTTCGAATCTAGAATGCATGCAACAAGCAAAAATGATGAGTGCATTTCGTTGTTATTGCAGCAGCATCTCTCGTATGATTTTTTTTTTGCACATGTTGATTAATACATTTATTTTCTTTTTATAAAAAGGCTTTTTCAATCTTCTTGTTATTGTTGTAGCTATTTTAGCGATCATATTACGCTGAATTATTACAATGAATAGATTTAAACGTAACGTTGCCAGGGCCAACTATAAAACCAAACAAAAACGTTACTCTTCTTCCAAAGAGCTGTTTATCATGTTTGAATGTATCTCTTGTTTTGTGGATAGATTAAAAAGAAAATTGTATAATATTATGTTGACTATAGAGTTGTAGTTGCTGTTGTTGTTGGTAATATAATTTAATATGAGACGTGATTATGCCGGGTTCTTAAATGGTTGTGCATGCAAATATTTTCGTATATTTAATTACGTACAAGCATAAGAACAGACATGCATTAAGAAGTTCCATTTAGAAGTATATACCTTTTCGTAATCAAGGCCGTGAGTTTAAATGAAAACTAGATTTTATTTTTAATTTAAAAAAGGGGAAAAAATACTTTGCAATTAAAAAGCAAAAATTTGAAATAAATATTTTTCGGAGTTATAATATACAAAAAATTTCTTTAGGATTTTCTAAATCAATAACATTTGATTGAAAAAATTAATATCTTGGAAAAATTTGTTACTCCGAAAAAAATTTATATACTCCGAAAATTCTGAGTTCCAATTTTATTTCATATTTCGTTAGTTATGTGCCAATTTCATTACAAAACCACTATTTTCTTAACTCTGACAACAGTTGACAGCAATTAAAGCTACTCCGAAAAATTTGAAGGCATAATTTTGAAAAATTTTAGCAAAAAGCTTACTTTTGAAATTGTAACGTAATTATTTTATATCCAATAAGATCATATCTATTCATATATTTAAGTTATTTAACAGAATAGTAAAAATAGTTGCCGTAAGTTTACCAAAAGCAATAAAAGTTTACTGATAAAATCGAAAGCTGGCAAAAGTCTAAGTTAATTCGAAAAATAATTGATTTTTAACAAAATAATAGTTTTTGTATGACGTTATGTCGCCTTTTTTATAGAAAAGTGCAAGAAATGCAGCACTTTTTACAGAAAAGAACACAGAATTATTTGTAAAGAAATATTATGCATTCTGGAACCTCGAATATTATAAAATTTATGACTTGATAGTTATTTTAATAGCCCTTCCAAATGGGTCTTATAATGTTCTGTAGTTCTGCGTCGACGCAAAGTACGAAAGATGCGCAGTTTTTTAACTTTTAAAGTACTTTGAGACACATCGATTTATTTTTCGCATTTTTTGTATGTTCTGAGCTTAAAAACCACAAAATAATATATAAAATTATATATTTAAGTAAAATTATCAAAATGGATTTAATATGCGTCAAAAAGCACTCTTCTTCTGCGTCAGTATGGCCTTAAGTCTGAAATAAAATTTCTGCTGAAAACACTTGATCCTATAAAACTAATCGATTTTGTCTGGAATATAAATTTTGTTAACCGCCAACAAAATAACGCCTTTAGATTTCCATTTAACCCCAAACATGTATGTCATATTAATTATGATCATAATATGTGATCAATTCACAATAACAGATCTCTGCAGCCGTTGTCTACAATTTCTTGAACCCACAAACAAAGAACACGTAATTAAAAAAGGGCCATGGTCACGCGCCAAAAAATCTTAAGAAAGCCCCATAAACAGAGCCAACCCATAGATGCAGGCACAATTAAACAACTATTACAAAATCGTTAACAAACACATACAAAATTAATCACAATAACAACGTGTAAAATGAAATCGGTAAAAACGTTTGTGTAACCAAAATAATGGAAATCAGAAAATAATAAAATTAAAAAACGTCTATTTCTTGTTTATTTTCATTTGATTTGCTTTTTTTATATATTTATATCTTTTATTTATTTATATCAAACAGTGTAAAGCAACTAATAATTCCAGGGAATTCAGAAACAATAAAATTCAAATGTCATTTCTATTTTAAAAAGAAAATACAACAACAACAACATCACAAAAGGCGTTTAAACAAAAAATATTAATAACAATTATATTGAGTCTTAACAGTGCATTACAAACACACCGACATATTGAGACATAATTCATAATTATGCAACGCACAAGATTATGCATACAAGCAGGTCTCTGATAATAAATGACAAACAGCTGGTCATTATGGCCTGCCTGGTCCAACTGATTCTTCATTTCTTGTCTCCAAACCAATTTCGCTTACATATTCTTTTAATAACATGTTTTTTGTTTTAATTTTATATCGAAAAATACTTTTATCACTCACTGTACATCATATCGCATCAAACACTTTTGCTACCTGTTCTTCAAACTTAACAAATTTCCTCATAATCGGCGATAAAATAAATTTTCTTTCCTCATTGATGTTGTTGTTCTTGTCTTCTAGCTGGTTTCCCCCCGGGGAAAATAACACAGCACTACAACAACAATAATGACACGTAAGAAAAAAAGAAGAACCAGATATAAAAAAAAGATGTGCGCTGCCGAAAATGTCTATAAATGCGGTTGACCCAACTGCTAAATGACCAGCTCGTGTCATTAAGAATTTGTTGTCTGCTGTTGTTGTAATCTCTCCTCTTGCATGTGGATGTGATTGTTCATTTTCAACACATCGTTAATAGTCGTGCATTATCAGCACCAGACAGACAGCCGAACATCATTATGAACAGGAAGACAAGACAAGACGACTGAGCGACCGACCCAACGACCAACCATGTTTTTACATAAGAAATAATCAGGGTTGCTTGTTCGTTATAACGTGTCAAGTGTATGACACACAACCATTTGAGGTGCTCAACAACAACAATAACAATCTAAATAATTTTTTATTAATTTTAATTGTTGTTTTAGGGTTTATCGCCAAGCGGCTGTTTCATTTTTTCAAACAAAACAATTGAATTTGTAATTGTATAAAATTGATCAGTTTTAGTTTTTCCAAATACTGTTGACATATTGATAGTAGACAACATCAACAACAACAACAACAATAAAAAATCTCAGTCTTGTTTGCTTAACATCAAGAAACAAACAACAAACAAAAAATAAATTAAAATACTTTGATTTACTCACACGGCACTTGAAACTGGTTGCTGGATTACAGACGTTTATCTTGTTTATATAGACATTGTAGATAATTTGCGTACTAATTTTCAAAGACAGTTGATCGTCTGGCTTATGGAAACAGTAAGGGTTTTGCTTAAGAAAACACACACAAATTTTGGAAATTATATTTATTTATCTAATTTAAAAAAAAAAATCTTTTGACGACTGTAAATATTTTTCCAGCAAATATTTTTTAATCTCTCGATAATTTGTAATTTCCATTATCGTTACAAGATAATTCGGTTTATCCGAACGCTGCATAAACACTTGTAAACAAAAACTATCTTACCAGCTTTGGCTAATATAACTTACTTAACTCTGGATGGTTACTCTTTACAATAAAATAACTCTTCGTTGAATTGACGGAAAATTTTGAAAAATATTTCTAGCGGAACAATTTTTAAGGTTAGAAATAAACAAAAATATATTTTGTTAAAAATTTTAGTAAAAAAATTCGAGCGACCGTAAAAGAGTTATATTATAAAGAGTCAATGGGAGGAATAGTAACCAATCCAGGGTTAATTAAAAAAGCGTAAAAAATTTTCCCAGTTTTGGTACAATGAATGGCCTACGTAGGGGTCATTCCATAAAAGAGAGTCAATGGGAGGAATAGTAACCAATCCAGGGTTAATTAAAAAAGCGTAACAAATTTTCCCAGTTTTGGCACAATGCATGACTTCTGTAGGGGTCATTCCATAAAAGTTAAACCATGATAAAAAAAGACTATTGGGAGAGTTTCGACAAAATTAGAATTATTTTTTAAATAGAATTTAATCTTGTGATTAAATCTAAAACGATATGCAAATTCGATATAAATTTATTTAGGGGATTAGGGTTATTCCATAAAAACTGGTCCAACATAAAAGCATATTGGAGATTTAAAAAAAATTGGAAATATTTTTTTTTTTTTATAGAATTGAGTCTTTTTGTTGAAATATTTTTAAAAATATTTTTCAATATAAATTTATTTAAGACTTAAGGTCATTAGGGGTATTCCACAAAAGCTAGTTCAAGATAAAAAATTATTGGAAGGATTTCGAAAAAATTGGAAATACTTTTTTAATTGAATTGAATGTTGTGTTTAAATCTTAAAAGATATAAAAATTCGATATAAATTTATATACGATTTTAGGGGATTAGGGTCGTTCCATAAAAGCTGGGCCAAGATAGAGTTTGGGAGAGTTTCGAAAAAGGTGGAAATATGTTTTTATAAGGATTGAATTTCTTGTTTAAATCTTGAAACAATAAAAATTTGATATAAATTTATTCAGGGGCTTAGGGGATTAAGGTCGTTCCATAAAAGCTGGTCCTAGATAACACAGAATAGATTTCGAAAAAATTGGAAATAGATTTTTATTCGAACTGAATATCCTGTTTAAATCTTGAAAAAAATAATTAAATATAAATTTATTCAGGGATTTGGGGGATTAGGGTCATTCCATAAGAGCTGGTCCTAGATAAAAAGGAATATTGGAAGGGTTTCGGAAAAAATTTGAAATAGTTTTTTATAAAATTGAATTTCTTGTTTAAATCTTAAGAGATATAAAACTTCGATATAAATTTATATACGGTTTTAGGAGATTAGGGTCGTTCCATAAGAGCTGGTCCAACATAAAGAAGAATATTGGAAAGATTTCGAAAAAATTGGAAATAGATTTTTATTAGAATTAATTTATTTTGTTAATTTTTTTTTTAAATATTTCTCAATATAAATTTATTCACGGGCTTAGGGTCATTTCATAAAAGCTAGACCAAGAGAAAAAATAATATTGGAAAGATTTCCAAAAAATTGGAAATAGATTTTTATTAAAATTTAATACATTATTTAAATCTTTTTAAGAACATTTTTTCAATATAAATTTATTTACGGCCTTAAGGTCATTCCATAAAAGCTGGTCCAAGATAAAAATAGAATGGTTTCGAAAAAATTGGAAATATTTGAATCTTGTTTAAATCTTTTACGAAAATGTATTTCAATATAAATTTATTTACGGTTTTAGGGAACTAGGGTCATTCCATAAAAGCTGCCCCAAAATAAATAAAAAAATATTGGAAGTATTTCTAAGAAATTGGAAATATATTTTTATTAGAATTGAGTATTTTTGTTTAAATTTTTTCAAAAATATTTTTCAATATAAATTTATTTACGGTCTTAGCGTCATTCCATAAAAGCTGGCTCAAGTATAATATAATATTGGATGGATTTCGAAAAAATTTAAAATAGATTTTTATTAGAATTAAATATTTTGTTTAAATCTTAAAAAATTAAAATTCGATATAAATTAGGGCCATTCCATAAATTTTGGTTCGAAATAAAACAGAATATTTAAAGGATTTCGCAAAAATTGGAAACATTTTAGAATTGAATATTTGGTTTGAATCTTTTGAAAAAACATTTTCCTATATCAATTTATTTAGATGTTTAAGGGATTAGGGTCATTCCATAAAAGCGGGTCCAAGATAAAGGGAATATTGAAAGAGTTTCAATAAAAATTGGAAATAGATTATATTAGAATTGAATCTTTTGCTTGAATCTGTTAAAAAAACATTTTGCAATATAAATTTATTTACAGGAAAGAAGTTTTCAAAAAAATACTTTAAAAAATTTTCTATTTATTTTCCAAATGACCTTGACTGTTTCAGTTTTAAAAGACGTTAGTTAAGCCTGAAAAACTAAACGCTTAAACCATAATTATATTGTTAAATCATGTTGAAAGAAAAAACGATATAATTTTAGTCATAAAAGTCTGGATTTCTTGTAGCTCAACGTGATCATGCTGCTGATCTTGGCAGCCTTCTTTTTGTTTGTTTTATTGTTGCTTTTTCCAAGTATAAAAAGTCTCTTCTTTCTCTCCACAGGATTTTCTTATGGCTGCTGTTTAATTTTTTCAACTTTCAATTTTATAAAAACACTATAAATATTGTAAAATAAAATTTAAAAAAAAACTATCAGAAAAAAATGCAACAACAAAAAAGTTTGTATGATTTTAAGATTAATCATCTGACAGCTACAGCAGCTACTGGATATTTTTACACAACAACGAGTAGATTCTAGTTTTTTTTAATATGTTTTTGTTGTTGTTGCTGGCTTTCTTTCTTTCAAGTGTGTTTAAAGTTTAAAATTTATTTAAAAGAAACTTGCGTTCAAGTTAAGTTCGAGATAAAGAAAAGGCTGCCGAGTAAGTTTCTTGGGTCTTGGATTTCTGGCTGGTTTTAGCAGTTTATGGCCGCATGAGATTAAAGCCAAGAGATTTTCCTTTAACCAGCAACAATTTATTAACCCTAAAATGATTCAATTTAATACGTAAAATAATAAAAGAAACAAATTTATTTAAAATTTATTTTAAAACTATTACAATTGTGGACCTAAAAAAGTCATATTCTTGTCAGTATTTCATGACTTCCCACGTTTGTTATCTCTCTTGTATTGCGAAATATATTTTGTCCTATAAATTGGCCCCTTAAAACCCCCTTCAAGCCTCATTGGGTTTAAATTCGCCATAAAACTCTGCACAACTTTAGATATTTTTAATCAGTTTTTTTTCCCCATTTTTTTCCATTATCTGCTCTTTAAGTTGCATTTATTTATGCGATCCATCTTTAAAGCCTTTAATTACTGAGTATTTATAACTGCACAGCAAGTTCTTCTTCTGCTCATCATCACTACAACAACAACAGCAAAATATATACATAAAATGCCTAAGCACTCATGTAACATGTCCGTCCGTCCGTCCGTCCGTCTGTCCATCTGTTTATTTGTCTCCCATGTTAGTTTAATCTGGAAATGCGGTCTGAATAGTGCAAATCACAGTTTAAAGTCTAACCAGTGGTCATTAACATTATGAATAGTGCTGGTTTATAAGAAAGCTTAAGTTTTAAATCTGTTTGCAAACAGAGGAGGGGTTAGAACGACATAGTGAGGCACCCTATTTTGTGGCCAAAGTGTCCAAGTTTATGCGTACAAGCGAAAGTACAAGCATGTGGTGGTGAGATTATGAATTATAAAGCCAAATTGCTGCAGTTGGTTTTATCAAGTTTTCATAGCAAACGAGCTGCCATATTGAAAAAAAAAATTCGGTATGAGAATTTTTTAAAATTAATTAAAAATGATAAAAAAATATCTCTGAAAACATGTTAATTTTCTTGTAAAACTTGTGGAATATGAAACTAAACATTTTTGTGAAGTTTTCGAAAGTCTTAATTTAAGTGTCTTTGCGCACTTAAAGCCTCATAACTTTAAAAAATATTATCCGATTTTCAGTTTCTTAACAGATTTGGAAAGAATACAGTGCAACCTTTTGAATGATATATTATTTAAATCGCTTTGGGAAATTGTTGTATAACGCTCCGCTAAACTCGTTTTTCAAACTTGGAAATTTTTAATTTTAATTTTTTATTAATTTTTTTTTTTTTTGTAGGAAAGGTGACAAAAATTGTTATATATGAAAATTTCAGTTAGTATTTTTAAAAAATAAAATATAAAAAAAAAATTTTTTTCTTAAATTCGATATAAACAAGTTTAGGGGATTAGGGCTATTCCATAAAAGCTGGTCCGAGATGAAAAAAAGAATATTGGAAGAATTTCGAAAAAATTGGAAATACTTTTTTATTATAATTGAATCTTTTGCTTTAATCTTTTTAAAAAACATTTTTCAATATAAATTTATTTACATGTTGAGGGAATTTTCAATAAAAAAATTTTTAATTTTATTGTTGTGCTGATTCTTTTTCTCCAGAATTTTATGGAAAACTTGAATATGATAAAGAAAGTTTTAGCTGATTTCTATAAGCATTTCAAAGGACATTTAATATGCCAAATTTCACTAGAAGATTCTCCCTTTATTGAAAATTGTGTGATCCTGAAACGCCTACATATATGAAACACTGGCTTTATTTTTTCCTAAAAACTCAAGATGTTGGAGTTTCAAATATTTAAAGAAAATATTCTAGTTGTGCTGAAGAATATCTACTAGAAGAGTATATAAATTTGTAGATATTTCCTTTTATTGTATTTTGTAGTACCGTGTAATGTTAGTAGTTTGATAATATATAAAACGCAACAAATATTTTTAAAAAGTTATGTAATTTAGGGCTATTAATTTTTCTGAACTATTTATTATAATATTAAGTAAAAAAAATTATGTAAAAAACTTAAAGTTTAAAAATTTTTTATAAAAATTTAAGAAAAAATTATTAAAAAATGAAAAAAATATAAAAAACTAAAAAAATATATGTTTATGCTGGCAACACTTTATAAAAAATAAAATAAGCTGGCAACACTTTCTATATCTAATTTCATAACTCCAAAGTTTTTCATAAAAAACACTTTCTTTAACTCTCTAAGCTGGCAACACTTTCTATTCTCATATCATAACTCCAAAGCTTTTCATACAAAAATTTTAAAAAAACATACTTAGAAATATGCAAGAAAAACTAAAAAATATATTTTTATGCTGGCAACACTTTCCTTAACTCTCTAACCTGGCAACACTTTCTATATCTCATTTCATAACTCCAAAGTTTTTCATAACAAATTTATTAAAAAATGATTAAAATTATGCAAGAAAAACTAAAAAATTTATGTATATGTTGGCAACACTTTCTATATGGCATTAATTATATTATTTCATAACTCCAAAGTTGCAATTTCTAAGTCATTTTGGCTGCAGCTTTAATTTAAAATTGTCTAAATTGCTATATAACTATTTAATGGGCGAAAGCGTCATACTGGTCATAGAAAAGTACCGTCAATATTAAGAACAGCACCTTTTTCGTTGGTTCTTTAGCAAAAATTATTGCGAATAATAATTAAAATGGCTACCAACAATTCTCATCATTCTCTTTCCGTCCTCTTTAACCCTATCCCCTTCTATCCACAATGTAAACAAAAAACGGGAAAACAATAACTTACAAGTGGCCGTTTAAAAATATGAAAAAAAAACCCACGTAAAGAGTAGAAACATTTTCAAATATAATTAATATAAAGCAAATGGTAACATAAATATTTCCTAATCCCTTCGAGGAATAAGAAAATCTCTCTCCAATAACAATCTGGCAGCCCGGTAGCTCATAAACATACAGCCCTCTCTAATTCTATTTTCAAACGTTTATCCAATTTTATGCACATCGTATTGTTTATCATTATAATTAGAACCGGCGAATGTATGCATGTGTGTGTATGGCTGTACATGCACGCACATATTTCAGTTTAATTTTTTATTTTTTTCCATAAAAAAAAAGAAATGCAGTTTATATTTAATCTTAATCATGCCTGTTTAGAATTCTTAATACATTTCAGTCGCTCGTAAACGCAAACAAACGCACAAATTAAATTGCATATCATTATTAAGCATTCCTGCAATGCAGCTCCTCTATGTTATATCCATCTCTTTTCCTCCTATGGAAACCAAGTGCGTATGGGGTTACAATATTAACTAAAGCAACACATAAAAAATAATGTTTTACTGCCAATGACTTAGTGACTGATATAATGGCAAAAAAATGTCACATTTATTTATTTCTTTTGTTTTTTATCAAATGACACAACACACATGCATGCATTCTGCATTCGTATTCGTATTGGAAAAAAGTATGAAGAGGCAAAATATAACTGTAAGCTCTTGGATGGCAAAGCAAATGTGTTTGCTTACACATGTTTGGGTTTGTGTGTGTGTATTTATGCTACTTTTCCATACACTCTCTGCTCTTTGAGTACATGTTTGTTACTCACATTGATGAGTATGTGTGTTTGTGTATTTGCAGTAGGAATATTCATGCATATTTACATACTTTTTAGTAATAACGAATAAATTGTTGTTGCTGGACAAGTGTACGTGTCTCTGGCATTTAATTTGGTGTGTTTTGTGTTTGTTTATTAGCTGTAAATATAATTTCTTTGATTTGTTTGCTGTTGTATCGCATTGATGTGGATTTTGTTACGGTTCTTATTGCATTCATTAAGTGCATTTTGAATAAAAGGTGTCATATTAAATTCATTTTAATTTTACGTTCAATGCATAATTTCATTGAAAATATTTATTAAGTAAATTTTCTTGTAGAATTTATGTTGTGAAATTCTCATTAATTTAGAAACGTGCTTAGATGAGTTTATTTGTTAAATTTGTAATTATAATAAAATTGTTATATTATGGACACACACATACATGTACATATGCATGTGTGTACACATACATGTGTGTAATTTTGTGTATAATAAAACATTCAACTAATTGATGTCTAGTATTAATCTATTAATCAGGTGAATAATTATTCGATTTAAAAATAGAATCGATTAATATTCGAACAGTTTCATATCAATCGAATAATATAAATTATTCAAGTAATTGCTGTCTTGTATTAATCGATTAATCGGGTGAATAATTATTCGATTTAAAAATATAATCGATTAATATTCGAACATTTTCATATTAATCGAATAATATAAATTATTCAAGTAATTGATGTCTAGTATTAATCTATTAATCAGGTGAATAATTATTCGATTTAAAAATATAATCGATTAATATTCGAACAGTTTCATATCAATCGAATAATATAAATTATTCAAGTAATTGATGTCTTGTATTAATCGATTAATCAGGTGAATTCGACTTAAACATATAATCGATTAATATTCGAACAGTTTCATATTAATCGAATAATATAAATTATTCAAGTAATTGATGTCTTGTATTAATCGATTAATCAGGTGGATAATTACTCGATTTAAAAATATAATCGATTAATATTCGAACAGTTTCATATTAATCGAATAGTATAAATTATTCAAGTAATTGATGGCTTGTATTAATCGCTTAATCAGGTGAATAATTATTCGATTTAAAATTATAATCGATTAATATTCGAACAGTTTCATATTAATCGAATAATATAAATTATTCAAGTAATTGATGTCTTGTATTAATCGCTTAATCAGGTGAATAATTATTCGATTTAAAATTATAATCGATTAATATTCGAACAGTTTCATATTAATCGAATCTTATAAATTATTCAAGTAATTGATGTCTTGTATTAATCGATTAATCAGGTGAATTCGATTTAAACATATAATCGATTAATATTCGAACCGTTTCATATTAATCGAATAATATAAATTATTCAAGTAATCGATGTCTTGTATTAATCGCTTAATCAGGTGAATAATTATTCGATTTAAAATTATAATCGATTAATATTCGAACAGTTTCATATTAATCGAATAATATAAATTATTCAAGTAATTGATGTCTTGTATTAATCGATTAATCAGGTGAATTCGATTTAAACATATAATCGATTAATATTCGAACAGTTTCCTATTAATCGAATAATATAAATTATTCAAGTAATTGATTTCTTGTATTAATCGATTAATCAGGTGAATAATTATTCGATTTAAAAATATAATCGATTAATATTCGAACAGTTTCATATTAATCGAATAATATAAATTATTCAAGTAATTGATGGCATATATTAATCGATTAATCAGGTGAATAATTATTCGGGGTAAAAATTTACTCGCTTAATAATCGAACAGTTTAATATTATTCGGTTAGTCGAATAATATAAATTTTGTCTAGTTTAATTATAAAACTAAATTAATAGCATTAAAATAATACCAATAATTTATATTTTTGCAACAAAGATTTTATTAAAAAATATAACAACTATTTAAGAAAAGCTTTTTCATGTAATAAAAGAAGAAGACTTTTTAAAGAGACTTTTTTCAAACGATTTTTTTTTTTAATGAAGAAACTTGATTTAGAAAAGTTTATTCCTTTCATTATTGACGCTGGAAAGACTCAAAATAAAGCGTTAGAAAGCATATCCAATATCTCTGTTCTTCTTATTTGTCTCTTCCGAAAGTGGGTAGTCTTCCCTTATTCCACCTGAAACCCTTTTAGATATCTTAAGTGCTCCGGTTTTTTCTTTATATGGAAGAAAGCAAATGCCTTAAAAAATATCTTTCGATTAATCGTGATCAATTATTTGAATTATTCATTAATTGGAATTAGGCAATTTTAAATTATTCGACAAATTAATCGCCTGAAATTAATCGTTTAGTTTGAACTACGGTTAGTGATTGGAATACCCTAACAAATGCACACATAAAATGCATTTTAGTGGGGGTGCATATTTTATTTGTGTTTTAAATTTTTATTTCAAATTTCAATTGCTGCAAGAGAATTTTAATAAAGCCATGAGAAAATTGAAGTTGTTTACGGCCTATTTTTATCTCCATAAAATTACATATTTCATGAGAAGGGTTCACCATTAATTTTTTTATTAGAGGGTTAGGGGGGGAATATTTATAAGATCATATAAAATATGCGAAACATGCAAACGTTACATTTTTTTAAATGAAATAAGATAAATTTGGGATCAAATTACCACATTCTGTGTCCATAGAAAATTGAATAAAATTTATACACAAATTTCGATCGCTATTCAATGCCCGTCACTTGTTTTTATTGTTTGTTTTTTATAGAGTGATACAAGTTTAAATCATAATAAAACATAGTAACATATTTTTGATATCAATGAACCGGTCTCTATTGGATAGAAAATGTTATGCCATTAATGTTTAAATAGGATTTCGGCCATGTGGCCGCCACGGCTAGCGCGTACAAGGCGCAATCTGGAACACCAATTTTCACAAACAGTAACATTCTGACCATCATCGTTTTTGAAGACACATGGGCCAATGACTTCGCCAGCCCATAAAGCGCACCAAACAGTAGTTTTTTGTGTATGTACTGGTGTTTCGACAAAAGCTTGGGGATTCTCCTCGCTCCAAATGCGACAATTCTTTTCATTTACATACCCATTCAACCAAAAATGTGCTTCATCGGAAAATAAAATTTTGAATGGATGAGTTTGACGAACAGAACAATTATTTTGATTAAAAATTTCCACAATTTGCACGTGTTGCTCTGGTGTAAGTCGATCCATAATGAAATGTCAAAACAAACTAAACAAAAAGCAACAATCAGCTGTTAAATGGGTGGTCAAATAAAGCAGTGATGCCAACTCAAAGTTGTATCACTCTATAAAAAACACCCGCTAAATTCTGGAGCTCTTTCAGCGTTTTGGTTTGTCTCTTCTTTGATCATCGCAAAATGCTGTACTTTATTTGTTTTTCTACAATCTTTGAGTTAGTTAAAAATCGCAGTCATTTTTTAACTTCCCGCTGTGAAAATTGAAAATTTAAAAAAATCTGGAAGTTGTTGGTTTTACTCCGTTTTGAAAAAATCGAGTTCCCATCAAATCTCATCGTCTTAAAGTCCCAGGAAGCTTCCCTGTTTAATTCTGACAACCTGTCAATATGTCTGCATTCATATGTGTGTGTGTGTGTGTGTATACGTGTGTTTTTGTGAGTGTGTGTGACCCGCTTATAACTGATGGCGTTCTAAAGGGCTCCACTGCACTACGAAATTTTAAAAAACCTGTAACATTTTTTAATTTATTTTCTTAAAAGTGGTAGTTTTGAAAAGTTTTAAAACAGAAATTAATTTCCGTGAGGGATGTTGGATTCACTTCTAATAAATTCCTTATTTTCAGATGACAGAATGCTGTCATTTTCTGTTAAAAAGTGTGAAAAATGTTGCATTATTTTCTAGAAAAGAAATCGACATTAGAAAAGAACATTTTTCAAAGTGTTTTTTTTTATAAATAACTTATGGCGTTTTCTTTTCTCGAAAAAATTTAACATTTTTTTGATTTCTTTTCTAAAAAATTACAGTTTGTAGAAGTTTTAAAACAGAAATTATGTTGTGTAGCGGCTGTTGGATTAATTTCTTATAAATTTCTTGTTTTAAAATCACAGACTGCTGATATTTTCTATTAAAAAGTGTAAAAAGTTTTGCATTTTTTTCTGGAAAAGAAATCAACATTATAAATGGCCTTACCGATCGATTTTAGAAACTTATCAGCTCTCAAGAATAAAAAGCACGTCAGCCACTGCTGATCAAAATCGGTTATTCTGTTCTTGAGAATGAAAACAAAAATCGAAAAAATAACTCCGAAGTTATATATCCAATCACTTAAGTTGATTTCTACAAAAGAGTGCAACATTTTTTACACTTTTTAGTAGATAATGGCCACACTGTGTCGTTTGAAAATAAAGAATTTCTTCGAAATTCATCCAACATCCTTTACGAAAAGTAATTTCTGTTTTAAAGGTCCTCCGAACTCACACTTTTAAAAAAACAACTTAAAAAAGAGCACATTTTACCCAGAAAAGAAAACGCCATTTTTATAGGACTTGAAAAACTCGTTAACCTCTTCTACTCACGTGAGCATCGCTTGAATGATTCGCAATTCAGTGCAGTTTGAAAACTCTTATAAGAATTTTGAGCTCGAAGACCTCAAAATCGCTTGAGTGGGAAGTTGGAGGGGTGGCCTTTAGAGTTAAAGGTTTTCCAAAAAAAATTTTATCAAAAACAAAAGGTTTTTGAGTGGAAATTCGTTGAATTTCTTGTTGCTTGGTGCTCTTATTCATGTTTGTTTCTTAAGTCTTTTGATTTATAAGGATTATGGAGGTAATTTTCTTGTTTATTTTTTCTCTGTTTTTTTTTTTTTTTGCTATATTTTATTTACACTAACAAAAATTTACTATGTTTTGCTTTGAATTTAATTTATTTAACATCAATTTTAAATTAGTTATGCCATAATTTAAATGTTTCTTATGTTTCATATTTTCTTCCACATTTTTTAATTTTCTTTCTATTATTAAACACTAATTCCTGTACGTACAATTTTCCTTCCAGACAGGTTTGTTTGTTTGTTTGTTTGTTCGTTTCCTAGCTGGCTTGTGTGCAGGAAAAAACAGAATCGAACATGTTTAAATTACCTTAACAATACAAAAAAAAAAATAAAATTAAATTAAAAAAATTGCCAGAAGTTAAAAGCTAAAAAACTTGGCTTAAAGTACAGCAAACTTTGTTCCAACAATAACTGTAGTTTTTGTTTGTAGTTGTTGCTGTTTTTTTTTTTGCAAGTTTTTTGTTTTTGCAAAATTACACAAGGAGTCTTACAACAACAAACGCCGTTAGAATGATCATTAGGAAGAAATACAAAATCCAAGCAGACATGAAATATAATGAGACACTGAATATATCGATAATTTATTTATATTTTTTATTATACATATTTTTTTTAATTTAATAAAAATTTTTTTATAATTACTGCATATATTTTTCAATTGATTTCGTTAAGAGAGAAATACAGGAAAAGTAACGCTAATGCCGCTGGTATCTGTCACTATTTCGATGGCCCTTCACTGTCTACTGCAACAGCAAATTTTTCTCATTAAAATTAATATTAAAATTTAACTTCTTCCGGCTTAATTTTATTTAATAGTTCGTCTGTAATATAACGATTCTCTGCAACTGAAAACAAAATCAAAAATGCAACAACAACAACATGGATGCTGTTAAACAACAGACTGTTGTGTTCTGTTACAGCATCCGCTGTTGTACTCCTCTGCTACACTCCAAACAAAATGATATAATTTATAATAAAAATAAACTCCATTAACAATTTCAATTGACGAACAAGTCTGTGATAAAATTATTTTACATTTTTTAACGTTTCGTGCTGAAATTTATGGAGGCTTAATTTTGTTTATTTCTTTTAAAAAAATATTATTAATATTTTAACAGTGGCTCGCTTTAACTGTCAAGTCAATTAATAATGAGTTTTAGTTTTTTCTTCTCAAATATTTTTCACAGTTTGTTGAAAAAAAAGCGAAGAAAAAGGTTGGTTGGTTGCCAACAGCAGTTGATTATGACATGGCAGGTGTCATATAAATGCAGCTGCTTTTTCTTCTTCTTGCGTTAACAAAACGTTGTTTGACATGCAAAAACACAAGTTAAGTTGATTTCTTGTTTTATACACACAAAAATTTATAATAAATAAAATAAAATAGAAAAAAACAAAGAAAATGTTTATCAAATAAAATAGCACGACAATAGTGGGGGATTTTGGAAATAAAAGCAAGTCGCTGTGGATAGTGCGAATGCAACAAATTTGCAAAGTGTTATTTCGATATAAATTAACTATAAAACTTTTATTTCTCAATAGGATCGGCCGAATGTTGCCCATTTAATTAGGAAATAAAGTAATTAATGCGGGCAAAAAACTCCCAAAATATATTAAAGAATTCCCAAATGTGTATTTTCCAATATTTTACTTTATTTTTTTAATTTTAATTAAAAAATAATGCAACTAGTCTGGAAACAAATTCCCAAAAGGTCTTTTAAATCCCCAAATGGGAATTTCCCAATATTCTCCCTTTATTAAAATTTTTTTAATTTCCTTTATTTTGATAATTTCAATTGGAAAATGACATAACAAGTGCGGAAAAAAATTCCTAAAAAATTGTCTTAAATCCCCAAATGGGGATTTCCCAATATTGTTCCTTTATTTAAAAAAATTTTTTCAATATATTTTATTTTTTAATTTCAATTGGGAAATGATGTAACTAGTGCGGGAAAAAATTCCCTAAAAATTTTCTTAAATCCCCAAATGGGGATTTCCCAATATTATCCCTTAATTTTTTTTTTACTTTTTTTAAATTCCTTAATTTTTTAAGTTTTATTAAAAAAATTTAACTAATGCGGGAAAAAATTGCGAAAAAGTTTTCTCAAATCCCCAAATGGGGATTTCCCAAGGTTGACCCTTTATTTTAAAAATTTTTCTTAGTTTCCATTATATATTAATTTCAATTTGGAAATGATGTAACTAGGGCGGAAAAAATTCCTAAAAAATTGTCTTAAATCCCCGAATGGGGATCTCCCAATACTATCCCTTAATTTTTTTTACATTTATTTTTAATTCCTTTATTTTTTTTAATTTTAATTGAAAAATAATGTAACAAGTGCGGGAAACAATTTTATTAAATCCCTAAATGGGGACTTCCCAATAATATCCCGTAATTTTTTTTATCCTTAATTTTTTATATCTTAATTGAAAAATAATGTAACTAGTGCGGGAAAAATATAAAAAAAAATTTTCTTAAATCCCCAAATGGGTATTTCCCAATATTGTCCCTTTATTTAAAAAAAAAAATTTTAATTTCCTTTATTTTTTAATTTCAATTGAAACATGATGTAACTAGGGCGGGAAAAAAATTCCCAACAAATTTTATTAAATCCCCAAATGAGAAAATAGTACTTAAACTTGATAACGATGCTCTTCTGCAATAGAGTTATAACTCAAGATCTGCACAATGTAACAGAGATATGAAAAAATGTTTGTTAGAGGCCTGGCTGTGCACTAAAAAATTTTTTGCAATTATCTTTAGCCTCGTAAATTCCATGAACAAAAACTTTGAAAAATAAGTAAAATTCTATTATTTTTCCATAAAAACGTCTGAATGTTCTGTTTTCATGAAGAAAATTTTGTAGTTATATTGACTCCCAAAGAGAATTTAAAAATCCCAAAATGGGGATTTTGCAAAATTTTCCCTTTATTTCGATATATTTTTTTGTGAGGTTTCGATTTTTTATTGTTATATATTTAAATAATGAAAATTTTTAAAAGGACTTTTTTCTGATGTTGTGGGATTTTCTTTTAAATAAGTATAAATTTGGTGGGCAAGTATTTAGGAAAAAAAATTTTAAAGATGAGTGCATATGAAAGCGTTTCTCACAAAGAATGCACATTTTCAATGTAGTGTTAATTTTTTTTTTACAAGTGGCAACTCTGAAATTTCATTTTGAAAATCGAAAGCCCTACGAAAGAACAATACGTTCTTGTTTATAAGCCAACAAAAAAATATACATTTTATTTTAAAGTGAAAAAGTGTATATACTGGGACACCCTACATTTGTTATTCGAACTAAAAATACAAATTTAATTATCACGTTGGGAAATGATTAATCAGGGAATTATCCTACGAATACGACAGAGTAGTTTTACTTTTAAACCCCTCTTAGTTGAGGAAATTATCACAAACAATTAAATTTATCCATTAAAGTTTGAACACTCTTTTGCGCTGGAACGTTAATTAAATAACAATTTCGTTAAAACTTGACCAAAAAGATCCATTAATTTTTGTTGGTTAAATGCCAGCAGCATTAAGACATTTTTCACGTTCTCTTATTCAAGTGTCAACTCTTCAAAATTAATTACAATTTAATTTAAATATTTTCAACGCCTTTTTGAAGAGAAAAGAAAAGGTTGATCATATAGAACCTTTTTTTTTAATTAACTTTTCACCATAATTTTGTGTTCTCTGCATGTTGTGGGATCGCAAAGTACCGTAAGATTTTTTGTTTCTTTGTTAAGAAATTATATCTACGATTATTCAAAGAAATATCCGTTTGTGCGCATGAAAGCTTTAAAGCACGTTAAAGAATATGATTGACAGTTTAACGCTGCGTTAACATCGGACAAGAAGTTTCTTGTTCGCCTTTTTATTACACACACACACACACACATTCTCTACGGACTTTTATTATAATTACACATTAAATCGAATTCCTTTAGAAATGTGTGTTAAGGTTTTATTTAACTTTATTCTTAATTTAAGTGGAAAATATAAAATGCTTTTATGTTGGTACACTAAGAAAAAAGCTTTAAACTCTTTAAATATTCGTACAGCCCTACAAAATTGAAATATATTTCATAATGGGCTTAGAAAATTTATTCGGACCCAATTGAATTTTTAAAAATTTGTGGAAATAATACTAGATATCAAATTTTATATAAAAATAATGTTTTGCAAATATTGGGGATTTTGGGGATTTTCTGAAAAAAGTGGGCAAAAGTCAAATAAGGACTAGAGATGGTATTTATATAGAAATTTGATATTTTCAAAACAATAAAATCTTACCAAGTCCTAATGGGGACTTACAAAAATATACAAAATACGAGAAGTTGTGGTGGTTCCTAAAAACATCATGTTAATCAATTGAAATAGTGTTTTTTAGAAACAAATATAAAACAAATATAATATCTAATATTTAAAATTTTTTATGTATGTATGCATGTATTTACATGAATATTTTGGGGATTTTGAGGGGATTGACTTTAAAAAAGTGGGCATAGTTGAAAAAGTCTTAAAAGGCCAATTACTGAAAAAACTATATTAATAAACAATAAAGTGAAATTACCTCAATATAAAATATGTGTATAGAATGTGGGGGGCGTGACGGTTGCCAAAAACATGATGTTTGTCAATTCTGATAGGGTATTTTTTAGAAACATAATTAATGCAGAATTTCTTAGAAATATTTTAAATTTTTATATAAGTATGCATGTATTTATATAGATATATAGGGAGTTTTGGGGATTTACGTAAAAAAAGTGGGCATAAAGAAAAATTACTGAAAACGCCACTTATGTAAAAAGATTTTATTACTAAATATTAGTAAAGAATATCTTCCAAATATATGAAACTTTTTAAGTATTATATTAATAGGAATGTTTTGGGGATTTTGGGAATTTACCTAAAAAAAGTGGGCATAAATTTATAAAAGATTGAAAACGCCACTTATCTAAAAACTTTTATTTCCAAACAATAAAATGCAAATTGACTGAACATAAAATATGAAAATATAGAGAAAATGGGAAGTTGTGGTGATTCCCGAAAACATCGTGTTAATCAATTCTAATAGGGTTTTATTTTAGAAACAAAATCAATAAAGAATTTCATAGAAATATTTGAAATTTTTTTATATGTATACGTGTTTTGTTGTAGACATATCGGGGATTTTGGAGATTTACGTAAAAAAGTGGGCATAAAAGAAAAATTACTGAA
Organism: Linnaemya vulpina; assembly: GCA_963675445.1. Lineage (NCBI taxonomy): Eukaryota > Metazoa > Arthropoda > Insecta > Diptera > Tachinidae > Linnaemya > Linnaemya vulpina. Next base: position 74,203,565 of record OY776278.1, on the reverse strand, counting down.
AACTCCACTTATGTAAAAAATTTTATTATTAAATATTAGTAAACAATATCTTCCAAATATGTGAAAATTTTCATGTATTATATTAATAGGAATGTGTTGGGGATTTTTGGAATTTACTTAAAAAAAGTGGGCATAGTTAAATAAACATTGAAAACACCTTTAACTTAAAAATTTGTATTTTTCAACAATAAAATGCTGTTGATACCACATAAAATATAAAAATAATTACAATTTGAGAATATGTGGCGGTTGCCGAAAACATGATGTTAACCAATTTTAATAGTGCTTTTTTAAGAAACAAAATTAATAAAGAATATCTTCCAAATACGTGAAAATTTTTTCTCATATATACTTTTATTTATATATATTTTTATATTAATAGGAGTGTTTGGGGGATTTTGGGAATGTACTTAAAAAAGTGGGCATAGTTGACAAAAGACTGAAAACACCATTAACTTAAAAAATTTTATCTTTAAATAATAAAATACTATTGATTTCATATAAAATATGAAACTATAAAGAAAATGAGAAGTTGTGGTGGTTCCCGAAAACATCATGTTAATAAATTTTAATAGTTTTTTTTAACAAAATTAATAAAGAATTTCATAGAAATATTTGAATTTTTTTTATATGTATACATGTGTTTATAGGTATATACATATATATTTGGGGTGATTTTGGGGATTTACTTTAAAAAAGTGGGCATAAATGAAAACAAGACTGAAAATGCCACTTATCTAAACAATTTTATTTTAAACAATAAAGTGCCATTGACTCCACATTAAAATATAAAAATATATAGAAAATCAGAAGTTGTGGTGGTTCCCGAAAACATCATGTTAATCAATTCTAATAGTGTTTCTTAGAAATAAAATAAAAATCAAATTTCATAGAAATATTTGAAATTTTTCTAAAATATTTTAATGAATATATTGGGATTTTGGGGATTTATTTAAAAAAAGTGGGCATAATTTGCAAAAAGACTGAAAAAGAATTTGTGACAAAAAGCGGGCTCTGACGATGTGCAGAAATTTTGAACATATTCCTGCATATTTTTTATTTTTTTATTTTTAATTGAATTCTTCCTGCCATATTTTTCTCTCTGTGTCTCCTCTTATTAACCCAGCATTCTTATGCGTTTCTTTTTTTTTCAGTGGACATAATTCTGAAGTAACTTTAAAGTTTAAAGCTCGATTTGCTCATTCGATGCGCGTTACATGATCAATGTCAATGCGGTGACCTTTTGTTAAATAACATCTTTTATTTCTTCTTCTTTCGATTTTCGTATTATTTCCAGCTTAAAAGAAGTTGAAGAAGAAGAAGAAGAAGCAGAAGTCTCTTAAGAAAAGTACATTTTGAATAACTTGAAAAAAGATGAAGCAACAAACAGCTAAAGAATTACAAAACAATAGTAACAATTTGGAAAATTAAAAAAAAGAAAAGTTAAATACAACAGCAACATCATAATTATGTTTATCACAAGCATAATGATCAAGCGATAAGCGGCACAACATACACGATCATTAATGGAATTTGGTAAACAGAAGAAGAGAAAAGAAAAGGAAAAAAAGTAGAAAAGAAGTAACGATTTTCTTTCACGGGGCATGTTTAGAAATGATGCATTCAACGAGTGTCCGGCATTTTATTGAAATTTTTGTTTTTGTTTGTACATAAATTGTTGTTTTATGTTGTTGTTGTTGTTGTTGTTATTTGTTGAGGATGTTTGTTTGATTGTTGCTCAATAAGTTTGTAATGAGAGTCTGTTTTTTTCTTTTTTTTTCATGTAAAATTTTTTGGGTGAAATTGTTTGAAAAGATTTCTGTTCAAATCGGGAACGATGAAGAAGTGTTGGAGTTTTTTTCTCTTCTTTTTTTTTTAATATTATAATTTCATTATTATTGTGCTTCTTTTTTGCTGGATTTTAATGAAAAAAAAAACCCAATTGAAAATTATGGAAGATTGTTGAAAAGTTATTTTTTTGGAGTGTCAGAATATCAGACAGTTAATGAAAGACTTGAAACTTTCCCAACTCTGCGAAGATATAAATTGAAAGAATTTCGAAAAAAGTTCATGGCAAATAACTGTTCTTTTCATATGTCGGGGCGAAGTTCGTTAATTTATTAAGAACGAATTTTTTTGAAATATAATAAAAAGCCGATTAAAAGCAACATTTACAACAGATTTCAATAACCAACTGTTCTTGAAAACTGGCTCGAAGCTGCTGCAGATGCAGTTCTCATAAATAAATAGAAATACTGGACTTCCAGATTTTATTACGCCAAGTGAAATTGTCAATGCAACTAACGAAAATTTTCAGAATAATTGGAACTACATCAATTCAAAATATGTTGCTTGAAATTATTGTTTGAGCAAAATTTATTTAACTAAATATAATATTTTTAAATTAATATATTATTTTTCTAATCTATTGAGGCTTTTCCTCACACACACACACACACACACACAGTCTCCCGCTCACACATATTTTGTAAGTAGTTACCAAACGCCTCTCTCTTATTAAACTCTCAGCTCTGCAATATTCCTCTCCACCAAATTTTTATAAAACTATTTTTATATATATTAAGTTCATCCGGCAGTATAATATAATATAATAATAGTGGGCTTGGCCACGCCCTTTCAAGTAACAGAAATTTTCTTAAAAGCTTATTTCCATATTTTCTTTAACATATTAAATTGTTATAGAGCGGCTACTGCTCGTAATCCATGATGAATAAACATCAATTTAATTTCGAACTCACTCACAGCAGAGCAGCACAGCACTGTTTTCGAAAGCCGCTACACTTGCTCATCTGTAATCATGTGAATGAATTAATGACTTAATTAAATATAAAAACAATTTCCATTTCTAAAAATGGAAAAAAAAGAAAAAAATAGCAGACAAGAACTGCTTCCATACAAAAACGTTGCAGGACCCCTCGAGTAAAACTTACATAAGGCCTGTTCATAGTCGTGCGCAAATAGTTTTGCATTCTGGCAAGTGCCAATCGAGACGGTATTTTCATTGTATATTATTGCAAATGCAGTGATGCAAACCAGTTTGCTTCAGATTGTGAATAGGGCTATTGTGTTTCCAGGGCTATTGTTACTGTACAATTAAAAATTTAACAGAACTCTGCTAATTTGCAAACTCTCTCTGTTAAATACCATTTCAAACACATGAACTTTCCAATATTCTTGAGGTATTTAAATAATATCTTTTCATATTTTAAGAAATGGGCAGTGCCACGCCCCTGTAAAGTAAACATTCCTTTTGAATTAATTTTAAAAAAATTCCTATAAAAATGTCAATATTAAATTTTTTATCCTGATTTCTCGAAAATTGTTTTTCATTCACAAGGACTTGAATAATATTCCAAAGCACAGGGGCAAGTCAAAATCAGTTTTATATATTCCAGTTACACAGCAGAACAGAACAGCTGTTTTCGAAGGCCGCTACACTTGTTTTCTATATATCATATTATATGAGGTGGGTTAATTGAGTGGGATAACAGCTTCTATTTGTTGCAATTTTATTATAAAAAGCGTACGAGGACCGTAGCAAACTTTTGCTGAGTTCCTGTGTTGCCGTTTTTGATTATTTTACTTTATGTTGTATTTTTCCAATCTTTTTGTTTTATGTTTCTTGAGTCAAATTTTTTGATTTGAATATATAAAATTGAACGGGAAGTTTATTTGAATTTTATGAGCCCCTCAACATTTATTTTCTTTTTCGAATCTAAAGGAAATGCTGGCTTTTCTTCACACACACACATACTCATATATTTTATAAGTAGTTGGCGTTTCATACCAAATGCCTCCCTTATTAAACTCTCAACTCTATAAAGAATTTATTTGTTTGCATATCTCTTGATGTGTTTGTCTGTCTTAAAGTTCTATCCCCCCTGTTTACAGTTGGGGTTAATGGCAAACATTCCTGTTGTGTCATGGCCAAATGGAAACAAGAAGAAAACAAAACAAGAATTCAAAAGCAAAATCAAGAAAAAAGTATGCAGAGACAACTGTCATATTGACAGCTCAGCCATGTTGTAAAACATTGTAAGAGGAAGGAAGCAAATAATCGCAAAGCAAACGAGCGAAAAAACATGCTGCTATTCTTCGTACTGAAGAGTCGTCTCCTCTGTGGCACATGATGACGCTGCCGCTGCTGCTGCTGCTTTCGGATTATTTCTTTTTCTTTATGTTTTCTTTTTTTTCATTTGCAAATACTTCATGTTTGAAAAAGTATAATAGTTTCTTGCGCCGTCTGTCTTAAGCAGAAACAAGAGATCACTAGGGGTCTTTGTTAGTGTTTTTTGTTGTTGTTCCGTTTATATATCGTTAATATATTTTGTTATATTTTTTATTTAATTTTTTTGCTGTGTCTTGCTGCCTCCAATCTGCAACATTGTAAACAATAACAGTTGTAACAGGCATAAATAATTGCCGGCTAAGATTTACTTTTGGAATTAAAGCAAAAAAAAAAAAGACAGATTGATGGAAACAAAAAATTTGGATGAACATGAAAAAACGAAAATGAGCCAGAGCCAGCCGCCTTGGAAACAGCTCATTAATGAGGACCAATATAAAAAAAAAATACACTTGACTTATGTAAAACGTAAAATGCTGTTGGAAGACTGCGATGCAAGAGAAGTGTTTGGGAAACATGTCCAGACATGAAATGAAATCCAATTTATTACCCAAAGAAACCCGTAGTTGTTGTTGTTGCGGGGATCTCGCGTTGCTGAATAATCGACCACATTTTAAATATGTCATGGCATTTCATAATCCTCTCTTTTGCACAAATAAGAACTTTGGCTCTCTTAGAAAGAGGGGCTTGGACCCACTCAAATAGGAAATAAATTCAAATAGTCCTATTTTCAAAATTTATTTCAAAAATAAATATTGGCCAAAATTGTTTTAAGAATAAATTTTTTTAAGCTGCAAAACTTCCTAAGCCCACGTCTATATTGAGGAAATAATAATTTCTCAATTACTTTTAGCGCAGAAATTCATGTAGAAGTTCCTTTCAGTCCCTCTAGTAATAATATATAGTATTTGAAAAATGGGCGTTTTCACGCCCATTAGATTTTAATAATTTTATACAACATATTTTGTATAACATTTAGCCTGCTAAATGATTCAATAAAACAATACTCTCCCGTACTGTTGAGTACTTAACAGAACTCTGTTAACTCGCTTAACAAATTTCAATTCATCTTCATACACCCACGCATACACAAACTTTTCAAGACTCCTCTTGAGTTATTTTGTAATAATAATATTTAATTCAAATTTTTGTTTTAGTTAAAAATAAATATTAAAAAAATAGGCAGCGCCACGCCCATTTATAGTAAATATTTCTTTTCCTTGACCATAACGCAAATTCTTATAAAAATATTTTTATATATATAATAAGTTCATTCGGCAGTATAATATAATATAATAATAGTGGGCTTGGCCACGCCCTTTCAAGTAACAGAAATTTTCTTAAAAGCTGATTTCCATATTTTCTTTAACATATTAAATTATTAAAGAGCGGCTACTGCTCGTAATCCATGATGAATCAATATCTATTTAATTTCGAACTCACTCACAGCAGAGCAGGACAGTGCTGTTTTCGAAAGCCGCTACACTTGCTGATCTGTAAACATGTAGATTAATGACTTAATTAAATATAAAAACAATTTCCATTTATAAAATTTTTTTGAAAAAACTGCAGACAGCAACTGAGTCCATACAAAAACGTTGCAGAACCCTCCCGAGTAAAACATACACAAGGCCTGTTCACAATCTTTTGCAAATAGTTTTGGATTCTTGCATTTGCTAATCGGGAGAGTGTTTTCATTGCATTTCATTGGTGTGGAGTGCAAATATTTTGCAAATGCATTGAAGCCAACCAGATTTCTCAAGACTGTGAATAGGGCTATTGTCCTAATCCGTGTTTACAGTGCAATTAAGCGCTTAACAGAACTCTGCTAATTTGCAAATTCTCCCTGTTAAATACCATTTCAAACACATTAACTTTTCAATACTTTTGAGGTATTTAAATAATATAATTTCATATATTAAAAAATGTGCAGCGCCACGCCCCTGTAAAGAAAATATTTCTTTTCAGTTAAAATAAAGAAAATTGCTATAAAAATTTCAATATTAAATTTTCTAGTTTTTCATTCAGAAGAGGAAAGTCAACACCAGTTTTATATATTCCACTGACACACCAGAGAAGAACAGCTGTTTTCGAAGGCCGCTACACTTTTATTTCTATATATCACAACTTAATTGAATGTGATAACAGCATCATCACCTTTTCAATATTCTCGAGTCATTTAAATAATATGATTTCATATTTTTAAAAATGTGCACTGCCACGCCCTTGTAAAATAAATATTCCTTTTGAATTAATTTTAAAAAAATTCCTATAAAAATGTCAATATTAAATTTTTTAGCCTGATTTCTCGAAAATTGTTTTTCATTCACAAGGACTTGAACAATATTCCGAAGAACAGGGGAAAGTCAACGTCAGTTTTATATATTCCACTTACACAGCAGAGAAGAACAGCTGTTTTCCAAGGCCGCTACACTTGTTTTCTATATATCATATTATATAAGGTGGGTTAATCGAGTGGGATAACAGCTTCTATTTGTTGCAATTTTATTATAAAAAGCGTACGAGGACCGTAGCAAAGTTTTGCTATGTTCCTGTGTTGCCGTTTTTGATTATTTCTCTTAATATTTTTTTTTGTTTTTTTTTTTTGTTTTGAATATATGAAATTGAACGGGAGGTTTATTTAAATTTTATGATACTGAGCCGGGCCCCTTCATCTACTCTTTGCGTCGTCGCTTTATTATAATTTTTTTTCATGTCACATATTTTTCAGGACTTTTTTTTCTTTTCTTACTACTTAAACGATTCGTATGACGCAGTTCACTAGAAGCATTTATTATCATAATATACCACTAGTTTTAATTTTTTGAGGAATGACTTCATTATAGTTTTAGTTGAACTACAAATTTACATTCTATTCTTTTAGCAGAAGGATAAGTTCCTATTTTGAATTTGTGCTCCTTCCTAACTTCGCCATTTACACGTCTCACTTGGAAAATATATATTTTGAATGGGAAATTTTTTTTTTTAATTATTTTCATTGCTTAACTCATTTTATACTGGAGCCATTGCGCATGCGTGTCTGGCTACCTGCCTGTCCGTTCTCTTTGCAGAGATCGATTGTTTTCAAACTATTTTAAATATTTTTTTACTTCATTTGAAAGGTCTTGTTGTTTCCAAATAATTGCACAATAATTATAATACAGTTTTTGTACCACTTCTGAAAAACTTGAATTCCCTTTTTCCAAATTTAAAGTTTTTTTGTATTGAAAATATATCTTCTTCTTTTTTCTTCTCTCTAATTATAATTACAACATGTTTGAGTTGTTACAAAAACACATGAAAAGCTTGAAAACATAAACTAAACAGTAGAGAAAAACAAGCAACATGTTTCCATTTTTTTCTTCTTCTTCTTCTAGTGGGAGCTTAATTAAATAAAAACTGATGATGTTCAACAGCAAAACTAATAAAAAAAATATATATATTTTTAATATGAACAAAAAAGAAACCAAAAAAAATTTGTTAAAATCACTTAGAAAAGAAGTAAACTGCTTCGCTGCTACCCCAGTACTTCCATTAATGTCGGTAATTAATTACAACATGATGTGAAGAATTGTGTAAACGCTGGCTTACAGCTAACAAAACAAAAATCATAACAACTACAGCAACAACAACAACAACAAAACAATGTTAAACAAAACTTCGTTTAATGAAGAGTCTTTTGCGCTGCATAAGAAAACAAAAATGCATTTAAATTGTTGAGAAAAGAAAAAAAATTGGTTCAAAAAAACCCGCATTTTGCACAGCAGGAATAAAAATTATAAATTTGATGATTATAAAAAATAAATATGCAAACGTGTGTTACAAAAACAAAATATGTGTACGTGCTCGTGCATGTCTTCTGCTGATGTTGGCAAACTAAAAAGCTTTAAAGCTCAAAATCCAACAATGAGGTTATGTAATGTTGTGTTTATGGTTGTTATTAATTTGAAAGGGAATATAAAAAATTTCAAATATTGAAAGCAATTAAATGCATTAAAAAGAAAGTGTTTAATAGGCAGCTTAAAGAAGATTTCAACAGCGATGAAAAGAAAAGGCTGGAAACTCGGTTAAGACAAGAACAAGAAAAGCATTTCTCAAGGGGGGAAGTCTCATTATTTACTGGCCTGCCAGTAGCTAAACTTTGAAATGAACAGCAGTTTAAGTCAAAACCCGCAAGCTAATAACAAAGAAATGCTGGCAGAGAGATTAAATTAAACTTAATTTCTCTAAAAAAAATATTTTCAATGGAATATCACATACTTAATATTAATATATAATGTTCCTTCACAAAAACATCACTAATATGTCCAGACACACGAGAAAGTCACCAAAAATTTAATTATTCAACTTACACAGCAAAGCAGAACAGCTGTTTTCGAAGGCCACTACACTGTCATCATCAGTACTTGTGTATAGCCTTGCTTATCACTACTTGCTAGGCGCCTTACTTTGATGTGATGAGAATTCCTATTTGTACATATTTTATTATGAAATAGAATACGAGAATTGTATGGAAAACAATTTAAAATCTTGTGTCTCCATTTGATTTTATTAAATTAATAAGAAGTTTAAATTAATAGGAAAGTAGCAACGAGAAGTTGTGGCCTTTAATGGCTGTCAAAACCAGACAGTGTTTGATGGCAACAGTGTTGCATTTAAATTGCACTGCGAGAGAAATTCGAAAACCCGCTCAGCTATCAAACAGCTCTCGTTTCATGCATTGTCACACACAAACGTAATAAATGTCACAAATTAGCCATGTTTTTAATTTTTATTTTCGTGCTGCTTCTTTCTTCTTAGCCATATTTTTCTTTGGGTGTAATATTGAAGAAAAAAAACAGCCGCCACATTTTTTCATAATATCGTCACACAAAATGCAAAGACCCCTAACCAACATTTGCAGAGTTTGACAGGTGGCGCATAAAAATAGTAAAAATTAAAAAAATTATATTGGAAATTACTGCAAAATTATGAAATTTAAAATAATATATAAAATTTTACAACATGTCCTTATTTACTAATTAATTGTCAATACAGTTTGTTTATAAACAAGGTAACGCAACAACCTTTTATTTTTTTCAAAATGTTAGAGGGGACCTTTTGCATTTTTTGTAGCGATATGTTTCTTATCTTAACTACTTTTACTAGTTCAAAGCAACTGTCTGTTTAATCTTAACAATAACATAATTAAAATATCTCTCTTGTTTATTGCGTTTTTATCAAATCAAATTGTTCATTTTATATTGATAAATTTATCTTAATTAACGAATGTTGTCTTTACGATAACAATTGATAAAGTTTTACAATTTTATTGATATTTGATTATTATCGAATATTTGAAATGTTAATTTTTAGTTTTTCCCCACCAAATTTCCATATATTTTTATTTACATTCACATATTTCATTATTTGTATTGGGAACATGTCCAAGAAATATGTCCCATAAATACGGTTTTATATTGTTTCTAATTATTTATGTTAATATTAGTTTGTTTGCTGTGATTTATAACTCTAGTTAACATTTTTGCTCTTTTGGTATGTTGAATAACCTTCAAAAGTAGCAAAATTTTATGCTCTTAACAGTTAATAAATCAAACAATTAGGTGACCCCCCCATCCACAGTGCACTGGTGTGTATGTGTGTTGTTGTTAAATGTAAACAACAGAGCAATTAAATGTAACAAAGTAAATGCCTGAATATTGAGTGAGTGAGAGTACAGAGAAAAGTGTGCTCTTCCTCCCACCACTACGGCAAGCAGTGCATTGTTGTTGCTACAGTGGTGATGTTTAATAAAACAATATTTCTTTTGCTTGATCAATTCACATTATTACTAAATGTTAATTGATTTATTTAATTCTTCTGCTTTAAAATATTAGTAATAAAATTATTCTTGATAAATAAAATAATACAATATTCCTCTTGAATTCTGAACTTAAATTTCACACGCCATACATTTGAAAATTAACGCCACTTTGTACTTGGCATTACTCTGAACATCATTGTGCTTCAAAATTTATTCACACTCTTCTTTGTTAAGTGTTAAAATAATATAAAGAAAATTTCTCATGACCTTTTTTCTTTGGGGAGGTAGACTTTTATTAATAATCATGAAGAAAATATTATTGAGGAAATAAATCGACTAACAAATTTGAATATTTTCTCTTTCAATATGTCAGAACACACACTCACACATGCTCGCGGTATTACAACAATGACATTAAGAAATTTCAAGAGTATTTTAAGACCAGATAAAAAATAATGCAACAAAGTTTCAATGTTGTCAATAATGACAAGACACAATTTTATTAGAAACCAAAAAAAAAACTACCGAGAATAAAAATAAAAACTTATTGATTAAATAAAAACAAAAACGTACTGTCTTTTCTAAAGCATTGACTCGTGTATAAAAAGCACACACAAACACACATACACACACACTACATGTATGTGAGCATGTGTAACCATGAATTTATCAGTAACATGAAGGTGCCAGTCTAGTCGTTTTAACCTCTAGTTTGTATTATTTAAACATCAGGGTTTAACAATGAACAAATAAATTAACTTGTGTGGAAACGGTTTAATTAGAATTGAAATTAATAATTTATGTAAAAATCCAGAGAGAAAAATAAATCAATGACATGTTGCAAATAAAGCATTTTATTCCTGGCAAATGAGGGTAGCGGCCTTCGAAAACATCTCAACCAACAATTTGCTTAAGTCTTAATGAACTATCCCTGGCTTTCAATTTTAATCAAAAAAGTTGCTGACTTTAAGCCACTTCTAACAATTTTCTTTTGATTAAATACATTTTAAAAACAGTCCACCAAATTTGAAACGTAAAATGAAATTTTATATAAAATTTCTTTTATTATTTTCTTGTTAATATAATAAAAAGAATATAAAAACTAGTTGTAAAACAATTATGAAAATTATAAACAAATTTTAATTTAATATTCTTTCTTTTCTTTTTAGGTAATTTTTTAAAATTCTTTTCTTCAAAATGCTTAAAATCTATAACCACGGTGAGTTGTTTATTTAAATATTTAAAAATGTCTTTTCCGCTGAAGTTTTCTTTTATCACACAATTCGGTTGCGGGCACGAACAAAAAAAAACACTTCCTTTAAACTAAACAAATATTTTCTTTTAAAAAAATATTTTTTTTCAATATTTTCCTTAAAAAAAATTTCAAAACTCTTTTGATCTGGAGTTCTAAAAACACACAACTTTATGTCACTAACACACACACGTACTTCCTTGTACACTCTATAATGCATCTATCTCTTTCCCTCCTGTGGGCACACCTTGTCTACCCACGTTGCGTGTGCCAAAGCGTCAATATTGTGAAAAATTTATTACGTTCACTTTTATCGCATAAATAAGTGAACAAAACAAAAGAAAACAAAAACTAAATCGCAGAATAAAAAAAAATAAATAAAAATAAAATACTGGAAAAAAAAACTGTGAAAAACAAATTCTTGCCACATTTTTCCAGCAAATAAACAAGAAGTTAGAAAGAAAGATGCCGGGGGGGGAACAATAGAAGTACGCCCTTTTTAAGTAGAGTGCAAGATTTTCGACATTTCAGCATTTAGTTGCACTCTAAAACACTGAGAGAAAAAGTGCACAAAACATGAAAAAATAAAAATTTATTTTAAGAAAAAACTAAATTTCTCTGACAACATTCTTGTGCATCCCGGAAAAGTTTTGCAAAAAAAGTTTTTCATTTATTGCCCATAAATTTTTGTCAGTGTATTCTCATTTGGCATTAGAGTGGAATACATAAATAAATAACGCATGCGTGTTACGATCGTGCCACAAGATTTAGTTTTCCTTTTAAATTCTTTTTGCTAAAACTCCTTTTAAGGAACGCAAAACACCAGGAAAATATCTAAAAAAAAAAATGCAAAGCGCAAATAGAAAAGGACCTTAACAACGTTGTACAAAGACAACAGCAACAACAACAACAAGAAAATAGTTCAATGTTTAGCCATGGCAATGCCGTCATTACGGCGTCTAAAAGCTAAATGAGACAAAAGTGCAGAGAGAGAAAAATTGAAAAGATTTCGTTTCAGAAAAAAACGATACTTTGAAAATTCTCAAAACGAGGAGGCTTCGTTGAATTTTAAATACAAATTTTTGGTTTCTTTAAAAGAAATATTCTGCTGGAAGGATTTCCATTTACAATTTTACTTTATAAAAAAAAATTATAAAAATATTGACACCAAATTTTTCTACGAAAAAATACTCTAGAAAAATCTTCTATAAAAATTTCTAAAAAAGGTAACTGTCTTGTAGAAAGTGATTGTAAAAAATCTTGAAAAATGTTTGCAAAAATTTTTTCTAAAATATTTTTCAAGAAAATAGCTCCGTTGTATTAAAAATATTTCCAAAAGTTTTATTGTATTAAATTTATTTAAAATCTATTTTTAATTACAAAAACTTTTTCCGTTAAAAATATTTCTTAAAAATTGTGGCATAAAAAATATTGCACAAATCAGTTCGGTCCATTTTTTGTTGTTAAAAATATATATTAATTTTTAAATCAAAATAAATTAATAGATTAATCAAAGTACTGTCCATCGTTGATTACTACTTTTTCCCATCTCGCAGGCAATTTTCGAATTCCATCTCGAAAAAATGATTCGTCTTTCGAGGCAATCCAACTTCCGCTCCAATTTTCTATTTCTGCAAAAGAAGTGAACCGGTGACCTGCCAAGTCGTGCTGCATCCGTCGGAATAACCAGTAATCCGAAGGAGCCAGGTCCGGAGAATACGGCGGGTGTGGTAAAATATCCCACTTGAGTGTTTCTAAATATTTTTTGACGACGTTTGCGACATGAGGTCGAGCGTTGTCGTGCAAAAGAATAACCTTATCATGTATTTGTTCGTATTCCGGCCGCTTTTCACCGAATGCACGGCTCAATCGAATTAATTGTAGCTTATAGCGATCGCCCGTAATAGATTCGCCAGGTTGTAGCAACTCATAGTACACAACACCTTTTTGGTCCCACCAAATACACAGCATGACCTTTGAACTCAAATTTTGCTTTGCTGTTGATGTCGAGGTCGATGGTAACGAGTCACCAGGCTTAGCGTAGTATTTTTTCTTCTTGGGATTATCGTAGAATATCCATTTCTCATCTCCAGTAACAATTCGATGTAAAAAACCCTTTCTTATTTTTGCCTTTGAATCAACTGCCCGCAAGTGAAAAATCGCCTTTCAACGTCTCTTGGTTTCAATTCATGAGGAACCCAGTAGCCCTGTTTTTCAATCATTTTTAATGGACTTTAATCGGTACAGAAACTGCTTGTGGAGTCACTCCTAAACTATCTGCAAGCTACTCTTGTGTTTGACTTCGATCTTCATCGAGTAATGCCTCCAATTCTTCGTCCTCGAATTTTTTTGTGGTTGTCCGGGTCTAGGCTTATCTTCAACGCTGAAATCACCATCCTTAAAACGTCGGAACCATTCCCTACATTATTTATCAGTTGGAGCATTATCACCATAAACTTCCACAAGCATTCGATGCGCTTCCGCTGCACTTTTCTTCCAGTTGAAGCAAAAAATTAAAACCTCCCGCAGATGCTGCTTAATTAACACAAAATTTGACATATTCAAAAAAATTAAAAACCAGTTCTTTTACGAAATTCGAAGTGATTCGAACGGAATGTTATTGACAGATGTCTTACCTCTCTGAAGCCACCGAGATCAACTGTCAGAATAAAACATTCAAAACAGCCAGAGCCATCTTTTTGAAACGGACCGAACTAATTTGTACACCCAATATATTAAAAAATTTTCGTTTTTAAAATATATTTTTGGAAAAACAAATTTATAAAACGTAGAAAAAGTTTTGTTGTATTAAATTTCTTTAAAAATGTTTTCTTAAACGAAAACGACGTAACGAAAAACGTCGCCCATAAAAATTATCGTGGCACAAAAAATTTTCACTTTTAAAATACAATTTAAAAAAAAGGGGTTTAAATATCTTTAAAAAATATTTTCTCCAAAACAATTTCAAAAACTTGTTCCACTAAAAATATTTCTTAAAAACTATCCCATAGAAAATATATTTAAAAAAAAAAATTTTTAAAAATTAGCTTTTTAAAATTTATTTTTGGAAAAAAAATTTATAAAATTTAGAAAAAGTTTTGTTGTATTAAATTTCTTTAAAAAAATATTTTCTTAAAAATAAGATTTTGTGCATAAAAATTATTTCCTAAAAATCGTGACACAAAAAATATATTTCAAAAATTTTTCGTCTTTAAAATCTATTTTTGGAAAAAAGTTTTATAAAATGCTGTAAAATATTTCTCAAAAAATGTGGCATAAAATATATTTTAAAAAATATTTTAATTTAAAAATATATTTTTCGGAATTTTAGAAATTTTTTTAGAAAAAAGTGCAGAAAAAGTTTTATTGCATTAAATTTCTTTAAAAATTATTTTCTTCAAAGCAATTCCAAAAATTTATATTTAAAAAAAATAGCTTTTAAAATATATTTTTAGAAAAAAAATTTTGAAAAAGTTTTATTGTATTAAATTTCTTTAAAAAAATATTTTCTTAAAAATAAGACCAAAAATTTTGTGCATAAAAATTATTTCTTAAAAATCGTGGCACAAAAATATATTTCAAAAATTTTTCGTTTTTAAAATATCCATTAAAAATATATCGAAAAAAATTAAAAAAAAATTTTTTAAATATTGAAAAAAATTTTAAAAAATTTCATTTTTAAAATATATTTTTAAGAAGAAGATGCTATAAAACGTTTCTCTAAAATTGCGGCGTAAAAGTGCAGCCCGGAAAATTTCTCTAAAAAATTATTTCTCTTTTAAAATATGATTTTCCAAAAAAAAAAAAAAATAATTTATAAAATGTTTTCGTAAAAATTTTCCAACTTCAGCAAAAAAGAGTGTTTCAAAATATTTTCTATCAAAAGCCAGACGTTTTTTTGGGGAAAACTATTTCCCCCCCAATAGGTTTTTCATTAGATAAACCCCCTCTTTCCCCCCCTACACGAATAAACGGCTTAAGATTCGTATTAATCTGCCTGTTTTTTTTAACAATTTTGGATCTATCCAGACATGTTGTTGTTGTTGTTGTTGTTGTTGTTGTTGTTGTTGTTCTTGTTGTTGTTGTTGTTGTTCTTGTTGTTGTTGTTGTTGTGCAGTTCCTGACTGCCTGCCTGTTTTAAGGAAGCCATGTGGCCTCTACATTCCGCTGGCTCAGGCATATCAGTTTTTATATTTATAAACTTTTTTTGTTGTTGTTTTTGTAGTTTTTATCTTCATTTCATGGACTCTTGTGGCAGAACGTTTTTAAATGGATCTTTTCGAATTCAATTTTATTTTTATTTAAACGCAAAAAACTCGGCTTGATGGCGAAGCTAAAAATAACTACTGCTGTTGCTATTGCTGCTGCTGCTGCTGCCGCTGTTGTTGTTGTTGCTGGTGTTGGCCGATTCTTTTACTTGTTGCATTCTTGAGACCAAAAATGTTTTACAATGTTTTAGAGCGTGTTCTTTGCCAGCCATCCAGCCAGTCAGCCAGTCAACCATTCGAAGCCAACATTCGACTTATCTTGGCCTTTTGTGTCTCTTGTTTTTATAAAATTTTCAATATTATTTAAGTCTTGAATTTTGTTTTAATTTTCTTCCTTTTGCCATTTAGTACGCCAGGGATCTTCTGGACAGATGCTATTAAATTGATAGCGTTTTGGCAGCCCAGCCAACAAACAGGCCAGCCATCCTGCCACAGCAGCAGGCTCGGCAGCAGCAGCAGCAACAACAACAACAACTGCGCACAGCCTTCATAGAGGAGACATGTGCCCTTTTGTTTACAATACTTTGAAATGTGCAATTTTTTTCTCCTCTTCTTCTTCTATTTCTTCTTCTTATTTTTGCTTAATTTTTAACTTTTTTTTGCTTGAGAAAAAAAGTAAAAAAAAAACTCGAGATGGACAACAATGTTGTTTTATTTGTTTGCTGATCGTTATGGGTTTCAAGAGACATTTATAGAAAAATTACAACAACAACAACAAGTATAGTAGACAATGTTTAAGGAAGAAAAATAAAATGGAAAGACAACAACATTAAAAACATAAAAATACGTTATAAAATCGTACAACAACGAGCTGAATTTAAGCACCTCCAGTTTGTTAACGATTCGTAAAGGAATTTTCTTACACAAACGTATTGTTTTTATGGCATTTTAAGCACAAGACAACGCAAAATCGATTTGAATTTCATTCGAATTCAAAGTCGAATATTTCGAATAGTTAAAATACACACGCCAACAATTGCCTTAATCAAATAATTAATTTTATATATAAAATTCATACATTTGATACAAATTTATCGGCCCTTAGCACAAATAAGCGATATACATGTAGTTTTTCGAACTTCGAAAATTATGTCACTTGAGCTATTTTGGCTGTTAGGGCAGGTTATTTGAATTCCTCGCCAGTTTCATATATAATTAACCGCAAAACTTCGTAAAACTGCAAAAATTCAAAAATAATCGTATGTTCGAAATTTCGAACTTGGCCAATCGGCATACAGATCTAAATAAAAAGCTACAATTAGCAAATATTTTTCGAACTACATTATTTTTAAATACTTTTCTTTTCCATTTCACCTCTTTCAAAACTTAAAAAATTTAAAAAAAAATTTATTATAATCGTTATTTAATTTCGAATTTTTAAAACACAATTATTTTCCAACTTATTCAACTTTAAGAAGAGTTTTTTATAAAAAAAAATATTGTTACTACAATATTTCAAACTGGTTGAAATAAATAAATAACGCTTCTGAATTAAAAATACAAAAATTTCGAATTTATAAGAATGTTCGAAATGGCACAATTTTCGAAATTAATTTTCAAATACATTTTAAAGCAAAATCTTTTCGAAATTCAGTTATAATAAAATTGCTAAAAAAGAAAATATCTTCTTATGTTCGAAATTTCGAATTTAATTCGAAGTTAGCTAATATATATCAAGATATGAATGTTTATATCATTATGAATTATTTATTAAACAAGTCCCATTTTCTTACATGTGCCAAAATATAACATGTATAATTATGTTCGAATTTCGAACATAATTCGAATATTGAAAAAATTCCCAAAATTTAAATATATGCTTTAATATTTTGTTGGAATAAATAAAACAAAAGGAAATTTTAATTTTCGAAAATATTCATTTTCGATAATAAGATAAGATAAAATTTAACATGTATAATTATGTTCGAATTTCGAACATAATTCGAATATTGAAAAATTTCCAAAAGCTAAATGCACGTTTTAAAATTTTGTTAAAATAAATACATATAAAGCGAAAAGAAATTTCGATTTTGCTAGAATGTTCGAAATGCTGCAATTTTCGAACTTCGATTTCAAATACATAAAAACAAAATTTTTTTGGAAATCCAGCTATAATATAATTGCTAAGAATTAAAATGTGTTCTTATGTTCGAAATTTCGAATTTAATTCGAAATTAGCTAATACATCAAGATAAAAATGTTTATACCATTATGAATTATTTATTAAACAAGTTCTATTTTATTATGTGTGACAAAATTTAAAATATATATTTATGTTCGAATTTCGAACATAATTCGAATTTTCGAATTTACATAAAAACAAAATTTTTTTTGGATATCCAACTATAATATAATTGCTAAAAATTAAAATGTCTTGTTATGTTCGAAATTTCGAATTTAATTCGAAACTAGCTAATATATCAAGATATGAATGTTAATATATCATTATGAATTATTTATTAAACAAGTCCTATAGTCTTATATGTGCCATAATTTAACATACATAATTATGTTCGAATTTCGAACATAATTCGAATATTGAAAAAATTCCCAAAATTTAAATATATGCTTTAATATTTTGTTGGAATAAATAAAACAAAAGGAAATTTTAATTTTCGAAAATATTAATTTTCGATAATAAGGCTGTAATTGATAAGGCTCTTCGAAAGACTTTCCGATTTCCAGGTCTGACAACTTTGCTTGTTCGCGTGGTAACGCGACTTTTTCATGATTTCAACAAATTTTATTATTAAAATATTTCATAAATAACTAATCTGCAGTGATTAAACAACTTTCGCAATTAAACGTTTTAATTTTTCTTTTTATCATTTTTGCTTATTAATTTAATTTTTAATTATTTCTTATCTATTAAAAATGCTTTGAAATTCAAGCGAAATATTGTTCTTCTACTTTTTAATACTTTGAAATTATAATTTAACAAAAATTATTTTGAAAAAATTAATGTTTTCTCTTACTGTTGCTGTGTGTGTCTCTAGTGTTGCTTTTAATTATAAAAGATAAATCACATATTTTTTTTTAAATACCTATTCTATAAAATGACATTTAAAGATAAAACAGAAATGGCGGCAAAAAAAGTTGCAATTATTTTAATATCTTTTTTAAATAAGTTTGGGTTGGTATCCAACAGAAATAAATGACCTCTTAATTAAATTAAACGAAAAAATATATATTAATAATAATTTAAAGCCAACAAAAAGTGCCAAACCTTTTTACAAAATATCGTTAATCAAAGACACAGACATTTTCGAATATTTGCCCATTCTCAGTTCACGCCCTTTTTTTCACAGCTCGTCTGAAATACTTTTTAAAAAGGTTATATAATGCTGAGACTTTGCATTTTATGAAAATAAATTATGGGAGAGTTTTCATCACTGCAGGTTGGCTGAGAGTTTAAAAGTCTATAACTTCTTAAATAATGCAGCGATTAGAATCAATTATATATTGTGCTTATTTGCAAGTCAAAGACTTTCAAAAGATATAATTTTTATTAAAATGGATTGTATAATAAAAGGGCAAAGAGTAGCACAATATAAGGCAATGACTATTATTGGCTCAAGGCCATTTAATTACGGCAGACATTTTTTTTAACTTCCCGCTATGAAAATTTTAAATTTAAAAAATCCGGGAAGTTATTGGTTTTAAACCGTTTTAAAAAAAATCAGATCTCGGCGTTGTGAGGTCCCAGAAAGCTTCCCTGACTAAGACTAAAAACCCTTCAGTATGTTTGTCTGTGTTTGTGTAACCCGCTTATAACTTTGGAACGGCTTGACCGATTTCAACCACATTAAAGGGTTCTACTGAACCTGTAGTTCAGTAGAACCCCTGTGAAATTGAGCCGGTTCGAAATCAACCGGTTTCAAAAAACTTTAAAAAAAAAAACTTTGAAACATTTTTTAACGGTCTTACCGATCAGTTCCAGAAACTAACCAGCTCTCAAGATTAAAAAAACCCACATCGGCCACTGCGAATCGCATCAAAATTGGTCAATCCCTTCGTGAAACATCGTAAACGAAAAGAATTCGAAAAAATTAGATTTTTTTAAAAACTCCGAAATTATATATCTGAACAGTTACAGTCCTCGATCCTTTTATAGCAATCGAAAATTGCATCGAACATCGTTTATCACGTGGCAATCGGTTGATTTAAAAATAAAAGCGTTTTACCTCGAAGAATTCAAAAGTTTGGAAAACCAGGTTACGACAGCTTTTCGGTTAAAATTAGCGGGAAATTACAGGGATGGACATGGGGGTCAACCTCTTTTCATATTTTTTACTGTTAGAAACATATAAAAATTTATATATCGGGCAGCAGTTTCTGTTTTAGTTACTTGAACTCCTCAAGAATCTGCTTTTTATTAAGGAAAACGTATAAAAGGTTCATGTCTTAGCTAACGTTTATTTTAATCAAACCAGTTTTAAGTTCTCTTGAAGCTGAATTTATATATGAAAATTATAACGATTTTTCTAGTCTAAAAAAATTCGACTAAAAATTCTTGCAACTCCTTTTAAATTGTACAATAAAGAGAAAGAAAAAAAAAATAATCACACTTTCTAAAAATTTTGGTTCATATCTCCGCTTCAATTAATCTCTCTTGTTGTTAGTGTAGGTATTTATTATAGTTTTTCTCCTCAAAAAAAAAAAAAAAGAAATCAATTTTAATGCTTCATTTTATTTAAATTTCAACTTCCTTATTAGCAAAAATATTTGCAAAATTAACATGTCGCTTTCCAGCTTGTCTTAGACTCCGTCCGTCTGTCTGCTCCGGCCATTTAACTGTGTGTAGGTATATTCGTTATATTCGTTGTTGTTGTTTTTTCTTTTTCTATATTGTCCAATAAAAATTACTTTAAATTAAGAAATCATTGTGAATTGGGAAAAACAAACGTAAAAACGTGTCATTTTCATTTACAAAACGCTACAACTGTTTAGTTACGCTTTAAATTTAAATTGGAATTAGTTGGGCTTTTCGCAAGCGAAAAAAGGAGGTGTATAAAATTTTATATAACGTTTGTAACGCAAGTGCAAAAAAATGTATATATTCTTTTTAGGAAAATTTTATTGAAACCTTTCGAATTGATTTCGAATAAAATTTAAAAAAATCTATCTGAAAATCTTAGAGCTACATTTTTATGTATAAAATTTTATAGAAATGTCTGATTATGAAAAAAGTTGTCGGGTTGATTTTAATCCGACAAACAGGGCATAAAAACTTCTGATGAACTATTTTCGCGAAATTTAATAATGTTTTGTACCAAAAAACGCAAATTTTTTTGAATTCTAAAAATGTCTGATGAACGATTTTGTCGGATTGGTTTCAGAGCAAAAAATCAGTTAATATTTTATAAAACTAGCAGTTCAATATCATTCTATACCACACAGAGCAAAATAAATATTTTTCAATAAATGTCTGATGGTAAATTATTTTGTCGGATTGGTTTTAGGCCGACAAATTGGCCAGTATTTCGAAAAATCAGTTATAAAATATTATTTTCTTTGGCAAAGTGATAGATTTATATAATTTTGAAAAATGTCGGACGATAAATTACTTTGTCGGATTGGTTTGAGTGCAACAATTGGGTAATATTTTATGAAATCAGCTATTTGATATTATTCTGGTGCACAAAGTGCAAATTTTTTTTTATTTTCCTTAAATGTCGGATGATAAATTGTTTTGTCGGATTGGTTTCAGAGAAATAAATATATCAATATTTTATAAAATCAGCTACTTAATATTATTCTATATTATAAAGCTTTAAATTTTTATGTATTAAAAATGTCGGACGATAAATTATTTTGTCGGTTTGGTTTAAAGCCAAAAAATTTGATAGTAATTTGAAAAATCAGTTGTAAAATATTATTTTGTTTCACAAAGTGAAAACATTTTTTTATATTTTAAAAATGTCGGATGATAAATTACTTTGTCGGATTGGTTTCGGGGCGATATATTACCCACTGTTTTTTAAAATTAGTTATATAATATGATATTTTTGCACAAAGCATTAAGTTTTTATATATATAAAAAAATGTCGGATGATAAATTATTTTTGTCGGATTGTTTACTTAATACTTTTCTATATCATAAAGTACTCGATTTTTATATATCAAAATGTCGGACGATAAACTATTTTGTCGGAATGGTTTTAGGGCACTAAACTTGCAAATATTCTGTGCTAAATGTTTGTATGTATTTAAAATGTCTGGTGATAAATTACTTTGTCGGATTAATATTAGGCCGACAAATCAGCAAGTATTTTGTAAAAAAAATCCATTAAACGTTATTGTGTATTACAAAATATGTAGTACTAAATATTTCTATGTTCTAAAAATGTCTGATTATAAATTATTTTGTCGGATGAGTTTTAAAGCAAAAAATTTGCTAAATTATATTTTAAAATCAGCTATTTAGTATCATTGTATACTACAAAGCGTCAAAGTAGTTGAATTTCTACAAACGTCGGACGAATTGTTTTGTCGGATTGGCTTTGTTCCGACTTATTAGATCGTATCCTATAAAATCAGCTATTTAATATTATTTTGTGTCTTAAAGTACTAAATTTTTTAGTTTTTTTTTCAAATGTCTGATGATAAATTACTTTGTCGGATTAATTTTAGGCCGACAAATTTGCAAATATTTTATTCAAAAGTCCATTAAATATTATTGTGTTCTACAAAGTGGTAAATTTATCTAAATTCTTAAATTGTCGGATGATAAATTATTTTGTCGGATTGGCTTAAGGCCGACAGGTTAGACAATCTTTTTTAAAATCAGCTCTTTTTTTTAAACGCTGAATTTTATAATTTGTACGATTGAAAAAAAATATTGGCTTCTCTATTACAGTTGTCGTAGTCGAAATAGAACGACGTCAATACTAAACATGACAAGTACTGTCACATTTAATAAATTTCGTCACGAATACGCCAACCGTAAAAAGTGTGAATACTCGTAATCGAAATTGTTTCCATCTCCTCAGAAAATATATTTCGCTCGCGGTGATCTATTTCATTTCAATTTGTAGGGGCTCTTCTCATGTCTGCTTTTATTTGACGGCATTTAATTGTTGAGTCAAACGATTAAATATTTTTTAAATGTTTTTGTTGGCAGTTATTTTTCTCTGGGTTTTATTGTAAATTTTAGCCATTCAAAATCTGTGTTTTTTTGTTTGTTTTTTTATGTTCTTCGTAGTACCTCATGTTTTAACTTGTGTTCACTGTCCGCTGGAAGTAATTGTTGCTGTTGCTGTTGTTATTGTTGTTGTTATTATGGTTGTCGCTGTAGCTCATTTACCATTTAGATAAGTTTTATTTCAATGCATTTCATTCACTGTTAATTGTTTCTTTTTCATTTCTGTTTCAAAGTTGTTAACATCCTACTTAAATGGCTTAATTAATGTTATAAAAAACAACACCAACAACAACAACAACAACTAAAACAAAAAACATGTTAAATTAAAAAATATAAAAATGAACTAACAAAATTTGTATATTTTCAAATAAACGGCTGCCGTTTAAGATCTTAAAAAAGAGACGTTTTCAAATAAACTAAAACCTTAATAAAAAGACTCTGAGGGAGTGACACAAAGTGAGAGGGGAGAGAAAATGACAAGACGTGCGCCAGCTAGACGTGTCACGCCCACAGAGTTTTCTAAAAGGGTTATGTCGCTGCTTATATTTTATGGTGAATTTATTTAAATTTGTCGTTTATGAGTTTTTTTTTTTTTTTTTTGTTATTCAAAATATGTTTCTGTGGCATTTAAAAATGCATTTGTTTTTACGATCTTATGGCTATTAAAACGCCTTCTCTCTTGATCAAGTTGACTCAATTGTATGGACCACTAAATATTATATGGGAATTTAAACGGACTTAATGAAAACTATTGGAAATGGTTTATTGTGATTGTTAAGAAACATAAAATACCAGCTAAATGCATGTATGACCTTCAAAGCTAATTCAAGGTTTTGAGCCAAAACACAAAAGCAGCTAATGAATGGAGTTGAAGAAATTTTAAATTTTATATCGTGTCATTCCTGCCACCATTAATTTGACATAAAAGCTGAAGATAATAATTCATTGTTGAGATTTCAATATTATAATTAAATAACATTAATTCAAAACTTAATAATAGGGATAGAGAAATCTGTTTGGAAAAAAAAAATGCTTTCAGTTAGGCAATTTCGCTGCATTGTTATTTTGAAAATATAGACAAACAAACAACTTGCCAAAGCGGTTAATGATGAATTAACAAATGCAACTTTCCAGTCCTGCATTAGAAATTAACCCACATTGAATGCCAGTGTGTGTGTGTGTGTGTAAAAAGTAAATAAACCTGGTGTAAAGGTGTGAGCAGAATGTTCTCTTTTGAGAAATAAACAAGTAAAAAAATGTTGGCCGCACTGAATCCCCATCCCACTATATCTGCAATATTTCAAGGTGAAATTTTTGTATCATTAATAACTTCTCCACATTTCTTTATTATTAATAATTGATAAAATGCCTCAAATGTCTGGGGTAGAGAAGAAAATCAATTTAAAAGAAAATGTTGAAATTTACAATCAGCATGTTTCTCGCTTATCTGGAACAGGATTTTTCTAACCTCAAAAAACAATTTCCGTTGACAAGCATAAAGAATTTTTTAATTTTATTAAATTAGACAAAAAAAACCCCAACACAATTATTTCATAAACAATAAAAAGTTTAAAGGTTTGCCAGCAAAACCAAAAAAAACTTTAAAGAAAAATATATAGAAATTTAGTTATCTGTTTGTGTTTTAAATCAAAACAAAATACAATCAGTAAAATAACAACAACAGCAACAACAACAATGAACTAACTAAGTAAACTATTGAAGCAGTTGATAACTAGAAATTGTAGGAAACATTGAGTCATTTGGAGAAGAAGCAGCAAAAGCACTTCAAACAAGGTCGTTCAAGGCTAAAGATAAATAATAAAGTTAAAACAACAACAAAATGTACTTGAACACTTACATAAAGTCAATTAGAAAAATAAATAATATTTGCAAAGATCTTATAGCCGAAAGGGAAAAATTTCGTATTTATAAGCCCTTAAGAACTCTCATATAAATTGTCATGAGCTGAAATTTAAAATAATTTATATAAATTTATTTAACACTTTTGAAACGTTCTTAACGCCAAAAAAAAACACTGGCTTGTATTCGTTTAAGCCTAGAAAAAATTATGCCCGGGGCTTATGTGTGATCGGTAGCTGTTTTTAACTGACAAGCCGTCATTCCATTTAAGGTTTTTAATTCTTAACCAACCATCCAAATAAGAAAAGAAATTTATTTAAATAAATAAATTTTTACTTGTCTTGTAGCAATACAAAAATTAACTTAATCATGGCTACTGTTTTCGTTTTATATAAAAAAAAATGGCCTTGAGCCATTAATAGTCATTGCCTTATATTGTGGTACTCTTTGCCCTTTTATTATACACTCCATTTTAATAAAAATTATATGTTTTGAAAGATTTTTTGTTGCAAATGTGCATAATATATTTTTGTTTCTAATCGCTACAATATTTAAGAAGTTATAGGCCTTTAAACTTTGAGCCAAGCTGCAGTGATGCAAACTCTCACATAATATATTTTCAAACAGTGGAAAGTTTCATCACTATATATTAACATCTGGTGCACATTTGTGTCTTATAAATTTAATGTAAAGCAAAATTACAACCTCCAGCCTTAATTGGTTCAATTAAACTATAAATTGTTGCAATTAACCTTTAATATTCACATCTGTATATCCAATTCGGCTTAGTCGCCTTAAAGACTTGCACTTTTTATGGCTGACATATTTTTGATTCTGTTTGAAAATGCTCCTGACCATATCGCTCATTTGCTGCAATAGCAGCATAACTCAAAAAAACTTGTTTTGCCTAAAACGCTGTCACAAGTTCTAAAATATCCAACAGCTTAATTTACATCTAAAAACAGATTTTTCGCTCAGGTTTAAAGTTTTTTTTGAACAACAACAACAACAACGATATGTAGATTAAATATGCCTCATTCGCTCTGAAAATGAATTTATTGACTTATGACAGTATTGCAGCAAATGAGCCATATTGTTTTAAATTTTTTTCTTTCTTTAATTTTTGTATACAAAATATTAATAACAAAAAGAGGAATAAAAAGTCAGATCTGGGAACCTTGTTTATCTCAAATTCAAGTAAAGCATGAGAGTTAAATCACTCACGAACCCTCCCCCTATTTCTCTGTAGTTAACCAGATGAGAGTTCTAACTTTAATTAGATGCAAACCAACTGTTGAGTTCTTGCCACTTAAAGATGTTCAGGCGTTGAGGCAACTGTTTGTTGCACTTTTAATTTAATTTGGCATGAAAAGGGAAATAAACTTTGGAAATACCAACAGACAATTTGCAGAGAGGGGAAAAGAAAACTCAAAACTAAAATGAAATTCTTTTACAACCATTTTTCGCATGTCATTCATTTAAGTTTTGTTTGTACTTTTGCTGTTGTTGTTGCCATTATAAATTTTGTGTTGTTTTACGAATATTTTTCTTTAACAACTTTGGGTGAGATAAAAAAAATTAGGGCTTTGCAACAACTAACAATTTCTCCCCCCATTTCGAGGTTTTTTTTTTTTTGTTGCAGTTTATTTGAAAAATAGTCACGATTTATCATGCATCTTTTGTAACGAAAAACAACACACACACACACAAAAAACCTTAAAAATTTCAAATGAAATATATAAAATAAGAAATAAAAACACAACAATAACAACAACGGAAAAAAGCTAATGGACCAACATCCCAAAGTCTGGCTGAGTTGATGGCAATTATTTTGTTGGCTAAGAAACGGAAAAATTAACTTTATTGTCTATGAATATTCCAATCAAAAACGAAGATGCGGCTGAAATTTAATTGAGTTGAACATTGAATTTCCTCTTTTGATATTGACAATGATGGCCCTTGGAAAGTAACAAATAAAAAATACAATAAATATAATTTGAAAAGCCAGTAAAATAAAGCATTTCTTTTTTTTCTAATTTTGTAATAGTATTTTCATGTACTTTTATAAAGCGAAAGTGGAGAGAAGTGGGTTATAATGCGTTTTAAAAAGAGTGTGTAATTGTCAATTAAAAAAGCTTTTTAACTTGGAACATGTAGCCTGTGCCAGAGAAATATCTTAAAACGAAAAGTAGTTTCAAATAATTTTTATTTTTTGTTTAACATAATTTGTGTGCATAATTACTAAATCAGCATATTTGTGGACCCTTTTACATTTGTCACATATATGCGATTGAATTAAATGACATATAACTTGAAAGGTTATTGTCCGCAGATGTGCAGAATCTGACTGCCATTAAAATCGGTTCAGTTGTTTTAAAGATATAAGCAATTATATTTGTATAGCACATAAATGAATATAGTAAAAATAATTTATGTATGTTTTATCAGAGGCCTTCAATATAACGCATTTTAACTGTGCCCAATAAAAGTTGCCTTGAGATTTTCGTACCGACGTATTCATAAAATTTATTTTATGTTTCCTTTCCCACAAAATCTTTCATTTAACCAGTCAAATATATAAAATATTTTTTATGAATAACAGCAGTAAAATACAATTATTAATTTCGCCTGGGAATGGCGACTTTGCAATTTTAAGGCAGTTTTTTTTTTTTTTGTTGTATTAAAAATATTTTTATAGATGATATTTAGTTCTAAAGAGATCCAGGTTTTCAACTAAGAGATGTTGCATCTTCTAATGAACTTGGCAGCATCGACAGCAGCCTGCTTCTAACAAAGACGGCAGTTTTTCTATCACAAAACTTTAATTAATAATATTATAAATCTCGTTGCGAGAAATCAAAAAATTTTTATAATTTAATGCTGCTTAATTTGAAAATTATAAATTGCATAATTAAAATATAACATCGTCTTGTAGGTCTTTCAATACTATATTCGAAATAAAATTGTAAATTACTAAAACATCTGCTTTTATTAACAATCGAATGCCAGCCAGCCAGCCAGTCAGGCTTTTTATGAAAAGTTTTTATTTCAAGGAAATAAAGTCGTGATGAAGCGATAATTTCTTTTGTAAAGCACAATTTCACTTTCATTTAAATCAACAAGAGCAGCGCTAAACTCCATCGAATAGCCACAAACAAAGTCTTACAAAATAAAAGAAGCGAATGAATATTTTTATATTTTCCAGTACTCACACAATATATTTTTTAGTACGTTTTTTTTTTTTATTTACTAAAAACAAACCCACGCAAAATTGTTTTTTGTTTGATTGAAAAAAAAAAATAGAAAAACTGTCCGTCTGTCGAATGTTGTGCGCTGGAATTTCAATATAAAAGTAGCCAACTTTTTCTGGTACACATTTCAATCAATCTTGGCTGTTGTTGTTGTTGTTGCTGCTGCTGCTATTGCAGTTGAATTGTTGTTGTTTCATAGTTAAGTTATTTATATTTGCACTTTATTATTATCCGATGTGATTAATTTCATATTTGTTGAAATTAAATAGAGTAAAAGAGAAATATCTCGATACATTATTTATGCTTAACAGCAGAAAATTTCGCAAATATTTTCAGTTCCTTCTTCCTTCCTTCCTTCCTTGTTCGCTTATTAGTTTAATAAATAATTATTTTTACTGGAAGGAATACTTTGAAACAAAAGAAAACTAAATAATTTGTTAAAATAAGCAGAAATCCAGTTTCTTGTTAGAGCAGCATAAATTTGTTTCTAATTTAAAAAAAAGTCCAATTAACCATCCCTGGTGCTGAGCAATTATAGGCTTTTTTCTAGTTTTTCCCATCTGGCATTTCTGTTTATTTGTTTGTTATTGTTCTTCACCTCTAGAGTGGTGAAAAGAAACTGCTGAATGAATTACCGTTAAAAGAACTTTGCATAGAGTTGCCACTGTAACAAAAACAATGGTAAACATGGAATAGTCACCATTAAATCAAATGAGAGCAGCAGCCCTGTTCCTTTTTTAATAAATTAAATTAATTATATTAAATTGCTAAAAATTGCTAAATAATAACGTTATATGGGAGTGTAAAATCCCCAATTACATTTTATTTATATTATAAATTAAATCCGTCTTAAGATACTCCTTATCAAATAATCGATTATTCATAAGTAAAAGAACTTTTTTTTTATAAAACCATATTGGTTGGCCGTAACATACAAGTATGTGGTAATAAAAATGTTAATAAACTGATTATAATTTACGACAAGACAAAGCAATCTGCAACCAACAAACAACATTGTAAGAAAGATAATAATGGATCAGTTAATGAAATAAATTTTGTATTAAACAACAGGAAAAGCGGCGGCATTAAAAATAAATTAGAATTTCTGTCTTTTTAGCTGGGGAGCGCTGCTACACCAAACAATTGTAGCCATTCTACAAACGTTAGATATGAAAGCAAAAACATTGTGGTAATGCAAAAAATAATAACAATATAAAATTGCAGAGAAAAAAAAAATAACATTAATAAGATTTTATATAAAGACAAGATCAATAGTGATAATAAGGCCGCTACATGCGATATATGCCGCAGACAGCAGATATATAAATTAATAAACAAAAGCACAGTTACTCAAAAAGTAATCATTTTAATGTAAATTTAATTATCTATCGTTCGAATAAAAATGTATAGAGCAGCTAAAGCATTATATCGTTGGTCTCACGCAGAAAGGCCCTCAATTGAAATTAACATAGATAAATTTCTTAATGTGGCAAACGTAGTTTTTGCCAGGGAAATTTCTTTAAATGAAAAATAATTTGAAATTATTTTTTACTTTTTGTTTGACATAATTTATGTGTATAATTATTAAGGAAGTATATTTGTGGACCCTTTTACATCTGCCACATATATGCGATTGAATTAAATGACATATAACTTGAAAGGTTATTGTCCGCAGATGTGCAGAATCTGCCTGCCATTAAAATCGGTTCAGTTATCTTAAAGATATAAGCAATTCAATTTCTATAGCACATAAATGAATTTAATAAAAATAATTTATGTATTTTTATGTCAGAGGCGTTAAAAATAACTTATTTTTATTGTTTTCAGATTTTCGTACCGACGTATTCATAAAATATATTTTATGTTTATTTCGTCACAAAATGTTTCTTTTAACTAGTCAAAAACATAAAATATTTTTTATGAATAACAGCAATAAAAAATAAAAACACGAGAAAATTGCAACACATTTTATTTTATAATTATTAATTTGATTTGCAACTTTAAGGCAGTTTTATTTCAAAAGAAATTGATTTATAAAAAGTATTTTTTGTAATAAAAAAAATTTCTATATATAATTTTCAATCCCAAAGAAATCCGTTTTCAGTATTCTAGAGGTCTTCGATAGTATCATGGGAATTTTGCTTTTTTTGGAGGGGTTTTTCTTATTAAACTTAATTTTTTAGACTTCTTCCATAAAAGGAATAGAATCAGAGACCTGCAAAATGCATCAAAATTTAATGTGGCAACACTGCAACTTAAATTAGTTGTTGTATTTTGATAACAATTTTTTTAAATGAAACTCTCTTTTCTATAAAGATTTAATTTAATTTTATATGGTCTGTATATCGCCACGTTTTGGGGTAACTTTTTTAATAAAAATGTGAAAAAAAATATTATCTCTTCTACTTTCAAAAAAGAAAAATTAATTATTTAAAAAAAATAACAAAATGCTAAACAAATAAAATTAAATAGAAATTTTACATAAAAAAATATACCGCCACCTTCAAAAACTAAAATATGAAAATAATATTAAGAGGTTAAGAATAATTGAAGGGTTTTCCCATACAGACTTTCGAACTGGGACCGGTGACAACGACCCTGTTTCAGAAGGCACATCTGTCAAATCGGCTATCGTTTACAAAAAGGTTTGCAAACAATAAAATTATTTTAACGAAATGGGTCCTCTGTTCGGGCCAAGTACCCCGTCTATTTTAAGGTCGCTATAATTGTCCTACCGAGAGGACTATTTCCATTGTGGTGGATAAATTTTTTTACTTCACCCAACACCCGTAAGTCGACGAACCACAAGAGCTGCGGAAAACACCACCGTTGTCCGTGAGAGTGCGCAAGAGAATCCGAGGCCAGGCCATCACTATCAACACCGGTCGATGGAGATCTATACCTGCCAACTCCTTTTAGACCGAATTTAATGATCTGGTCACTAGTGACCAGATCTGCTTTAGCAGAGTGATGCTACCTGTGGCACGCAACTCATGCTACATTCGATATTCATCAAAACTTGAGGGTGATGTGAACAGGCCACCGATATCAGGCCATTTGACCTCTTTTGTGGGGTTTTCTTAAATCGCATTTTGTATGCGAACCACCTCAAAGCCAACTCCATCCATTCTATCGTTCAACTTCAGCCTAATTTGTGCGGCAGAGCTATAGAAAATTGAAAATTTCGGACAGATATGGCCTTGCGGCCCGGTGCACTTACTACCGTGTAGAATCAATGCTTCTACCACCGCCCCCACACGCTACAGACTGTTACGCACGAGTACCAATTCGAAATCATGTATTTGGACATGACCTCCCCCTTGGTGAGGAGCGGAGCCTATCTAAAACTCCTTCCGATCTTTGGGTCAAGGCACCCGGTTACAATGCAACTCTACACCGAGCGAAATCCTCTTCCCGCGATTTAAGTTTAAACCACAGCCACCACGAAGCTCCCCGAAGGGCCGCATCATTGCCAGGCTGGAACCGAAGTTCCAGGGGCTCCCGACTCCCGTGGTACCAGAATTAAGTCTCCGGTCAGACCTCGTTGCCGGAGAACTACTTACAGTTGAACCCCAAACAATTCGGGACTGGTGACCCACGAACATTTCGCACAGAAAAATCGTGCCATTTGACCCCTTAAGATTTCTTTTTGTTTAGGTTTTCATAAGACGTCTGTGGCTTATTCTGTATGTGAATAAGTCGCAAATCACGGCAGTAGTCCTTGAAGCCAACATAACCCCTGATATCGGTGGGATTCAGCCTGATTTGTGCGTCAGAGTAATTTAAAATTTAGCATTTCGGTTGCGTTTCATCAGGAGAAGCCGCGCAGGAGGTTAGAACGACATTTGAATCCACTCATAATGGAATCAATAGTTTCTTAAAATTTATTATTTCGGTTGCGCTTCATCAGGAGAAGCCGTGCAGGAGGTTAGAACGAAGGGTCTCATAATGGAATCAATAGTTTCTTGCACACGAATAAAAAAATTTGGAAGGCATGTATGTCACACATACCCCTTGACTTTTTTAAATTTAAATATGGGAAGCGCTTAATAAAACACCCTTTAGAAATCATAATTTTCTTTATTGTGATTGCAAACATCAGATACTTCGTTGTCGCTTTTCGAATTCATAATTAGCTGGCTACAGAGCGACATTTGTAGTCGTCGAGTCGCCCCGTATCCTACTGTAGCCGTTGTGTTTAATGCTTTGCAAGAAACATTTTTTTAAATTAGATTTTTACTTTATAAATAACCAAGAGTTTGTGTTAAAGAAAATAAATTATGACGCCAGGCCTTATTCATAAACTTTTGTTTATGTTCATTAAACGTTTATTTGACTTCTAAGAAAACTTTGTCAAATAAGCCTTTAATAAACACAAATTAATTTTATGAATAAGGCAATTGGCCTTTTAAGATCTATTTTCATTAATTTGGCAACAATATATTTTTTTTTTGCCATTTTAGAACACGAATAAATTGATTGCTTTTGCCTCAGGCGTGGTTAAATTAAAAATTGTGGAATTGGCTGCTTTCAGTTTCACACTTCAATCATAAATAACACTTCAAATCTGCTTCCGTATGCAAATCAAAAACTAAAAATAACAAGCATTTTAATATTTAGCCAAATTAATATTCACATTTTAAATTTAATTACCATTTCCACGCTCTGGCATGTGTTTTATTTAGCCTTGTTTGAGCACCAAACTTTATTGACTCCAATTCGAAAGCAAAAAAAAAAGAAAAATTAAATAAAAATAGAATACCGTTTTGGCGTTTTGACATTTTGGCCATTTTTCATAATGTCAAACTGTGGAAAACCCTAAAAATGAACGTTTAATTAACTATTGAAATAGATCATTTCAAAATGCACAAGCGGGCGACACTTGTTGTTGTATATTTAACGTTATAAAATGGAAAATAAAATTAGTTAATAATAAAATAGTTAAATAAATCATGGAGCCCATCCCATAGTTATCTATCCGTATTACCAAAGCAACAACAACAACAACAACAGCAGCAGCTACAACATCAAGTTGCTACAATCAGTTTCTTAGCAGCGATTGTAAATTGTTTTTTTTTTATTTTATAAATTTTTTCCATCAATTTATAACACAAACCTCACAGGCTTTTCTTAATATTTTTATTTTACTTTTTGCAATTGATTTAAATTATAATAACGCTGCCTCTATAGGAAAAAATAAAAATATAAAAATAGAAATAGAAATAAACATAAAGAAACTGCCTGAAACTTGTTAAATATTCTCAAGTCGCTTTGAAACCGTATTTTATTGAGATCTTTCAAGCCGTTTCCCAGTCAAGGTGTGTCTTCCTTGTGGCTCTAATCAAACTCAAGCAACGACAAAAACACCTTCATTTCATAGATTTCTGGTAGGACTTTCTAAATTTGTCTTATTTTTTCTTTTATTTTGCGTTGCAACAAAAAAAGGTTCTTTAACTGCTAAAACATAAATTAGCATGCCACCTCTGGAGGAGCAGAACAAAAACAATGCGAATGTTGCTTTTAAAAGTTTTTATTTTCATTCTCTTACAAGTTAATTGGCCGAGTGGGAACCACCTCCCTGCCAGTAGATGGCAGGCAGAAACTTAAAAATGTTAAGGTTAAATAACGGCATGAAAAATGAAATTTTTCAAATTCCAAAAAAATAACAAACAAACAAAAAAATACAAACAAAATCATTGAAGGTACGTTCAGTACACACTTGTCAAATATTTGTCCAAAAACCCGCAACCACTAGAAACAAATGGAAAATCTTTTAAATCACACAAGTGTTTATCGAGCCAAATAGTTTCTTATGATATCGGATTTCATAAACATATATATAAAACTAATATATGAAACTATTTTACTATTACACGCGCAACTGAATGAATATATATTTCATTATTATTCACGCTTTTTTGGGCAAATATTTGATAAGTGTGAACGTACCTTTAGACTTCCCAGGAATATGTATGGGGTGTTTTTTATAGAGTGATACAACTTCGAGTTGGCATCACTACCTTATTTGACCAGCCATTTAACAGCTGATTGTTGCTTTTTGTTTAGTTTGTTTTGACATTTCATTATGGATTGACTTACTCCAGAGCAACGCGTGCAAATTGTGGAAATTTCTAATCAAAATAATTCTTCTATTCGTCGAACTCATCCGTTCAAAATTTTATGTTCCGATGAAGCCCATTTTTGGTTGAATGGGTACGCAAGTAAACAGAATTGTCGCATTTGGAGTGACCATGAATCCACAAGCTTTTGTCGAAACACCAGTACATCCACAGAAAATTACTGTTTGGTGCGCTCTATGGACTGGCGGAGTCATTGGCTCATATGTCTTCAAAAACGATGATGATGGTCAGAATGTTACTGTTTGTGAAAATTGGTGTTTCAGATTGCGACTTGTAAGCGCCAGCCGTGGCGGCCACATAACCGAAATCATATTTAATCATTAATGTTATAAAATTTTCTATCCAATAAAGACCGTTTCATTGATATCAAAACTATGTTACTATGTCTTATTAGGATTTAAACTTGTATCACTCTATAAAAAACACCCGATATTACTTTTAAGTACAAAAAAAAAAATTATATTGTCCAATCCTGGAATGATCTTCACTTTTGGAACCCCAATTTTCACAAACAGTAACATTCTGACCATCATCGTTTTTGTAGACATATAAGCCAATGACTCCGCCAGCCCATAAAGCGCACCAAACAGTAATTTTCTGTGGATGTATTGGTGTTTCGACAAAAGCTTGTGGATTCTCCTCACTCGAAATGCAACAATTCCGTTTGTTTACGTACCCATTCAACCAAAATGGGCTTCATCGGAACATAAAATTTTGAATGGACGAAGTGCACGATAAGTTTGACGAACAGAACCATTATTTTGATTAAAAATTTCCACAATTTGCACGCGTTGCTCTGGAGTAAGTCAATCCATAATGAAATGTCAAAACAAACTAAACAAAAAGCAACGATCAGCTGTTAAATGGGTGGTCAAATAAAGCAGTGATGCCAACTCAAAGTTGTATCACTCTATAACAAACACCCGATAGATTTAAATGCGGCTTTCAAGGTCACATAAGACTCGCCACAGCCGAATATAACAATTTTACTTAAAGAACTAAATTTAAAATCAAACAAAATGAAAAAGAGTACCACAGAGTTGGACAATTGAATCCTAATTTTTTTTTTACTTAAAAGTAGTAGACTTAAATACTACTTTCAAGGTCATATAAGATTCGGGACAGCCGAGTCTTATAAAATTAC
The DNA here is from genome assembly GCA_963675445.1 of Linnaemya vulpina. Taxonomy (NCBI): domain Eukaryota; kingdom Metazoa; phylum Arthropoda; class Insecta; order Diptera; family Tachinidae; genus Linnaemya; species Linnaemya vulpina. The sequence goes on along the minus strand of OY776278.1, from coordinate 74,168,556 downwards.
ATCTTATAAAATGTGGCATCACTGTTTCGGCTAAATGACCATGACCCATATTCATAGTCGTAAACAAATTCAGCTTTAATCATCTAAAAGCCGTTTATCTATACAAAACACTGGCATTAAATTCTTACCACTATATTCATAAAAAAAATGGAACGCATTTGATATCTATTTTAAGAAAAAACTTTAGTAAAAATTTTTATTTAAAAACATTTTAAAGTCTTTTAAAATTTTATGAATATGTTCATTAAAGTATACTTTAAGTTGTTTGTTTATGTGTGTGTGCGTCTTGGCCTAAATATATTTTATTTCTTAAGTGCAGTCGTTTACTTTTTCCCATTATCGTGTGCAGAAATTTAAATAAATCGGTTATTTTTTATTAATAAATAATAGAAAAAAAAACAACATTAAAAATATCACAGAATGTTGTTCGTTCATCTTCACGGCTTCTTTTTATGTTGCTGTTGAAAAAGAATTTCTATAATAAAAGAGAAGCAACAACGTTGGTAAAATCCTCAATTCTTAAACATTCCAAATCTAAATAACACTTTTTAACGAACGATTATGCCAGCAGTTCTTTATTTATTATTTTTATTATTATTTTTATTATTAGTTTCAAAAAAGGAGTTATCAACAGTGTTGGCTCGGCTTGGCTTTTAAGGAGACCTAAAAAGAAAAATTCAATCAATTTCTAGAAACTTTCACTCACCGTTTATTTGTAACCATAAATAATTCTTTTCGTATTGAAACTTTAGAAACGATTTCTCTCGCCGGCCATCAGATGAGACCATAGAAAATCGTTAATTCAATTCAATAAACAATTATATTTTTGTTAGTTTAGTGTTATTGTTTCTTCTATTTATATTTTTACTTTATATTTTGCTTTCTGTTTTTGATTTCCTTTATTCACTAAATTATTTCTACAATCAGAGTGTTATTCTTTAATTAAAATCTTTAAATTTATTTACAAACAGCCCGGCATGTGTGGCCAAACGAGTGAGCGAGCGATCGACGGAACAGAGAAATTTCTTAATAATTTATTGTTTGTCACTTTGATACCCCGTTTTGACGCATTTTCATTTCTCCTTCTTCTTCGTCTTCATCTTGGTCTTCTTCTTCTTCTTCTATTTCATCTGTGGCTTTTTACTTGTGATTGCTGTTTTATTTGTTCAGAATTTTTATTTATGCATTTTTGTATTTAAATATGCTATTTTCTTGTCTTTGCGGCCGTTAGAAGTTTGCCGCCGCTTAAGCAAACTTATCAATATCAGCAGCTCTCTGGTGCTGTTTAGGTTGGTAACCGTGTGTAATGTGGCCTGTGTGGCAATGCCATTGATTGCTGTGATTTAATTCTTGGAAAATAATGCACAAACACACACACACACACACACACTCACACATACATACATGAGTTATTGTATATTTATTGCTATTTTATTATTATGTGTCAAGCTTTTTAATCACACACACAAACACATATAAAAATGCAAGTGTGTGTGTGTGTGTGCTTGTATAATTTTTAATTTAAATATTTCTATTTTGATTGATTTATTGAGCAAAACTCATAAATCATAAAATATTTCATATAAAATTTTTATTAATGATTCTTTGCCAGCAAGAAACGTTGCAAAACTCTGCAAAAAAAATTTATTAAGTCTTTTCAAAAATGTCAAAATATTAACAACTTTCCATTGTTTATATGTATGCCAATAATTAACTGTCTGTCCACTGGCATTGACAGCTGGGCGCCCATAAAAAAAAACAGCGGCAATAAAATGTGCTGCCATATTGATTGAGTTTAAGGATCGCTTTGACAGGCTTGTGGTGGCTTGTTAATTATTTCAAAATTAAATGATATTTTTAATAATAAAAATTTTAAATGGGTGTGAAGTGAGCACATGAAATTCTTAAAAATTTTTGTTAAATAAATTTTTGAAAAAATAGCACAACCAAATTCTTTCAAGTAATCTATCCCCCTAATGGAATATACAATTACAGCGGAGGTTATTTTAAGGTTTAAGTGCAGAAAATAAAAATAAAACAAAACACAAGAATTCGGCCAAAAGACCTTCTAGGTAAAAGAAATAGACAAAAAAAAAATTAGCCAAAAAACACTTAATTTTATCAAGCTGAATTGAATGAAACTAATTGTAGGAAAAGAAATAATTATTTCTTTACAAAACACATTTCAGTGTAAACAGCTGTTTTATATATAAAAAAAAATATATATATATATAATGAAATTAAATATAAAAAACCTTAAATGTAAAGCGATTTCCATGACTTGTTGTTAAAAGTTTTTTCAAGCTTTAGACAACTTAATAAATATTAACCTTTTTGTAACCGCAATTGTTTAGAGAATATTTTTTGTTGTTGTTGTTATTGTTTTTATATCTGCTATTATTTGCGAAATATTTGTTAAGTGTTACAAAGGTATTTTATGGTTAAAAGATCATTAAACTATTGAGTGCTAAACTTTGAATTTAAGCTTCAGTTTATATGGGGGCTTTTTGTTTCAAATAATTTGCAAACCCATTAAATTTTTTTTTTGTTGGTTTTTTTTTTTCCAAAAAAAAATCCCCATAACAATAGTTAATAAATATGAAATATGTTTTAATATTTAAGATATTTTTTAAAATATATAAATTTTAGTATTTATGGTAGTTTGAATAAAATCCAACTCCCAGTCTCAATGGCTAATTGAAAATAATCGTTAAATTTTATGGTTACTTTGGAAAGAAATAATCATAAATAAATACCATCATAAATGCAAATAAATGGCCAAAAATTCTAAATATTTTTTTAATTAAAAGTTGGTAATAACCCACTAAAAAGGTTAACGTCTAACGGCCTTAAAAATATAAAGTGTGTTCTATGACCAACATATTTTTAGCAATAAAATATGGAACTTGTAAAAATTGAAAAATAATTTATTTATTTGTTTTACAACATATTTTGCGTTTGATAATATTGTGGCTTGGATATTTTATTTTGTAGCAGGAGTTAAGAACTTGTAATAGCAAGACCAACACAGGTATTCGTATGGGATTTATTAAGGGACATTTCATTATGTGTTAATATTTTTTATGAATAAAGAATTACTTGTTCGAAACTACATACTTGGCGTTTGGTAATATTTTGGCTTGGATATTTTATTTTGTAGCAGGAGTTAAGAACTTGTAATAGCAACACCAGCACAATGCCAAGTACTCGTCGTGTGTGATAAGAACTGTAGAATTGATTTTAAGCATAATTTTCATCAAAAAATTTATTTAAATCATTTTTCAAGTGTACTTTATATATTATGAATACGTCCTAAAATTATGTTTATGCATAAGGCCTAAAATAGCAAGCGATTACAAAACAAAAATCTTTAGGTTAGTCAAAAAAAAAACAATCTGTTGCTCAAAGAAAGCATAGTATATTGTTATTTATAGTTGCTGGCATGATTTGAATCAAAATATTAGAGGTTCAAGACCACCTTGAAGTGCAATACTTGCGTTTACTACTGACCCCATTTTCGGTTTTTTTTAAATAAAAAAAAACAATGCATAACAATTGCCCACGGACTATTTCACCTTAAATATGCTTGCAGCTGACAGCCACATCCATCTTTAAACTCTCGATTTCATTTCATTTATATATTTTTTTGTTTTGTTTTTGCTTTTATTACGGGTTAAACTAATAAATTTCCACTTAGAGTTACAAATACATACATACATACATACATATTTATACACACCACGCACCCATACACCTTAAAAATCTCCAGCTTTTAAAATTAATCTTCTTTGCCTGATTAATGTTTATATTTGAAACAACTTTATGAAGTATTACCTTAATATCCACACATCCAAACATGTTAATATATTCACAACTACATGCATTTCCCTCTTTAATATGTATGCATGTATGTACAAGCAGACAGTGTTTATTTATGTACAACAATTGGGTGTAAAATTAAATTAACATAATTTCCTAACTTATAAAACACCTCGTTAAAAAGTAGTTTTATTGATAAATCAATAACTAAATTGTCACATTTATATTGTAGAGAGAGAGAGAAAAAAAAGAAATAAAAAAAGAAATGCCCATGCTGTTAAAAAATTTACAAAAACAAAAAGGAATAGTTCCCAGAGCTTAAAAATCATTCCTCGATTAATAAAAAAAATACCATCATTTAATTGTGTGAAAACAAAAACAACAGCAACCTGAAGAAGATTGTCATTTTAATATGAGTGCTTGCTTTGTTGTTGTTGTGCTTTTTCTTTTTTGTCGTTGCCTTACATTAAGGTGTTAACATGAGTGTGTGCATGTGTGTAAATGTAACCCACCACTAGCAATAAAAACCAACCAACCACAACAACAAGAACAACGACAATGTTGGGAAAAAATGTAAACAAATTTTTTTCATTGCTCAAAGTCAACTGATGTTGGAGTGAATATACAAACACACTCGTGTGTTTTAAGAATAAGCACACGCACACACACTCTGCTACCTCTCATGGTAACTGCAAAGCTCTCTAAATCTTTTTATTTTAAAGGAAAAGAGAGTGTATGAACATTATTGAACGGCGGTGCTGCATTGAATCGTATTGGAAACTACACATACACGCACGCAAATAGTTTTAAGCAAAATGCAAACGCTAGTCACCCTCTTTGGAGGTACTTAAACGGAGTTTTAGGTTTTATTTTTTTTTGTTTTTAGCAGCAGGTAATACATCTTCTGTACCGCTGCCATCACTTTGTCAGCATTTTTTATGTCATATATTGTGGTTTGCCTTCCAACCTGAACAATATTTGAGGTCCTATTAAAGCATGCAACTACAGTATGGCAAAAGAAAATTTACATTAATAAAGCTCTTTATTCTGTAACTATTTATCAACGGCAAGACGCCATCCAAAACGGAATACTGAAGTACTCTCTGTGGATAATTATCAACTATTTCTGACAGCCTCTTACCACTCTTCAGAGTCTGGCATAGGGAAAGCGGTTGTTGCTGAAGAAAATTAGTTCAGAGATGCCGTATTTTTCATAGAGTCTTGACATGACGTTGCCAAATAGTTACTCTTTGCAAAGTCTGGCATAGGGAAAGCGGGTGTTGCTGAAGAAAATTAGTACAGAGATGCCGTATTTTTCATAGGGTCTTGACATGACGTTGCCAAATAGTTACACTCCGCAAGGGCTGGCATAGGGAAAGCGGGTGTTGCTGAAGAAAATCAGTACAGAGATGCCGTGTTTTTGATAGAGTCTTGATATGACGTTGCCAAATTGTTACAGAATAAGGGAGAATATATAAATGTAAGTGGACATATTAACAACAAAACACAATGCGAACGGCCAAAATCTTAATTTTTATTATCGCGGTAACAACCTCAACTTTGTCGAAAAGTTCTGAAAATCGCTTGAAAAATTTTTTATTTAGAAAGTGATGATACACAAATTCCTTTATTCATTACAATATATCTGTCAAGTCGGCCCCTTACACTTTAAGAATTTGAAATTCTAGGATCCTGCTGAGCATAAATTTCAGTGTAGCGCTGGATCACAAAACAGTTGCCTGAAATTTCACATAAAAATTTGTCTTCATGAGGCGCTTGGTATCTCTAAATTTAAATAAAACAAATTTGTATGTGGGATATTATCCAAACATTCGCCCATATTATGAATGACGACATCGACGTCAACGCAACACGACAACAAACTGCAAATTGCAGTTTGTCATGTAATTGTCGACCATAAGTAATTATTATTAACAATCTTTTGGTATTCTCTAAGGCGTATAATATGAATAAACCACGTCACCAGTAGTCGATTTTTATCCACAAAGACTAGACAAGTGGAAATTTTTCTGTCGTGTTGCATTGACGTCGATGACGTCAATCATAATATGGGCGATTTTATTCGTTTCAATGAAACTATTTATGCCATTATGACAACTAAATTGATAAAAGTGGTTCCCACAAAATTCGCAAATCCCTGTTGGAAGACCCTTTAGCGCTAACTTAAGCAGAAATTTGGCCATGTTACACATATTGACTGAAAGGAATAACTACTGGATTCGTGATTTTTTTTTTTTTTTTTTTGTACTCTATCCAAACATTTACCTGACCAACTGCAGTTAGCATCTCATGTGTAATAACTTAATTTTCATCCTGGATTTAATATGAAATTCTTTTAAACAAAATGGCATTGAAACGTATTGTTTGCTGGTTCTTTGATTAATTAGTCATTCATTAAAGTGTCCAATTTACATGGTTCATTTACCAAACCGTTCCTGCAACACTCTTATTACTCAATATCACTTGTTTTTGTTTCACTTAGAAATTGAACGCGAGAGAGCAAGAGAGAGTGAGTGAGTAGCATAATTTAATCAAAGTTTGCTCTTTGTTCGGCAGCTCATTTAGCAGAAACCTGCTGCTTGAAACTCAATTCGAAGGCCTGCTGATTGAACCAACGTTCAGTCTTACTTTAGTGATCGATTTGAGAAGTCGTTTGGGGCTTCTGGTGCGGCAACGAGTTCTCGTTGAAAAACGAACTTTTTAAGCAACAAAAAAATAACAAAACTTATTCTCAACTTCAATTATTTATCAAGCATTCTGGTTGCTAAATAAATGGACTTATAAAACTTAATAATTGAAGCAACCAACAGCAAAAAAAAAAAACGTGTGTGCAAATCATTTAAAATTAATGGAAAGGAAGAAATTTATATGTTAATTTATTAATTGGTAAATTAATGAAAAAAAGTGTGTTTAAAAATAAATAACAAGTAAAAATTATGTAAATTTTTGTAAAAATAAAAAGTATTTTAAAAATTATTGTTTCAAAAACAAACAAGAAATTATAAACTGCCTGCAAATAAATTTCCCGTGTGTAATTTAATATAAAAAGTGAAATTTTTGAAAAAATTTCAACATTCTCGTCCGCTTGATTTTTCGTACCGCAACGTTTTCTATTGTTCAACTTGATGTGGATTAATTTTTGCAAACTTTTACATTTTAAGGTAACAAAATATTAATTTCTTTGTTTTTTATGTCTTTCCAGCGAACATGTTTAAACATGTTTGTGAAATTATGGTTATTTAATGCAAATTTTTAAAACTTTAAAAAGAAAACAAAACCGTCAGAGATAGTTTGCTTTAACGAATTCTTTGTAGAAAAAACAATAAGATTTTTGTTTTTTTTTTTTTGCAAATTTCTATAACACAAAAAACATGGGGGAGTTTCAAAGACAAAAAAAAAATACTTTTAAGACTTGCAAAGCGAACTGAAATTGGCCGGTTGTTTTCTAAAAGCAAAAAGATTTAATTATTTGTGACAACCTTAAAACAAAAGTGAAACCGAAAAATATCGTATTAAAATGTTAATTCAAATTTGAAAATAATTAATGAAGCAAAAGTAAAAGTTTCTTGCTTTTTTTTGGTTAATAAAAAATGAGAAGATTTTAAATTGAAATGAAATCTGCTGCGGGTCTGCAACTGAATACTGGCTGATAAGGGTGTGCAGCGGCCTTCGAGAACAGCAAGAGCAGCAATTTTTTTTTGCCGTTTTTAGATTTTTTTAAATATTAAATTAAATATTTTATTAGTTGAAATGCTTGTGTGTGTAGTGAAAAGACGTTGGGTTTGTGCCAAATAGCTTAAGTACGTTTATTTTACTTTTACGTTATTTCTTATTTTGTGCATAGTTTTTTATGAAATTTTGTTTTTATGCGAACATATTTTTAATATGATTATAATATAATTATTTAATATTTAAATTTTCATGTTTATGCTGTTTTTATTTTCATGTGTTTCACTCATATTTTTAAGTTTGTCTGGGGGCAAATTATAGCACTCGTTATCGAACGATATTACGAAATATTTCAATACAGTTTATATGGAAATATTTTAAAATTTCGAATCGTATCGAATGCCGTAATTTGCCCCCTGCTCTTTTTTATTATTATAGTTATTTTTTATATTATGATGTTTATATTTTTTATTTTATCTATATTGTTTTTCTTTCATTCATATATTTTATCTTATTAATATTTTTTAAATTAATTTATGTTATTTATATTATTTTATTATTATTATTATTATTATTATTATTATTATTATTTATGTATAAGTTGTTGCTACGAATTTTTTATTTATTTATTTAGACAGTAACACTAATTTCGCCTACTTTTGTATACATATTAACTTTTTATTTGCATAATTTATTTAATTTTTTTATATTTAGTTTTATAATTTATAATTTTTATAATCCGCTTAAACGGATAATGTTTTGTTCTTATGAGCTTTACTCATTATAAATATCGTTTGATTTTTTTAGAGTGATACAAGTTTAAATCATAATAAAACATAGTAACATATTTTTGATATCAATGAAACGGTCTTTATTGAATAGAAAATTTTATGACATTAATGTTTAAGTATGATTTCGGCCATAAGGCCGCCACGGCAGGTGCGTACAAGCCGCAATCTGGAACACAAATTTTCTCAAACTTTTCGCAGCATTTGCCGCCGTATCTCGCCGATAACTCTCCGAATGTTGATTTCCAGGTGTTCAATTGTTTGTGGTTTATCGATGTACACAAGGGACTTTAGATAACCCCAAAGAAAATAATCCAATGAGGCTAAATCACACGATCTTGGGAGCCAATTAATTGGGCCATTTCGTTAAATTATTGTCTCGTCAAAAGTTTCGCTGTGTGGCATGTGGCTTCGTTCTGTTGGAATCACATATTAGCAAGATTAATGCCAGCTAATTGAGGTACGGATAAAACTTAGAATCATGTTTCCATACCGTTCATCATTGACAGTAACATTCTGACCATCATCGTTTTTGAAGACATATGGGCCAACGACTCCGCCAGCCCATAAAGCGCACGAAACAGTAATTTTCTGTGGATGTATTGGTGTGTTTCGACAAAAGCTTGCGGATTCTTCTCACTCCAAATGCGACAATTTTGTTTATTTACGTACCCATTCAACCTAAATGGGCTTCATCGGAAAATAAAATTTTGAATGGACGAAGTGCACGATAAGTTTGACGAACAGAACCATTATTTTGATTAAAAATTTGCACGCGTTGCTCTGGTGTAAGTCGATCCATAGTGAAATGTCAAAGTAAACTAAATAAAAAGCAACTATCAGCTGTTAAATGGGTGGTCAAATAAAGCAGTGATGCCAACTTGAAGTTGTATCACTCTATAAAAAACACCCGACATGTATATTACACTGGTTGACAGCCAAAAAATACCAAGAATGCCACAGGCCTAGATAAGTTAATTGGGACCTCCTGAACACGAAAAACACTGTAATTTTTTTTCTTAAGTACCGTTTTTTAGATAACGGTACCTTTGTGTTGTTCGGTGTATGGTCCCACTGAAACCCTTGTTGAGCCCAACCGAAAAGTCCGATCGTGATAAATCGCATATCGTTGAAAAGTTAATTGAATGTTTTTTCCGTCGATGTGCTGCAAATTTCTATGAGACAATGCTGAGTATGGGCACCTCAAAGTTAAAAATGTGCCTATTTTTATGTTTTTTTCAAAATTTCTAATTTTTATTTGGTTTTTTTTTCTACCTTTTAGAAAAAATCTGGAATGTTTTATTTTTTTACCAAATAGTTTATTTAGTTGCCAACACCTTAAGCGTAATTTGAAAAAATAAAAACGGATGACAAATAAAGTTTTTATTAAGGATTTTGTGAATTCGCCGTAAATTCAAAGAATTTAAATTAAAATGACGAGGAGGTCCCAAATAACTTATCTAGGCATGTGGCGTTCTTGGTATTTTTTCAAATTAAAAATTTGTAAAGCTGTGTTATTATAACATTTTTAATTAGACCGCAGCAATGGCTCGGGCTTTAAAAAAGTTAACAAATTTTTATGTATTAAATAATATATTTTTTATTAATATTTTTGTTACATAAGATAATTTTTATTTCATTTTGTTACTGTCAAATTAATTATTATAGTTTTTTTTTTTTTGTTTACACAGAAACATTAATTATTTTTTCTTTTTATAAATATTTGCCAAGATATATTAACATTTATATATATTTTTATATATCTTAGCCATATTCATCATTAATATGTTGTTCTTCAAACATAACTTTCTTATATTTTTGTCCGGTCAAATTATATTATTATTGTAAAGAGTACAAATTATTACGGCTCTTTTATATATCAATATATTAATATATTTTCTTATATAATCTCTTTATATATTGAAAGTAAATAAAATATTTGTTATTTAATCAGTTAGATATATTTTATAGTTGCTAATATATTTTGAATTTAAAAATACACCATAAATATTCCAAGGTACCAGGGAAATACAAATGTATTTCCAAAGCAGAACAAATGTTTTCGAAAGCCGCTACACACGCATCATCAATAGTAATGCCCAGGTTTGCTTATCACCGCTTGTTAGTAGATTTGGTTCAATGTGATAAGAATTTTTATTTATACAAATTTTATTATGAACTAGAATCCGAGAATTGTATCGAACACTTTTAATCTCTGTGTTGTCGTTTAATTATTTTCCTCGTGTTTTAATATCTGCATTTAACTTTAGTTAAGCCAAAATAATTTGGTTGGAATATTGTGGAATAAAATCATCATTAATTAGTCTTTTTAAAAAATAACATCGATAGTGTTCCATGTCTAATCACAGACTGTCAGAAATAGTTAATTGTTGTCCACAAAGAGTGCATAAGTTGCCTACTATTTCTATTGAGAAATAAATACCGAATATAGAGAAAAGATTAAAAAGAAGCTTAACTCTATTCCTTAACAGCAATTTCTGCAAAAAGGCTACTTTTACAAAGAATAACTAACAAATCTCAAGTATAAATTTTTGAAAATAGGCAAAGAAGTTTCTTATTTAGAAACTTTAATATTTACATTCAAGTTTCTTATCAACTGCAAATATTAGGAAGTTCTTATTGGAAAACCCTTTAATATTTACATTTGATGGTTTAATAATATACCCAAGCAACTTGAAAGCGACTTGCTTTACAGAACTGTTGCAAATAAGTTTAGTAGCGAATATTCTCCATGATTTGCAGCAGTCGGTTACTCTTAAAGTAACCGGTTAATTCAAAACCCGATTAGCCATAGAAATAAAAAATTTTATATCCAAAATTGATAGTTGCCATATAAAAGATATATGACAATACAAAAACAAGCTTCCTATAAAAAACACCACGTTAAAATATTTGAAGTAAAACAATATAATTTTCTTAAATACAATTTTAACAAAAAGTTGAGTAACTCTAGATATTCATATGCAAATATCTTCCACTTGTTGTTACTTAACCATTCGCAGTTCATTTAAAAGCACTTGTTATGGCATTTTCACTTAAATTTCAGTCTTATTCCTCAATATTTTAAACAAAATTTTATCGTTACTTTTTTCGTTGTTGTTTTTTTTTTTTGTGTAAAAACTATAACTGCTTAAAATGTAAATTTTTTTTTTTCGATCAAAAATTACACACTCGCATATATTTTTCGTATTTGTTTGGGCTTTTTCTGCCGTCATCGTCATCGTTGTTGTTGATACGCCTCAGTGAGTACAATGTTGCACACAAGACCACTTTAAGTGGTAAATAGTTGGAAAATATTTTGTAAAAAGAATAACAGAAAGCAACACACACACATGGACAGACGGAGAGACAGACAGACAGACATTAAGAAAAAGCAGAAGAAACAAAGCAAACAAAAAAAAGCTCCGAATGTACTCCAATAAAAATGACCGCTGGCAGGCAGACGTATTAGTTAGTAATAGTATATTAGCCAAAAGCTACTACTGTTTACCAAAGCATAACCAAAATTGTAGGAACAAAAAAACAACAACAACAACAAAGTATTATGTGTACACAACACAACAACATCTTCCTCTATTTCTAAACCGAAACTCTAAACTGCACGTTAACAAAATTAAAAAACAAACGAAAATATAAAACAAAAACTCCTCGCAGAGTGTTAATAGTGAAATTGTTATTTCGAAAAAGAATGTGATTTCGTTTGCAGAGTTGCTGTTTTATATCTCGATCTTCTACTTAAATTTTATGCTCAAGTTTTTTTTTCCCCTTTTTTGTTTTTGTTCTTATTATTGTTTATAATGGAATTGTTAAAGAAACGAGTACCCACAACTAACCACATCAACAGCATTGCAATCCATCGTCATTGCCATCACCAGCAGCAGCAACAACAGCAACAAGAACAGCGGCAGCAGCAGCAGATCACAAATTGAAATGCATTTCATACTTTAGACTTGTTAAAACAAAAACAACAACAAAAACTAAAGGCTTTTCAGAGGAGAAGAAAACAAATATTTTCTGCTAGTTGTTGTTGTAGTTGTGGTTGTTGTTCTTGCTGAATGTTGTTTCTGAATTCAGTTGTTTTTATTGTTAATTTTGCCATTTTTTTTTTTGTTTTAATTTTTTGCTTTTTGTTGATTGTTTCGCAGTCTGAGAATTCTGAATGAATTTCTGCTGCCTATTTTTTTTTTTTTGTTCTTTTTTTTTAATTTTACTTTACTGCGTTGCTCGTTTTTTTATTTTTTATTTTCCAATTCAATTTTTCAACTTTAAACAACCAGCAAAAATCATCTCGTTTCTTTTTAGTCACACTCGCATTCCTGAGAATCAGAAAACTCCAACCAAATCAGCAACGAAACAGGCAAAAGTAATAAAATAACGCCACGAAAAAAGAATAAATTAAAAATAATAAGAAAAAAACATGAACTCCAAATATGGCACTGGCTCGGTCATAACATTTTGCATATGGTTTTAATAGGAACATATTGTTTCCTCTGTGAATTATCGTTCTGCTTAAATTATAGTGCGGCAAAAAAGTATATACATAAATGTGTGTATGTACGGAATAATAATTACTTTGTTTAAAACAAAATCCTTAAGTTAAAACATGAATATTTCGAAAAAGCAAATCATTCAAATAAGAAGAAAGAACTTCTTCAGCGACATGTCAAGACTTGTGGATCAACATATTAAAATAATGAAATCGGCGATAGAAAGAGTGGGAAAGTAGGGTGGGCGTGTCTTTGGTCAGATTTTTTAATCTACGAATCGTAGAATCCTTGAAATAGATTGTGAGCATTAAAAAATTGTCTCTCCTTCAATTTCATATTATTTCTTATAAATGATACAGATTTTTGATTTAATTTATATTTATTTTTTGTAGTAATTTTTTCATACTAATTCTGCAGTAATCGATTAATTTTCCAAGCCATTTTTAGCTTAATTTTAACATAAAATTAACATTTTAATATGGAGTGCTTTTTTAAAGACCTTTTTGATTTCATATCAAAAGAACTCATCTACATTATTCGATGATGACTTCAAGAAAATTTTTATCCCGGCTGCGCCTCAAATTGTTTATATGCAGGGTCAAATTTTGACATACTCCGTCCAACATATCAGCCGGTGTGTCACGAATTAATTCTTATCCCGCGCCTAAATATAATCTGACAAAAAAAAGCCGTTAAATAGCACGATCCAATTTACCGGCCCCGATAAAAACATATTTTAGCCCAGTCCAGCTCTTCCATTATGATAAAAAAAATAATAATAATATTTTTCATCATCCCAAATTATCGCTCGCCAATCTCAGTAACATCGCTGACATCGTCATCTATAAAAAAGTACGGTGTAAAGCCTTAAGCACAATAACGACAGCAGGCTACACGAACACCGACTACAAAAACCGTTGGCTACAATCTTCGCCTCGTAGCCAGCTACTTAATTATCTTTAAAACGACACCACCAAATCAATAACCATGTGTTGTTGTTTGTAGTAGAATTCTCTTCAAACGCCAGTGTAGCCGCTGTCATATATTTCATACTTTTAAATAGTTTTCTTCCAATGAAATATATTTAAAGTCTACAATGTATGATAAGAAATCACTTCATTAGCTTGAAAATATAGTTCGTTGTTTCTTTTTGCATTATAAAACAATATATTTTCAAGTTTACAATAATTGAATTTATTCTACTCATTGTCGCTCAGCAGAATAGAAAATAAGTTTAATTTGATTACCACCACAAAAACAGCATGGACAACAACCCGTAGCCGTGTTGTCTGTAGTAGTAAAAATAATCATTCGCATATACGCACATGGATTCTATATTTGACAAGTTGTAGTCTGTAGTCTGTAGCCTGCTGTCGTTATTGTGTTTAATGCTTAATGATGCCAACGGCCTGTAATGCTTCTGGCCGCTCTTCACCACCAAATACGACTTGTCTGCTTGTCTATTCCACCACAAATAGGCTTCGTCGCTGAATACAAGAAAAACACCATGCCCACTTTCTTAAACGAACATGAATTTTGCTAATCAAATTCAGTATTCTGTAAGAGTTGTTCGTTTGTAAGTCGATTCAAGGTTTAATTACAGACCAAACTGAACATGTTTAACAGTAGCATGTTACACAAAAACAGCTGGGCTGCCAAAAACAGTGTTGCCATAATGTGATAAACAAAATCATTCTCTATAGGGAAGTTGAAAAAACTAGAAAAACGCTGGACTAAAAGTATTGACCTAAAAGAAGAGTATTTTGAGCAATAAAACGCTTATTCAAATATTTACGGAGTTAGCCAACAGCCCTGGTATTTATAAACATATAAAATATTTAAATATATTTCTTTCGATGTGTATTGTTATTTATTTTGCATGCGAATAGTTTCTCTATAACTTTTACTTTTAAATCGTGTTTGCTATTCACAAATCCTATAGATAAATCTACAGTCTGATAAGATTTCTCAAAGAAAAAAAAATTATTCTTAACATGACTGACTGATCGCAAACAAACGTGGCCTCCGCATGACTTTCTTAATAATTTAAAATTCATGTGCACACACACACACACACACAAGTTCGAAGAAAGATCGAAATATACGTTCATCCGCAGATATGTAATTCAGTTTGCATTAAAATTCCTTTTCACAACCAAAAATCGATTAGTTTACAGTTTGTTGCAAAAGAATTTGTGTCAATTTCATGATAATCATCACTAAAAAAAAAATTAAATAAAATAATACATTTTAAACGCGTACTTATCTACAGTTTATTTTAATTTATGTTTGTGCAAAAAAAACCTCTTCAGAATTTTAAATAACTTCTTGGACGATTTTCACAAAAGCACTACAAAATTAATTATATTGCAAAATAAACATTTTGCTGAAAAAGTCCATACAAAAATTATATGAATTTTGCTTTTTTGTACCAATTTAAAATGCTAAACAAGCAAATATTGATAAATAAAAAAAGAAAAACCAAAAATTAACTGCAAATGTCTCGATATGTGACAGGAATTTGCAAATGTCAACACTAGATTTGATTTTAAAAACTGTAAAAAAATCGTTAAAACCTAATAAAAAACAAAAAAAAAACCAAGAAAGGAAATTCCATTGAACATTTATAAATTTGGAGCAGGCAAAAACCAAATAAAAGGCATTTATTTATTTCTAAATCATACAAGAATGAATGGCCTGCACACATTTTATAACGTGGCACCCTTTATTTCATTGAAAACAACAACAAAAACCTCCTGTTAACACCTACTACAACACTATCATAACGTTTGCATCTTTTTGGCAACACCATGAAACACAATCAGCAACAACAACACACAAGGGAATTATAAAGAAACTGTAATATTATTGTTGTTGTTGTTGTTGTTGTTGTTGTTGTTGTTGCACTTTACTCATCGTGTGTGGTTGATTACTCATGTTTTTGTTAGTGCAAGTGCATCTGTGTGCGTGTGTGTGTCATTATTAATGGAGTACCGGTGCTCAATATGATGTTGCCAGATCTGACTTTTATATCAAGAGAAGTTAAATGTTTGATGTGATTTTATTTTTATTGAACATTTTTATTTTGCTATATTAATATTTATATAGGCTAAATTTACTAACTTAGTTAAAATCTCAGAAAGACATGATGATAAATATTCCTAGGCACAAAGGAAGTCAATTTTTTTTTTATTCAACTTACACAGCAGAGCAGAACAGCTGTTTTCGAAAGTCGCAACACTTTCATCTTCAGTGCTCATGTGTATATTGTGTTTATCATGTTTGATGTTATTTATTCTTTTGTCGTTTTTATTAACGCTTTTCAAGAATTGTATATATTAAATCGAATAAAATTTTTATTTGAAGAAAACTATTTAGTCGTCTAAGCGATTATTGTGTAAATTAGACGTGATTTACTCGCCAGACGATCTAAATTGGTTCAATTACTTTATTCAATTGTGGTCAATATATTGAAGTATTTGAGACAGTTTCAACCACGTGAGAACTAAAATTTTTTTTTTGTTTTTTTACACCGGCAACAAATAAACTGCCTTTAGGAATCTTCAGAGCGCATGTGCTCTGTTGTGTTTTTTATAGAGTGATACAAGTTTAAATCATAATAAAACATAGTAACATATTTTTGATATCAATGAAGCGGTATTTATTGGATAGAAAATTTTATGACATTAATGATTAAATATGATTTCGGCCATGTGGCCGCCACGGTTGGCGCGTACAAGACGCAATCTGGAACACCAATTTTCACAAACAGTAACATTCTGACCATCATCGTTTTTAAAGACACATGGGCCAATGACTGCGCCAGCCCATAAAGCGCATCTAACAGTAGTTTTTCTGTGGATGTAGTGGCGTTTCGACAAAAGCTTGTGGATTCTTCTCACTCCAAATGCGACAATTCTGTTTATTTACGTACCCATTCAACAAAAAATGGGCTTCATCGGGATATAAAATTCTGAATAAATGAGTTCGACGAACAGAACCATTATTTTCATTAAAAATTTCCACAATTTGCACGAGTTGCTCTGCTGTAAGTCGGTTCATAATAAAATGTCAAAGCAAACTAAACAAAAACCAACGATCAGCTGTTAAATGGGTGGTCAAATAAAGCAGTGATGCCAACTCAAAGTTGTATCACTCTATAAAAAACACCCTATAATAGGAAATATCAAACTTGTTTGTTTAATAAAATTTTCAACATGTAAATTTGAATTGAATATTAAATATTACATATATGATATTTGCTATAAAAATGATATATTATTATAGAAAAGTTTTTTTTCTATAAAAAAAAAACTGCAAAATTTGCTTAATAAAAATTTTAAACATTTTTGGAATGAGCCAAATACTTCTAAGAAGAAACTGATTTAACAGTAATCGCAAAAAATTTACACACACACACACACATCAATATGTATGTACGTGTGTAGGTATTTCCTTTTAATATTTTTTATTATATATTTTTTTTTAAATTAAATAGATGTTTTTGAATATTCTCATGCTATTGTAATATTATTTTTTAATTAACCGTATTCTCGAAATAATTTTGTTTACACCCAAAAGTCAGCGCCCCCTACTGTTTTTTAAGTTTAGCACTTTTGAATTTTAGATTTAGAATCGAATCGACATGTAGATTTCTCAAATGTGTGTTATTATATAATGAGAAATAATGATAATAACTTTATGCTTAAATTTGAAAATATCCCATGGAGAGGAATGGCAAAATGATCGATACAACGCAACACTCCCCGTACACAATGAAGTTAGAATTTTGCGTGTGTGTGTGTGTGAGTGTGTGTGTTTTATTATTTGTAAGCAAATCAAAAGCTTAAAAATAAGCTGACGCCAGCAACAAATTTGGAGGTAATTAACCCCGGTGCGCCGGTGCTGTTATTCGCTGTCATGTGGCAACATTAATTTCATATGGAGTAGGGGTTTCTTTTTTATAACTCTGCAACACAATAAAGTCATTCGCATAAGCTGGTGTATAAAATCTTACGAAATTAATAACACAAAATGTCGCCACTTTGTTTTCTTAATTCCCGTCATCGATTACAACGATTTAAACTACCGCGTCAGTGCAGTTGCGCAGCCGCCGCTAAAGGAAATTCAGAATGTTGTTTTAATATTCTGCCAGCAACCAGTTTTCCATTTCTTATTTGAAATATTAAATGGAAAATACATACTTTATGATCTTTAAGGCTATAAAATTCAAATTGATATTTAAAACTCGTACTTTTTTGTTCCAAAAAGTTTATCAAGCATTTTTAACCTTTTAAAATTTAAGATTAATTACTTGTCTCGAAATCATATTTTCTGTTTAACACAACACAGATTTTGCTTTTATTTCTATAACTGTTTTGATATACGCTGGGTTTTGTTTTTGTTTTTTGTTTTTGCCATCAACTGAATTTGGTAACTTGGTTGAGTGTAACTTTAGCCGGGTTTGATTAATTGTTAAATTTTTAATCGTTAGAAATATATTTTGCACAAAACAAATTTCGGTTTTTTATATTTAAAGATCTTGGGAAACCGCAATTGCTTAAGGGACTTGAAGCATTTTATTTGTTTGAAAGCAGTGAAGCATTTAAAAAAAAAAAGTTTGGTGATCATAATTTCCATCGCAGGTCTGTGAACTCAATTAAATGGAACTCGACTTGAATGAAGTTCTTTAAAGACGTTTTATTTAATTCTTTTTAATAAATCTTGGAAAAAAATTTATGCCAAAAATAAATCATGGAAAACTGAAATTCTTTATTAATTAAATGAAATCTTTCGCTAACGATTTTATTTTATAAAAAAAAAACATTTCATTGGACTTCAAAGTATCAGGTGTTTTTTATAGAGTGATACAACTTTGAGTTGGCATCACTGCTTTATTTGACCACCCTTTTAACAGCTGATAGTTGCTTTTTGTTAAGTTTGCTTTGACATTTCATTATGAACCGACTTACAGCAGAGCAACGCGTGCAAATTGTGGAAATTTTTAATCAAAATAAGGGTTCTGTTCGTCAAACTTATCGTGCACTTCGTTCCTTTTATGGCGTACATAATCGTCCTTCAGAGCTGCTAATTCGAAGAACAATAGATCGTTTTCGGACCACATTTACTGTTACTGATAATGTGCATCCCGTGAGACACTGAACAGTGCGCACTGAAGAATCTATACCCGCTGTACAGGAAAGCATTGAAGATGATCCTAATCAATCAATTGAAGAGTTATGGACGAGGTACGGCCGGATTGGTGTTCCAGATTGCACCTTGTACGTGGCGGCCACATGGCCGAAATCATATTTAAACATTAATGTCATAAAATTTTCTATCCAATAAAGACCGTTTCATTGATATCAAAAATATGTTACTATGTCTTATTATGATTTAAACTTGTATCACTCTATAAAAAACAGCCGATATATGCAAAAACCTTTTTCAAAGAATCAAGTGGTTTCTTAATAAAGTTTTTAAATTTAATAAAAATGTCAGCTTGTGCTGAATTATTTGATATAATTTAAAATTTATTTACATATTTAAAATTTTAAACAACATTTCACCACTTTTTGTGTGCCTTCTAAAGAGAAATGCAAATTTCGAACAAAAAGTTCATCTCAATTTCACAAAAAAGTGATCAAATATTAAATAAAAACTAAAATAAATTATTTTCTTACATAAAATTTTTCAGCTCCAGCTGAAAAGGTTACTAAATTCAAATAAATTAAGGAAGTTGAAGAAATTTTCAAAAATAAAAACATGAAAAAAATTTTAATTAAAAAAAATCTTCAATTTGGACATAAATTGAGAAAGTTTTTTTATTGGAATAAAATTCTTTTTAGAGTTTCTTATGCAAATAAAATTTTTAATCGAATAAAATCTGTGTAGAGTACACGTTTTGAAAACAATAATATTTCTGGAAAGTGTTTTAGGCGAAAAACATTTTTATAGAGTTTCTTGTGGAAATAAAATTTTTAATCGAATAAAATTTTCAATCTAATAAAATGTTTAATCGAATAAAATCTTCAATCTAATAAAAATTTTTAATCGAAAAAAATTTTTTTGTAAAATTCATATTTTGGGAACAATCATTTTTCTGGAAAATGTTTTAAGCGAAAATCGTTTTTCTAGAGTTTCTTATGCAAATAAAATTTTTAATCGAATAAAATGTTTAATCGAATAAAATCTTTGTAAAGTACACGTTTTGAAAACAATAATATTTCTGGAAAGTGTTTTAGGCGAAAAACATTTTTCTAGAGTTACTTATGCAAATAAAATTTTTAATCGAATAAAATTTTTAATCGAATAAAATCTTTGTAAAGTACCTGTTTTGAAAACAGTAATTTTTCTGGAATGTGTTTTAGGCGAAAAACATTTTTATAGAGTTTCTTGTGGAAATAAAATTTTTAATCAAATAAAATCTTCAATCTAATAAAATTTTTAATCGAACAAAATTTTTTTGTAAAATTCATATTTTGGGAACAATCATTTTTCTGGAAAATGTTTTAAGCAAAAATCGTTTTTCTAGAG
Organism: Linnaemya vulpina; assembly: GCA_963675445.1. Classification (NCBI taxonomy): domain Eukaryota; kingdom Metazoa; phylum Arthropoda; class Insecta; order Diptera; family Tachinidae; genus Linnaemya; species Linnaemya vulpina. The sequence goes on along the minus strand of OY776278.1, from coordinate 74,148,215 downwards.
TTTCTTATGCAAATAAAATTTTTAATCGAATAAAATGTTTAATCGAATAAAATCTTTGTAAAGTACACGTTTTGAAAACAATAATTTTTCTGGAAAGTGTTTTAGGCGAAAACCATTTTTCTAGAGTTACTTATGCAAATAAAATTTTTAATCGAATAAAATTTCTAATCGACTAAAATTTTTAATCGAATAAAATTTTTGTAAAATGCTTGCTTGGAGAACAATAATTTTTCTCGAAAATGCTTTATGCGAATAATATAATTCTTAGAGATTTTTATTAGAAAATTTTATTCGAATACAATTGTGTCGGAAAAGTTTTTATTCGAATAAAAAATTTGCTCTAATATTCTATTCTTACAAAGTTTTTTTCACAAAATATTGTAATTAATTTTTTTCTAGCAAACGTTTTAGGCGACCAACATTTTTAGTTCGAGTAAAATATTTTCTGAAAAATTTTATTCAAACACAATAACTTTTTAAAAATTTTTATTCAAACGAAATTTTGTGTTGAAAATTTTGGTTATAATAAAACAGTTTTATGAATAAAAATTTTCTAGCAAATATCCAATTGAAATACAATTTTTTACAAAACCTTATTCGAATATAAATATTTCGGAAAATATATAATCGAATACAATTTTTCCTTAATATTCTATTCTAATAAATTTTTTGTTAGTAAATATTGTACTGTAACAAATTTTTTTCTTGCAAATAATAATCCAAGTAAATTTTTAAACAAATAAATATTTTCGAATACATTTTTTTCAAAAAAAGATATTCGAATCTTATATTTTCTAAATAATTTTATTGAAATAAAATATTTTTTTCGGGCATATTTTTAATGCGAATAACATGTTTTATTCCAGTAAAATATTTTCTGAAAACCTTTTTAATCGAGTATAAGTATATATAAAAAGTTTTTATTCGAATAAATTTTTGTTTTCAAAATTTTCACTGTACTAAAATAATTTTATTAATAACAATTTTTCTAGCAAATATTTAATTAAAACTAAACTTTTTTAGAAAACCTTATTCGAATATAATTTTTCCAAAAAAATTATATTCGAATCTTATATTTTCGAAATAATTTTAAGAAAAAAGTTTTTTCTAGCAAACTTTTTAGGCGAATAACAAGTTTTATTCGAGCCAAATATTTTCCGAAAACCTTTTTAATCGATTATAATTATATTTAGAAAGTTGTTATTCAAATAAAATTTTGTTTTTAAAATGTTTACGGTACTAAAATTGTTGTATTATATTCTAGTAAAAGTTTTCCATACAAAAATTTATTAATTGAATTGAAGTGTTTTCTATATAAAATTGTATTGAAAAACTTTAACAATTGCTGACCCCATTTACCTGAATATATTGAAGAAAATACTCCAACCAAATGACTCACGCCATAAAGTAGAACTCTTTTTTTTTTTTATTATAAATTTACTGCGAAATATTTGCAAAAAAAAAAACAAAAGAAAAGAAAAGAAAAGCAGTTGCACTCAACAAGTTTGTTACACTTTGAAATGTCAGTTATTTCTTGTACAGAATATTTTCGGTTTTTACACAACAGCCACCGAACGAAAACAAAGAAACGGAAAAATGTTCGTTTAATGTTTCAAATATCTTTGAAAGCAGGTAAATTATAGTGGGAAAGAGACAGGGAGACAGTGGCAAAGGCAGCAACATATTGGCGGCATTTAAATGTTTGATGTCTGTTTTAATTTTTTTGTTTTTGTTTTTTGTTTTTGCCTCATCGTTGCGGAAAGAAATACCGCGCTTACAAGGCATTCTTCATTAATTGTCAATATACAACAACAACAGCAACAACACAACAACAACTTGCGGTGCTTGATCATCCAAAAGCTTCTTCTGGCTTTCCATGGAAACGCATTACCCTCGTCCTCTTCTTGTGTTTTAATATAGAAAAAAGTATGTATATAAAAATTGAGAGAATGGCACAGCAACACAAACACAAAAAGAAAAGAAAACCCTCTACTCAAAAAGGGTTATTAAATGTTACGCACTTCGTTATTTTATTTTCATGTTATTAACACATATTTTTGCCCAGAATTCTTTCCGGAGCCGGCAAGTAATTTCTCCAATAAATAACAAGCATTTTTGGTTATACAAACAATTCACTTAATAGCTGCTTAACGTAATTTTATGATCGTTTTTGTCCATCGTATTGAAGAAGAAAAAAAAAAACAAACACGAATTTCCAGGAACCCACAGCAGGAACAACGAAGTTCAAGTGCAAGCGACCAACCAACTTCCCCCCCACATATATGATGGCTAAACAAAAGGAATTTGGGTATTAATTACCCGGCAGTAATTATGCAAGTGAAAGGTAGTGAGATACAGAGGGAGAGAGAGAGAGTGAGAGAGTGGTTGAGAATGCAACATTTTCTTATCCGAACGTTCTGCCATCTCGCATGGGAATATCAGAAAAACATTTAATAAATTGTAAATTTCTTTAAACCGTCTCGCACTTTAAAAGGCAACTGAAAGAGTTTTAATCCAACAACTAAACAAAAAAAAAGTGTGCGTTATTGTTGTTGGTTTCAGCAAAGAACAAAGAATTACATGTGCGCTTAATTATAGATTAAAACAATTCAAAATAAGAAAGAAGAAGGCAGAAATATGGCACATCAGCAGGAGGCAAAAATATAAATTTAAATTGTATCTACGAGTACAATTCGATTAATATCGAATGATGACTCCAGCCCAAAACTTATTGTCTGCATCAGTCAAGTCAGCACAATCAGCGTGTAAATGTGTAAGAGAAACTTTAAAAATTCTTTCTCACTATTTTCAAATGTGCGGCAGCATCTGATAAGTCTCTTGAGGTGCGGTCACACTTGGCAAATATTTGCCCGCCTTGAGGTGCGGTCACACTTGGCAAATATTTGCCCAAAAAGTGCAACCTTTAATGAAAAATATTTTCAATGAAATAGAATATTTTTGTGAAATAAATTATATCTGAGAGAAAAATGTTTACGGCAAAACAATTTTTCAATGAAAATTTATATAGAAAAAAAATTTTTTTCTAGGAAATGTTTTCTACAAACAAATTTTTTATAGATAATTTTTATGTTTTATACGATAAAATTTTTTCTAGAGAATTTTTAGTGCCCATAATCTTGTTTTTGTTTTTCCAAATAAATTGTTGTAGAAAATCTGCCACTCAAATAAATTATTTTCTACAAAATTTTTCAATCGAATAAAACCTGTTGAGGGAAATTTTTTATACAAATTAAATATTTTCTGGAATATATTTTAAGGGAATAATTTTTTTTATTTAGAATATATGGGAATAAAATGTTTTTTCGAAAATTTTTTAAACGAATAATTTATACGATTAAAATTTTGTCGTAAAAAATCTTTTGTTCAAATAAATTTTCTTCTAGAAAACCTTTCGTTCGAGTAAAACCTTTTATGGAGAATTTTTTATGCGAATAAAATTTTCTCAAAAAAATTTTTTATGTGAATAAAAATTTTCTAAAAAATATTTTATGAGAACAAATCTTTTCAAATAACTTGTTTTAAGAAAACTTCTATGTGAGTAAAATTGTTTCCAGAACATTTTTCATGAAAATAACATTTTTTGTAGAAAATTTTGATTGCGAAAAAAATGTTTTTTGAAAAATTTTTTTTAGAAAATCTTTTATGTGACTAATATTCTTTCCAGAAAAATTTTTATACGAGTAAATTTTTTGTAGAAAATTTTTTATGCGAACAAAATTTTGTTGAAATAAATTTCTTTTTAGAAAATATTTCGTTCGAATGACACCTTTTGTGGAGATTATTTTATGTTTATGAAATTGTTTCTAGAAAATTTTTCATGGGAGTAACAATTTTTGTAGAAAATTTTGATTGTAAAAAATTTTTTTATGCGGACAAAATTTTGTTCTAAAAAGTCTTTTGTTCAAATAAATTTTTTTTTTAGAAAATTTTTCGTTCGAGTAAAAGCTTTTGTGGAGAAAATTTTATGTGAATAAAATTGTTTCTAGAAAATTTTTTGTGGAAAATTTTAGTTGCGACAAAAAGGTTTTTGGATTTTTTTGCGAAAAAAATTTTGCCAATAACTTGTTTTAGACAATTTTTAACGCGATGAAAAAAATTGTTTTCTAGAAAGTTTTAAATGCGAATTAAATTCTTTCCAGAAAAATTTTTATGCGAATAAAATTCTTTCCAGAAAAATTTTTATAGGAGTAAAATTTTTTTTGGAGAAAATTTTTTCTACTGAAATATTTCTGCGAATAAAATTTTTTCTAAAAATTATTTTATACGAAAACCTTTAAATCACACTTTTTAGAAAATATCTTTTTGAAAATTTGCTACGCGAAAAACTCTTTTTTTATTCAATATTTTATGCGAATAAATATTTCTAAGAATATATTTTTTTAGAAGAAAATTTTTCTTAAATTAATTTGATGCGTGTAAAATCTTTTTTAGAAAATCTTTTGAGCGAATAAATTTTTATCCAGACAATTTTTTATGCACATAAACTTCTTCCTGCAAAATGTTTTCTATTAAAATATTTCTGCGAATAAATATTTTTTTAGAAAATTTTTTATATAAATAAAAGTTTTTCTAGAAAATTTTTAATGCAAATGAAATTCTTTCCAGAAAATTTTTTGTGAAAATAAAATTCTTTCTGGATGATGTTTTCTATTAAATATTTTCCAGATAATATTTTATGCGAATACAATTTTTTTTAGAAAATATTTTGTGTGAATTATTCTATAAAAAAAAAAATACTTCTACTACTAAATATTTTGTAGAAATTTTTCATGGGAATAAAATTTTTTTTTTCAAAATCTTAAATGCGAAGGAAATTTTTTAGAAAAATTTCCTATTCGAATAAACTTTTTCTAATTTTTTTCATGCCATTAAAATCGTTTCTAGAAAATATTCTAAGCGAATAAATTTTTATCCAGAAAATTTTTTATGCGAAAAAATTCTTTGCATAAAATTTTTAGTGAACATTTTTTCAATTAAATATTTTCCAGAAAATATTTAAAATATTTTATGTGCATAAAATTTTTCTACAAAATATTTTGTGCGAATTATTCTTTTTCTATAAAAAATATTTCTGCGAATAAACTTTTTCCTGAACATTTTTTTTGCAAATAAAACTCGAAAATTGTATATGAAAATAAGATTTTTCCATTAAATATTCTCCATTAAATATTTTCTAGAAAGTTTTTCTATGAAAGTTTTTCTAGAAAATATTTTATGCGCATACAATTTTTTATAGAAAATATTTTATGCGAATAAAATTATTTTGCACAAATTTTTTTTGTATGATCAAATTTTTTCTTCAAAATTGTATGTGGGAGTGAAGTTTTTTCTAAAAAATTTTGTATGTGAATAAAGTTTTATTCGCCTTTCATAGAGATATTTAATGTCTATTTTTATATTAAAAAAAATATTTATTTATAATTAAATGGGACCTCCCAGTGGGTTTAAGCCATTTTTTATTAATATTCGTTACCTTTTCCGCTCTGAAATACGACAATTGAGCGAAAAGCTTTAAAGTGTCATTTAAACTCGAGTAGTTAATATTTTTAAGCTCCAGATTTGTATCAATTTTCATAAGAAAAATTAATATATAAATTTATTTTTTTAATGTTAGAATTAAGCGATTTGCTTTTTACCTCTTCCAACCTCTTTAATTATTTGAAATTCCAGCGATAAAAATAATAATAAAACATAATTGTAAAGACGCTGACGTTATAAAGTTTTAGTTTTGGTTTTTCTTTACGAGCCATGAAACACTCTTCTGCATACGACTGCGTGGACATGTAAGTGCGCGTATATCATCCATTATTTTTAGCTGAATGTCGTAAAAAGGCCTTCACTCATTTCGGTTAAAATTGTTTCCCACATCCTTCTAACAGCGAAAAAAAAAAAATAATAATAAAATAAAACATGATTTTTCTGAAGAAGAAAAAAAAAACGAAAATATTTTTCTCATCGTTTGATCGCAGTAGAAATGATTTGTTATAAAGTTGGAAAGATGATGGTGACTCATATACGAGATATAATTTAAACATTTAATTTCACTTTAGCGAGCATCAGCCGAAGAAGAAGAAAAAGAAGAAGAAAAAGCCGTTTAGAATAGCCATAATGATCTTGAAAGTTTTTCTTGTTTTCTTGCGTTCAAGTACGAGTACATTTTGCTCGATGGCATTTGTGGCCGGTGTGTGAATCTGGCCATTTATTTAAGCCCGTTTAAGCAATCAAAGCAATCTTGTTTGGCTTTCATAACATTTCCATGTTGTTGCTGCTGCTGCTGTTGTTGTTGTTGTTGTTGTTGTTATAGAAAAAGTGTATTCTCAGGCTTCTGTGACTTGTGGCTGCTGCAGTAGCGCTGGTGTTTTTGTATTCCCAGACAAATTCTTGTCGCCTTTTTTTCCAATTTTATTGTAGTTTTGAAATATATTTCTCTTTCTTTTTCTTTTTTTTTTCTTTTCTTTTTCTTTCAATAATTGTGTAGTTGTTGCTCCTTTAAGCAGCAGCCATGTAAGCAATTTCCGCTAAACAACATTAAAACTGCATCTCTGCGAGAGAAAAAAGAAATATTAATAATAAAAACAAATAAATAAAGTTAAACATATAAAACGTAACGGAAGTATTTTGTCAAGGATGGTTTCATAAATACAGAACAAAATGGCTTTTTAATAAAGAATAATAAAAGAAACTAAAATATTATTTATTGCCCCTGCAGAGCGATTAAAAGAGAAACAAGCGAGAAAAAAAATTGCTTTAATTCTTGGGAAAGTTAATGCAGCTCCACTTGCAACCGGCTGCCTGCCTGCCTGCCTGCCTGGCTAACCGGAATGTTGATTACGGCCAACAGGTTGTAAACTTAAAGTTTATTAAGCCGCCAGCAAAATAACAACAACAAAAAACATCCTCCTGGAAATTCCCTTTTGAAATGATATTTAATCGGATTAACATTTTCACAGATATTTGGAAAAGGTGTGAATACAATTCGCCGAAATATTTCTCAATGAAATCCAAACTTTTACACCGATTTCAATGAAATTTGACTTTCGCTGTTGCAACGTATCCGGCTTTACATCTGCTAAATAAAAACTGCTGTTCTAAAAGTTTCCGATTATTTAAAAATAATTTTTCTAAACGAAATTCATTAATTTTCTGCATATAATTTTGCCTAAAATTGCAAAAATTCATTCATCAGTTCAACTAAATTATTTTGCAACAATTTTAACACAATTTCCATGCAGACTTTTTAAATATCCCCTTCACAGTTGCCACTGTGGTACAATTGAACCAAAAATGGTTGTTTTTTTTTACGTTTGGTTCGCTGGTTCATTATTTATCTTTTATGAAAAGTTAACGATTGTAATATAAATAAATTTTGAAAGTTTTATCATGCCTGTAAAAATTTACGAAAATTATTACTCTTCACATAAAGTAAAAGATTTGATTCGTTTACAACACTTGATAGTAATCGATTATTACCTACCCACAATAGGTATATTGGCAACACTGATCGATTGTTACTTTTGTTTACAAGTCAGAAATTGACAATTTGGCTTCAGTGTGAAAAGTATTGTATTATGCTGGTATGCAAATAAAATTGAAAGAATTGGTTCTCTTTTTTCATGGATTTTGGTCCCGAAGAAAAATTTAGAGTGGCAACCGTGATCCCCTTAACGGAATCGGACGAAACTTTTATTCCCTGATGTGTGTACCAGTTTACCTTCAGACCTGGACACAATTAAAAATAAAAAATTAATGTAGACCCGGACTCAATTGGAAATTGATTTACACATTCAGTTAATGTGTGTTCCAAAATCTACTACCGAAACCAGGGAATAGTTTTTTTGTTCTACAAAATTTTAAATGCCAATAAAATTTATTCCAGAAAGTTTTTCCAGAAAATATTTTATGCGAATAAAATTATTCTGCAGAAATTTTTTTTGTATGAATAAACTTTTCTCTACAAAATCTTAAATGCTAATAAAATTTTTTTCTGCAAAGTTTTTCTATTAAAAATTTTCTAGAAAATATTTTATGCGAATAAAATGTTTTTTTCATAGAAAATTTCAAATGCCAACTTTTTGTAGAAAATTTTTTAAGCGAATAAAATATTTTATGCGCATAAAATTTTTTTATAGAAAATTTTTTAAACGAATAAAATTGTTTTGCAGAAATTTTCTTTTCTATGACTAAACTTTTTTCTACAAAATTGTATGTGGGAGTGAAGTTTAAAAAAAAATTATATGCGAATAAAGTTTTGTTCGCCTTTCATCGAGATATTTAATATCCATGTGGCCCGTGTTAAGTTTGCGTACTTATAAATTTATTAATTCAAAGTGACCAGCGTTAAAAGAAAAACACGATTTGTGGCTGGAAGTGGCAAATAAGATAAAGTTGCAAATTTTTTGTTTGTTCAAACGAAAAATATAACGATCTATTAAAATTTTCGCAACCACCAGAGTGACCATTAAGATATTTTCAAAATCCAATAAAAATATGAACTAAAAAAAAATGACATCAAAAAAGTGTTACTGTTTCAAAAACGAATTATCCAGGCCAAAGATTACAGTTTCCTAAAATCCAAGTGGTCTAAATTGATGAAAAACTAAATTTTTCATCATCGTAATGCAAAAACCATCTACAGTTTGTACATCTTCACATAAATACCTTTCGAAAGAAGTATGCACAGTTGATATTTATGATCGATTAAATATTTAAAAGTGTACCACAAAGATATAGTTTAAAAAAACTCTCCATTTATTGCAACACTTAAATATTTTATAACACAATAATTTCAATATAATAAAATCTGGGTTTTTTAACATCAAATCAAAACAAAAAGTATTATAAGCAAAAAAGAGGCTAAAAGTTATTATTAGGACTTTGAGAAAAAGGCTATAAATAAATAAAGGGTGTTTTTTATAGAGTGATACAAGTTTAAATCATAGTAGAACATAGAAATATATTTTTGATATCAATGAAACGGTCTTAATTGGATAGAAAATTTTAAGACATTAATGTTTAAATATGCTTTCGGCCATGTAGCCGCCACGGCTGGCGCGTACAAGGCGCAATCTGGAACACCAATTTTCACCAACAGTAACATTCTGACCATCATTGTTTTTGAAGACATATAGGCCAGTGACTCCGCCAGCCCATAAAGCGCACCAAACAGTAATTTTCTGTGGATGTATTCTCACTTCATATGCGACAATTCTGTTTATTTACGTACCCATTCAACCAGAAATGGGCTTCATCGGAAAATAAAATTTAGAATGGGAGAAGTGGAAGATAAGTTTGACGAACAGAACCATTATTTTGATTAAAAATTTCCACAATTTGCAGGCGTTGCTCTGGTGTAAGTCGATCCATAATAAAATGTCAAAGCAAACTAAACAAAAAGCAACTATCAGCTGTTAAATGGGTGGTCAAATAAAGCAGTGATGCCAACTTAATGTTGTATCACTCTATAAAAAAACACCCAATAATTTAAAACATGAAAAAATACGAATTAAAGCCATTTTTTATATCACCGTGCACTTGAGCACGGCTTTCTTATATAAATCCAAAGTATTAAAATTTGTTACTTTACTTGCCACAATGGTCACTCTGCAGCTGAGTCGTTAAAAAAAATCTGCAAAAAGCACAGCCTGTAGCCGTTTTTTATTGCACACAAAAGTGAGCGGCTTCCTAATATTCGGGGATCGTAGGCGGAGCCCACGATTACAAAAAGATTACAGATTAGCTGGGCTTTAAGCTTGCATCTGCTTGTCTTCCACTATTTACACCGTGAACTTGACTCTTGTCTTTAAGATTTCTTTAAGGCACCCATTAAATTCACATTTAAATTGCTGGTTGCGCAAATAGCAGTCAAGTAATTTGAAATTATCTTCCCATTTCTGCTTTTCTTGTTGCTATTATTTTGCAACTTGGAAAAATTAATAACACTTGAACTTAATTCCACCGTTACCATATTTTACTACTGTTTTGTCTGTAAATGACTTTTATGACTTGATACTTTTTGCTTGTTCTTGGCAGCCTTTTTTATATATTTTTTTTTTTTGTTAAGTTTGCGTGCGTTTCACTCTCGTTTTAAGCAACAAAAGGTTTTCTTTTTGGCGTTTGCCTTAATTAATAAAATTTATATAAATTTTTTCATGTGCATATGCCGGGGTATTTTGTAAAGTCAGAGGTAAAATCATACCATAATTTACTTTATCTCTTTGTTTTCAATCTAAAAAGCAAAAAAGATGAATATAAAGTAACGCTTGAGCTGCATAATTTAAGTGCTTTTTGGCTTTTTTCTTTTCTTTTCTTTTTGTTTTTTTTTTTTAATTTGCTAAAAAGTTCTTTTGATCTTTGGCAAGCAAAAGGTTGTATTTGTGCAGAGAAATATAAAAGTCGTGTGTGTATGACAAATAAAATAAAACAAATTAACCTTAAAATGCCATCAAGTGTATTAAAATAAAAACTACTGGGCTAAAAGGACAGGTGCAACTGAAATATACAGCGAAAATTAACAGCAAACTGAGCGGGGAGCAACAACAAAAAGCCACGCTTTTTTTGCACTAATGACCGTTAAATTTAGTCAGACAGACAGACAGACAGACAGTCAGGCACGTGTGTGTGTATATTTGAAACTTGGCTAAAGAGATAACCAACAGCTGAATATTTTTATTTGTGGAACAATGAAAAAATTAATTATTATTTTTATATGACACGCTGTTGTTTTAAAAGTAATTAAAAGACACGACTTTTTTTGAATATTAATTTTAAAAAAATAGGGATGAAAGTTTGTAATAAAAATAACCTCTTTTTCTTGAGTAGAACTTCTATTCCCTGAACTTTTTTCTTACTAGAAGACCCTTTTCATAATAGTATTTCATAAAGTCTGTTACAAAAAGTCACGACTTTTTTAGTTTTAATTAAAAAAATAGGGATGAAAGTTTCTGATAAAAATAACCTCTTTTTCTTGAGTAGAACTTCTATTCCCTGAATGTTTTTCTTACTAGAAGACCCTTTTCATAATATTATTTCATATATGCTGTTACAAAAAGACACGACTTTTTTTAGTTTTAATTAAAAAAATAGGGATGAAAGTTTCTAATAAAAATAACATCTTTTTCTTGAGTAGAACTTCTATCCCCTGAAATTTTTTCTTACTAGAAGACCTTTTTCATAAAAGTATTAAATAAATCCTGCTACAAAAAGTCACGACTTTTTCTTGTATATTTTTTTATTAAACAAATAATTTTTTTCAATAATATATTTCATAATATTATTTCACAAATCCTTCTGCATAAAGTCAGGACTAACTTTCATGTTTATTTCTTTTATTTTATATTTTAATATATTAATTTTTTTTATTTCAAATCAGAACAATCAACCATCCAAGTCATGTCTTTAAAATCAACCGAAAATGCTGAATAATTTTTATTCCACGGTCAGACAGGCAGACATAAAATTAAAAGGATTTGAGTTGGGCCAGTATATTTTAATAGATTTTTTTTTCGTTAATCACCTTTCAAATGATTTTTAACTTCCTGCTACGAAAATTTAAAATTTTTAAAAATCCGCCAGTTATTGGTTTTACTTACCGCGTTTTGAAAAAAATCGAGCTCTCGTCAGATGTCGAAGTTTTGAGATACTTAGGAAGCTTCTAGTTCTGAGAACCCATCACTATGTCTATATGAGTGTGTGTGCGGCTGTGTATGTGTAAATATGTGACCCGCTTTGGAACGACTTGACTGTAAACCGATTCGAAGCGGTTAATGTCAAGAAATCAAAAAAAAAGCTTAGGAAAAACTTTTTAAAAAGTTTTTTTTTTTAAATAAGTTTTTAACGGTCTTACCGACCGATTCCAGATAACCAGTTCTCGAGACTAAAAAACCACATTGGCCACTGCAAATCGGGTCAAGATCGGTTAATCCATTCTTGAGTTGTCGTGAACGAAAAAATTCGAAAAAAGTGATTTTTTTAAATAAAAAAGTGCCACTACTTTTTTTGCGAAAAATGCAAAATGTTTTATTGAAAAAAAATTACATTTTTCTCAAATATTTGCCCCCATTTTCAGAATATTTGAAAAGAGTTTGAAATGCATTTTCTTGAAAAATTTTTTACATACAATTTTCTCAAAATAAATATCAAATACTTTTTATTTCGAAATTTTCTCAATTTTTAAATTATTATATTAAAAATCAAACTATATTTTTAAGTGTAAAAGTATTTCATTAAAAAATTCTACTTTAAGGGAGTTAAAAACTTTGAATTTTCGTTTTACAAATTTTTTAGTGAATTGTTTGCTTTAAAAAATACAATTTTTGAAATTATTACAAAAATTTTTAGAAATTTTTCTGAAAAAAAATTTTACTTCTTAAAATTTTAAGTGATATTTTCGGTAAAATAAACTACTTTCCTTTTCAAGGCTGTTCCAGCCATAAAATTCCTGATTTTCAGACTTTGACTAGTTTCTCTTGATTAATTTTTAGTTGTGCACCAATTTCTAACGTCAATCACTTTCGGTGCAAATTAGTTTCTTATCGCTTTTTATAACCTTTTTATATGATTTCCACTACAAAACAAATAAATAAGTAATTTAATTTTCTTCTCTTTCCTATATTTTTATTGCCGTTTTATGTGACTAATAAAAACGTCCACAGGCAGTCAGTCAGTCTGTTGTTGTAATTATTGCGATAAGATAAGAATTTTTATTAGTTAAATGTCATTTATATTTTATATTGACAATGGCATTAAAAATAAATGCAAAAACACTTTCAAAGATTATTTAATCAGAAAGAGCAGTTGAATTTTGTGAAAAGTGTTTTTAATTAATAAAATAATATTTATTGTGCTCGTATTCAGAATTTATTTTGTAATAAAAATTTGCGCGGAAATGGATTTTGAAGACAAATAATTGTGGCATGATTGTTGACAGCTTGATTAATTATGAATAACATGGATCAACAAAAAAGAAAACAAAATTCATCAATTTTGCTTCCCTTAACAGAGTGTCAAAGTTCGAAGTTGCGAACCTTAAAATATTTCTCCAACATTTTTTGCATATAAAACCAAAATTGGCGTTCTTTTTATATAAAAAAAATAAATAAAAATAAAAACTAAATATCTATTTAGTAAAATTAAATATTTTTAAAATTTCGAACATGCTTTTCCATTAATACTAGTACTATAGATGCTGTTTTAATCATGGTAATTGAGCTTAAAAGTATATTATAGGTATTTCGAAAATTCGAAGTTGAGTTCGAAAATTCGAAGTTAAGTTCGAATTAAGTTAAGCGTTTTCTTAGTCAAAAAGTAAAAAACTAAATACTTATATAACAAAATGAATTGAATATAAAATTTCGAACATGCTTTTTCATTAAAATTCTATATGTATTTGTTGTTTTAATCGTGGTAATGGAGCTTAAAAATATATTTTGGGTATTTCGAAAATTCGAAGTTAAGTTCGAACTAAGTTTGACTTTGCGTTTAAATTAAAAAGTAAAAAGTTATGTATGTACTTAGCAAAATGAATTAAATATAAAATTTCGAACATGCTTTTTCCTTAATATGAGCATTGTTTTACTCTATATTTGTTGTATTAATCATGGTAATGGGGCTTAAAAATATATTTTGGGTATTTCGAGAATTCGAAGTTAAGTTCGAAAATTCGAAGTTGATTTCGAAATAAGTTAAGCGTTTTTTTTTTAGTTAAAAATTAAAAAACTAAATATTTATTTTGCAAAACTAATTGTATATAAAATTTCGAACATGCTTTCGCATTAACATGAGCACTATTTTACTCTATATATGTATGTTGCTTTAATCATGCCAATTGAACTTAAAAATATATATTGGGTATTTCGAAAATTCGAAGTCAATTTCGAACTAAGTTTTTAAGTTAAAAAGTAAAAAACAAAATATTTATTTAGCAAAATTAGTTAAATATAAAATTTCGAACATGAGTTTTCATTAATATTAGCACTGTTTTTCTCTATATTTGTTGTTTTAATCATGGTAATTAATATCTCGAACATGCTTTTGCATTAATATGAGCACTATTTTACTCAATATTTGTTATTTTAATCATGCCAATTGAACTTAAAAATATATTATGGGTATTTCGAAAATTCTAAGTTAAGTTCGAAATTCGTAGTTAAGCTCGAACTATGATTGGCGTTCCTTTTAAATTAAAAAGTAAAAAATTATATACTTGTTCAGTGAAATTAAGCATTTTCGAAATTTCGAACATGCTTTTGCACTAATATGAGCACTATTTTACTCTCTATTTGTTGCTTTAATCATGCCAATTGAACTTAAAAATATATTTTCGGTATTTCGAAAATTCGAAGTTAAGTTCGAAAATTCGAACAAACAAATAATTTCTAATTGATATATCAGCTCACACTAAATACATGAAATTAGGTATAAAATTTCGAAACGGACTTAGGAACATCGAATATACAACAATTTACTATCGATATCTTGTATATTAATTTCAATTAACTTGAGCCCTTGGGCCCTAATTGTCTAAATCATGCAGTAAATTTATATGTAGAAGAAAGAAAAGTTAAAAAAAAAAATTATTTGATTTTCTTTTTAAAATTTTTAAAATTTGTATGAAAATTTCCTTAATCACATGCTTGAAATTGTCTGGCTTTCGTTGTGTCGTTGAACCGTTTAATCAGAATATATATTATCATAACTCGGGAGTTTTTTCTGTGATTTTTTAAGAATTCCTTTAATTGTAATAAATCAAAAATCATGGTGTGCCCTATTCTTTGAACTTTATAGATTAAATTACTAAATCAGGCTTCGGTTCAAATCTGCGAATTAATAAAAAATTTTAAAAAATTATTTTATTAATTTTAAATTTAATTGAGATCTCTTCTTGAATTGTTTATATAATTTTTCACTGAAATCAAGTTTTTGCTCTTAATTTTCTGCAAGAGTGGCCCGCTTGTCTATTATTTTGAGCACATCTGCTGGTTATCTGGTACTTAATCCCACTTCCCTCAAACAAATTTGAAAATTAATTTTTGACAATATTCCATAGAAACTGTATTTAATGCTTTACCATTTTGGAGCAAACCATTTTGGAAAAAAAACAGCAAACGGTTTTGACAATTTTCCCAAAATTATCTAACCAATAATTAGCCTTAAATTATATAAATTACGAATTTCCATTTCTGTGTGTTAGATAAACTCATTTTAAATTATATATTTAAGTTTCTTTATTTTTATTTAGCCAAAAAAAATAAAAAACGGCTCAATTGTGAAGACGTGGAAATGTTTCATTTTTGGTAAAAATAATAAGTGCGTCTGTTGTGTATTTTTAAATGACGTTAATTGTACTGCCGGTATTTACTTTGTAACAGATTTCGCAAAATAATGAAAACATTAAATATCGCCTTTTGTTGGCTGTATTTCGTTTTTTATTTCATTAATGGAGAAAAAGTTAAGTAATCAAAAGGAAATTTGTTTACTCAAAAAAAGAAATTTTAGTAAAAAAATTTATTAAATTAAATATAAGAAACTTTTCAGAAAGAAATATGAGAAAGTGTTTTATATTTTTTCTTTCTGTTTTTTTCTTTTATTAAAAAATAGCAGATTTTGAAATGTACTTCAATGAATAAAAAAAGTGTTACACTGAGCTCAAAAGAATTTCAGGGTGAAGTGAAATATTATTTACACAACCTTTAACAATTCAGTTTTAAAATATTTACACGAAATCTGTGAGGAATATGTTTATACAATTCGAAATCAATTTCGAAGTTTCGATCATTTAAATATTTTTAAAATTTTTTTATAAATATTTAACATAAAATTAAAATTGACGTTTATTTTTTAATTAAAAATTAAAAAGAAAATTAAACTAAAAAAAAAATATATATATATATATATATATATATATATATATATATATACATATATATATATATATATATATATATATATGTAACTTATGAAATTTCGAACATGCATTTATTTATAAAAATTAATACTATTCTACTCAATATTTGTTTCGTAGTCATGGCAATTAAGTTTAAAAATCTATTTTAGCTATTTCGAAAATTCGAAGTTAAGTTCGAAGATATTATTAATTCGAATTCTTAAAAATTAGAAATATTTTACTCAATATTTGTTTTTTGGTCATGGTAATAAGGCTTAGAAATTTATTTCAGCTAATTCGAAATTAAGTTCGAAAAAGTTGTTAATTCAAATTCTTAAAAATTAGCAATATTTTACTCAATATTTGTATTTGGTCATGGCAATTAAGTTCAAAAATCTATTTTAGCTACTTCGAAAACTCGAACTTAAGTTCGAAAAAATTATTAATTCGAATTCTTAAAAATTAGTAATATTTTACACAATATTTGTATTTTAGTCATGGTAATAAAGCTTGGAAATTTATTTCAGCTAATTCGATAATTCAAACTTAAGTTCGAAAAAATTATTAATTCGAATTCTTACACGAAAAACATTAGAAATTTAATTCAGGATGACCATCCCTATTCACATCTTCTCGTCGTTTTTCTTTGAAAAGCTTGTGTCACCTTCAAAAATTTGTGTGACTCAAACTGTAATCACCGTGGGTTACCATGAATATTGAATTCCTTTTATTTTTTTTGAGAACTTAATTATATTTTTTTTACAAAATTTTGTTTAATTTCTTTGATAAATTTTTTTCACCGAGCGCGCAAAACTTTTCTAACCTCTACGACTCTCACAAGGTGTACTCCGCCCGGGTAATATAAAAATTTTCCAAATGTTTCGAACAGACCTCGTACCACAATTTCATTTAATAGGCTAGAATTCGTAATATTAAATTCATAACATCACAGAAAATATATAATATGAAATATAGAAATGGAACAAACAATTCAGGAATTAAGACTTTAGGAATATGTTCGATATAATTCTCGTATGCTATTTCCTAATAAAATCTATATAAATAAGAATTGTTATCACATTCAACTAAGCGACCTAATAAGTGGTGATACGCACAAACAGACACGAGTAGTGATAATGAAAGTGCAGCGGCTTTTGAAAACAGCTGTTCTTTTCTGCTTTATACATTAAATAGAAATATTTCTCATGTGTTTTTGAACTTAAAAATAAAAACTCTTTAGGGGCATCAGCCAACTAATTTAATATAATTTATTATGACAATAAACAAAAATATTTACAACATTTAAAAAAAGTTTTTAGTTTTTGTAGAAATAATACGGAAGATTTAAAATAATAATTGTTTCTGCCAAAAAAGCAATAACTCTGTCTGGAATGTTAGAACATCATCTATAACTCCCACTTATTTACTAGAAACAAGTGTAATAATTTATTTATTTCAAAGCCTACTATTTATTACCTGCTCTCTTTTATTTAACTTATTTTATTTTATTGTATTAATTTTTTGCTTGAAACCCATCAGCGAATCAAAATTAAGCAAAAAAGCACACTTGAATCGATTAAAGAGTCTTAAGAATTTCTCAAGTATGTCAAATAGTTATTATGTAACTTTAAAAAAATCTGTCAAAAAAAGGAATTTTTTTGTTGCAAAATCAATAAAACAAAATTTAATTTATTTATAAAAAAAAATATGCTGCAGCGTATAGAAGTATTTTTCAACTGTCACTTCAGCTGACAGTAACAAATTTGTCAAGACCCAAAAAAAAAAAGAAACTTCTACTTGAGGTTCTTTAGTTTCTACACAGTTGTTGTTGTTGTTGTTGTTGGTAATCAAGATTTTGGTTGCTATTTTTTAGTAAGAAAAACTTAAATGTTTTAAATGAATTGTTTTTTAAAAAACGTTGTCATATAAAAGAACATTTTTGTGTCTCTCTCTCTCTCTCAGACTGTCTGTCTCTCCGTCTGTCTAGCTGCCAACTGATGACGGTGGTCATTTGTTTTGTGAAAAATAAAACCAGCCAAAAATATTTTTTTAGGTTCTGGCCGGCGTTCGTTGTTGTTGTTGTTCTTGCTAAATTGTGGTTTAAGGTTCAAATAAATATTCGATTTGTCAAATCTGATTTGTTTATTTAACTCTGTGCGACTCGCGCCTGCCCACCAACACAATCGTAACACAATCTGTCAAAAGCAAATTATTTAAAATTTTTTTCGTATTTTATTTCTCAAATCAACAATTTAGAATTTCAATTTTCTTGCCTGAGCTCAAAGAGTGTGGAGTGGTTGGTTGGTTGGCTAGTTAATTGACAATTTGTGTGTTGGTGTGTTTATTTTCGAAAGGTTCTGGCACAGAAGTCTTGGGGAGCGCAAAAAAAATAAAAAAGAATCAGGATTAAATCATTCACTTATTCAGTTTATAGTCTGTTATTAAATAAAACAAATTATGTACTCGCGTTTGTAGTTCTAATCTCGGGAGATTGATTGTTGACATGCTGAAGAATGTTGTAATAAAATGAAATGACAAGACAAGTCCAGATTAATTGGAGACATGAAACGGGTACAAAATTGTCAAAATTATAAAACGAAAAGAACGAGATTATCACGATAACAGAGACGGTGGAGGAGCGGGTTCATTTATTATATTGTCACTTGTGTGAGTGTGTGTGTGTGTGTGTGTGTGTCCAGTAGTCAGGCGCACAAGTTGCATGAAAGTATTCCTAATTCTCTTGCAACAGCGTTTATTGCTGGAGGTGTTTTTCGATACTTTTTCAAGTGGGGGAACGACTTGTGCCGTTTCCCCTTCCAACAGTCTCAACGTCTTCGTATTCGCTCGAAAACTTGGCCCGAAGAAAGAACATAAATTAACTTCTTGATGTTATAAATATTTTTTTTTTCAATTATTTTTATGAAAAAGAAATACGGCTTCCGCAATCCATTAAATATCGTTGGTAGAAATCAGCCGCCAAATGGGCTGCCTGCAACAGCAGGATTGCGGAACCAGCACTTTCTTTACCAGCCGCCAAATCAAGTAGATCTTTAATTATTATTATTATTTTTTCTTCCTTCCTCTCCCTCTCTTTTTCTCTTGTTGTTTCCACATTCTACAGACTATTTCCACAACTCTTATTATTTGTAAAGGAAATCCCCCGCTTTAGCTAAAAGAAAAAGAAAAAACAAAATAAAATCCTCTACTTGTCTGCTTCCCAAACTAACCAAATGTTTTTATGTTTTTTGTCTCTCTCTCTCTCTCTTTCTCTCCAAACACCTCCTCACTCCTTGTGTTTGTGTGCGTGTGTCTGGAATTATTCTTGCAGATCTTGAACAAAGACATTTAAACAAAATGGAGAACGGCCTGCATGTAGTGCCACAAACAACGCCCATTATTGTCAGCAGTGATTATCTTACCACACTCACATCGCCACCAACCTATTCTCGCTTGCCGCCGGATGGCCATGAATTTCCACCCAACTTTTCGGAGCCTTTAATTATGCCAACAGCAGCAGTAGCAGCAGCCGCCGGAAATATGATGAAAACTACCAGCCTTTTGCAAAGTGTTACCACAACCACACAAGGAGCGCCAGGGTTAAACAACAGCAATACCATCTATACCGAAAAGCTATACGCAGCCTCAGCGGTGGGCCAAACAATGGTGGCTAGTACTAGGACCACTCATGTGACCAGTACCACAAACAATGGTGTTACTCAGACTGTAGTAGAAGTAGAAAAGCAAAAATCCGCACCCATTATAATAGAACAGGAAATGAATGCTCCCCCGCCACTGCCTAAGTCCACACCACCGCCCACGGTGCCACGCAAAGTGTATCGCCAGGATTTGGTGGTGAATATGGAGGATGCCAGAGGAGCTCCCACCACTGTAGCAGCTAATACACCCACCAAATTGATTATAGACACGCGACACAGTCGTTCCACACAAAATCTATCGAGTGGCAACAGCAGTGGCAGCTCCACGCCCACGGCCCAAAAACTAGAAGCTCCCTCGTACGATTCCACTAACGGCAATGACTACAAACGTTCCTTAAGTGCTCCGCGCAGATCTAGTGATTGGCGCAAAGATGAGAAGAGTGAGAAAAGCGTACGTGATAAAATTGCCATGTTTTCCCATGATGAGGCCACATCAACCGGGGAAGTCATTAGCAAACCTTTACATTTTTCCAGATCTATGAATCCAGCAAAACCTTTAAACTTAAGCACCGAAAATCTGTTAGACTCCTCCTCCTCCTCTACACCACGTTATTCTCATGCCAGCAATTTGCATAAAACTCGTGCCATGAGTGTTGAGAATTTGAATGACGTCTCGCGGCATTATCAACTAACAAAGCAGCTGCCTACTCATCAAGGCTATTCCGATTCCATGCATTCCCTGAACACCTTGGCCAACGACTACAATCAAAATTATGCCTCTCTGCCCAGACGTCATGCTTCGTCGCAGCATTTGGATCGTCGCATAAGTTTTTCGGGCCAACCGGCCTTTGTGCCCGATGAGGCATCACGCAAAGCTGCCATTACCAATATATTGGAGCAGAGGCGCCGTAGTCTGTCGAAACTAAGAGGTTTGGTCATACCCGAAAGGCCTCATATTCCCATTTCCACGTTGGAGCCCATTTTGGATTTGCCAGAAATCAAAAGTCGTGATGGTGATCAAATAAAAACTTCTGGAAATTCTTCCTCTACCGATTCCACCGACAGCGGTGTGGGCTCTTTAACACGCTCTTATTTAACAGTGCCACGGCCCGCCAAAAGAACAGACTTGGGTGTCACCAACAACTCCAGCCATTTGAATACGGCTTTGCGGCCTTTGAACATCAGCACACACACTAATTCGGTTAATATCGCCAACAACAGGGGTTATCTCAGCCAAACACCAAATCATCGTCACTTTGTTCAACAGCAAGTTCCACTAGTGGCCCAACGGCGTTTGGATACACTGAACACAGTGCCACCTGCCAAACCACCCAGAACCTCTTTGGCCGCTACACCCACTAGACAGTTCCTGCATGAAGAAAGTGATTCGTGTGATTCCGTGTTCTCGTCACGTATCTCCTCTCCTCCCATGTCCCCCTGTGTACCCCAGGTGCCGGAGAAGTTCGCCTTGACACGCACACTATCCTCGGAAACCAATACATCTATAGCCAGCTCTACCACCTCCACATTGACTTCAGGCTCCGGCTCCCAGGCCAGCTGTTCTTCTGTGGGCAGTACTCCCACCGTAGATCTAAGTCGAAGAGTTTTGAAATCGGGCTCCAATGATTCGGCCACCAACCGTAAAAATATTTTGGCTTCTGCCAAATGTCGCAATGGCCGTGGCGATACTTCAGCCCTAATGCGCAATCGCGGCTACGATGATGAGGACAGCACAGATGGTTATGACGAGGAAGAGGTGAGAAGACATCACAAAAGCAAACCCCGCTCCTCCATAGTGTCTACCAGCAGCAGTTCTTTGATTACCCTACCCTCAAAGGCCGCTTCTCCCACAGCTCCCATTAACTACAAACTAGTGAACAAAGGCGATCAAAGTTTGGTGGACAAAGTCATCAATGTGGCAGCTTATGTAGAGATTACCTCCGATACCGATGACAGCAGTCGCCGATCAGCCGACAGCAGCTCCCCTTTGAAGCTAAGTGCCATGTTTATCGATGAGGAACGCAAGCAAAGCTTTAAAGCTGATCCCACACAAAAAGCTTGCACGAAACCCAAAATCCAAAATATAGTGCCAGCTAAAGTAGTTGCCCCCATCAGCTCACAACCTGTACAACCCCTCAGTCCCCAAAGAGCCGTTGAGGCACCCTCACCCAAGAAATCCAACGAAACTAACGAACTATCCCAGTGGATGCATGTGGAAGTGGCCAAAGTCAAGGTATTGCACAAAGCCAACGAACGATCCCTGAAGCCGGTAAGAGAGAAATTCGAGAGCAACAGCAGCACAAAAACCACATACACTAGTTTAAGCAGCAAGACCACCCCGAAAATCAGCACGGCCGAGATAAGAGAGAAGTTCGAACGCACGGCAGCTTTAGCACAAAACAATAACGTTTCGAACACGGTGTCCTCAGCCAGCCTGCTGAATGTCAAGTCACAAATCAAGGGCAACAACAACTATCATGAGAGATTTTCCTCTTTGGATTCGATAGCCTCGTCGTCTTCGGGCGTTAGCTCAACCACACAAAATGTGTCCTCGACTCAAGAGAATACTACCGAATTCGGTAGCTTCTCTTCGCTTGGCAGCAATCAGAGTTTGATTACTGCTCAAGATGTACAACAAATAATCGAAGAAGCCGATCCTCCTTTGAAAACAGCCGAAGCCTTTATTATTGTCTTGCAAAGAGATACGCCAGAATCTAGCATAGGCATTACCTTGGCGGGGGGATCCGACTACGAAGCCAAGGAAATAACGGTGAGTAGGATATTTGATTTGATTTTTTTCTATTCACAAGATTTTCTTTTCTTTTTCTTTTAGATTCACAAAATTTTAGCAAATACCCCAGCGGCTAAGGACGGCCGTTTGAAGAAGGGTGATCGCATATTGGCTGTTAATGGCATGAGTATGCGCGGCTTGACACACAGAGAGTCAATCACGGTGCTTAAGGTATTTATTTTCAATTTTTATAATGATTTAACGGTTGGGACAAATTCCATAGTTGATTGTATCGGGCAAGGATTTGATCATTCTTTTTTTCGCCAAATTAAGTGGTGATTTCATTAGGGTAGTCTGGATACTTGGGCTTTTAATTTGAATGATACATGAAGAGATTTTTATTTAATTCCACCGACTAGAAATGTGAAGAAGTAACAGTTTAAATATTTCCGTCAAGGAAAAATTATGTCTTTTGGAAGAAAGATGTAATTAATTACCGGGGAAAAGGTTTTATTTTTTATTTCTGCTGGGGCCTTCATTCGGAGTAGGATCACCAATCATCATGAGCTGTAAATGTACATATAAAGAGAGAATTATTTTATGGCCTAGTTATATATGGCAGGAAAGATATTCGCCGCGAGTTTATTCCAGACATGACCAGTGCGGTCAAAGAATGAGTTCTTTTTGCAATGTGTGAAGAGGGTTCATTGGCAAATACACAACTAACGGATATGATCGTAATGAAGAACGCAGTGAGCCAAGAAAATTGTACATTTTGGGAAAGAGATTCCTGATTTTATTAAAACTCGTCCCATTTTAGCAACAATAGCAGAATGGAACAGGCACTGCCATGAGTCAAATATTAAAATATTATTTAGGCAATTAAATTAGCCACCCTATTATCTCCAATGAGGTACCCTATTATATCCAATAGTTACTTTAAAATTGACTTTGAAGCGCCGGTTCATACATGGGAGCTGTATACCAGTTTCGATCTTATATAAACGATATAAGTCACTACTTGAATGTAAACTGATCTCGGTCCATCTAACATCACACTAATTTCTCTAGCCAGTAGCATTCATCAATGTTTAAAACACTAGTTTAAGAGATCAAAAATCTGGTCTAGACATCAAATGTATTTTTTATGTCACATTAAAGATTTAGAAGCATGATCGGGCACGCATTGTTTTTTATAGAGTGATACAAGTTTAAATCATAATAAAATATAGTAATATATTTTTGATATTAATAAACAAATGTTTGTTGGATAGAACATTTTATGACATTAATGTTTAAATATGATTTCGGCCATGCGGCCGCCACGGCTGGTGCGTACAAGGCGCAATCTGGAACACAAATTAAAGTACACAAGTGACTTTACATAACTCCTAAGAAAATAACCCAATGGGGTTAAATCACATGATCTTGGGGGCCAATTATTGGGCCATTTCGTGAAATTATTTTTTCGTCAAAAGTTTCCTTGAGTAAATCAATTGTAACGCCCGGTGTGTGGCATGTGGCTTCATATCAGCAAGATTAATGCCAGCTAATTGAGGTACGGATAAAACTTAGAATCATGTTCCTACACCGTTCACCATTGACAGTAACATTCTGACCATCATCGTTTTTGAAGACATATGGGCCAATGACTCCGCCAACCATAAAGCGCACCAAACAGTAATTTTCTGTGGATGTAATGGTGTTTCCACAAAAGCTTGTGAATTCTCCCCACTCCAAATGCGACAATTTTGCTTATTTACGTACCCATTCAACCTAAATGGGCTTCATCGGAAAATAAAATTTTGAATGGACGAAGTGCACGATAAGTTTGACGAACAGAACCATTATTTTGATTAAAAATTTCCACAATTCGCACGCGTTGCTCTGGAGTAAGTCAATCCATAATGAAATGTCAAAACAAACTAAATAAAAAGCAACGATCATCTGTTAAATGGGTGGTCACATAAAGCAGTGATGCCAAGTCAAAGTTGTATCACTCTAAAACACCCGATATAAAGAATAAACAATTTTAATTGTTACAAAAACAAAACAAAAGCAAATAATTTAAATATAAAATGTAGGGTAATATTAATTATTATTATTATCATTTCTATTATAGAAAACGATCTTAAAAAGAAAGTAGCGATCTTTATACACAGACAGCCTTACACAAACATTTTGAATTTGAAGTATTTCCTTATAAAACGTCAACAACTTGAAAGTTATATAATTATGAAGTCTAAAACACTATTTTACATTCGCAAATATGACGCCATTTTTATAAGAAGTGTTGACAAAAAAATAATTATTCGTTTAATCGTCAAAATCTGTTGGAACTATTTTTTACTCTAAATCAAACAATTTCGTTTGCTCGAACATAAACGAAAGAAAATTGTTCGAAAGTTTAAAGAGTTCGTATTCGAATGAAAACACTAGTTAGGGACTCCTGATTTTCTCAGGCTGTAAAGTAGGATGTGGCGATTCGTGTGCAGGTTATTTAAATGATCTGCGAAAGTCCTTGTTTTAGTTAACGAAACTGGAATTGGTGGTTGCTGATCTCACCGAAGCCAATTTTAGTTTTAATTATAAATTTTCAATCGTGAAAAAATTCCCAGTTAATAATTTCACGCTAAACTAAATTTTCCCTGATCGTTCAATAGTTTTTTTCTTTCACTTTTTCCTTTAATAAAATAAAATAATTTATTTTGCACCATCGGTCTTCTCTCTTTTGCGGACTCGTGTTGTATTTGTAACAAGAAACATGATCGATTAGTTCGCTGCCTATCGATACTGAGCTTTTGTAAAGCCGTCGATTAAAGCAAAAAAAGTTAGTCCGCAGCCTAGACTATATGACGGACACTGTTAATCAACAAATCCTTTTCAGTAATTGACTTAATGAACGGCATGTGAACGGCTCGCGCTCACACTTTTTTTTTTGCTTAAATATTCTTCGAATAGTTTTTTCATATCTGGATTTTTTTTTTCTTATTTCTTACACAGTTTTCTTAACGTTATAAAATCAGTGTTTCAAAATTTGTTATATTTCATTATTTCTTTTCAGACTCCCCGTCCTGAGGTTGTCTTAGTGGTAACACGCTCCGAATCGGTAGTGATGAAACCGTTAAGCAAAAAACGTTCCTCTTTGGGTTCACTTTCCAGTCTCAATGAAAAACCCTGTGAGATTGATTACGAAAAGAAGCGTAACTATCACAAGGCTTCACGCTCTTTAGATCTCGATCTAGACGTTATATCTAGTGAAGATCCAACGACTACTACCAGCCCCTCCAAAGGCAGTTCGACTGCCAACACACCATCCAGCACTAGTTCGAGTAGTCGCAGCAGTCCACAGCCATTGACAACGGAAACTGCTACCTTGGCCAGTATTAGAGCTAGACGGCAATTGTCTAGACCGGATGTTAGCAAAATATCTACCAGTGAATTATTGGAGAGAGCACAAGAGACGCGCAATGCTTTGCAAGCAGAAATTAGAGCACAGGGTAAGTGGTGGAAATATATAGTTCTAAAGAGAAAACAGGTGATATGAAAGAGAATAATTAAAAAAACAGGAGCGAGAAGTGCCACTTCCTTTTTGCCATCGCGGACGAATTCTTAATATTTTTTATTTGATTTATTTCTATTATTCCATTTTATTTATTTAATAAAACTTGGTGATATCTTTTAGAAGAATCGGCTCCAAATGGTGCTCGCTGTGTGGAAATTGTCAAGGACAGCTGTGGCTTAGGTTTTTCAATTGAAGGTGGATTCGACTCCCCTCTAGGCAATAGACCATTAATAGTTAAAAAGGTTTTCATGGGTAAGTTTTCAAACTTAATTAAATCAAAATCTTTAACAAATCCCTGAATATGTTCAAAGCAAGTGAAATGTTATTTCTTATACTATTTTTGCTTCAGGTGGAGCTGCCCAAAAAAGTGGCCAAGTGCGCAACGGCGATGAGATTCTAAGCATTAACGGCAGTTCAACTGCCAAAATGACACGTGTGGATGCTTGGAATTATATGAAGCAATTGCCTTTAGGTCCTGTTAAAATAATATTTGCTTAAATACGATCTTTTTTTTAATTATAATTTAAAATATAATTTAGCTGTTAAATTTAATTTTATTATTTTATAATCTATTTTAAAGGAGAAAAGAATTACTTCGAAAGTAATTCAAAGACAAACTTTATAAATGTTTTAAAAAATTATTACAAAAAGATCTTGCCATTGAAAAAAAAAACTTTCAAAATTTTCTCATCAATCCTAGAAATATATTTAAAAATGAATATAAGTTTTGTTTAATTTTAACAAAAAAAGAAAGAAATTGCTGAATTCATATATTTAAAGAAGTATTTTTTAAATTTCTTATGAACGGCATTTAATTTAAAAATCTCTTTTTTTAAGTTTTATTAACAAAATGTGTGCAATGTTTTTTTACTGTTAATTTTTTCCCCTATTTTCTTTTGTACTTAAAAAATTATAAACTCCAAAATTGCTGTAAAAAACCTTAAAAAATTATATATTTTAAATGCTTTAGTTGAAAATCTTTTTAGATTCGTGTTGAAAATTATATCTAACGTGAAGTTTTCTATTTGCTCGAAAGCGAATTGTGTTTCTTTTTTCTTCAATCATTTTATTTTATCACTTTTAATTGAAAATATTAAATATAATGTTTTCAATAAAAAAAAGTGTTTAATATATATGTATTTATTTTTTAAATAAAAATAATTTTATTTTTATATGGTACATATATTTGGAACTATTAATATGTTTGCCTAAAGCTCGTATGAAAATAAAATTTTGAAAGGAATATTTGTAAATAAAAAAATATATTTAAGTCACAGTTAAAACAATCAAAATTTTCTTCTAAATACTAAACAAATAAAAAGATCTTCTTAAGCTAAAATATTTAGAATTGTGTCTTAAATAATATTTTAAAATTTCCTGCTGTTATTTTTTTCATTATTATTATTATTGAAATAATTTTAAAACTAAATCTTAAAAATTTTTTTGTTTTGTTTCCAAATTTGTGTAAAATTTATTTTGAATAATTTTTCTTCTTTAAAACTTTTTTATTATTAATATAATATTATATAAAGGGATGACTTTTCATTAAAAATATTTGTTGCAAATATTTGGAGAAAAAGAAATATGTGTCTGACATTTAAAACAATTATTGGTATTTAATATATTTTTTTTTGTAAATTAATGCTTTAGTTTATCAATATTTTTAAGCGCCATAATTATGTTTTGGGCATATTTTTGGGGATTTTTCGGCACTACCAACTCTGTGTAACAGCAGGCATGCGATGCCACAAGTGGCTTGGCATTAACGCTTAGTGTTGGCTTCCCCAAAAACGCCTTTTCTTAATAATTTCTCTTTTAAACTTTATTAATCATTAACCATTTACTTTAAAAAAAGAAGTGCTTTAACTTTGCATTTATTATTTAAACTGCGCGAAAATAAGCAAACTTTCTAACAAAATGTGTATATTTTTCATTAATTATATTTTTATGCAGTGTTTTTTCTCACAACGTTTTATTTTTATGTTGAATAAAATACAAACAAACGACATTCATAAATAACTTTATGAAATATATTAATAACATGTATACAAGTAAAATATAACAAATAATATTTAAAACAAACATATCAAATATCATAAATATAAACAAGTTATTTTATATATACCCTATTAAAAAATAAATATATATGAATTTTAAAAAAATATCTAATACTATAATAATTTTGTCAAGGAAATTAACATTAATAATGTCAAAGGTATGCTGTTGAATTTCTACGATTTTGTGGTTCGTTTCCAACCTATTTGAGTGACCTCCGTTCAACATTACAGGAAATATAGCGATGCGAAACGTTAGGCAAACACTTTAACTACCACCGCGATTATAGCCACAGAAATAGTTTTTAATTAAAACAAAGTTATACTAGTGGTAGCTAAAGACCCCATCTACCATCCGGTAAAGTTTCGTGAGAAAATATCAAATAGTTTTAGAGATATAGAGTTTGAAACTTTATTTACATTCTGCAAATAATCAACAACTTTTTCAAAAACGTAATTTACAGTTTTATGAATATCTCCGAAGTTTTTAAAGTTAGAGACTTGTAGTTTTCTCAGATTGTAGAATGGGGTGTGGCAGTTCGAATGCAACTTCTTTGAATAAACTGCGTTCACTACAACGGGAGATATAGAGCTTCAAAGTATTGTTAGCTGATTTTGACTGACAAAACGCTCACTCAGGCGGGCCAAAGGTTGTTCACATTGTAGCCACTTTTCATATCTATCATATGAAGAAACATTTATTCAAATATCTCCAGCCGTTCATGAGATATAACAATTTAAAAAAATTGTGTTCACAAAATCCACCTGCTACACGATTATGTTGGCCTGGTGTTTCACAAAATTTCACTTTTTAGCAAAAATTTGGGCAAAATGCGGTGTTTACGGTTTGCTTAATAACTCTGTTGCGCTTTAAGATAATAAAATGAAATTTGGTAGGTCGATAGAAAAAATCATTGGGAATAATTTGGAACAAAAATGAATTTGCCACGCCCACAAATTTTATACTAAAGTGGGCGGGAATTTTGAAAAACTAATATTTTTATATTTAAATTGAAATTTAAATAATAAAAATTTATCAGTGTTGTAGCTAGACTTTAGCTCTATCATCCAGTAAAAGTTTCATTAAAATCTACCGAAGGGTTGCAGAGATATAAGGAATAGAACTTGGGACGAATCATGCGATTTTGTCCACGGAAGTGCTTGAGAATTTTGTGAATATCTCAGCTGTTTCAAAGGCTAGCGCCACATAATTTGTTGGGATGGTAGACTACAATTTTGTGGTTCGTTTCCAACTTATTTGAGTGACCTCCGTTCAACATTACAGGAAATATAGCGATGCGAAACGTTAGGCAAACACTTTAACTACCACCGCGATTATAGCCACAGAAATAGTTTTTAATTAAAACAAAGTTATACTAGTGGTAGCTAAAGACCCCATCTACCATCCGGTAAAGTTTCGTGAGAAAATATCAAATAGTTTTAGAGATATAGAGTTTGAAACTTTATTTACATTCTGCAAATAATCAACAACTTTTTCAAAAACGTAATTTACAGTTTTATGAATATCTCCGAAGTTTTTAAAGTTAGAGACTTGTAGTTTTCTCAGATTGTAGAATGGGGTGTGGCAGTTCGAATGCAACTTCTTTGAATAAACTGCGTTCACTACAACGGGAGATATAGAGCTTCAAAGTATTGTTAGCTGATTTTGACTGACAAAACGCTCACTCAGGCGGGCCAAAGGTTGTTCACATTGTAGCCACTTTTCATATCTATCATATGAAGAAACATTTATTCAAATATCTCCAGCCGTTCATGAGATATAACAATTTAAAAAAATTGTGTTCACAAAATCCACCTGCTACACGATTATGTTGGCCTGGTGTTTCACAAAATTTCACTTTTTAGCAAAAATTTGGGCAAAATGCGGTGTTAACGGTTTGCTTAATAACTCCGTTGCGCTTTAAGATAATAAAATGAAATTTGGTAGGTCGATAGCAAAAATCATTGGGAATAATTTGGAACAAAAATGAATTTGCCACGCCCACAAATTTTATACTAAAGTGGGCGGGAATTTTGAAAAACTAATATTTTTATATTTAAATTGAAATTTAAATAATAAAAATTTATCAGTGTTGTAGCTAGACTTTAGCTCTATCATCCAGTAAAAGTTTCATTAAAATCTACCGAAGGGTTGCAGAGATATAAGGAATAGAACTTGGGACGAATCATGCGATTTTGTCCACGGAAGTGCTTGAGAATTTTGTGAATATCTCAGCTGTTTCAAAGGCTAGCGCCACATAATTTGTTGGGATGGTAGACTACAAATTTGTGGTTCGTTTCCAACTTATTTGAGTGACCTCCGTTCAACATTACAGGAAATATAGCGATGCGAAACGTTAGGCAAACACTTTAACTACCACCGCGATTATAGCCACAGAAATAGTTTTTAATTAAAACAAAGTTATACTAGTGGTAGCTAAAGACCCCATCTACCATCCGGTAAAGTTTCGTGAGAAAATATCAAATAGTTTTAGAGATATAGAGTTTGAAACTTTATTTACATTCTGCAAATAATCAACTTTTTCAAAAACGTAATTTACAGTTTTATGAATATCTCCGAAGTTTTTAAAGTTAGAGACTTGTAGTTTTCTCAGATTGTAGAATGGGGTGTGGCAGTTCGAATGCAACTTCTTTGAATAAACTGCGTTCACTACAACGGGAGATATAGAGCTTCAAAGTATTGTTAGCTGATTTTGACTGACAAAACGCTCACTCAGGCGGGCCAAAGGTTGTTCACATTGTAGCCACTTTTCATATCTATCATATGAAGAAACATTTATTCAAATATCTCCAGCCGTTCATGAGATATAACAATTTAAAAAAATTGTGTTCACAAAATCCACCTGCTACACGATTATGTTGGCCTGGTGTTTCACAAAATTTCACTTTTTAGCAAAAATTTGGGCAAAATGCGGTGTTAACGGTTTGCTTAATAACTCCGTTGCGCTTTAAGATAATAAAATGAAATTTGGTAGGTCGATAGCAAAAATCATTGGGAATAATTTGGAACAAAAATGAATTTGCCACGCCCACAAATTTTATACTAAAGTGGGCGGGAATTTTGAAAAACTAATATTTTTATATTTAAATTGAAATTTAAATAATAAAAATTTATCAGTGTTGTAGCTAGACTTTAGCTCTATCATCCAGTAAAAGTTTCATTAAAATCTACCGAAGGGTTGCAGAGATATAAGGAATAGAACTTGGGACGAATCATGCGATTTTGTCCACGGAAGTGCTTGAGAATTTTGTGAATATCTCAGCTGTTTCAAAGGCTAGCGCCACATAATTTGTTGGGATGGTAGACTACAATTTTGTGGTTCGTTTCCAACTTATTTGAGTGACCTCCGTTCAACATTACAGGAAATATAGCGATGCGAAACGTTAGGCAAACACTTTAACTACCACCGCGATTATAGCCACAGAAATAGTTTTTAATTAAAACAAAGTTATACTAGTGGTAGCTAAAGACCCCATCTACCATCCGGTAAAGTTTCGTGAGAAAATATCAAATAGTTTTAGAGATATAGAGTTTGAAACTTTATTTACATTCTGCAAATAATCAACAACTTTTTCAAAAACGTAATTTACAGTTTTATGAATATCTCCGAAGTTTTTAAAGTTAGAGACTTGTAGTTTTCTCAGATTGTAGAATGGGGTGTGGCAGTTCGAATGCAACTTCTTTGAATAAACTGCGTTCACTACAACGGGAGATATAGAGCTTCAAAGTATTGTTAGCTGATTTTGACTGACAAAACGCTCACTCAGGCGGGCCAAAGGTTGTTCACATTGTAGCCACTTTTCATATCTATCATATGAAGAAACATTTATTCAAATATCTCCAGCCGTTCATGAGATATAACAATTTAAAAAAATTGTGTTCACAAAATCCACCTGCTACACGATTATGTTGGCCTGGTGTTTCACAAAATTTCACTTTTTAGCAAAAATTTGGGCAAAATGCGGTGTTAACGGTTTGCTTAATAACTCCGTTGCGCTTTAAGATAATAAAATGAAATTTGGTAGGTCGATAGCAAAAATCATTGGGAATAATTTGGAACAAAAATGAATTTGCCACGCCCACAAATTTTATACTAAAGTGGGCGGGAATTTTGAAAAACTAATATTTTTATATTTAAATTGAAATTTAAATAATAAAAATTTATCAGTGTTGTAGCTAGACTTTAGCTCTATCATCCAGTAAAAGTTTCATTAAAATCTACCGAAGGGTTGCAGAGATATAAGGAATAGAACTTGGGACGAATCATGCGATTTTGTCCACGGAAGTGCTTGAGAATTTTGTGAATATCTCAGCTGTTTCAAAGGCTAGCGCCACATAATTTGTTGGGATGGTAGACTACAAATTTGTGGTTCGTTTCCAACTTATTTGAGTGACCTCCGTTCAACATTACAGGAAATATAGCGATGCGAAACGTTAGGCAAACACTTTAACTACCACCGCGATTATAGCCACAGAAATAGTTTTTAATTAAAACAAAGTTATACTAGTGGTAGCTAAAGACCCCATCTACCATCCGGTAAAGTTTCGTGAGAAAATATCAAATAGTTTTAGAGATATAGAGTTTGAAACTTTATTTACATTCTGCAAATAATCAACTTTTTCAAAAACGTAATTTACAGTTTTATGAATATCTCCGAAGTTTTTAAAGTTAGAGACTTGTAGTTTTCTCAGATTGTAGAATGGGGTGTGGCAGTTCGAATGCAACTTCTTTGAATAAACTGCGTTCACTACAACGGGAGATATAGAGCTTCAAAGTATTGTTAGCTGATTTTGACTGACAAAACGCTCACTCAGGCGGGCCAAAGGTTGTTCACATTGTAGCCACTTTTCATATCTATCATATGAAGAAACATTTATTCAAATATCTCCAGCCGTTCATGAGATATAACAATTTAAAAAAATTGTGTTCACAAAATCCACCTGCTACACGATTATGTTGGCCTGGTGTTTCACAAAATTTCACTTTTTAGCAAAAATTTGGGCAAAATGCGGTGTTAACGGTTTGCTTAATAACTCCGTTGCGCTTTAAGATAATAAAATGAAATTTGGTAGGTCGATAGCAAAAATCATTGGGAATAATTTGGAACAAAAATGAATTTGCCACGCCCACAAATTTTATACTAAAGTGGGCGGGAATTTTGAAAAACTAATATTTTTATATTTAAATTGAAATTTAAATAATAAAAATTTATCAGTGTTGTAGCTAGACTTTAGCTCTATCATCCAGTAAAAGTTTCATTAAAATCTACCGAAGGGTTGCAGAGATATAAGGAATAGAACTTGGGACGAATCATGCGATTTTGTCCACGGAAGTGCTTGAGAATTTTGTGAATATCTCAGCTGTTTCAAAGGCTAGCGCCACATAATTTGTTGGGATGGTAGACTACAATTTTGTGGTTCGTTTCCAACTTATTTGAGTGACCTCTGTTCAACATTACAGGAAATATAGCGATGCGAAACGTTAGGCAAACACTTTAACTACCACCGCGATTATAGCCACAGAAATAGTTTTTAATTAAAACAAAGTTATACTAGTGGTAGCTAAAGACCCCATCTACCATCCGGTAAAGTTTCGTGAGAAAATATCAAATAGTTTTAGAGATATAGAGTTTGAAACTTTATTTACATTCTGCAAATAATCAACAACTTTTTCAAAAACGTAATTTACAGTTTTATGAATATCTCCGAAGTTTTTAAAGTTAGAGACTTGTAGTTTTCTCAGATTGTAGAATGGGGTGTGGCAGTTCGTATGCAACTTCTTTGAATAAACTGCGTTCACTACAACGGGAGATATAGAGCTTCAAAGTATTGTTAGCTGATTTTGACTGACAAAACGCTCACTCAGGCGGGCCAAAGGTTGTTCACATTGTAGCCACTTTTCATATCTATCATATGAAGAAACATTTATTCAAATATCTCCAGCCGTTCATGAGTTATAACAATTTTAAAAAATTGTGTTCACAAAATCCACCTGCTACACGATTATGTTGGCCTGGTGTTTCACAAAATTTCACTTTTTAGCAAGAATTTGGGCAAAATGCGGTGTTTACGGTTTGCTTAATAACTCTGTTGCGCTTTAAGATAATAAAATGAAATTTGGTAGGTCGATAGAAAAAATCATTGGGAATAATTTGGAACCAAAATCAATTTGCCACGCCCACAAATTTTATACTAAAGTGGGCGGGAATTTTGAAAAACTAATATTTTTATATTTAAATTGAAATTTAAATAATAAAAATTGATCAGTGTTGTAGCTAGACTTTAGCTCTATCATCCAGTAAAAGTTTCATTAAAATGTACCGAAGGGTTGCAGAGATATAAGGAATAGAACTTGGGACGAATCATGCGATTTTGTCCACGGAAGTGCTTGAGAATTTTGTGAATATCTTAGCTGTTTCAAAGGCTAGCGCCACACAATTTGTTGGGATGGTAGACTACAATTTTGTGGTTCGTTTCCAACTTATTTGAGTGACCTCCGTTCAACATTACAGGAAATATAGCGATGCGAAACGTTAGGCAAACACTTTAACTACCACCGCGATTATAGCCACAGAAATAGTTTTTAATTAAAACAAAGTTATACTAGTGGTAGCTAAAGACCCCATCTACCATCCGGTAAAGTTTCGTGAGAAAATATCAAATAGTTTTAGAGATATAGAGTTTGAAACTTTATTTACATTCTGCAAATAATCAACAACTTTTTCAAAAACGTAATTTACAGTTTTATGAATATCTCCGAAGTTTTTAAAGTTAGAGACTTGTAGTTTTCTCAGATTGTAGAATGGGGTGTGGCAGTTCGTATGCAACTTCTTTGAATAAACTGCGTTCACTACAACGGGAGATATAGAGCTTCAAAGTATTGTTAGCTGATTTTGACTGACAAAACGCTCACTCAGGCGGGCCAAAGGTTGTTCACATTGTAGCCACTTTTCATATCTATCATATGAAGAAACATTTATTCAAATATCTCCAGCCGTTCATGAGTTATAACAATTTAAAAAAATTGTGTTCACAAAATCCACCTGCTACACGATTATGTTGGCCTGGTGTTTCACAAAATTTCACTTTTTAGCAAGAATTTGGGCAAAATGCGGTGTTTACGGTTTGCTTAATAACTCTGTTGCGCTTTAAGATAATAAAATGAAATTTGGTAGGTCGATAGAAAAAATCATTGGGAATAATTTGGAACCAAAATCAATTTGCCACGCCCACAAATTTTATACTAAAGTGGGCGGGAATTTTGAAAAACTAATATTTTTATATTTAAATTGAAATTTAAATAATAAAAATTGATCAGTGTTGTAGCTAGACTTTAGCTCTATCATCCAGTAAAAGTTTCATTAAAATGTACCGAAGGGTTGCAGAGATATAAGGAATAGAACTTGGGACGAATCATGCGATTTTGTCCACGGAAGTGCTTGAGAATTTTGTGAATATCTTAGCTGTTTCAAAGGCTAGCGCCACACAATTTGTTGGGATGGTAGACTACAATTTTGTGGTTCGTTTCCAACTTATTTGAGTGACCTCCGTTCAACATTACAGGAAATATAGCGATGCGAAACGTTAGGCAAACACTTTAACTACTACCGCGATTATAGCCACAGAAATAGTTTTTACTTAAAACAAAGTTATACTAGTGGTAGCTAAAGACCCCATCTACCATCCGGTAAAGTTTCGTGAGAAAATATCAAATAGTTTTAGAGATATAGAGTTTGAAACTTTATTTACATTCTGCAAATAATCAACAACTTTTTCAAAAACGTAATTTACAGTTTTATGAATATCTCCGAAGTTTTTAAAGTTAGAGACTTGTAGTTTTCTCAGATTGTAGAATGGGGTGTGGCAGTTCGTATGCAACTTCTTTGAATAAACTGCGTTCACTACAACGGGAGATATAGAGCTTCAAAGTATTGTTAGCTGATTTTGACTGACAAAACGCTCACTCAGGCGGGCCAAAGGTTGTTCACATTGTAGCCACTTTTCATATCTATCATATGAAGAAACATTTATTCAAATATCTCCAGCCGTTCATGAGTTATAACAATTTAAAAAAATTGTGTTCACAAAATCCACCTGCTACACGATTATGTTGGCCTGGTGTTTCACAAAATTTCACTTTTTAGCAAAAATTTGGGCAAAATGCGGTGTTTACGGTTTGCTTAATAACTCTGTTGCGCTTTAAGATAATAAAATGAAATTTGGTAGGTCGATAGAAAAAATCATTGGGAATAATTTGGAACAAAAATGAATTTGCCACGCCCACAAATTTTATACTAAAGTGGGCGGGAATTTTGAAAAACTAATATTTTTACATTTAAATTGAAATTTAAATAATAAAAATTTATCAGTGTTGTAGCTAGACTTTAGCTCTATCATCCAGTAAAAGTTTCATTAAAATCTACCGAAGGGTTGCAGAGATATAAGGAATAGAACTTGGGACGAATCATGCGATTTTGTCCACGGAAGTGCTTGAGAATTTTGTGAATATCTCCGCTGTTTCAAAGGCTAGCGCCACACAATTTGTTGGGATGGTAGACTACAATTTTGTGGTTCGTTTCCAACTTATTTGAGTGACCTCCGTTCAACATTACAGGAAATATAGCGATGCGAAACGTTAGGCAAACACTTTAACTACCACCGCGATTATAGCCACAGAAATAGTTTTTAATTAAAACAAAGTTATACTAGTGGTAGCTAAAGACCCCATCTACCATCCGGTAAAGTTTCGTGAGAAAATATCAAATAGTTTTAGAGATATAGAGTTTGAAACTTTATTTACATTCTGCAAATAATCAACAACTTTTTCAAAAACGTAATTTACAGTTTTATGAATATCTCCGAAGTTTTTAAAGTTAGAGACTTGTAGTTTTCTCAGATTGTAGAATGGGGTGTGGCAGTTCGTATGCAACTTCTTTGAATAAACTGCGTTCACTACAACGGGAGATATAGAGCTTCAAAGTATTGTTAGCTGATTTTGACTGACAAAACGCTCACTCAGGCGGGCCAAAGGTTGTTCACATTGTAGCCACTTTTCATATCTATCATATGAAGAAACATTTATTCAAATATCTCCAGCCGTTCATGAGTTATAACAATTTAAAAAAATTGTGTTCACAAAATCCACCTGCTACACGATTATGTTGGCCTGGTGTTTCACAAAATTTCACTTTTTAGCAAGAATTTGGGCAAAATGCGGTGTTTACGGTTTGCTTAATAACTCTGTTGCGCTTTAAGATAATAAAATGAAATTTGGTAGGTCGATAGAAAAAATCATTGGGAATAATTTGGAACCAAAATCAATTTGCCACGCCCACAAATTTTATACTAAAGTGGGCGGGAATTTTGAAAAACTAATATTTTTATATTTAAATTGAAATTTAAATAATAAAAATTTATCAGTGTTGTAGCTAGACTTTAGCTCTATCATCCAGTAAAAGTTTCATTAAAATGTACCGAAGGGTTGCAGAGATATAAGGAATAGAACTTGGGACGAATCATGCGATTTTGTCCACGGAAGTGCTTGAGAATTTTGTGAATATCTTAGCTGTTTCAAAGGCTAGCGCCACACAATTTGTTGGGATGGTAGACTACAATTTTGTGGTTCGTTTCCAACTTATTTGAGTGACCTCCGTTCAACATTACAGGAAATATAGCGATGCGAAACGTTAGGCAAACACTTTAACTACTACCGCGATTATAGCCACAGAAATAGTTTTTAATTAAAACAAAGTTATACTAGTGGTAGCTAAAGACCCCATCTACCATCCGGTAAAGTTTCGTGAGAAAATATCAAATAGTTTTAGAGATATAGAGTTTGAAACTTTATTTACATTCTGCAAATAATCAACAACTTTTTCAAAAACGTAATTTACAGTTTTATGAATATCTCCGAAGTTTTTAAAGTTAGAGACTTGTAGTTTTCTCAGATTGTAGAATGGGGTGTGGCAGTTCGTATGCAACTTCTTCGAATAAACTGCGTTCACTACAACGGGAGATATAGAGCTTCAAAGTATTGTTAGCTGATTTTGACTGACAAAACGCTCACTCAGGCGGGCCAAAGGTTGTTCACATTGTAGCCACTTTTCATATCTATCATATGAAGAAACATTTATTCAAATATCTCCAGCCGTTCATGAGATATAACAATTTAAAAAAATTGTGTTCACAAAATCCACCTGCTACACGATTATGTTGGCCTGGTGTTTCACAAAATTTCACTTTTTAGCAAAAATTTGGGCAAAATGCGGTGTTTACGGTTTGCTTAATAACTCTGTTGCGCTTTAAGATAATAAAATGAAATTTGGTAGGTCGATAGAAAAAATCATTGGGAATAATTTGGAACCAAAATCAATTTGCCACGCCCACAAATTTTATACTAAAGTGGGCGGGAATTTTGAAAAACTAATATTTTTATATTTAAATTGAAATTTAAATAATAAAAATTGATCAGTGTTGTAGCTAGACTTTAGCTCTATCATCCAGTAAAAGTTTCATTAAAATGTACCGAAGGGTTGCAGAGATATAAGGAATAGAACTTGGGACGAATCATGCGATTTTGTCCACGGAAGTGCTTGAGAATTTTGTGAATATCTCAGCTGTTTCAAAGGCTAGCGCCACACAATTTGTTGGGATGGTAGACTACAATTTTGTGGTTCGTTTCCAACTTATTTGAGTGACCTGCGTTTAACATTACAGGAAATATAGCGATGCGAAACGTTAGGCAAACACTTTAACTACCACCGCGATTAGAGCCAAAGAAATAGTTTTTAATTAAAGCAATAGATGGCGCTTTTTAACATGATTTCAAATACAACATACTATTTACGTCATGATTAGTAGTTTCGACGATTTTCTAAATGGTTATTGTTATATTTCCTGAATGTTTCATTTAAGAAACAAATTTTCTGCTATAATGGTTTTACAGCTCAGTTTCCATACCAATTTTAACATCAATTCAGCTAAGTAGTTGTTATCTTTGCTACGTCTGTTCAATAGAGTTGAATTGGCGTTATTACTAGATGTAGTTAATACGATTTGTGTTGCCGTAAGTAGCAACATGAAATTGTGTATATCTTTATTTACAATTTTTCATTTTTTGTTCGTTCAATTGAAAAGACTTGCTTTATCGTTTATTGCTGTATTTGAAAAGACATTTTCAAATAGAGTTTTTCAAAACTAAAATATTTTATATTAATTTTGTTGTTTTATAACTCGTATTTTCAAATACAACGTTACAGCAAGTCTTTTGAATTGAACAATTCTTGATTTGAGTTTAAAACTTTTAAATTTAATTTGTATGTTTCACTTTATATAGAATATATTTACAATCATTCAAAAACTTACAGAGAACAACAAAAAATAATTTGTTAACAGTTTTTATAAAAAATTCTTAGATTAAGTACTTATTAAGTGGGGAGAAGTGTTAATAAAATATTATGGTAAAAGTACACATTAAAAATAGCTTTTTACTTAACAATAACAATAATAATTTAAAATACAAATTTAAAAATAATTAAAGCTTAAACTATATAAGTATGTGTGTGTGTTAAAAGATCGGTGTTTAGTAAAATTAAGTCATGTTATTAAGTAAAACAGGTAAATAGCAAGTAAATCAACTCAAATGCGTTTTAAAAAGCTTTAGTAAATAAAATGCAGTAGAGAAAAGTTGAGTTAAAGCAAAAATGTCTGCCATTAAACAATATCTACATCTTCGATTTCATCTTTAATAGTGATGGGCAGTATTTGAGTCCAAGACGAATTGTTGTGCTGAGCATTAACACCATGTTGAGTCGTGGAGGCTTTTGCCGGTGTTGAAGATGTGGTTGAATGTACATTGGAGGATACTATAGCTGCAGAGGGATGATGTATGGTGGTGGATACTGTGGCAGGACTGGGCGAGGGCGGTTTTGTTAAAGCTATATTTCTTAAGGCCGCTGGGGGTGGACATGCTACTTTTGTTATTGTTATTTTGGGAGTGGCAGACATTAACTTAGCGGCCGCAGTGCTGGGTGCATTATTTGATCTGGCCGGACCTGTTTGATTTCGTAGGGACGTTTGTAAGAAACAATTTACCTTTTGCAGTTCCGATTCATTCAAATTGGCTATATTATTTATCAAACTTCGTGCTGTAGAAGAGTTAACTGTTAAAACAGTCTGTCTTATTTGTGTTTGTGAAGAAAGAGGGCTGCTGTAATTGTTATTGCATTGAGGGCTGGGCATGCTATTTGCATTTATATTCCCTTTTGGTTTGCTTGCCAATTTATTGTGCTCTATGTTGGGAAAATCGTTAGAATTTTCAAATACTTCTTCTAAAGTTTGATAGATTTTTCTTTTAAAAACAATTTTTTGTCTGGTATTCATGAGTGCCATGTCCGGTAGTAAAGCTTCCAGAAAGTGCACATCATTTTCATTGGCCGTTTGCGAAGGTTGTGTTAATTTCAAACGTTTGTTATCGAATGTTTCGGTTTCCAAATGCATGGGCGGTCTTTTGAAACCATTTTGCTGCAACATATGGACCACTCTACGTTC
The DNA here is from genome assembly GCA_963675445.1 of Linnaemya vulpina. Taxonomy (NCBI): domain Eukaryota; kingdom Metazoa; phylum Arthropoda; class Insecta; order Diptera; family Tachinidae; genus Linnaemya; species Linnaemya vulpina. Next base: position 74,107,737 of record OY776278.1, on the reverse strand, counting down.
GTTATCGGCCTGTGACAGACTGTCTTCAGAGATACGAAACTCATTTTCTGCTTCATTGCTGGTAGTAAATTCGGTATGAGGCTCGAAAATACTACTAGAATCAAAATCATTACTGCTGTTGTGGTTGTTGTTACTATTGTTGCGCAATAATTTTTGATAGTGCGTCTCTGCTTGTATGCGTATATCGGGATTTAAGGCTTCAAATGCCGATTTAATTTCAGCTGTATCATCTGCAAAGTCTTCTTCCTCCTCAGTTGGCTCCTCTGCTGCATCGTCTTCTTCATCGTTTGCATCATCTTCACCATTTTCTTCATCTTTCACATCTGCACTTCCGACTTCTTGAGTTTCATCATATTCGTCTTTTTTATCACGACCCTCCATCATGGGTTTAACCAGAAACGAAAGTTCCTTGTGCAAATAGTAGGGTTTAACCCTATTCGGACCACTGTGAGTCTTGTAAATGTTAATAGAGCGAGCAAAAGCAGCCCGAATGTTGCGCCAACGTTCTTTGCAAGATGCAACTAGAAAATGAAATGAAGCAAAAGATTGTAAAATATAATTATACAATATTGTATGTTTATAGTGTGTAATTTTCGTACAGGGTTGTGTTTAAATTGGGATTTGGGGGATTCCCACCACATTTTGATAATAATAGCAGGAAAAACTATAACTAGTACGAATACGCAGCCATAATTTAATGTGCTACTTTAAAGTTTGGTCAGCTGGTAAGAAAATTAGTTGTCACCAAAGCGATACATTGTATATTGAAACATTTGTGAAACCATCTAACATTTCTATATAAACATATACATATTTAAGAGCATCAAATTTTTGCATTTCGCTGCGCAAGATTTTCGAAATAAATTTGTACGTGTAAACAAAAACAGCTGCTGCCGAAAATATGTCAGGAGTTACTTAATTTCAACGGGTAATATTTTTCACTTGGTTATTTTTACATATTCTGTTTTACTTGTTTTTGTGCTATAAAAATGTAATTTAGTGTGATTTTTAAAAATTTTCGTTAGAAATGGCTACATGATAGATTTTAAAATAAATAATTTTAAAAGTAGAGAAGCTTATTTATAAAAGAAAAGTTGAGATTAAAAATTTTATAGGGGGTACTACTTTGCAAATAAAGTAGACTTTTTTAAAATTTACTTAGAAATGTCCTGCATTTGGCCAAGATATTGCAATATAAATAATTTTCCAAAATGGAAGTTTTTTTTTAAATATGAAAGAAATAAATGCATTGAAATTTTATATTGAAAATTGAAATTTAAAATTTCATAAGGGGTATCTGATTCTTAATAAGAAGTGGAGTAGTTTTTAAGCTACTTTTGATATATTAATTTCAACTTATCGAAAGTCAACTGTATTTATAATAACATTCATAATTTTCAGACTTTTCAAAGTAAAATGCACACTCGGCAACACTGCCGCCAACACAACACGGATACATATTGTCTCGTACATAATGTAAGTGTGATTCATTATCACATCACCAATTGCAATGAAGAAAATATAGAAGATAAAAGCAGCGTAAGAAACAAAATCTAAGTAATAATAAATATAAAGAAGACAAAATCATTAGAAGAAAAATAAAAAATTATTATAAAAACAAGTTTCTTTCTAAACAAAATTTTAAAAAAAAAATCCATCATTTATGATTATGCAAATAAATTAAAGAGCATTTAAATACTGAGAATTTGTTTCATACTCTTGCGACGGAATCTAAAGAGAGTAACGAAAACAAAGAGTTTTTTACACATTTTCTGATATCTTATGTATTGTATCCGTTTGATTTTTAGAAGAGGTGGGGAAGGAAGAGGGGATATAATCACATGTGTACATATCCATACATGTGTGGTGTTGGTTTTTTTTTATTTTTTTTTTGTTCTGCTTACCTGAATCATTGCATTCTCTGGCAATTTTACACCATGACTTATCCAAAATATGCTTTTTGGCATAATTGTGATGATTACGATCATACATCCAGGGGCATTTGCGTACTAATCGACATAGTTTTGCATTCGCCTGATACGCTATGGTACGCTGTTCAGCCCCAGCATCAGCTATTAAAACGGGTAGTATATTGATAGATGCTGCTGCTGCCGCATTTGCTATTGCATTGTTGTTGTTGATCGTTGCTGTTGTAGAGGATGTTGTGGTGCTGGATTGTATTGCAGTCGTTGAGGTATTATTTGTGGAAGATGTTGTTTGGATTTCATTGCTGTTGTTGCTGCTGACAGATGGCTCTCGTTTAGGTGGCATTTTTGTTCTCTTATTAGATGCTCTTTTTTTTTAATTTTAGAGTAGGCTCAAGTTGTCTCTCTTGTATCACAGTTTTTGTGTAGGTTTTTAAGTAGTTCTTTTAAGATTAAAGTTCGATTTTAAAGCTTATTATTTTATAAGTATTAAGGTGTGTATGTATTTTTATTTAGCTATTTTACATTTTTTTTACAAACGTCAATTAGTTTGTTTTTTTTTGCAGACTTCTTTTATATACAATTAAAATTTGTAATTTTGAGGCAACGATGAGTTTTACTGCAAATTCGTCATTATTGTTACAAATTTGTTTGCAGCAAACTTTTAAATTTCTAATCAATAATGCGTGATTAATCACGCATTACATTTGATAGGGATCAAAAGTTTAGCAGTCACAGAAGCAGAGTGACTTCTTATTTATTCGAACGCTGAGCGGTGTTATGTAGGTACATACATGTACTTTTTTACATACATACATATGTACATATATGAGTACCTATATATTTTTTACAATATTTCTGAATTTCTTAGTTGCATGTCTTTTCTGTTTTAATCTTTCAACAGTTTTTTTAATTCATACAATTTAGATCTATTTATGTATGTCGCAAATTTCATGCATGAATATTTTTAGTTGCCTTTTAATGTTTATTTGGGAACACATTTTCTTAACACATTAGAATTGTGGTACGTGTTCCATATCATCATAACGATTCATCATCACTGTACAACTAACAAAATATCTAATACAACACACACACACACATAAAATTCGGGGGGAAAAGTATTAAACAATAAAAAACACGTACTTTTTATGTATTTAACACTCCGCAAAAAAGAAATACCCACCACAAAACCCCAAAATTGTATCTCCGTATCATAGCAAAATGATAATGAAACTCTTTCATACCAACAACCCATACAATTCAATGGTTCGAATGTGATACACACACGAAGATACTATTAAGCTTTAATTCTTTCGTTTTAACAATTATTTTTCTTAATCATCATCTGTTACGTTTTAGTTGTTGTTAATTGAATTCATAAATGCCTGTTGAATGCTGTAGTTTATGAAATATATATCATTTGTGTGTGTAAATGTTGTCTCCCCTTCTCTTTTGATAACCAAAAACAAAACCAATTACATTAAAATGAAAGAAATTTATATGTAATAAGTCATACACTATATTGATCACTATGCTCTGATTTTGTTATTATATACATACATACATACATATTTACTATCTTCGTCTTGTTTTATTTTTCTTTCAAACACATCACACGGTAAAAAAAAATACATTAAAACAGAAACAAGAAAATTAGCAACGATAAAACAACACGCCACTTAAACTCGTACCTCTACTCCATGCGAGAGCCAAGAATTAACTAAAAATCGAAGTTGTTTTTGTTGGTTGTTAAATGAAAATCAAACAAAATAAAATTATTATATGAAATACATTTATTGTGTATGAAACCTTGCATAAAGCTCGTCACACTCTCCTCAACTAAACAAAAATCATCAACATCACACATTCTCTTATGAAATAAATATCAACTGTTGCTCTTCTAAGCAACGAAAAAAGTTTATTTCATGTTCGCTCTTAAGCAAAATGCTCACTGATAATTTTGTTACTACATTTGAGTACGGGTCAGGTCTGGAAAATACAGATTTCAAAATAATGCAAACCATACAACTTATAGCCATGATTCACTAGCGGATTTATCTCCCGTATATTCTTATAAATGAAATGAGACAAAACTGAAGGTTTGTCATACAATTTACAGAGAAATATAAGTGACAGACAGCTCGTGGTAGTCCAGCCAAAAGTTAAGATTGTAGGTATTACGAACTTTTTTGGATGTCCATATCCAAGTGGATATTTCTATATATCAAATCGTTTTACATAATAATACCCTCGTGGTTAGAGCTGAATTTTTTTATAATGCATCCCCTTCCTTCCGCGACAACAGACTTTTGATGTGATTTGTTTAACCTCATATAAATTTTTATTAAATAGAACTGGACTTACGCATTGGTTCTATACTCAATAATACCGATGTATTGCATCGGCGGTGTCCATGCACGTCAGGCATATATTTTCTGTTATACGTATGTGTAATAGTGGGATACATTTCCGATTCAATATACAATATATGTATATACCTATCTGTGTGATATACATGGTAAGAATATATAACATGTATATGTATACGAAATTCATGCCACGGGAACTCACCATGGGTTATTGGGACATCGCATATGGGCTTTCATGATAAAAGCTTAAAAGTTACCTTCAACCAACGAAACATACGAAAATCATGAACGTTGCCACCAATACATACCATATTATTTTCCATATTAGTTGCACTTTCCATCCCTGAGTGGAATGATATTTATAATATCTACGGCTAGTGCTACCGTTGCGCAACTAAAATAAATGTTTCCCAATTTTAGTGAGCTTTTGTAACCTCTTTCTATGAACTCTTCATAATTTTGCTGCAAGCCGACAACGGATGGCGTAATTATACTGTGAAGGAGAACTAGCCTCGAATATATGAAGCCTTTGATATGTGTTAGACGCAAAATTACGCCAGCTTCCAGAGAGCGGAAGAATGTTACATAGCTCATGTTCAAGTCTTACAAGTCAATGGTTAATCCACCTGAAATTTACTATTATTTTTATATTGATATTAAGAATACGAGTCTTCTACAGTATCTTATGGGATCATTTAAAATATACCAACGGTCATACTCTACACCACCAAGAGAAAAGTGATTGTTTTTCTTCTTCGTTTGTTATTCTCATTTACTGTGTTGTTGGTCATCAAAATGCTGTTGCTGCTTTTTGGTATGTTGTTGCTTTATATTGGTGTTTAATCATCATCGATGAAATGTTTTATATCACTTATTTACTCAAACATTATATTTAGCAAAATAACAAGTATAATTTTTTTAAATATGTACGTAGTTAAGCAAAAGAGCAGCCCGTTCATAGCCATCAATAATATGCACGTAGTTATCTAAATATGTATGAACACATTGATTACATACATAGTAATATATGACCAAACAAAAAGAAGTACGTACTTGTGTTTCTATTTACGTACATACATGTAAAGAAGAGAATGGATATGTAAGAGAACTAAAGTGACAAAAGAGTTTAGGAAAACTAGTGAACATTAAAGAAGATTAGTATTTCACAACTTTGTGATTGTAATTATCTAAACACGCAATTAAAAAGCGTAGAGGCCCGTGTACTGTGTACAAATGCAGATATTTCAAAAAATATATGGTAAGTTTTTAATACATTTGTATGTAAATAGATATGTATGTATAAGCAGGAACATTCCTACTCGTATGCTCAAATGTATGTATATACATGCATATATACATATATGTATAAGTATATATACATAAGTATATATATATATATATATATATATATATATATATATACTTTATATATATATATATATATATATATATATATATACTTTATATATATATATATATATATATATATATATATATACTTTATATATATATATATATATATATATATATATATTTATATTTATATATATATATATATATATATATATATATATATATATACATATATATATACATATATATATACATATATGTATATATATATATACACATATATATATACATATATATATATACATATATACATATATATATATATATATATATATATATATATATACATATATACATATATATATATATACATATATATATATATATATATATATATATATATATGTATATATATATATATATATATATATATATAATAGATACATATGTAACTAATGCAAGCAAGACGAAAAACGAATAGTGGACTTGGTGCACATAAAAACTTGTTGTCAGTGATGTTGAGTGCCCATAGCTGCTTTGCGACATGTACATACATACATATTTATAGCAATATCTGCTATAAATCTGTACAGGCAAGATAGGGCTACTGTTCTGGTTCGCTACATACCCATGTGCATACGTATGTTCATACACCATACAAATAAATATATGTATGTACATATATAAATATACATATATATATATATATATATATATATATATATATATATATGTATATACATACATGCATATGTAACTATTAACTCTCGTATATATACCATGTGGGCTATTATCGGTATCATTTGTTATTGTTGCAGTTGCAATTATGATAATCTGTACAGAGTTTATACCATGAACATAGTTTGTATTCAGATATGTATGTATGTAAGTATGCACTTGTTCATGCAAGCGTATACATACATATGTATGTACGTAACATATATACATATGTATGTATGTAAGTGCATGTAAGTATATATGTATGTCTATATAAAGTTTCTCGATGCTTTTGAATAGAGTTACTTACATTTCTCACCAATCTATTGCGGTTTGCTGCTTTTTAATAATTACGCACATCCAAAAATACTTCTGTAACTCTTTTAATTTTTTGCAAAGAGCTTGAAATGTTTTCTAATTTTTAAGAGCTTTTGTTGTTGTAATCGGGGTATTAAACTGAGTTGAGGATTTCTATTAGTTCATAATACATATATCATGTGATGTAAACAAAGTGTTACCCTACAAGCAAACATCAGAGATGTGCACTAATTTTAAGTTTTTAGGGCAAAACTTTTTATTCTTGAATTTATTTGAAAATAATTACATATCTAAATATATGTTGGGAGAATAGAAAAGAATTATAATTATGATATTTTGAAATATATTTAATATACAAAATTATGTATGTATATATTGAAAAAAAAATTTTATATAAAGACTTCAAGCTTTAAAAATATTATTAAAATAATAAAAATATGTTTACTTACAGTTTAGTGAAACTTTTATGGCGATTAATTGCACGTGTTGAATTCATTCAAAAGTTTAATTTCGCAGGCAGTGAGAGTTAGGGCCTTTTCTGCGTAAGACTAACGTTACATAAAATGTTTAAATATATGCATACGTTTTACGCTAACGTTTATGAGACAAACTTTTTTATTAATTAAAAGAAATAATGTGGGTATATCATTCTATAATATAAAGTTTATTTCATAAAATTCTAAAATTCTTCTATTCGGTCAGGATTTAATCATAATATAATCCGTAACCGCAAGCTTACGTGTTAAAATTAGTTCTTGGATCATTGCAATTTATTTTGTCGTTAATTTCGACTTTAACATCATTATTTGCGAGTGAAATGTGTACTTTTAGTTATGTATCAATCATTCCTAAATTCGAAAATTTCGGAGTGATTGAATAGTTTTGTTGTACATGATGGGGTTTATGTTAAAGATGGATAAACATCACAGAATAAAGGGGAATGCGTTAAAGGAACTCACAATGTTAAAGATATCGACGAAATGTGGGAACGCCTGCAATATGTTTAATATTATAATCGTTTATTTCAACTACAAATATGACAACTATAACAAAGACATTCCAATAAACCCATCAATTGAAAATACTGTTAATGGATTGCTTCTCAGAATTTGCGAGTTTAGGAAATCGAATATATTAAAATTCACATGAAATTTGAAGAACAAAAAAAAAAAAAACTACACATTCTCAGAAATTTTTACAGCGTCAATAAAGGATTTTAGTTGAATTATTTTTATGACATACTTAAATTTATTACATTGATTGTACTTTTATATTTTCGTTATTACAAGTTATACTACAACTAATGACTTACAAGTGTTCATTATTTCAGATCTCATAATACCAAATTATACTTAATAGGTAGACAGACATATTTACACAAAATCGTACTACAGCATTTAACCAATCTTGTTTGTATATCGTCAGTTGCCTTCTGGTTCTTCTTTAACATTCGGGGATGGTATTACCACAACGGTGTTAGTCAAACGTCCTCGTATATTGGAGGATGATCTTGTGGTAGCACCAATTTTAGCTATAGGCACTGTTGCTGTCGAAGGAGAGGCAGTAGAAGAGAGTACGGTTGATGAAATACTAGCGGATCGAGCTGATGTTGCGTTGTTTATGCTTGTAGGAGGTTCTTGCAATAGATTATTAAGTCTCCGTAATATATTTAAGTCTGATGAATTTACTGCGAGTAGAGGAGATGATGACCGCGAGGAAGTGGAATTGTTGGTTTGAGGTAATTGAGTGTTGGTTGTTGAAGATGCTTGTGTTGAGTTGTCAAATATTTCTCCTAGAACTTCATAAATACGCCTTTTGAAAATTATCTTTTGACGAAAGTCCATAGCTTTCATTTCAGGCAACAAACCCTGTAGGAATATGCCGTCATAGTCATGTGGCGGTACTAAATCTGTGGGCTTTAGTAAGGAAATTATAACAAAAAAGAAAAATTAAATATTTTTCCTAAAGATGCTTGTAGCTAAATATTTACCTTTGTATCTGGAAAGTTATCTGAGGCATAGCAGTTATCCTTAACTCTTAATCTCTTTTTGGGAGGAGCACAGGCATAATTAATAGAATCTCTTCTAGTATTCGTGATTTCAGCATTATTCTCTTCAATTTGTACAACGGGTGGATGAAATTCTGTTTCTTCTATTCTTTGTTCAGCAGGTACTAAATTAATTGGTGACTCCTGTTGTATTTTTGGCTCTTGTACACTTTCGTTATATTGCGAATCCTGTTCGATTTCTTGTGTATTTTTGGATGTTGCATCACTAGCGACACTGCTACTACGTTCCTCTTGGTTGTACTGAGATTTATACTCTGTATCCTCATGCATAACTGCAGCATAACTATCAACAGATTCATCACATATAGAGCCTTTACTGATTTCACCTTTTTCATTACGTGCTGATATGTAGGAATTAGTGCCATTAAGCGAATTGGAAGCAGATCTACGTGATACTGGTATGCCTGGCGTTATATGTAGAGCCAAGAATTGCAGCTCCTCGTGAAGATAGTAAGGTTTCGTACGATTGGCGCTGGCAGGGATTTTGTTGACATTTATGGAACGCGCATAAGACGTGCGTATGTTACGCCAGCGTTCTTTACACGATGATACTAAAGTGGGAGAAATAATTTTTAGTAAATGTATAATCAGTCATGTCACAGAATATGCGTCCGCTTTAAAACGATATTGATTCATCAAAAAAAGAAAAGGAAATGTTGTTTCGTTTATTGATTTCTAAGGAACAGAAATCCGAGCGGAATGGAAGGTTGTGATATGGCTGAATAAATATGTGTTTGTAGATAAACTCACAAATTTTATAGGATTGCAGTAAATTTTTGTTAGCAACTGTACATGTGTGGAATCACTGAAAAACTCCATTTCGGACAAATACGAGTTAGGGCCTTTCGGATTGATACTATAAATATGTATGTAGCTCAAGTTTAACAACATACAAGCTGTTTTCAAAATTTTCCTTTTTTTTTACTAAAAGTTGTGTATGAAGTTTGAGATAAACTTCATCGAGGTTCAGAGCGACTTGATGTTGGTGTGAAATATTTTGCATCATTCTTAAGCACCAATTTAGCAGACTTGTCTTTTAAACTTACAACTCCGAATATGCATGAATCTGTATGTGTGTATAGTTAAGCTAGTATTTGCAAGGTATTATTTATCAATCTTTGGAAATCGGAGATATGTATATATTAAAAATAGAGATATGTAACTCCAATTCACTATTACTCTATGATTTCATTTTAGAAGCACATAAACAAAAATTATCCTTTGTCCAGAAGGAACGAAAGAGTCCACCAGCAACAAATTACAATTGAAATGATTCTGTAGTATTTTCTAACTTAAATATATGTATGTACATATGTACATACATATGTACATAGGTACCTATCTGATCATGGCAAGGCTTCTACGAAATTATGGCTGTGTATACTTTTAGGTACTAAAACAATTCGCACCAAAGGAAAAGCAATATGAGCTCATAGTTCGTACGCCGCCTTAGGGATCAAGGTCTAATTATTTTTACTATAAATATATAATATACAAAATTAAATATCTATCTAATGATGAACACAAAAATCGACAAATTAGAATTGAAAATGGCGAAATGCAATAAAATCAGTTAAAAAAGGTTCTATCGACAACTCCGTTTATCTTGTTGTTAAAAACAGCGAAACACCGTTATGGAGGGTAGTTGCAGTAATTGAATTTGTTGCTATTTTAGATGAAATTATGCTCATTGTAAATGAGAAAAAACCAAAAAATTTTCTGCTCTTCTGTGCATATTCGCACACATGCCCCACACATACTCTTGCATTTACAAATAAATGTGTGGAAAGAAACTAAAGAAAAACCTCCTCTACCGCACCATTTTAAAAACGAAATGTTGCCCCCTTGTAGATAAAGTAGCAACAAAACAATGGAGAAAAACAAAACTAGTAAACATTGTTACGATTGTTTTACTTCAAAGAACCAATGGTTTTTATATAATTTTTTTGTTTGTTTATACTCACTTGAATCATTCATTTCTTTTGAGATTTTAATCCAAGCCTGATCAACAACATCTTTTTTTAAATAGTGTGGATGGGAGCGATCATACATGCAGGGATATTGTTCCACCAAACGACAAATTTTCGCATTAATATTATAATGATCGGGTTTGGTTGTATCGGACATGACGCAACAACAAATTGCTTTTCGTTGAATTGCACAAAAAAAAATAAAGAAATCAATAGGTACTAATTCCGTTAAACAAATGAATATGTTTTTTGTCGTCAACAACACTGTATTGTTTCTATTGCTTTGCTTTATTATTGTTGTAGTAGTAGATTTTAGTTTATAAATTTATTTTCTTCACTTGATTTTGCCGCGTTAAAAATATATTGCAAACACTCTCCTTGAACAGCAAACAACAGACTGAAGAGCTCACACTCTGTGCTCTCTATACACGGTACAACAAACAACATCATCATCACTATGACCATCATCGTCATCATCAATACAAAACAAAATCGTCAAGGCAGGCAAGCGGGCAGACATACCAGACCAGGCAGCAAGACACTATGCTGCTGTTGTTGGTATTATATTGTTATTACTGGTGATGATGATGACGTTGTTGTTGTTATTGCTTTGCTGTGCTGTGTTCTGTTTATTTTCTTTATTTTTTTTTTTTTAATGCCAGAGAAACACAATAACAAAATCGACGTACCCACAAATACAGACACAAACCACTATACAATGTCGTTGTCGTCATCATATGCTTTACCAAAAACAACATCAGTAGCAGGCAAAGTTGAAAACATGTAAAGTGTGGTTGGTCTGTTCATTGTCGGGCTTAAATATTGTTGTTGTTGTTGTTGTTGTCATCGCCGTTGCTGTTTTTTGTTATTGTATCGTTTTTGTTTTTTCATTTCTGTTGTTGCCGTAGTTTTTGTTGCGACGATAGCAACCTCATGCTGCATAGTGGGGCTGGCAAAACAATAATACTTTAAATAAACAGGACATACGTCGAATTTGTGCTGCGAATCAAAATTTTACAGTTTGGAAGAGGCAATGCAATATACTAAAATAGCAAGCTTTCTAGTACACGCTTTTGTGTTTGCCACAATTACCTGAACAACAAGCGAAAATGTTGTTCCCGTGAACAATTTTCCTTCCATCAGTTCTGAGTAAATAAAAAACCGAAAAAAGGTTTGAAAAATCAAAGGACGTCTTATTCAAATTAATGTTGAAAAGTTAAAAGCATATTAAAGAGAAAACAAACAAACAAAAAATGATTAATGATCAGGTAAAGTTCCTTAAAATTTAATTCAGCGAGACATGATACATATTTCATATTTGTATTAAGTTTGTGTTTTGAATTTATACTTACTAAAGTGACGTAGAAACACTAAAAAAATGGATTAGAAGCATTCTTATCAAAATCAACTACCCAGGGTGTGTATGTTAAGGTGCCGTCAAACTTGACATGCATTTGCCCAAAATAACATAACCTCTAACTTTAAATGAAAAATATTCTAATTCAGATACGTTTTACTAACTAAAACAGATTCATACAGCTACTCACACACAAAATGGAATATGCAGAAAAATTTGAGTGTAAAGTATTTGAAACCCAATTAGATATCATTATCAAGACTGTTTTAAAATATGAAAAACATGCAACAAAAAAAAATTATTATGAATATGTTTTAATGCACCCTTTTCCTTACTTCGTTACCCGATTTTGTGTTGATATTCTAACAAAACTGTAGTAAAAAATTATTCGAATGATGCTTGATTTTTTTTAGTGAGAGTAATCTTTTATTATTTACATTTGCAATGAATTTATTGTGCATGAACTGCATCTAATCATCTACTCCCAAGCACAAATATATGTATACGCAGTTCTTTAGTATCTACACATTTTATTCTGAAGATTTCTATATAGAATTGCCTGAAAGTAGCAAAATTTTTGCCCATAGAGACATTCACATAATGACACTTATCGACCAATTTGTAATAGATTAAAGATAAAAAGTTGAATTTCTCTTTAATCTTGCAAAATGTAGAATTTAAAGGCAAAAATCAACAACAACGTTAGGGGTGAATGCTATTTAATTTAGCGTTGAAGAATTAAATGAACTAGTCCCACTGTGTACATTTTTAATGATGTACCGAGGCATACATGCATACACACAACCACACATCCACAGCAAGCATGTATGTACACAAGTATTCATGGATGTGTGCATGTAGTTATAACAACAATAATAAAAAAACACTCAACAACAGCAGCAGGCAGCCAAATTTTATAGACTGCTGCTCAAATAGCTGAAAAAAAAAACACAGAAACAAACAACAGTCAGCCAGACAACAACAATGGACTTTAACGAAACCAACAACGAGGCTGAAGACGACGACAACACAAACGATATTTCAAGCAACTAACAACAGCAGCTGTACATTTGAAAAATAATAACAATGATACGAACTCGATAATCATGGAAATCACCACCACTCTCTCACAATTGACAACTGCACTGTACACAAAACATAGAGGTTTAGGTTTATGACATTCAAACATCATTATGACGATATTTGTTTTGAAATACTCACGAAAAATCAGTGCAGACAACAAACTGTGTTTGCGGTTGATGGATGCAACAACTACAATACAAAACAAAGCAAAAACAATTTGCTAACGGAAATACCAAAATCGTATATTTGGGTACAATTTTGTAATTTTTCTTTTCCTCAGTTTCAGGAAAAACAGCAGCAACTATTTTCGTGCCTAAGAAAAAAAAAATTTCAACTGAAAAACTACCACCTTTTGTTTGCTTTCTCTGCGAACCACCATCATTTCTTACAATTTATTTCTGTAGTAGTTGTTGTTGTTGTTGTTAATCTAGCAACTATTTTGTCGCAACTACCTGCTGCTGGCTTGTGTTAATTTAATTGTTTGGGTACGTGTATTATGCATTACATGGATACAAACATTCATTTGTGTATGGGCACATACAAATACATATACACGTACTTATATATGGATGTGTGTATGTATGTATGCATGTATATTTGTATGTATCAAATGGACTTTAGTTTCTTCTTTTTCCAAATAGCAGCTGTTATTGCTCAATTGTTTTATATGTGCCTGCCGATTCTTGTTGTTGTTGGGCTTTTATAGCCAAGTTTTATATTGTAAACAACATGATGGAAAGAAGAGCCAGAAAATCTTGCATGTTGCTGACTTGTATACAAAACAAACAAGATCATTTTATATATTCGTTGAGTTTAGTTCGGATTTCCAGAGAAATAAGAGGAACCAAAATAGAGAGAACACTTTGTAATCAATTCCAGTGATAACAATGGATTCACAGCAAAGGAAAACTAAAGTTCATTCATAATTTTGAAAATGCTCATGTGTTCGTGATTCTGTGTCCATGTTCGGAAATTTGCAAAAAGTTTTACACCGGCAAATTGTTAATGGACATGTTTTCTCTGAGAAATAAAAGGATAATTATTAGAGGCCGATAAATCTGTGGTTATGAATATGGGAAATCAGAAAGTATATGGAGTTACCTACTGGTATTTCTTTCTGAAATATTTCCGAAAAAAAAACAAAATAGTTTAAGAGGGTAACCTCTTCTGGATAAAGCTTTTAAGGATATTTTTTGTGGAATGAACACCAAAAGATGTTTTCATTGTTAAAAATTATTTTTTATTCGTAACAATAATATCTTCGCTGCGCCCACAATTTGTACTAGTATTGCCGACATTTCCTTTTAAGTAGCGGTACAGTAACGCATAAAGTTCGTATCACTGCTATCCGAATTAGTAACTGACACTGCTGATTTTGCGCTCGTACTACAAGTTTGATTTATTGAGACGTTATCGCACAGTTTATCTAGTAAATTACTTAAAATTATAATAAATCTTCTGCAGAAATAAATATATTTTACTAAATTTTATAACACTTATTTGACAAACTGTACAACTGCTGCCAATACGTTATAAGCCGAATATTATTTTATATTTCAAATTCAATTTTGGTCAACATTAATTTTAATTCTTCCACTTATACACCAGATCAGAGCAACTGTTTTCAAAATCCGCTGCACTTTCATCATCGTTACGCTTTTGTATTACCACATGATTGCTGGCTGAGTTAAATGCGATAACGATTTTTATTTTTACCCTATTCTATTGTAAAAAAGAATACGAGAACTGTATCAAACCGATGGTAATACGCTTTTGTTAAATCCCTGTATAGCCGTTTGATTATGTTCTTCATGTCGTGTTTTCTGAAATTTTTGTTCTGTTTCTTAAGCTAAAAATTTTTGCTTTGGATTTTATATTTTCTAAATAAAAATTTAAAAATAGTGGAAAGTGAAAAAGTGTTCGGAAATAAATTTTCTTTTCGTGTAAAAATTAAGCAAATTCCTTTAGCATTATCAGCTGTTTCCGTTATTTAACTTGGCAGCACTGAATTCAGTACAGCAACATCTATGCAACGAAGGACTTTATTTCCAAATGCCGAATTTCAAAAGGGATTCCCAGTTTTTTAGAAATCCTTTTTGAAATTAGCAATTCGAGCTTTCGAACTGAAGCCCCCGTTGTGAGGTTTTCCTCTCTCTTAACGAAATCAGTAATAAAATGATTGCGACTAAATTAAAAACACACATAAATTTTATATCTTAATATTTATCTAAGCACACTTATTAAGGACACTCACCTTCACGCCAACTTTCGCTTAAAATTATAGTGAATATTCATTTCAACAGACAAACATTGACTTCAACCTAGAAAATTTCATGAAGAATTTGTTGTTTCCACAATTCGTTGTATGTTTAAACGACATCCTTTATTTTGTATAATACAATTGGAAAATAATTAAAAATATTACGTTAAAAAAATAATTTCAGTTGTCTACAGGCTCCGTTTTAACTTGTAGTGTTTTCATAACCACGGGTTGCAAATTATCGGTCTCAACTGTGCCAGCTGTTTTCAATATGGGTGTTTCCTCACGTTCTTTTGCAAGTGTTGTAGAAAGAGCCCTGAGAGGAGTCTTGGTATCATCATCAGAAGATAATCCCACTATTGCTGTTGTTTTTGAACTCATGTTGGACGAAAACTTCTTGCTGGAGGATGATTCATCATTTATTGCTGCATTATTAAGACTTCTGGGATCGGAGATGTGTAGTTGCATGACACTAGAATCGGCTGTCTTATTGGATTTTAATAAATTACGTTCTTCTTCAGACGTTGAGCCGCTACTTCTTGGCCCAGATATTTCACTTAACCTTGGAATTATGGGTAACTTCGTGGTCATTACTTTAGTTGTTAACCCTGCGGGGCCGGCAAATATTCTTTGGGCGTGTTTAGATGCATCAGTGGCCTTTGTATTAATCGTTTGAAAGTAACCGGTGGTAGAGCAAAGAATACGATTTTCTGGATGTACAGTTTTGAAAACGGTTTGACTATTTGAGGCGTTCTTAACGCTACTAGAACTTATGGATCGTCTGCTGATATTCATTGGGTTTGAGGTCTGGTTTGTGGGTTTATTATTCAAGGCTCGTGCAGTAATATTGGATACGCTGCTGCCGACTTTCGAGGTATTTTGGGGTTTCGCTATGTAGAAGGTACCAATACCGTACTTTTTTTTAGGAACCTGCAGGTTATTTGAAGTGGTTGGTAAAGATGGACCAGCACCTTCGCCGATTTTACTTAACGTAACATGATTACCGTTTGAACTAGCCAACTTGGGAAAAACGCAAATTACTCGCTTCTTATCAAAGGAGTTGGCACCAAGAGTCGATGCCTTAACCACTTTGCGCACCATGTACCGTGGCGAACCATTCGACTTATCTTCCTTTAATTCTTTAACCGGTTCGGCGGTTTTCGTCTTTAATTCGTTCCAGGAAAGCGGCAGTGATACATCGTCTTCATCATCGAGATTGTCAATGAAGAATTGCAAATCGTCATCCTCAGCGCAGGGACTCAGCGAAAGGGGAGATTTTTCGTCCTTAGAAGCTTTATCGACAATTGGTACAGGCATCTTAAGAGGAGATTCGCTTCTGACTTTATCTGTGGCATTTATAATTTCTGGGGTACTTTTTGCTGCATGTATCAGTGAAACTAGTTCGCGTATTAGACGCATTTCCCCCGTTGTAGTATCATCAACAACCGGTGTTTGCTTAGACACCAGCGGTGCCGTGTCATTGTTACTGGGAAAGTCAGTGGCGTCATCAAAAACTTCTAACATGGATTGATAGATTTTACGCTTGAAATTCATTTTTTGTCTGGCATTCATTTTGAACAAATTGGTTTTGATTACATTTATAAAAATGTCATCCAGATCGGTAGAATATAATTCGTACTGTGTAGCAACGTCTTTGGTCGTTTTAACTTCAGTCTGGCTACAACACTCGGCCATTTTAGGTTTTGCAGGCTCCTTATCCTCATTTTCTGTTGCCATTATCTTTAATTTCTTCAATCTAACTTTTATTGATTTGTTTGGCAATTGGGATTTGTGATCGCTCTTACTGGTTTTGCTTTCCTGACAACGTTTCGCCTCCGGTACGTCTTTAATTAATTCATCATCATCACCATCATCATCGTCTGCTATTTGCAAGGGCCGTTTACGAGAGCGTATGCGCTTTAAACGCTCTTCATTTACTTCCAGAAGTTCCTCGTTGCTCAAGTTAATGGTAACTGATCCACTTTTTTCCGTAGACTCTAAAACTTCATCCGAATCATCGGTACTTATACAGCTACTAACACTTTTAGCATAATTACGGGCAGTTGTGTGCATGGATTTCACTTCGCTCCCTTTTAAACTAACGCCCTCCTCATTCTGTTGCCTTTTCGCGAATGATTTACTGTCAATCGGTTTTGGTTCTTCAGTCAATGTTTCCACGACTTCGGTCTTGCCTTTGAATCCACCTTGCAGAAATTTCAGATGGTCATGGAAATAATATTTATTTTCCGGACTTCTTAAGCCTTCGAAAAAACATTTTCGCAGGGTCTGCCAACGTTTTTTACAAAAGTCAACTATTTTGTAGAGGTTAAAGAGAATAAGATAAGGCGTATATAAGTAAGTAGCGTGGCTTTAAAAAGATCTGTTATTTGTAAGTGCATAGTAAAATTACTTGAGCTTCGCTAGCCGACATGCTTTTTACAACTGACTTATTAACTTTGCAAGGTTTTTTTTGTCTAAATGGCTATTTTACAAACGGTTAATAATATTCGGTCACGAATGTGCATGTTAATTGCTTCAGACGTTGTTTTATATGAATATCGGATTTAGTTGCAAGTTTTATTAAAATAATATTTTAGGAAAAGTGATTGCCAAATGGACAAATTCAGCGCTATTCCGATTATAGCTGCAAAAGAATTAAGAGCAGAAAATAAAATACGGATGAAAAGAAAACGCACCGTGTGTAGAGGCAAAATTTACCGAGTTACAGAGGTAGTTTTAAAGGTAACTCACGACATGTATATTCGATATAACAGATGTAGAAAACATGTGGCGTTTGACAGGCTTTATCTGTCAAATTCAAGTAGAGAATATGACATTTAGAATTAAACATTCAGCTTAAATGTTTGTATATTCGATATTAAATACATATAAAATTTAATTGTTTGAAAAATAAATTTAATTAAATTGTAGAAATGCGTGTAGCATTGTCATCCCATAGGCTTAGCTACATATAAAAAAGAAATTAAGAATGATCTGCCTGCGGAGCATTGCAAAAAGAGCTCATAACTTTTCTGATCTGCATGTGTGAATACAGCATTAAACACAATAAGGACAGCAGGCTACACGAACACCGACTACAAAATTTGTTGGCTATAATTGTCGCCTCGTGGTCAGCTACTTAATTATTTTTAGAACGACACCACCAAATCAATAACCATGTGTTGTTGTTTGTAGCAGAATTCTCTTCAAACGCCAGTGTAGCCGCTTTCATGTATGTAATACTCTTAAATAGTGTTATTCCAATAAAACATATTTAAAGTCCACAATACATGACAAGAAATCATTTCATTTACTTGGAAATATAGTTTGTTGTTTCTCTTTGTATAATAAAACAGCATATTTTCAAGTTTACAATAATTAAATTTATTTATATTATACTGGCAACATTGCATTTGCTCATTGTCGTTCACCAAAATAGTTTAATTTGGCTACAACCACAAAAACAGCATGGACAACGACCAGTAGCCGTGTTGCCTGTAGTAGTAAAAATAATAATACCCATATACACTCATGTATTCTATTTTTGACAAGTTGTAGTCTGCTGTCGTTATTGTGTTTAATGCTTAATTTTGTTAGTTGTTGTCGGTTCGTTTCTCTGGTCGCTAAACATTAACAATAGTCATTGACACTATGGATTTAGTAAAGAGAGCCATACGGGATTCTCTTCTGCTTTTAGTCACTAAAATTTTGTGTAGCAAAACAATTCGTACTAACAAAATTGCCTTTGCAAAGTGTTTTTGAGAGAAGGGAAAAAGGCATGGCGGTGAGTACACAATTTGATGTTCTCTCAAGTTTGCTTTGTTCTTCATTCATCATTTGTAAATATCATGATGCAATAAATATAAGGTGACATCGCCATGCCAGATGCTCAATCATTATTTGGTTATTTTG
Source organism: Linnaemya vulpina (assembly GCA_963675445.1). Lineage (NCBI taxonomy): Eukaryota > Metazoa > Arthropoda > Insecta > Diptera > Tachinidae > Linnaemya > Linnaemya vulpina. The sequence goes on along the minus strand of OY776278.1, from coordinate 74,088,402 downwards.
ATGTCAAGTTCTCGTTGTGTTGTGTATGGTAGCATTGTTTGCAATTGAGCATGTGCGCAGCATTTCAATGTGTTTTGTTGCTATAATTTTCAAAGCGGCCTATGACTTTACACCAGTGATGTCAGCTCCATACACAATTGTGGAGACAAAACTCACACGTGCGCTTACACTCTTTTATATTGTAATTATATTCTTATTTAAATTAAAAAATTATTATAAAAATTTATTTTTATATTAAGAGAAATATATTCATACCAAAATTTAATATTCTATTCCAATTATTTGTTTAACCGTTCACAATGAATATATGATTACAATGACAATTTGTTCGTGCTTGTTGTATTACTACAGTACATGGATCAGCATGTCACCAAACAACAAAATTGTTTGACTTTTCAACAACCGTCGTCGTTGTCACACATGCTAACAAATTTTCACTAATACTGCAACCATGTTGAACAAGTATTTAATGGTGTTTAGACCCTTTAAGAACAACATGGCATATTTGTTTACAAATATATGCACATACAGAATATAAAAGAGTACATGTGTTTCTTTGACTACTGTTTTTCAGTTCAAACTCATGTACAACGTTCAGTTGTTTTCGTTTGCTGTATTCACGCGGTTACCTAGTAGATCATTGCACCATGCAAGTATGTAGTTGGTTTAGTTGAGCAGCTGTGTTTTGTTATCAATTTACATGAATACATTCATTCTTATACACAAAACCACCAGCTGAACACAGCAGTACTTTTCAAACCTGATACAAAACGATTTAAAATGATAGAAGTTTAATGGTGGTTGAACGGCGGTGATGAAGGTTTCAAGCATTATATCGACGGCCAAGTACATATTTTATAAACATGTATGTTTTATGATAAGTTTATTCATAATATAGCAATATATTGCTTTGAAATTAGTTTATTGCTAAGTGTTTTGAATAATATTTGTATATAAAACTATTTGTTTTCTTTTCAGTTGGCAGCGCAAGCATCGCCGGTTTCGAAAACAGTGTGCGGCTATTAGCCGATTACGTTTCATCGGCTGCGTGCACTATTCAACAACAATAAGCACAACATAAACAACCATTAATATAGAAGGTAGGAAATACATAATTATAATTATTTTAGTTTAATTTGATTATTCATTGTGAAATATATGAATTCGTTGTTCATCATACTTATAAGCAACCTCTTACCATGTAGATTGCACTCTTTTGCAACCAATTTCCAAGCTTCAATATATTCTGGTAAAGTAGAACTACAAGATTTTTGTTCATAAAGACATCTATGCTTTTTGACAGCAGCACACAATTTAACATTTATTTCAATTAAAGCATTTGCACTTTCTTTATCCGTCATAGTGAATTAATTTGTTCAAACTTAAAATTAGTTCGGTGCACATTTACTTTGTAAAACAAACTCTTAACAAAAGGTCACGCACTGAGAAGGGTAAGTTAGCAGACAACATCAGTGAAACTTCACAACTGACAGTTTGTGTGTGTAGTCAAAGTGAAATGCCAATTTCAATGTGACGTATAGCTGCCACACATTTGTTATTTTGATCTGGCTGTTTTTTTTAACATGAACAAGCATTTAAAAAATATTGCCACTTATTTGCATATATTTTTTTGCCGTATATCGGGCGGACGGATTAAACAATGAAACTTGTTGGTTAAAAATTCATAAATAAAATATGTAATGAAATTCGGCATAGCGCTCGTGTAGTAGAACATAGTTAGCTTCTTTATGTTTATATTAATCATTACATCGCTTGTACCGTACAACAGAAATTTTATCATTTCTGAAAATTCTTCTTAAAAATAAAAAATTTATATGTGTGGCATTGTTAAATGCACTGAAGAAAAGTATATATAAAAATAATAAAATTTATTTAGTAATTAAAAAATTAAAAAATACTGTGTTGAGACATTCATTTTTAATTTAGTCTATTAAATTTTAATTGAGCAATTAAATCTAGTCTTCACACATACTCAATTCAGCTGACTCAGTTAACATTTGACAGCTGACAAAAACATTGTTTTTAGTTGTTTCGTGAATATTTTTAAATTTAAAAAATGGATGCTAATTTTGGTTTAAAATAAATTCTACTTTCATATAATAGAAATATGGAGCTCGTGGAGTCTTTGCGATCGATTTTTGATTCAAAAGTATCACCGCTTAAAAGGAATACTTGAAAATTTTACAAAGTTTGAGAAAGCAGCAGCTGTTGCTCCTTTCATTATTCCAGCATAATGATATTTAAGGGTCACCTTCTTCACCAGTCATTTCGTTTTTGTTTATTTATTTATTTATTGAGTCTTTTTGAAAATTCAATTTGTTTTATTTATATGTTTGCATATATTTTGAAATTTGGCTCGCCATTATAGGAAAATTTTGTGCTCACTGAACATAGTTCTTAATAAACACACTTATGAGCAGGGTTGCAATTCGAGTGTTACGCAATTAGTGATACAATTAACTACTAATTGCTCAATTTACTAATTTACTTGTTGTATGATAAATTGCAGGTCAATTAAAGCCTTAATTGCGCAATTAAAGGGTATGGCTGAACACGGTATAACACTGGACTTCATAGTTTCATGCTACGTTTCTACATACAGACTAGGAATACAGAATACGTTATAGGTCAATTCACAACTAATTTGTAATACATACAAAATACAGAAGTTGGCGAACTTTCAAGTCTTTAAGTACTGATTTTTAAGTAGTATTTCATTGTTTTGTGTGCCGTGCTTGGCAAAAAAAAGTATACAAAAACTTGTATAAAATTAATAATTTTAAATTAAATGCCGAACAAATAAATTATTAAATACCCTTTACGAAAGTATTCGTTGGGTATACGGCAAATTACGGCACTTGATTTAACTACCAGTTAAATAAATCTGAAGACTGTTTGCCAATTTTTTCTACTTTTGAGTATTTTTTTTTGTAATATGGAAAATTAGCAGCATATCAAAACCTTTTTTTAAGATTTGGTATCCCTCACGTTTTTTCTTTCCTTTTTAATTTTAAACATTTCCAGCCATTTTCATTTACAGGAAATTTAAATTTCGATATCGAAGGCAGTTATTCGGCCTCTGGTCTCTTAAATAAATTTCGGACTGACCAAAATAAACAAAACTATTGAATTTTTGGATTAATAAAATTTGTCGATACACTTCTAGTAGAGACAGTATAATTTTAAATATATTTTCAGTAAAAAATAAGATGGTATTAAATTTTCCATCAGTAAATTGTTCTTTACGCAACAGTATTGTATAATTAACTATTAATTAGCGCTATATTCTGGTAATTGTGTGCGTACTAAACCCATTTTTGTTGCAACACTGTATTTGATGCCTTCCGTTGCCACCTGTATTGTTCAAGTTATAGTGGCATCACTGTTGGCACATAATCTGAATGTTCTATGTGGCAAATTCTTTCAAGTTGTAGGTATACTTTCTCAATACAGATACATACAAAGTATGGATACATTCTATAGGATATGTAAATACGTCTGCATGTACATATATGTGACGCGATATTTTTCATATGTATGTACTTATTAGATTAGCTGCATGCAGAAAAAAGTGTTTTAAGCTGAAACGACAGCAAATGCCACTAGCGCAATATGTCGCTGTGTAGTCAGCTACTGAATTATTTTGAAAACGACACCACTAAATCAATAACCGTGAGCTGCTGCTTGTGGTAGAATTCTCTATATACGCCAGTGTAGCCGCTTTCATAAATGTAGTATATTTAAAGCCTACAAAATATGACAAGAAAAAATTTATTTACTTACAAAGACGACAGCAAAAAATTGTCACATGTTATTTAATTGTCGACAATAATTATTATTAACAGCCTTTAGGTATTCTCGAAGGCGTGTAATATTAATAAAACATGTTACCAGAAGTCAATTTCTGTGGAAAAAGATTAGAAAAGTGGCAATTTTTTGCCGTCGTGTTGATGTGACGTCGACGTCGTCATTTATAATACGGGCAATTGTTATTACTTTTTGTATAATAAAGCAATATATTTTCACGTTTACAATAATTTAATTTATTTATATTATACTGGCAACATTGCATCTGCTTATTGTCGCTCACCAAAATAGAAATTAGTTTATTAATTTTATTATATGGCCGCTTCAATTTTGTATATTGAATTCCTATAAGCTATAAGCTAATAAGCTAATTTTCTCGACTTTTCGGCAATTATTTGTTGACTTTTTCAAGGGTTGGGAAATAAAAATGTGTTGTAATTTACATTAAATTTGAAAGTATATTATTGTAAAGATATTATTCTACACAAACAAAAAGCCCAGCTTAAAGCTCTATCACAGTTTCACTTACTTGCTAAATTATAATTTTTGTAAAATTTTTGTCACAATTTATTTGGGGGATTCACACTGTAGTTATAAGTCGTAAAATAATAGTACGAAATATATGACTAGTGTGAACAACCCGTCATAATTTCGTCTGCTAAATAAATTTGTATATACATATAAACTCTAACAGCTGCTGCCTTGTTATGAGCTGAATAATTTTTTTTTGCGGCGGCATACGCAAAAACGTTCAGTGGCTGCCAGCTACGTAAGTTCAACGAGGAAAGTTTTTCACTTCTATAGATTTAGTTTTTGCGATTTAGTGTTGTTTTAATATTTTTTATGTTATAAAAATGTGATTGAATGTACAGACATTCAGGTATGAATAATTTTATAGCCGCCTTTTAGTTGAGCATCATATATAAGTAACGGCGGCATACATATACTATCGCCGTCTCGTCTAAAGATTTTCAGCCGCTCGACTCGGATCTCTAGAGCCATTTTATAACAACACAAAAAAATACCTGAAAGAGTGCTGTTATTTTATGACTTTTTATATGCAAGACAACAACAACTTATTACAAGTGGTATACAATTTTATGACTTTGTGACTAAATAGCACGAAGTGTGAATACCCCAATTATCTTATTAATACAAACACGTTCTTCCAAAGTTGTGTTTTATATACAACGGCCCAATGACTATTAATTATTTTCACAGAGTTGCACAAAAACAGAAATATTTTTAGTACAGTTTGAGAAGTGTGGACCTTGAAAACGTCAAGAGATCAAAAGAACGTAAGAATATAATAAGAATTATATATCGTTATCTGATTTGATTTTTATGTGATTTTTCAGCTTATTTGTGGTAGTTTGCCAATCACGTGCACGTAGACATGTAATCCATTTTGATATAAATAATGTCGTAAGCATGCGCTACCTTCTGGGGGGTATTATTCGCCAATATTTTTTATTAAAAACTTACCTTTTAACAAACTCTGAATTAACGCTTGAGGAGCATTTACTTAAACAGGCAAATTTCACGAGCATCAACTTTAATCTCACGATCACTTTCGTTTAATTATTTGCTTGTTTACATAAAATCTCCTTTTCCGTTTAATTTAATAGTTAAAAGAAATTTTTATTTTATGTATAATTCAGATGCATTTTATGTATAATTCAGAAATATACAAATGTCTGTATATACATGTATGTATTTATGCACAAATAAATAGATACACACACACACACATGCATGCATAAATTAAAAGAATAAATTCTTAAACGCATAAATTAAGATCTCACTCATCCAGGGGTTCTATTTTGATTTTTGGCGGCCTCACATACAAGGGATCCAAATCATCGGCAGCTACAGTCCCAGCTGTCTCTAGTTTGGGCGGTTGTTCACTTTGTTTAGCAGTAGCAGGATCTTTGGCAGAAACAGGATCTAGAGCTGTCTTCTGAGGCTGAACTTTGATATCAGTAGCAGCCGCTTTGGATTTCTGTGCGATCAAGGGCGTTGGATTGATTGCCGCTTTCGTATTAAGACTTATCGGTTGGGAGATTTGTATTTGTGAAGCGGCAGACTTAACCTGAGGATCGCCATTGTGAGTAGCTATAAAGCTTCTTCCAGGTGCAGCAGCATTAGGCTTTTCGCCTTGCAACGGGCCACAAATTGAATAGCGCCTTTGCATCAGGGCTCCTGCACGTATCGTAGGAATTCGTTTTGTAGAAATATTCGAGTTCGGTGGCAACATTGAATTTACTGGCGTCTTAGTGGAGTTGGTTGCAATTCCCGTTGATGATCCAATAGATGGCGTGATGGCTTTTGTTGTCGGCACCATTTTAAAATAGCCAGTGGTGGGACTTAGAACGCGATTAGCCGGGTGTACATTTTTGAAAATTGTGTGATTATTTAAGGCGCTGTTAGTGCTGTTAGTGCTATTAGAGCTTGTTGTGGGATGTTGGCTACCGACATTCATAAAGCCCGACAATTGATTTGTTGGTTTATTACTCAGAGATCGCGCATTCATATTGGATACGCCATTGCTGATTTTAAAAGTATCTTGAGGATTTTTCGCCGATGCCACATAAAAAGTGCCTACGCCACCATCTTTTCTGGCATCTTGCGGAGTTTTCGTAGTGGACACAAAGAAAGAACTGGAACTGTTCCCATTTTTAGGTAGGGGCGACTGATTTCCATTGGCATTAAGCAATTTGGGGAAAATGCGATATATGCGCTTCTTATCTCCATCACGAGTTACAATAGTGCTGCCACTGGGTCCAGAAACTCTAACTACTTTTTGAAGTATACGACGTGGTAAACCAGCGACACTATCATCACCAGCGGATTTAATAGACTCTGTGGACTTTGTTTTTGTTTCATTCCAGGCATGAGGTTGTGGTACATCGCTTTCCTCATCGATGTTATCAATGATGAATTGCAGATCGTCATCATCTGCAGCGGGACTGAGAGTTAAGGGAGATGTTTGGTTCCTGGAACGATTATCTGCAATTGACAAAGGCATCTTAAGAGGCGATTTGTTTTGCAGAGTTGCGGAGATTGTAGCCTTATCTGTGGCATTCACAATTTCCGGGGTCGTTTTAGCCGCCTGTACCAATGCAACCAATTCGCGCATTAATCGTAACTCGCCAGTTGTGGTATCAACAATGCTCTGTGCTTGCCTGGGAGTCACTACCAAAGTTTCGTTGCTGTTGGGAAAGTCTGTGCTGTCATCAAAAACTTCTACCAGTGATTGATAAATTTTGCGTTTGAAATTTAGTTTTTGCCTGGGATTCATTTCGGCTAATTGAGCTTTAATTGAACTCATGAAAATTTCGTCAAAACTTGAGGATTTGTAGTCATATTGTGTTCCAAAGTCCTTAGCTTTCTTTGAGTCAGTATTGGTAACACCATCTACCCCGCTACCTTTAGCGACTTCTACTTTCTTTTCGGATAAATTTATTTTTAATTTATCAATTCTTCCTCTCGTTGATTTACTTGATGAGTGTGATGCTTGATTATGTTTGTCGCTTTTACGGTACTTTTTATCCTCCGGTTCATCTTCAGCCAATTCATCAATTAACTCTGGATCTAGAGGACGTTTGCAAGAACGTTTATATTTCAATCGTTTGTCATCAAAGTATTCGTTATCTGCTCCAAAAGCGTTCTCTTCAATTTCATCAATAATAAATACCCCACCTTCGTTAGATTGTTGTATAACTTCATTCGATTCGTCGGCACTTGTCGTCCGACTATCAACACTTTTAGCATCGTAATCGGCGTATGTTTTGTTATTTCTTTCACTCTTTTCTGAATTCATGTTATCGTGTTGATTTTTTTGCAATGAATCGCTGTTGGTAGAGTTTGTTTCATCATTATATGCTGGCATGGACTTGCGTTCGGTCTTAATATTGTTTGAATTTAGCAAAAATTTCAGGTGATCATGCAAATAATATTTATTGCTGCGACGTTTTAAGCCTGTGAAAAAACATCTTCGCAACGACTTCCAGCGATTTTTACAAAATCCAACTATTTTGAAGAAGTGAAATTATATGACTTACGCAGTTTATAAGTGTGTTAGTAAATGAATATATATCGTTATCTAAAATGCAAAAGTTTACAAAAGTAAAATGCGTCATAATTTAACAACTATTTGGAAAATTTAAACAAATTTTTCAAGTCTTGATTAAAATTAAACTGTTTGATTTTAATGTAGACTTTGAAATTTGTTTCAATATTCCACGTAGTTCCCATTTAATAACGATTTTTACTTTTCTTATAATTTTTGAAAATAATAAGAATACGTTGTTTTGCATTTTGGGTGGCGATATGCAAGTAGATATATTCATAAGGTACATGTATATATAATATAATTCTATGTGCGTGTTACTAAAACTACTGTATAATTCTCAGAGATAAGCGGAAAACACAAGGCTTTGAATTAATCATCAATTAAAGTCCTTTTGACTACATTTTTCTTTCAATGTATCGCTACAGGACTGAAAGAAAGACTGATACAAAGAAACAGCTGTAAAACATGAATTTTTGATGATTTTTTCTCAGCTGTTGCCTTATTTTTATTTGAAGCAAAACACTAAATAGGAAAATATATAAAACGCGTTTTGAACGTTGCGCGTTTTATGCGTTTCATAGCCTAGAACGTTTCCCAATTTAAGTTACATGTAGAGCAATTTATATACCGAGATTTTTTTTAACACAAAAGGAGAGGAAAGCGCCATCCATCACTCAAACTTTTTGTCAACACACATGTGACACATAGAAAAGTAGAAAGTAGAGTAGTGTCGCTCAGCTGTGGGCGAAGTGAAGCTTTAAACACAATAACGACCGCAGGCTATACGAACACCGACTACAAAAGCCGTTGGCTGCACGCGTTGTCTCGTAGTCAGCTACTCAATTATTTTTAAAACGACTTTACTAAACGCTTCATTAGTTTTTACTTTCTGTTACCGTTCTGTGCTGTGAATTTCTGTAGAAAATATTTTGTAATTACTTGTTCTGTTAACGGAATCAGCTGTTTTTAAAAGCAAAAGGCCCGCTTCTTTTCTGGCAGTTTGTAGAATTTTTAAAATTTATTGTACAAAATGTCATCTCCTTCAACTAGAACTATAAGATTTTTATCCTCCATTTTTATTTAACCAAAATATAAAAACTTAAAAAATCTTGAATTAAAACAAAAAATAAAACTCTCAACAAAAAATGTGTCATATATGACACACAAAAAAAAAAAACTAATACATACGCACTGTTGGCTGTCACTTAACGTTGAATTCTATTTTCTACAGATTTGTCCGCAAAAGAACAGAACGAAAAAGGAACAACAAACCACACGTACAGATTTTCAATTGAACAGAAACAAAACAGCTGATTCAGAACAGAACAGCACGTACAAACTAATTCTGCCTTAAATCAATAGCCATGTGTTGTTGATTGTAGTAGAATTCTCTTCCAACGCCAGTTTAACCGCTTTCGTATATTTAATACTCTTAAATAGTGTTATTCCAATAAAATATATTTGAAGTCCATAATATATGACAAGAAATCATTTCATTAGCTTGGAAATAAAGTTTGTTGTTTCTTTTTGTAAAATAAAACAGTATATTTTCAAGTTTACAATAATTGAATTTATTTATATTATGCTGGCAACACTGCATCTACTCATTGTCGCTCACCAAAATATAAATTACTTTAATTTAGCTACAACCACAACAACAGCATGGACAACAACAGTAGCCGTGTTGCCCATGTACGGCCTGTTGCCGTGACTGTGTTTAATGACTGAGTGCTCACAAAATATTCAATTTCGGCTCAGTATTGATCGTTTTTGTTAGTGAAACATTTTGATTACATCATTTAATTTATAACTTGAATTTTATGTAAAATATTTTTTAATTTCATAAAAAAGGAAAATAATGAAGGAGGATTAAAAAATTTAGCTCTAATATTTGTGTGCGTGTGTGTGCGTGCATACTATTATGAGAACTTATAATTTTGCACTGTTTGCATAGTTGATTGTTAATAAAATCACTGAGCAACTGAGTGAACTACCTCAGTAACAAAGCACACAGCGCAATGTGCTGATAAACACAACTATAGTAATTAATTCGGGTGCTATGCAAAGGCCTCATTACTTTTTTACTTCTAGTTGGCGTTCTTTTAAGTAGAAAACATTTTATAACTACTGTTTCTAAAATATTATTTTTAAACAATAATTTTAGTAAAAAAAAAAATAACAAAATAAATGCAAGAAATAGTCATACATGTTTTTAACAGTTTCAACTTTATCACTATATTATTTCAATAGAGTTGTCCGGAAGAGAATAAAACGTAAAAGTAAAGAAAAATCTCAAATACATATTTCCTATTGAACAAAACAGCTGATTTCCTATTGAATAACAGAACGAACAAAATTATCTTGCTAAAGAATAAGCAAAACGTAAAAGATCAACGACCAAACTTTAAATTTTGCGTTTTGCCACACGCTTCAATTTAGTTAGACAATTAATATAATTTTTGTTTTCAGATCTAATTCTTAAGCAATAGCTTTAGTAAGAGGTGTAATTTTTTATTCATTCCACACTAATCTAATACAAAAATACTAATTCTAGGATTAAAAATACTTAATGTGTCTAGTGGCAACGGTTGTGATTGCCGTATACTGCATAGTTTAACATAACTAAACAACAGCACATACATATATGTTTTTAACTTTAAATACACATTTTATTCTGTTGATATATACGGGCTGCAAGAACTGAGTACTTAATACAAGAACTACTGAAGTAGTCATTAACTTGATGTCATTTAAGATAGAATTAAAATGCAACCATGTTTATTGCTGCTATATTGACCAGCAGTGGTTTTAAATTCTGAGAGCATTGGCTTCCAAACTGTTAGTGAACAAGATGACTCTAAAACTGCAACAGCGGGCAGAAGGCAAAAAGTAGTGTATAGGTAAATAACACACACACACAGTTTTCTTTATCATAAAAGTAGGACAGCAACAACAAGCACAACAAATATATTAACCAACATCTACATGGGGTAAGTGATAGAATATTTAGTGTCTAAATGCTTTTGTAATTAAATAAATAAAGAGCCCAAAACTTACCAGTTTCGTTGCACTCTTCTGCAACCAATTGCCAAGCTTCTTCGCATTCAGGACGTGCACATTTATGATAAGAGTCTTGATCATGTAGGCATTTATACTTTCTTACAGCTGCACACAATTTAATACTAAATTCAGTAATAGGATTTGAAAATTCCAAATCCGTCATGGTTTATTGGGTTTTTTAAATACTTCTACAAAGTTATTTTCTCAGCCCTTTTGTAAAATGAATTCTTTTAAGAAAAAAAATTCACACCACGCACTCACTTAACACTGCGAAAAAAACACAACTTTTACCCAACTTGATTGCATCTGACACTTTTATTTATCCGAAAAGAAATGTCATATATTTTTTTTTCAATTAAGAGATGCCACATTAATATTTATTTTGATCTATTTCTTTTTTTGTTGGAACAAGAAGAAGCAGTTAAAAAGTACTGCCAAATTGCTTTTATTCTGTTTACGTAAGAAACGAGTCTGGTTATTGTACACATGCATTCATTTACATATGAATACTAGAAGATTTTGTTTTCGGTTTGATATATATGTATATGCGGCTAAGTCGCTATTGTGTGTGAGTATGTTTTGCTTGCATATATGATGTGTTAAGTTATCAGCAACAACATTCGCAGATGTGTGTTGTATGGTAATGTTGCCATAGTGTGACCACATTTTCTGTTTAATGTGAACATACTACGTTGAGTATGGTAGCCTATTTCTCACCTGAGATTTTTATATACGGCATCTTGTTTAAAGTTGCTCATGTATGGCAGCTGCATGCATAAAAATATACTTAATATATTCATATCTATGTATGTTTGTACGTACTTATATCATGTATGTAAAGAGACCGGAGCGAATATAAGACTACATATATTAGGGTATTTGAATCAAAAATCAATCCTTGAGATATATTTTCCCCAAAATCTCCTTGTGGTATGTACACATGCATTCTGTAAAAATTATAATTAAAAATTATTATAAACTAGAATTTCTATATGTGCAACCCTGAATTATGGCATTGCATTTTTAGTAGACAAAATGATTAGAAAATGTAAACAAATGAAGAAAGAAATGTCAGAAATGTTAATGTTTTTATGGTATGAAAAATATATAACCGAAAATCTAATTTCACATCTACTTTAACTGTTGATGAGAACTGAATCCAATTAGTTATATAATTTTTTTACTTATTCAGTGACTACACAAACGAACGTTCTATTTATTCTGTTTCAACAACGTTGAAAGTGGTATTGCTACCACAAAGTTTTCAACATTATAAAGACCCGAAAAGAATTGTTGTTTGTGTGAAGTCACGGCCCAAGTCAAAAATTTTAGCAAAAAAAAAAAAAAATACATTGAAGTGCTGCACACAAGCAGAATTATTAGCAACGTTTACATCATGGTGTAATTACTACCTACCAGGTAGCAGGAATACCATGAATTAACAAATAACTAACACAACAGTGGTTGTTATTCACCCTTATCGTATTTGGCATTTTTCGTCTTTGAATTCGACATATTGTAATAGATTAAAGAATAGTTTTTGTCTTTAATCTGTTACAAATTATCGATTTTTGAAGGCGAATACGCCAAACACGATAAGGGTGATTATTGTATATGAGTACGAACTGTTAACCATCGCACGAAGAAACCAAGAAACCACAGCACGTATTTACAAACACTTCGACCATGTTTGTTTATCACAAACATATTTAGGTTCTGCCACAATTAAAAAAAAGAAATATGTTGCTTCGGAACTACCTGGTATATAATCGTACCACGGCTCACATATGCAAACACATTTGGGGTATTCACACTGTAGCCATAAAGTCATAAGGCGTAAAATAATATCACGAAATACATGACTAGTGTGAACACTCCGTCATAACTTGGTCTGCTAAATAAATTTGTATATATAAACTCTAACAGCTGCTGCCTTGTTATGAGCTGAATCCATTTATTTTGCGGTGGCATACAGAAAAACGTCAGTGGCTCCCAGCTACTTAAGATAAACGCGAAAAGTTTTTCACTTGTATATATTTAGTTTTTGCGATTTAGTGCTCTTTTAATATTTTTTATGTTATAAATATGTGTTTTAATGTACAGACATTTAGGAATAAATAATTTTTTAGCCGTTTCTTAGTCGTGAATCACATTTAAGTAACGGCGGCAAATATATATTATCGCCATCTCGCCTAAAGATTTTCAGTCGTTCGACTCAGAACCCTAGAACTATTTTATGACAACATAAAAACATACCTGAAAGAGTGCTATTATTTTACGACTTTTTTATATGCAGGACAACTACAACTTTTTTCAACTGGTCTAAAATTTTATGACAATATGATAACTAGCAGGAAGTGTGAATACCCCACATAATTCCTCTGTTTGTTGTATTTGATGCCCCAACCACCTTGTGACACCATGTCTAAAAACATTCTTAAAATTGCAAATTAATGGTCCTGATTATTGTGCTGTAATTTTAACGTCTAAAAATTGTTTCAGAAGAAAAGAGTATTGAAACATTTTAATAGGTCTTAATTAGTATAAAACGTAGCAAAGGATCTAAAAAACATAACTCAACAACCAAACTTTGAAAAAACCAAAACTGTAATTTATGGATTCCCACTCCGCATGGAATTTAGGGTACAAATTGTACACTAACAAGAGATATGGATATTAAGTTTTATAATTCTCATTAGGATAATATACTGGAAGGAAAGGTTCTGCAATTTATATGAATTAAGAATGCACAAATCTTACATTCCTAAAGTTTATTCGGCAGGAAACTTTTTTGTACACATAAATAATTTTTTCGAAATTATTAAATATTTGTGTCAGTATTGAATGCAACATATATTTCACACACACCCATGTTGTGATGTAACAATACAAGTGGCAATACTAGCGCCACAAATACAACATTGTAGCTGTGGTGACGTAAATATGAGGTGGCACCGCTACACCAGATGACAGTTTTGTGCTCACTGTTTGGCAAAATTGTTGCCAAATTTTTGTCTACGGTCAACACTTATTTGGGGTATTCACACTTCGTGCTATTTAGCCATATTGTCATAGAGTATTAATATTTTAGACCAGTTTAAAAAAGTTGTTTTTGTCCTGCATATTAAAAAGTCGTAAAATAATAGCACTCTTTCAGGTATGTTTTTATGTTGTCATAAAATAGTTCTGGGGTTTTGAGTCGAACGGCTGAAAATCTTTAGGCGAGATGGCGATGATATATATTTGCCGCCGTTACTAAAATATGATTCACGACTAAGAAACGGCTAAAATATTATTCACACCCGAATGTCTGTACATTAAAACACATTTTTATAACATAAAAAATATTAAAAGAGAACTGAATCGCCAAAACTAAATATATACAAGTGAAAAACTTTTCGTGTTTAACTTACGTAACTGGCAGCCACTGACGTTTTTCTGTATGCCGCCGCAAAAAAAATTTATTCAGCTCATAACAAAGCAGCAGCTGTAAAAGCTTATATACACAAATTTATTTAGCAGACCAAGTTATGACGGATTGTTCACACTAGTCATGTATTTCGTGCTATTATTTTCCGACTTATGACTTTATGACTACAGTGTGAATCCCCCAATTGTTTGTGTAACGCCAAGAAATAAAACTTGACATCATTGACCATATTCAGCCATAACAATTTTTAAGTTGGTAAATTTTTGTGCATTCCAAAACACACGACTCCAATTCATCTGGAATAAAATGTGTACATGTACTTGCTTATGCGTGTGTATTAGTAATTTAAGCCCGTGTAAATGTAGCCAAGAAACAGTCGACCTAAAAAGGAAGAATTTCAATCAAAAGAAATTTCTAATAATAATAACCATGAGTAGCATTTGCTTCCGTATCTCGGGGATACCTCTTCGAAGGTTGATTTCCAGGTGGTCAATTGTTTGTGGTTTATCGACGTACACAAGTGATTTTTTACATAACCCCAAAGAAAATAAACCAGTGGGGTTAAATCACACGATCTTGGGGGCCAATTAATTGGGCCATTTCGTGAAATTATATTTTCGTCAAAAGTTTCCTTGAGTAAATCAATTGTAGCGCCCGCTGTGTGGCATGTGGCTCCGTCCTGTTGGAACTACATATCAGCAAGATTAATGCCAGCTAATTGAGGTACGAAAAAACTTCGAATCATGTTCCCATACAGTTCACCATTGACAGTAACATTCTGACCATCATCGTTTTTGAAGACATACGGGCCAATGACTCCGCCAGCTCATAAAGCGCACCAAACAGTAATTTTCTGTGGATGTAATGCTGTTTCGACAAAAGCTTGTGGATCCTCTTCACTCCAAATAGGACAATTTTGCTTATTTACGTACCCATTCAACCAAAAATGGACTTCATGGCAAAATAAAATTTTGAATGGACAAAGTGCACGATAAGTTTGACGAACAGAACTATTATTTTGATTAAAAATTTCCACAATTTGCAGGCGTTGCTTTGATGTAAGTCGATCCATAATGAAATGTCAAAGCAAACTAAACAAAAAGCAACTATCCGCGGTTAAATGGGTGGTCAAATAAAGCAGTGATGCCAACTCAAAGTTGTATCACTCTATGAAAAACACCCTATACTAATTGCTCAATTTATTAATTGACTTTTTGTATGATAAATTGTGGTCAATTAAGGCCTTAATTGCGAAAAATGCCCTAATTGTGCAATTAAGGGGTATGTCTGAACACGGTAAAGCGCAAAGTGTCGGTTAAGCGAAAATTCTGTTTTTCTAGTACAACAAAACTTTTGCCAAAAAAGTTCAAGGATATCAATGCAACAGTGAGAAAGGGAAATCGCTAAGGACAATAGTTACTATTTTGCATTGAATTAACTGATTTTTCATGAGATCAAGAATACCTTAAACCATATTAACCACCACAAGCAGTCGTTGTCTTGAGAGAAATTTATTAAAACTATTAATGCTGCCTGTTACAGTGCGTGACAATCCTAAACAGCCAGTAATTATTAAGGCTGTATTTCGGGTTGGACGGAAAGTTAATTAAAAAAAATATACTTCTGCTGTAAAGCTTTTTCGGGGGTTATGGGACGATACGATTAAGCTCGCGTTAGTGTGTGTGCTACATGTTGGGAGTAACTCTTGAAAAATAAAACCGCAAGATATCAAATTGTGTTCTATTGCAAAAATTTCCCAAAATATCAATTTAGTTATAAAAAATTTATATTTTGGCACCAATTTCCAAAAGTAAAAAGCACTAAAATTTGCAATTAAATGTTGCCGGTTATATTTTACGATTTAGTAAAAATTATTTATTTACTAATTAAATTTCTCTTGTTTGGAGTTTTAGTCACGTTTTATATTTTAAGTGCAACATAAATTAACCGTTAAAGGTTACCACAATATACCATTTTCTTATTGTGGCAGACAATCAGTTGCAAACTTCAAGACAGTGGTGTGATGGGATATTTTTAATAAAAATTTCAGCTTAAAATATGTGGCACACAAAGAAATAATGAATTGACAAGTGCCCAACATGCCAAGAAAATGGCCGAATTATTTTCCACTCTTGCCATAATTGTTAGTGTATTTTACCCAACAAAAATGCAAGTCAGGCCTGCGTGCAATAGTGTAAAACTGCCTCTGGGTTTATCATCCCTATGAAGTGCTGCCAACCATGCACGAGACACTGTTGTTGTTACTTTTTATTTGCTGCTTTACGGTAATAAAGTGCTGCATATAAATAAATTATTTTTGTGCAAGAAAAAAAAGGTTAAAGTTCAGCTTGATCACATTCCCATTAAAGATGATTTTTCCAGCCATAACTGAAACACGTTTGAAGATTTCCAAATTAGATATTTAATTTTTTTTTTTTTTTTCCAAAAACGTGGGAATGGAAATTGAAATTAATGTTGAGTTTTGCTCATAAAAAATGAAGATGTCATTTTTTATCTGCCAAAAGAATTTTAATAGTTTTAAATAATTTACTATGACCTGAATGAGCTCGATGGAGCCAAAGGCTTTATGTTGCCTTTCGTTATTTCGTATTTCTGCAGTTCGCAAGACGTTGATGATAGACATTATCAGAGCTGTTCGTTAGTTGCAAGTACATGTTGTTGTGAGGCAACAAAAATTAACAAACCGCAAGCTAAACCATTCATATCTGCTGCAAACAATATATTTTTGTTAAATACTATACTTCGTTGTTGTTGTTGTTGTTGTTGTGATTTTTGTTGTTTATAGCAAAATGCTCCTCCATCTCCACCAGCTCGTCAATAAAAATGCACAAGAAAACCAAACATTTATTTAACTCGTGTAATAATAATTCTCCAGCAGCAGTTAAAACTGCAACAACTACAAAGAACAATAAAAAGTGTTACACAACCGACATAAAAATTAAAATTAAAAAAAAACATTTACAAATCATCATAAACTTGTGGTTTTCGACGCTTTTTATGGCAGCTGGTAAAATTGTGTGTTGTTTTGTTTTTTATTCGATTGTTTGTTTGTTTGTTTGTTTGTTTGTTTAATCAATGCGGTTGTAAAATTCATATTAAGAAGAGGATCATCTTGAGCTGCTAATGCAAAACGTTCCACTCCCGGGCTATTGGCATACGCACAGTTAGTTATCTGGTAATATTTTATGCACCAACAAATAAACTCTTGTATTTTAATTGGCAGTACTTCTGCACACAATTAAAGTTTAAAGAAAACAGAATAGAAATACGCTGCAATTTTATGTGCAGTACACGAGTGCAACATGCAGCCATCCTTAACTCAGCATTAGTTTAACGATCAGAGATTTATTTGGGAGCTCATTAATTAACCCATCTTTTGCAAGAAATATTATTCTTTTATATTAATAACACTGTACAACAATGTCAAATTTATTCCAAAATTACAATATAAATTGTGATAGACAAAAAAAAAAAAAAAAAATTTACACGTGTATCGGCGTTGCATGATATTATGAAAAGTTGGCATTTTTAAACTAAAATGCAGTTGCTGTAACTAAAATTGTTGTTTAAGAATTTGCTAGATTTTTCAGTGCGCAGGCCTCAAAGCTACTTGGCTTTCCTGCGCTCCTAGTATTATCAGCAATATTTTGTTGGGCCCGAAACATTTTCTTTAAAATTAAATTTTTTTCATAATAACAAAAAAAAAAAAAATAATTTACGAATTGGCTTTCCTGCGCTCCTAGTATTATTATTGACAATATTTTGTTGGGCCCCAAACACTTTCTGTTCGCCTTAACTTTTTACATAATCAAATTGAAAAAAGGAAATAAGAATTGTCGATCTCTGGCACTCTTGTGTCGCGAAGCTTTTCAAAGAATACCACGAAAAACTGAATGACGACGATCGTTCTGCAAAACCCAGCACATTAACGAGCGACCAAAAGGGTAAAAAAGTGCACCAAATTACTATGGCGAAGTGTCGAATAATTTAGCATAAATTCAGAAATTATAATATGAAGAAAATAGTGCAACCCAAGAACACAAAGTTCGACACAATTCTCGGATTCTATTTCATAAGAAAATTTCTATGAAAAAGAATTGTTGCCACATTCATCGAAACCGCCTAATAATACAATGAGAAGCAAAAGCAGGCGTGAGTAGTAGTGATAAGTTTATTCGATTAAATTTATTCGATTACTATAATGCAAATAAATTATTCGAAAATTATAAATACAATATAAAGCATAAAAATATTGACAAATTATTAGTGGGATAGTAAAATATTTTAATAAAAATTAAGCGATTAATATCTTTTAATCGCATTCACAATTGAACAACGGAACAACTTTAAAAAAGTTTCAAAATTTATTTTAAAAATATTTTAATAAAATTATATCGTATTCAGACAT
Source organism: Linnaemya vulpina (assembly GCA_963675445.1). Classification (NCBI taxonomy): domain Eukaryota; kingdom Metazoa; phylum Arthropoda; class Insecta; order Diptera; family Tachinidae; genus Linnaemya; species Linnaemya vulpina. The sequence goes on along the minus strand of OY776278.1, from coordinate 74,069,580 downwards.
ACCCCTTAGTTGCGCAATCCCGGCATTTTTCTCAATTAAGGCCTTAATTGACCTCAATTTATCATACAACAAGTCAATTAGCAAATTGAACAATCAGTAGTTAATTGTCTCACTAATTGCGTAAAACTCGAATAGCAAACCTCGACGTAAGTGTGTTTATTAAGAACTGTGTTCAGTGAGCAGAAAAATTTCCGATAATGGCGAGCCAAATGTCAAAATATATACAAGCATATAAATAAAACAAACTGTATTTTCAAACAGACTGAATAAATAAACAAAAACGAAATGGCTGGTGAAGAAGGTGACCTTTGCAACAGCTGCTGCTTTCTCAAAGTTTGTAAAATTATCCAGTGTTCTTTTCCTTAGCGCTGATAATTTTGAATCACAAATCGATCGCAAAGACTCCAAGATCTCCATATTTCTATTCTATGAAAGTAGAATTTCTTTTAAACCAAAATTTGCATCTATTTTTAAAATTTACAAACATGAATATTCACGAAACAAATAAAAACCTGTCAAATGTTAATTGAGTCAACTGAATTGAGTATGTGCAAAACACTAGATTTAATTGCTCAATTAAAATGAAATTTACTCAATTAAAAATGCATGTCTGAACACAGTATTAGTGGTGATAAGCAAAAACAAAAGTGAGTAGTAGTGATGAAAGTGTTGTGGTGGCTTTCCAAAACCGTTGTTTTGCCTTGCTGTGTACGTTAGATCATTAAATTGCTGGTGATTTATTTCTTAGAAAAAGTTTTGGATTTTTATTAAAGAAGCAAAAAAAAAAGAAATCGAATGGATAAATAAATTTGTGTCCATATTTTGTTTTAGGAGTTTTCTTTAAAAAATTATATTTGCGAATATATTTAAAAAAAATATTTTAGGTCTTTAATTTTCTTAAAAGTTTTTTTCTATTTTCACATTGAATGGCAACTGATCAATAGATTCAAGATAGCATTTTTTCCATTCAAGGGTAATAAAAATTGTATGGGAACAGAGATTCGCAGTTTTCGTGGTCATGTGTTCCCAACTAAGCGGAATCATATTTTTAATTAAATTGTTTCCAATTAAATATGAGCATATAACTTTAAACTTTGAAATATCGTAAATTGTAACATTTACTGCTCTTAATGGCCTTGTCCTACGTGCCTCATAATATCACGCGCGGAAGTACTGCTTTACTTTTCCAAAAACCATCAATTCAATATATCGTTACCTGAAATGCAAAATAACTTACCATCACTTTTTAAAATTTTGCGAAAGAAGAAAAACAAGTAAAAGTGTTATATACGGCTGTGCCGAATCTTATGTACCCTTCACCAACGTACGTCTGGCGTTACATATATTTTTAAGTATCAATTTTGTTCTTCCTGAGTTATAAAATGGTTTTAGTTAGCAAAAAAAAAACAACGTCAATTGCCTTTTTGGTTACTTCTGTGAATGAAAAAAAAAATCAATTTCCCACCTCTGGAAACGAAAATGTAATATTTTTTAATATATTTTTTGTTAATGCAAATCTTCATGATGTATAAAATAGTTTTATTTAAGAAAAACCTAAAATTTGTAATCATTTTGGTCACTTTCATGTACCACAAAATATTGCAGTTATCCAAACCTGGATGCGAAATTTTTATTTTTTTAATTTTAAAACAAAATTTGTTTTTCCAAAATTACAAAATAGTTTTAATTTTTGGTTACTTTTATATATAAAAATAAAATCAATTTCCCATCCCTGGAAACTAAAATTTATTTTTTTTTATCAATGCAAATCTTCATGATGTATAAAGCGGTTTTATTTAAGAAAAACTTAAAATTTTTAAACATCTTAGTTATTAGATGTACTACAAAATACTGAATGTGCTAAAAAAAACTTAATTTCCCATCCCTGGAAGTTTTTTTTTGTTATTTTTGTAGTTTTTAATAGACAATTGAGACTTCCCAAAGCATGAAAAATAATTGGTTTTTGGTATTAATTTTGCGTCGAGAAATAGGTGTAAGCTTCCCAGCTCTGCAACCGTATTTTTTTGGATTTCAATACCACTCTATTTAAGTTCATTTCCAATCCATTAGTTCAAGAACGAAGTCTCTTCTGAGGCTTGGGAAACCCGAATTTCTGTACAGACAGACGGACCCATAGACGGACATCGCTCAATCGTCATCGCTATTTTTAAGAATCCAGAATAATATATCCTTTATGGGTTCCCGTATTAATATCGAAGAAATTACACACGGAATGACATACTTTTTAAATATTTTTTGAAGGGTATAAAAAACGTGGTAACATTGAAACTATTTGGAATATTGAAGCAAAATTTCCAAGTCTAGATTGAAATAAAACCGTTTTGTTTTAATTAATTGCCATTTCATAAAGTTTATTGCTGTCAATCTGAAGTTTTGAGAAATCAATTTACGTCATTTTGCATTTTGGATGACGATATGCAGATGACACTATTTTAAATGAAATGAAATCGTTTGGTTTTAATTTGTTGCCCTGTCATAAAGTTTTTTGCTTCCAATCTAAAGTTTTGAGAAATAAAGTTACGTCATTTTGCATTTTGGATGACGATATGCAGATGACACTATTTTAAATGAAATGAAATCGTTTGGTTTTAATTTGTTGCCCTGTCATAAAGTTTTTTGCTTCCAATCTTAAGTTTTGAGAAATCAAGTTACGTCATTTTGCATTTTGGATGACGATATGCAGATGACACTATTTTAAATGAAATGAAATCGTTTGGTTTTAATTTGTTGCCCTGTCATAAAGTTTTTTGCTTCCAATCTTAAGTTTTGAGAAATCAAGTTACGTCATTTTGCATTTTGGATGACGATATGCAGATGACACTATTTTAAATGAAATGAAATCGTTTGGTTTTAATTTGTTGCCCTGTCATAAAGTTTTTTGCTTCCAATCTTAAGTTTTGAGAAATCAAGTTACGTCATTTTGCATTTTGGATGACGATATGCAGATGACACTATTTTAAATATTAATTTTTAAAAGCCATTTAAACACATAAAATATCAAATCGAATTTTTATACAATTTAAATGTCAGACACGCAATGCAATTGCTTATTTATAAAAATGCATTCTGTTGTGCAAATGCATGTGTGTGCGTGCGTGTGTGTGGATTTGTAAGCGTGTATAATTCCAACACTATGGCATTTAATATGCTCAATGCTTAAGCTCTTTAGCAAAAATAAAAATAAAAATAAAAAAAATTAACGATTAAAAGCTTGATTTTTTAATTGCATTTTTATAATTCTTGTATTTTTATGAAAATTGCCAATACCAAAACGGTTTTTTAGCCGTTGTTGCTGTTGTTGCCATTATGCCTTTTAACAGCATGGCAGGCTTGTCAACGTAACGTGAATTTGTGGGTTTGTGTGTGTGTTAATGTATGTAACAAAGTGAGTATGGCAGCACTCCTTTTTAACACACCGTTTGACATTTCATGAGGATAATCAGAGAACATGATTGTTGTTGGTTTGTTTTGTTTTGTTTTCTTATGCATTTAATATGTGTGTTTGTGTGTGTGTATGTGGGCAAATGCATGGCATTTTTTAGTATTTACAAACTTATTAAAACTTAATTGAGTTTTAATATTTAATTGATTTAAATAAATACTTTTACATATTAAAATAAACAAATTTTTGTTAGTAAAGCGGGAAGCTTTAAAAAAGCTTGTAACTTTTAAGTGGAACATTAAAAGTTTTAATGTAAAACATAAAAAGTAATTGTGTTTTGTAGTTTGTAGTAAAAATTTAATTGTACAAAAATCACTGAAGCTTAAAGCATTAAACACAATAACGACCTCAGACTACAGACTACAACTTATCAAAAATAGAATCCGTGTGCGTATATGAGAATGATTATTTTTACTACTGCAGTCAACACGACTACGGGTTGTCGTCCATGCTGTTTTTGTGGTTGTAGCCAAATTAAACTAAGGCAATAAACACAATAACGACAGCAGGCTACGAGCTAAAACCTGTCAAAATTAGAATACACGCATTGAAATGGGAATGACTATTTTAGCGACGACACAGCCGCACGACTACCGTCCACCGTTGTAGTTGTTGCCAAAATTAAACTAATTTCTATTTTAGTGAGCGACAATGAGTAGGTGCAGTGTTGCCAGTATAATATAAATAAATTCAATTATTGTAAACGTGAAAATATATTGTTTTATTATACAAAAAGAAACAACGAACTATATTTCCAAGCTAATAAAATGATTTCTTGTCATATATTGTAAACCTTAAATATATTTTATTGGAATAACACTATTTAAAAGTATGAAATATATGAAAGCGGCTACACTGGCGTATGAAGAGAATTCTACTACAAACAACAACACATGGTTATTGATTTGGTGGTGTCGTTTTAAAAATAATTAAGTAGCTGACTACTGGGCGACGATTGTAGCCAACGGCCTTTGTAGTCGGTGTTCGTGTAGCCTGCTGTCGTTATTTTGTTTAATGCTTAAGATCTGTTTCAACAGTTCCTTTATTACAAAAAAAAAAAGAAACAATTTATATTATTGAAGTGCACTTAATCACAACATGTTCAAACATCATTTACATGAAATTATATCAGTTAAAATCCATGTTGCAACAACGTTCATTTAACTCTTCAATAAATTCTCTATTAAAGCGAATGGCTAAAAAGTAAAAACACCAGCATTTACATGTTGTAATAAAGATAAAATATGTTTGAAATACTTTTCTCTAGCATGTGTAATCTCTTTTCCTACACTTTTCTTTTTTTTTTTTTGTTGTTGCTCACAGACATTTCCTTTTGTTGGTGATTCAAATGTGTGGCAACAATATTTGAAGGCGTTTGTTGGAGGCGTTTCATGTTCATATACATAACGCCGACACACACACACACACATTTATATCGTTTAACATAAGCAATTCATATTGTAGGACGCAATGGAATAAAATGAATAATAATTAATTTGAAATTAGCATACAAGTTTTGGTAATAAGTTGAAGGTTTCTTAGGGTGCGCAAAGCTGGCAGCATTTCAGCAGAAGCAGAATTGCTAAACTTAAAAAAAAGTGACAAACTGCTGGTGGATATTTTTAGTTCCAGTTAATTTTTGCTTTGTCATATTTTATACCAAAAACATAAGTTATAAAAAAAATATTTAAAGGGGTACAATTTTCCCCTGCTTTTATGCCACAAAAACCCTAAAAGACTTCTACAAATGGAACAAATTTTTAAATGTACATGGAGGCAATTTCTTAATTAATTTACATTAATTGAATTTCATAATATATAAAATACAATTAAACAAAAAAGCATTCCCTTTTATTCTGTAGCTCTTTTTTTTCAAAGTCACGTCAAGGCAATATCAAAAAGAGGACAACTATTGTCTAAATGGTAAAAACGTGTCGGGTTCGTGGCTATCCGCTGGCCAAAACTATAACCTAAAGTTATATTATTTTGATTAAATACTTCCACAATTTGCACGCGTTGCTCTAGTGTAAGTCGATCCATAATGAAATGCCAAAGCAAACTAAACAAAAAACAATTATCAGCTGTTAAATGGGCGGTCAAATAAGGCAGTGATGCCAACTCAAAGTTGTATCACTCTATAAAAAACACTCTTATAATAGGAAAGATTTATCGTATTTGAAATTTTATTTTAAATTTAAGAATTAACGAGCTTCACAATACCATTTTATATTAAATTTATAACTTCCCACTACGAAAGTGGTTGGTTTTATCCAGTTTTGAAAAAAAATCGAGTTCCCATCAGATCTCGACGTTTTAAGGCCGTAGGAAGCTTCCCCAAACTTATTCTCGGAACCTGTAGCTTAGTCGGTATCAACCAAACTGATGACGTTCTAAAGGGTTCTCTACTGAATTTAGATATCCTGTGAATTTGAACCAATTCGATCTGGTTAATTTCAGAAAATTAAAAAAAAAAAATTTCGAAAAAAGAATATATTTTATATTGTTTTTTTTTTTATTTTCATTTTAATTACCTTTTAAATGGCCTTAACGATCGATTTCAGAACTAATCACTGCTCAAGATTTAAAAAATCGGATAAAAATCGGTTAACCCGTTCCTGAGATATCGTAAACGAAAAAGAACCTAAAAAAGTGTTTTATTTTTCAACTCTGAAATTATATATCCAATCAGTTAGTTTTCTCGATCCTTTTATAGGACTTGCAACAACTCGTCAGTCTCTGCTACGCACAATTTATAGCAGTTTGAAATCTACTCAATTTATTAAACTCTCATCAGACTTTTGAACTCGCAGACCTCAAAATCGTAGAGCAGCTCAGCAAACCACGTTTTGATAGCAGGAAGTTGTGGGGATGGTATTTAGTTTCAATGGTTTTCCAAATTTTTTTATAAAACTTATTAAAATAAAAGTCTTTTTAAATATCTTCGTGACATTTTTATTTTCTTCTTGATTTTTTAACAAATTCCAAACTTAAATTTTTTTTTTCTGTTTCTAATTGTGTATCCCTTTTCCTGTTGGAAAGTTTTTTTTCTTGCTCCACTAACGAATCGATAGTTTTAATCTGGCAAAATAAATGAGCTCAAAATGTTTAATTTGCTATTTTTCACTTTTCTTTTCAACAGAGTTTTCCTTTCTATCCCCTGCTTGGCCAACTGGCAGCTGCGTGTTCAATTTCAGCTCTTAGCAAAAGTTTCATTTACAATTAGCAATTTTATAGCGAAAACAATTAGCAAGTTTAGTGCTTATCTGTGCGCTTCTTTTTTTTCTGCCGCAATTACTTGCAACAAAATGCAGCAAATTTATGACACTTGGGAAATATTGACCAAATGAATTCCACCCTTCGTTTTGCGACAAAAACTAACTGCCTGTTCGCCGATGTCGAAAGCTATCGTTCGTTCGAATAAATAACATTCAAAACAAAAACAAGTTTTGAAAATTGTTTTTGTTTTAAATGCTATTTATTCGAACGAACGATAGCTTTCGACATCGGCGAACAGGCAGTTAGAACAAAGTTTTGTGCAGCATCAAAAAAAGAAAAGAAAAATAGAATAAATAATAATAGAAAGAAGGGGAAGAAGTAAAATCAATTGCCGTTCTGGCAAATATAAAAGAAAAGAAGAGAAAAGAAAAAAACAATCGTAAAACTTTTTTCTTTTAAATTATTATTGAAGTTGTTGCTGCTCACAAATCGGATAAGAGCTTGAAATATATGTACGTGGCATAAAGATCTGCTTGTGTGCGTCTGTGTGTATGTGTGTTTGTTTGAGGGTTGTCTGTTTAATATCTGAACTCCCGGTATTTATTTGCAAAGCGATAAACATCTTTTAAAAATAACACTCATAAATTTGACGATAATATTTTTTTTCTTTTACATTTTCCTTAAGCGTGTTGCTCAAATGCAGCGTTAAGTATCTACGAATGTAAACTACCAAAATATTTCTTTAAAAAAAAATAAAAACATTTTGCATTCGTAGTCATAGATCGGATATTTAAATTTTTATCGCTGCCACAAACAAAAACATGGAGACAAAAACGTTTTAAGGCTTCTTGTCTTTAACCTTGGCGGCAGCAACATGACTTAAATATAAAATACACACAAAGTTGCAATTCTGACACACATTGTTGATACGGTCGAATGCAACATACAATTTGCTGTTTGCTGCAGTTAAGCAAAATTAGTTGATTGTAAGCACACGCTAGTGAAAAAAAAACGTTTGCAACAATATTTCCATGCACTAACTTGGCTCTCAAACACGAGTAGTTAGTATTTAGCACTCATACTTAAGCATTAGCTTGCACAGATAGACAGAGCACGCATACATACGTGCACGCAGGTACGGTGTGACTAGGTTTATAATAAAAATTGCAAGCCTCCGCTGCTAAAAATGCCAGCTGGGTAAATATGGCACTTTTGGCAGAGACTGCGAACTGGACTGGCAGACATTTCCACTTCCATAATAGAGACTTCCTCAGCAACCATAAAATTCGGAAAACAACATACAAGATCTATAGCAAATTTGCTAGACTAGAGTAACATTAACGCACTAATAGCAGGTCTCATACCTATTTGCTTGATTTCGCAAGATCTACTTCTATAACAACTCATAGAGATTTCCTAATAGAAAAAGAAAATACAAGACCTATAGCAAATTTGCTATACTACAGTAACACTAACGCATTGATATCAGGTCTCAAAAATGATTGCCCGATTTTGCAAGACCTACAATTCCATTTCTATAACAACTAATAGAGATTTCCTAATAGAAAAGAAATACAACATCTATAGCAAATTTGCTAGACTAAAGTAACATAACGTATTAAAAGCAGGTTTCATACCTCAATATCTGATTTCGCAAGATCTACAATTCCATTTCTATAACAACTAATATAGACTTCCTCATAAAAAAGAAATACAAGACCCATAGCAAATTTGCTAGACTACAGTAATACTAAGGCATTAATAGCAGATCTCAAAAACAACAATTCTATTCAATTCTATAACAATTAATAGAAAAGAAATACTAGATGTCTTGCAAATTTACTAGACTAACGCATTAATGGCAGATCTCATAATATATTTCCTGAGTTCGCAAGATCTAAATTTCAATTTCTAAACTAACTAATAGAGACTTCTTCACAAAAAAGAAGTACAAGACCTATAGCAAATTTGCTACACTACAGTAACACTAACGCATTGATATCAGATCTCAAAAATCATTGCCCGACTTCGCAATATCTACATTTCTACTTCTATAACAACTAATAGAAATTTCTTAATAGAAAAGAAATGCAAGACCTATAGCAAATTTGCTAAACTACAGTAACACTAACGCATTTAAAGTAGGTCTCATACCTCTTTACCTGATCTCGCAAGATCTACAACTCCATTTCTATAACGAGTAATAGAAGAAATTCAAGACCTGTAGCAAATTTGCTACACTAACGCATTGATATCAGATCTCAAAAATCATTGCCCGATTTCGCAATATCTACATTCCTACTTCTATAACAACTAATGGAGACTTCTTCATAAAAAAGAAATGCAAGACCTATAGCAAATTTGCTAGACTAAAGTAACAGAGGCTTCCTCACAAACCATTAAATTTGCTACTAAAAAAGAAATACAAGACCTATAGCAAATTTGCTAGACTAAAGTAACAGAGGCTTCCTCACAAACCATTAAATTTGCTACTAAAAAAGAAATACAAGACCTATAGCAAATTTGCTAGACTAAAGTAACACTAACTCATAAATATAAGGTGTCATAAATCATTGCCCTATTTCGCAAGATAACAATAGCATTGATCCCTTTAACACTGCAGGAAAATTTTTTATTATTACAAAGCTGACTTGTAAAAATTTCCAATATTAACTAAAAGAAGTAAAAACAAACGAAATAAAAGTATTTCCAAGTTTGGCAAAAATGCTAGTCTTTGCAAGACAGGAAAAAATATGGAAAACGACTGCTAAACAAACGGACTTGTATATTTGCAAGAGCTTAAAGTGTTGTTAACATAGAGAAGTGCTAATATATTTTTAAAAATAAAATAATTTATTTTAAAGATCGTAAACTTCGTTCTAATACGTACAACTTAAAACAAATTATGTAGTCAATTAAAAAGGAAACAAATGAAAGATATTAAAAACTTCACCGAAGAGTATTTGGAAATTTCGCCTGCTCTTAGCTTTTTAATCTGTTGCAAATAAATAAACGAGCTCAGCAAATTCGCTCTTTGGTCCCACTGTGAAACGTGCTAAGAATTTGGAAATACAATTCTCTTTATTTAGATGGCCATTGCTAACGATATGGAAGTTTTTGCGTTGCAAATATTTACAACCCACGCTTTGACTTCGACTAGATTTTTGAGTTGTTGTTGTTGCTTTTACTGTAAATGTTAAAGAGCAGCAAATAAGCAGCAACAACAATCACGGCAAAAACACACAGACATCCAACAACAATCCCAACAAACTAATATTTTGCTGCAAGAAAAAAAAAAAAAGAAACACAATAATAATAAGAACAACAGAGGAAAAAAGTCGCACAAAAACAACAATACGGTTGGTTCATTTAACGTTGGAATTGGGGAAGGTTAACCAATAAAACTATGCGGAAATTGACAGCATTTAATTACTGCAAGTTATTAACAAAATATTTATATTAATTTTTCATATTTTTTGTGATTTCCACAATATCTTAATCAGACCCCATAAAGGGTATATATTCTAGGTCCTTAGGAAGTCGAATAAACGGTGTTCGTCTGTCTGCAAGTGAAATTACTTTGTCGAGGTCCCCAGAAATGCTGGAGACTCCGTTCTTTTTATTGAAAATAGTCTTAACTAGACTGGTAAATCCAAAATATGGTTCCAGAGCTGGAAAATGTAAACTTATTTTTGGTACATTAAAATAACTATGTACCTGAAACAGATTTTTATTATTTTGCTAATTAAACCTATTTTATATTGCAAGAATAACTGAATTGTTATTAAAAATCAAATGGACAATTCCAGGGTTGGAAAATTGAATCTTTTGTTTTATTTTTGCACATAAAATTAACAGGCGTACTTCATTAAGATTCGGTACAGACGAAAATAGAACTTTTACTTTCTTTTTAATACTTGTGAAGTAGTTGTAATAAAATTAAATTTAAATCGTTGGACTTTTGGCAACTTTCTTTTTGGCAACATTGTTTTTCAGCTGTTTCGTGTTGCTATTACAAATCTTCAGTTTGGCCTTTAATTTAGCTTGGAAATTATTGAATTTTATTATCAAACTTAATGCCCGGTGTGATGCACTTCTTACATTTTATGGTTACCTTGGAGAGGCTCTGCATCTAGGGATGCAACATCGTTCTTAAAAACATCGATGTTTTAAAATATCGATGTTTCCATGAAAAACATCGATGTTAAAAAACATCGGTAATATTAACGATACATCGATGCTTTTTCGATGTTTTAAGTTTCTTATATAAATATGAACTCAAAAGTATTTTTACACATAAGTTGACCATATTTTAAATGAAATACAAGATTAATTCTTCAAAATTTTATTTGCTTCCATTACTACCTAATAATTTTGATATAGAATTAAGGAAAAGAAGTTTTGATAATCTTGTTCCCAGAAGCCTATTTCTGTCCTGAGTAATGGTTGCTCCAGCTTCCGAAAACAAACGCTCGCTTGGTACAGACGTGGCAACGATGGGGAGATATAGCATTGCAATCTTTGAGAGTTTGGGAAACAAAGATTTCATATCCTCCCAAATCTCAATAGCGTCACTTTTTACTGGTGTAACAGGAGATGACAGATACATCTGTACTTCCGTTTCACTAATAGTATCTGTAACAGATTTAGATGATTTATTTTTCATGTTAGTTTGTGTCAACTGCTTGTGGTATTTCCAAATATCAAATTCTGAGTTATCTTCATCAGTATCGGATGTGTCGTTATTGGATGTTGTTGATGAGTGTGAAGTATTATACTCCCGCACATATTTGTTTAGATAACTGATTGCTTTTCCTTTGGCAGTAGAATTTTTGAAATGCATGAACTTAAATCTGGGGTCAAGAGTAGTTGATATAGAAAGAATTGGCGAATGTTCTATATTATCAAACCGTTTTGCTAGTTGTTTATTAATTTCTTCTTTTAATTGTGAAACCATTTCATTTTTAGGCTTCATATTTTCTATTACTTCCCGGACACAGCTAACTAGTGGGATGACTTTGCTTACCGTTACATAAGAATCACCAGAAAGCTCTTTTGTTAATTTTTCAAACGGGCACAGTAATTCTATAATTTCTTTTATGCAACCTATTTCATTACTGAAAATCATTGGGGGAGCTTCCGGTCGAGGCAACAGTATTGCTCCTACTATGGACACCAATTCTATAAAGCGTTGAAGCATGTAAAAGCACGAGTTCCACCTTGTGCGAACATCAAGAACCATCTTTTTTATTTTGCCTTCTTTCAAGCCTAAGTCAATTTGCCTTTTCCTTAACTCATCACTTGCATTGACGCTTCTTTTAATAAATTTTATAATATTTCGGACTTTGCTTATTAATTCAGTGCAGTCTTTTGCGTTATCAATGGATTTAGTTACAACTAAATTGAGCGTATGAGCAAAGCAAGGAATAATCTTCTCTTGCCCAAATAGTTCACGATTAACTTTCATTACTGTGCTATCATTATCTGTGACAACAGCTGAAACCTTGGGAATAGAAACATTCCACTCTGTGAAAATATCTCTAAGTTTCTCAGCTATGTACACTGATGTATGACCTTCTGTTAGTTCGAAAACACCTAGCGTTCCGCTTAGAAGTTTAAGCTTGTCCAAAAAGTGTATTGTAACACCTACAAATGATTTATTTTGCATTGTTTCCGTCCATATATCATAAGTGATGCAATAGCTTTCAGCATTATTTATGTATGTATTGAAAAGTTTGCTCATAACCTCATATTTGGCATCAATCCTGGTCTTTATTGTTTCTCGACTTGGTACTTTATACAATGGGCAAACTTCTTTCATTAGCTGTAAAAAACCTTTACCTTCTACTGTAGAAAATGGTTTATTGTCAATTATTATAAAATTCACAATAGCTTCACTTATTTTTTTTGATTTTGCTCCATCCTGCGTGGTTATACTTTTCATATTTTTTATAAAGTCATCTACATTTGGTTGTGTTGGTTTTTTGTGACTAACAGCAACTATGGTTGATGGCGTACTATCAAGTGAAATTTGTTGAGGGATAACTTTTCCCATGCTGACTGAACTAGTAGAAGCGCTTAAATCAATTGTTTCCACTTCCATACAATCAGGAATGGTGCATACAGTTTTAGCTTTTTTGCTTTGCACTTCTGTATCTCCCAATTGCTGCGAATGCAACTTTTCTAAATGACCACGAAGATTGCTCGTATTTCCTGAAGTTTTAAGGGTTTTGTTGCATATTTTGCAAACAGCTTCTTTATCCCCAGTTTTGTTAAAATACTCCCAAATTTTACTCTTCAATTTATTGGTTGACATTGTTTTCTACAAATACCAGCAAATATTGTAAATATGCTTGAAAACTTATAATTAAAGATTCTTACTTAATATTCTTATTTACTGCAACTTCAGTAAAAACCATCGATTATTGTAGAGCAAACTCAAAATATTCATTTAATTTAATAAAAGTAATAAAACCACATAAACACGCGTTTTGTATCAGCAGAAAAATATTAAATGAACGATGTCGATGTTTTTTAGTTATGACGCCGATGTATCGTCGATGTATCGTCAACCAAAACATAGATGTTAACATCGATGTTTATAAACGATACATCGATGTTTTTATAACATCGATGTATCGTTTGCATCCCTATCTGCATCAGCTATTCGGAATCTTGTGATTAAATTTCGCACTAAATTTAGATTTAGATTTTCATACCCTTTACAAAAAAGGGAAAGGTGTGAAATTTCTTCGATATTAATATCGGACCCCATAAAGTATATATATTCTGGATTCTTATATTCTGTCGATCCGACTGTCTGTATGTGAAATCGGTTTCCCAAGCCCCCAGTAGAGTTAGAGACTTTGTTCTTGGATTGATGTATTGGAAATGAACTTAAATAGAATGGTATTGAAATTTGGAAATACGGTTCCACAGCTGGGAGGCTTACAACTATTTATCGACGCAAAATTAATACCAAAAACCAATTATTTTTTTTTGTCTGTAAATTGAATCTATTTTATGCTCTGGGAAGTCCTAATTGTCTATTAAAAACTAAAAATATAAAAAAAATTTCCAGGGATGGGAGATTAATTTATTTTTGGCACATTCAGTATTTTGTAGTACATGTAGAAACTAAAATGTTAAAAAATTTTAAGTCTTTCTTAAATAAAACCGCTTTATACATTATGAAGATTTGCACTGAAAAAAAATTAAAAAAATTAAAATTTCGTTCCAGGGGTGGGAAATTGAGTTTCCTTTTCATTCACAAATGTAACCTAAAACTAAAACTAGTTTTTAATTCATGAAAAACAAATTTTGTTTTAAAATTAAAAAAAAATAATATCCGGGGTTGGATAACTGCAATATTTTGTGGTACATGAAAGTGACCAAAATGTTTAAGAATTTTAAGTTTTTCTTAAATAAAACTATTTTATACATCATGAAGATTTGCATTTAAAAAATAAATATTAAAAAAATATTAAATGTTCGTTTCCAGAGTTAGGAAATTGATTATTTTTTCTATTCCTAAAACTAACCAAAAAGGCAACTGACTACTAAAACTATTTATATTCAGGAAGAACAAAATTGGTACTTAAAAACATATATAACGCCAGACGTACGTTGGTGAAGGGTATATAAGATTCGGCACAGCCGAATATTGCACTTTTACTTGTTAAATTCAAAGATTCAAACTTGAGCCTAAATAATTTTTAGTTAATAAATTTAGTTTATCAACTTTTGTTGTATCAAACTGAATTATAATTAACGATTTAGTGTCCAAAAGATATGAAACATAATCCAACGATTAATGGATGAATCAATTAAAGCCAGTTTCTTTTTCCACTCACACAGCAGAGTGGAACAGTGCTGATTTCGAAAGCCGCAATACTTTCTCAGCAGTAAGCCCCTGGTCAGGTGGTTTAGTTGCAGGTGAAAAGAATTATCCACTTATAAAAATTTATATGAGAAAATTGCATTCAAGAAGTGTTTCAATTTCAAACTGATGTAAAGACCCGTTCTCAAATCCTCGCAATGACTATGATTATTTTATATTTTATAAGATTAAAAATAAGATTTATAAATTAGAAACTTCACAAGGGCTACCTCTTTGAAAATAAATTCAATTCTTATTAATTTTCTCAGAAGATCCTTTTCTTTTATTAGCACCCTCTTTTTTGGCTGTCCTTTCGCAAATAAAGCTTTTTCAAGAGAGGATATTCTTATTTTTTATTTTATAAAAAGAAAAACTAAAATTAGAAATTTTATGAATATTTTCATATGCCGAACAGCTCTTTAGTGCCCTTCACTGCAGTCGGACAAAAGACTGCATTTTCTTTTGTTTTTCTTTTCGGGCAAAAAAGCAAAAAAAAACAAAGATTCGGCACACACGATTAATAATATCCGAAAGCTCTGAATAAATCACCCCTTAACTTAATCAATATGACAATTTAAACAAAAATCAATTAAATATGTAGTTAAACAAAAATTGTGAAAAAGGTCTATTGAACTTAATTCAGGGGGCAAATTACGGTACTAAAATCTAATGCATGAATATGGCCCCAGAATTGTCACCTTTTTTAAGTGAATTTGCAGTGGCGACTAATTCCCATTTTTATGTTAGTAAATCTCCATAAATATATTTTCGTTTAAGAATTTTTGCACTTATTTCCCTTCGCTTACCTTCTCACCATTAATTCTCTTATAATGTTTTTTTTTTCTTATATTTTTAGTTTATGTTTAACATGATTCTATTCGTGGCTACATATTATTTTATTTTCAATGTTTCTTCAACGTATTTATTTCTCTTCTTTGGTATTCTGGTGGTGCTGTGGAGTATCTCAGATTTAGTTATTTTCTTTAATATTATTTCCACTTAATATGTTGGAGTTTCTGTGTCCATTTAATTTTGTTTTTGTTTAAATAGAAGTATGCAATAGCAGCCGTCAATAAATTGCCATGATTTTGTGCTAATGAAGTATTTATTATGAAAAAATGAAAATAAAATAAACAAAACGCCCATTTATAAAGTATAAACGGAATTGCGAGGAACAAAATGGAAGGAAAATAGTTTAAAAGAAAACTAAAATAAATACAAAACGCTTGGTTTTATAAACAAGATATTTTTAGCCAATTAACAGAGATCATGAAAATATTCTACAGGGAAATTAATGCAGCGAAATATGGAGGCTTTAATTCTTTAAACGGAAATGAAATATGTGGGTCAAAATCAGTTCCTTTTAGGTGCAAAACTAAAGATCATAATGTCATTATTTGGTAACTGGTATTTCAATATTGTGAGAAATATTTAGCCGCTTATTTAATTAAAATGACACAAAAAGTTAGGAAAGTTTTAAATAATTTTTATTAAGATTTTATTAGTAGTCTGTTAACTCAATAAATACAGGGTGTTTGGTAGCATATTTATACGTTTAAAGCTTTATATTTTCAATGTTAAGAGCATTGAACGACAGAATGAAAATGCAGATTTCATCCAGATGTCTTCCGTCGAGTTGAGCACACGGTTCACAACGCAGCCTTGTGTTCTGCCCAATACGCTGCAGTAAACTTGATTCAATTGGGCTGATTTCTCCGCGAATATTTTCCTTTAAAGCCACAAGAGATTGGGAGTTGTCATTATTAACCCTCGCTACCACGCCATGAAAAATAATTCATGGAAGTTTGATCGGGCGACTTCGATGGACATGGGATGTCCCCAAAGCGAGCGATCAGTTTTTGGGGGAAATTTTCCCGAAGCAAATCAATCGAATCTCTGACTATTTATGCAGTCGTTGCATCCTATTGAAACCACACGTGTGAAGAGTACGAGGGATGAACTCGCTGGTTGGGCAAAACGAATTCTGTAATCATGCGTCGATAACTTTCACCGTTAACATGCGTCGCTTGGCCTCGAGAATTTTCGAAAAAAAATAGTCACATGTCCTCATGCAGTTACCCTGGGGTTTTTGATGTCTCAATCGAGGGTTGCAGGTTCTTAGGGAGCATTAACGGCGGTTCTGCTTGTTGATGTGGCCGTTTAAGTGAAAATAAGCCTCGTCGTTCCAGTGCGAAAACGCTTCGAAATCGTTTCACAAAAAATTTTGCCGTAAATCAAAGTCACTTTCTTTCAGTTCTTGAACAATTTGAGTTTTAAAATGATAGAACTTCAGAACCTTTTTTTTCAAATATCATGATTCATAATCTCTCTTGACAGTCCAGATGATTCTGCTCTCTTCCGTATTGAGAGTCCCGGAAAACTGATTTCAATCAGTTCAATATTTTCGGGAGTCCGTAAAGATCGACTGGGCCCAGGCCGTGGGACATTCATAGACCAAGCAGTTGCTCGAAATCTCTGTACCAACGAACGAATTTAATTTATACTGGGTCCATCGCTTATACGCCGAATGCCGAACTTTGAACAAAATTGTCGAGAATCATCACCCGACATCGTGGCTGACAAATTCGCACAATCGATAATTTCAAATTCGCCACCCTCCCCTTGCAGCGTTTGCTATTTTTTTAAATAATCGTATTTAAAAATATAAATTTATTACCAGACACCCTGTAGTTCTTTGAATTTAGAGGTTTTTCATTAGTATTCAGCGGTTACCCTTATTTAGGCAAATATTTGACAAGTGGGAACGTACTTTCGAGTTTTATCTGTGGTTTATTTTTGTGTAAAAAATTCGTTAAAATTTATTACGAAATCTTGTAGTATGTTTCCTTTGTAGCGTGCGTCACTCAACTTTGTGAGCCATTATAAAGCAATAATTAGGTATTAAAAATTTTATATTTACCCTACGAAAGTATACTTAAATCTCACGGGAATTGAGGGTGTTTAAAAATATAAATTCGCCACCAGACACCCTGTAGTTCTTTGAATTTAGACGTTTTTCTTTAGCATTTAGCGGTTACCCTTATTTTGGCAAATATTTGACAAGCGTGAACGCACTTTTGCGTTTTAGATGCGGTTTATTTTTGTGTAAAAAATTCGCTAAAATTAATTACGAAATCCTTTATCATGTCTCTTGTGTAGCGTGCGTCATTCAACTTTGTGAGCCATTATAAAGCAAAAATCAGTTATTAAAAACATTTATTTTTTTACTCTACGAAGTACACGTAAATCGGGGGTTTCTCAAAACAAAAACGCCTACAAATGAAGTGTTCATCACGCCATGACTGCCCCGTATAATTTTCTTTACCAAATTGTTGATTGAAAAAGTAGGGGTTTCAACGGGCTGGTGGCCGTTTAAATAATCTACGGATTCGTAATATAAAATAGAAACATTTTAGCAATTATTTTATACAAAAAAATTATCTTAAATTTATTGTGTTCTTAAAGTCTTGCAGAAATTTATTTTATATTTGAAACAAAAACAAACAAGTATTTCCAATTATTTCTTCTTAACTGCAGTTGGTTTGTTTTCATAAAACTTTGCAAAATTTATTTCCTTTTGGCCAATTTTACTTGCAACATGATTAAGTTTATAAATCTATTAGAAAATTTATAACATCTTGCAGCAAAAAAAAAAAAACAACCAAAATTACAACAAAAATCCCATTAATATTGTTTGAAATTTTAGAAATACTGAAAATTACTTAGCCATGTTACAAAGTCATTTAGCATTGTTTGTTGTTGTTGCTGCCTTTAAGGAGAATGTAGGTTGTAATAAACTTAAATACACTCATACCAAGTGAACTAAATAATTAAGGTAACTAAACTGCTGCAGAAACTTCTCCATTTTCAATTCAATGTGTGTGTGGTGAATGTGTTCGTGTATTGAGTTCATTTTAGTATCAGGATTTATCTGTCTGTGTGCTGGTTTCGTTTCTATTCGGTTTGTTTTTTGTGATTTTTTTTGTTTGTTTTTTTTTTGCCTCTTCATGCATTGCAGTCAATTAACAATTTTATGTGCAAAAGAGCAAAAAAAAAAAAAAAGAAATGCATAAAAAGAGAGAGAAAAAAAAGAAAATGCAGTCTTTTGTCCGACTGCAGTGGAGGGCAATAAAAAGCTGTTCGGCTTTTTAAGATATTCATAAAATTTCTAATTTTAGTTTTTCTTTTTATAAAATAAAAAATAAGAATCTCCTCTCTTAAAAAAGCTTTATTTGGAAAAAAAACAGACAAAAAAGAGGGTGCTAATAAAAGAAAATGATCTTCTGACAAAATTATTAAAAATTGAATTTATTTTCAAAGTGGTAGCCCTTGTGGAATTTCTAATTTATAAATCTTCTTTTTGATGATATAAAATAAAAAATAATCAGAGTCATTGCGAGAATTTGAACCCGGGTCTTTACATCAGTTTGAAATTGAAACACTTCTGGAATGCAATTTTCTCATACAAATTTTTATAAGTGGATAATTCTTTTCACCTGCAACTAAACCACCTGACCAGGGGCTTACTGACAAGAAAGTATTGCGGCTTTCGAAATCAGCACTGTTCCACTCTGATGTGTGAGTGGAAAAATAAACTGGCTTTAATTGATTCATCCATTAATCGTTGGATTATGTTTCATATCTTTTGGACACTAAATCGTTAATTATATTCAGTTTGATACAACAAAAGTTGATAAAAATTTAATCTTGAACTAAAAATTATTTAGGATCAAGTTTGAATCTTTGAATTTAATAAGTAAAAGTACGTCTGGCGTTATATATATTTTTAAGTACCAATTTTGTTCTTCCTGAGTTAAAAATAGTTTTAGTTAGCATAAAGAAAAAAAACAACGTCAGTTGCCTTTTTGGTTACTTTTAGGAATAAAAAAAAATTAACTTCCTAACCCTGGAAACAAAAATTTAACATTTTTTAATATATTTTTTATCAATGCAAATCTTCCTGATGTATAAGGCGGTTTTATTTAAGAAAAACTTAAAGTTTTTAGACATTTTGGTCACTTTTATGTACCACAAAATATTGCGGTTATCCAGCCCTGGAACTGAAGTTTTTATTTTTTTTTTAATTTTAAAACAAAACTTGTTTTTCTTGAATTAAAAAATAGTTTTAGTTGTTGGTTACTTTTGTGAATGAAAAGGAAACTCAATTTCCCACCCCTGGAAACGAAATTTTAATTTTTTAATATTTTTTTCAATGCAAATCTTCATGATGTGTTAAGTGGTTTTATTTAAGAAACATTTTCAACTTTTCAGTTATTACATGTACTACAAAATACTGAATGTGCTAAAAAACTTTTAATTTCCCATCTCAGGGATTTTTTTAAAAATATTTTTATTTTTTAATAGACAATTGAGGCTTCCCAAAGCATGCAAAAGGTTCAACTTAAAAACAAATAAACAAATAATTGGTTTTTGGTATTACTTTTGCGTCGAGAAAAAGGTGTAAACTTCCCAGCTCTGAAACCATATATTTCTGAATTTCAATACCACTCTATTTAAGTTCATTTCCAATCCATCAGCTTAAGAACAAAGTCTCTAACTCTACTGGGGGCTTGGGAAACCGATTTCACGTACAGACAGTCGGATCGACAGACGGACATCGCTCAATCGTCATCGCTATTTATAAGAATCCAGAATATATATATACTTTAAGGGGTCCCATATTAATATCGAAGAAATTACACACGGAACGACAAACCCCTTCAGTTTTTTGTGATACCCTTTTGTTTTTATTTAAACACACACACACAAAATGGGCCATTGCAAGCAACATTAACATGATCCTGAAGCGAACATAAAACAAAGTGAAAATTCCAAAATAAATTTAGAAACGATTATAAAGTATATACGATTCCACTTTAATAAAAAATAAAATAACTAATTTAAATAATTCATATGCATTGAATATTCTATAAAAAAAGCAAGAATTTATATAGTGGATATTTATTTATAACTAGAGGAATGTGAAAAGGCAAACATTTCTAAAAATAATTATTTTAATACAAGTAAATCTATTTCAGCTAATTTAATATAATTTTATTTCTTTAAATTTTATTAAAATGCTATAAAAGTGTTGTAAAATATCCGTTAAAAATACACATTTAATATCAGTTATGTGCTACACTGTAAATAAGAAAGCCTATAGATCTACTACAATTTTCGTATAATATACATTTCCGTTTCCCATGTCAATCGTTCTACAGCTGTAAATACACTTACAACTACACTTGCAAGACACCATTCATAACAATACAAAACATACATGCTCTACATGCATCGAACACACTCACACGCATTCACTGTGTGTTGAAAAAAAACCTCTGCTCCCACTCTGTGAGAGTGGGAGAAAATATGTACGTGCCGTACAAAAACAATTGTAAGAACTCATGTAGGTTCTTTGCATGGGAGCGAGTGTGTGTGCTTGCTGGATTATTAGAAAATAGCAGACAGACACAAAAAAGTGCAAATATTTCCTGTATTTTTCTGTTACTTAATAACAAAGTCACAACGTTATAGCGACTAAAGGAGATTGTGGGCATGCAATTTATGAATGTTTGTTGCTGTAGTTTTTGAAAGAGTGTGTGTGCGTGTGTTAGTGTGCTGGTTGTTTGTTTGCCGGTTTGTTAGCCTTAACACCAATAGACGTATAGGTTTGCGAGCTTGTTTTCACATATTTTCAAACACACTCGCACACACACACACACACACACATATATTTGAACAGCCATTTAACCATACAAACACTTACAGCAGTAGGAAAAAAATACTTGCAGCATAAATTTATAAAGAGAAATGGAAAATTGTACGTACTGGAGTAACAACTCTGTAAATACTTGGAAAAAAATTCCAGCTGTTTTAACCAGCCTTTTTTATTATTTCCAAATGACTACACTGTTGGTTCAACCTAAACATTCTACTCGTACTTCACTGTTGTAAAATACTCAAACGTTTTTAAAGGCATTTTAATTTAACATCTCTACACTTTTTATTTTCATAATTATTTTCTTTTTACAACTTGTTTATTTTTGGAAATTTAAATTTAATTCAAGCAAATAAAATAGGAAAATAGGGAAATTTAAAGGCATGTTATTAAACTTAATGGGAAAATTATTGGAAAATTTTAAGGCACACAAAACAAGTTCCCAAGTTATAAGGCAAGAAGATGTTTTACCTGCAACTGAAATGAACAGATTTTGGCAAATATTTGCGTAATGTAATTTGTAATATGAAACTTGTTAAATTCAGTTTGAGTTTATAAATTTTAATTATTAACTTAAATCATTTTTGTTAACTCACAGAAACTTTTCCTGGATTAATTCTAATTGATTGTAGCAAAAAGCAAAGCCGAATATAACAACAACTTATTTTGCTATTTAAATACAATCTTTAATAATAATTTTGCTCAAAATGATTTGAACTTAATCATACGCCTGAGTGAACTATTCATAACCTCAAAGTGTTTTCTAAAAACATTTGAAATATCAACTGTTTCTTATCAATTTCATAAGCAGAACTATTAAACAGCCATTAAAGTTTGTTTTTGTTTTAAAGAAATAATAATTTATCTTTGATTTTGCAAAACTTCAATTTATAATATCCTCCCCACCTCTTGTTACAACTCTCGTATTTGCTTTTTAGTTTGTATTCTGCCCAGACTTTATTGTTTTTCATTCATAATGATTTATTTACAATAATTTCTGCAACAGACTGCCTTTTTAATTCATTCATATTGTTAATGCTTATTTTATTGTTCTGCTATTTGTTGGAAATTATTGTTGCCGTTGTTTGTTATTGTTATTGTAACATTATAATGAGTTATTTATGATTAATATATGTTTTTTGCACTCTATTATTATTTTCTATTTGGCAAGAATTCATTAATTATGGCTTTTAAGGTCAGTCATGGGGAAGTTAAGGAGGCCAGCTGCTAAAAGTTAATAATAAAATGAAGCTGCCTGGCTGTTTTCTCTCAAATACGGTCTTCTTAATGCTTCTCAGCCTGCTTCGCATGACAAAACTGCTGTAATTAATTTAAAGCGTTAGCAAGCTTTAGTTGTATCGTTGTAGTTGGCCAGAAACAAAAAAAATATATTATTTAATAAAATAGTGTTAAATGTTTCCGTTTGGTTATCGCCTTATTCAATAAGCCACAGCAATAGGCAGCGGCGGAAGCAAACATGGTCTGCATGCTGTTCAAATTTTATGGTCGAGAGGGTGTCACAGTTAAAGTCACAATTTCATAAAAAATTAAAAGCTGGCGCGTATTAAATATTCAGTTGCAAATATTTTTAAATATATTTTATTTTTAAGTCAATATTTGCCATCATAAATTAAAGGGAAAATATTTGAATTTAAATTTAAAAAATTACCCACTAAATTTAATTAAAAAAGTGCAAAAAAAAACTTTCTCATTAATAAACACAAAAATTTGTTTTGTGTTCGGTGTAAAATATTGAATGGTGGTCTGTTTAAAATTTTATTTTTATTTCCGCACTCAATTTGTTCATCGAACAAATATTTGAATTAAAATAGTAACTCTAACTCAAATAATATTTAATCGAAAAATTTTTATTCGACTAATTTATATTCGATTAATTTTTTATTTGAATATATTTTATACGAACATTTTTAACGCGAACAATTTAATGCAAAAAATTTATATTCGACAAATTTTTATTCGACTAATCTTAATTCGAATAATTTTTTAATCGAATAATTTTTATTCAAATAATTTTTATTTGAGTAACTTTTATTCGAATAATTTTTATTCGAAAAATTTTTATTTAACTAATTTTTATTCGATTAATTTTTATTCTATTAATTTCTATTCGAATACTTTTTATGCCAATAATTTAATGCAATTAATTTTTTGACTTACAAAATTATTTTACTCACTTATTTCATTTAATTAATCTACTCCAGATATAATAAGCTACGGTAACACTTGTCAAATATTTGCCCAAAAGAGCGCAACACCTTTATATAAATGGCTTCCTGAAATAGTCTCTAATCGAAGAATTCTTCTGAATTACATATGGAAGTAACATCTCTTTCAAATATGATTCACTTCAAAGTATTATAATTTTCAGCAGTTTCTCCGATTATACTATTCCAAGAATTTTTTATTCGAATAATATATGCTCGAATATAAAAAAATGTATGAAACCCAGTATGTAATTTCGAAGAATTCTTCTGAATTACATATGGAAGTAACATCTCTTTCAAATATGATTCACTTCAAAGTATTATAATTTTCAGCAGTTTCTCCGATAATACTATTCCAAGAATTTTTTATTCGAATAATATATGCTCGAATATAAAAAAATGTATGAAACCCAGTATTTTCTAAAATCTGTTGTAAATACAATTTGCTATAAGAAATTATAAACTTATTCGTTAATATATTCTTTCGAACAATATATAATCGAATAATGTTTATTCGAATAATTTTTACTCGAATAATTTTTACTTGAATAATTTTTGTTCGAGCTTAAGCCAACGGTTTTTATTTAAACAATTTAGTGCAAATAATTTTTGGACTTCAAAATTATTTTACTCACTTATTTTATTTAATTAAGCTACTTAAGCTACGGTCACACTTGGCAAATATTTGCCCAAAAGAGCGTAACCTGTTTATTTCAGTAACGCTTTGAAATAATCCCTCGAAGAATTAGCATCTCTTTCAAATATGATTGACTTCAAAGAATTATCTAATTATCATTGTAAGGAGTTTCAGCGATTATTACTATACCAAGAATTTTTATTCGAATAATTTTTGGTCGAATATCAAAAAATATATAAAACCCAGTATTTTATAAAATCTGTTGCAAATACGGTTTACTGTAAAAAATTATAAACATATTCGATATATATTTCGAAAAGTATTTAATCGATTAATGTTTATTCGAATAATTTTTATTCGAATAATTCTATTAATCGTTTGCATATCAAAAGAATACAAATAACACACCGTTATATATCTTATAAGTTTTATGTACATACTTTAAAGGAAAAATTTTTTATTCGATTAAATTTTATTCGAATAATTTTTATTCGAATAACTCTATTAATCGTTTGTATATTAAAAGATATAAATATTATGTACCTTAAAGGAATTGTGTATTGAAGAACAATTTTTTTTTCGATTGAGCTTTATTCGACTAATTGTTATTCGAATAATTCCATTAATCGTTTTTATAAGGTTTTTTATTTAAAAGAATGTAAATAACACACTGTTTATATAATATCTCTTATAAATATTATGTTCCTTAATCGAATTGTATTTTAAGGAAAAATTTTTTATTCGATTAAGTTTTATTCGAATAATTCCACTAATCGTTTTTATATTTAAAGGAATGTAAACAGCACACTGTTTATATAACATATTTTATAAATATTATGTTATTTATAAGAATTGTATTTTAAAGAGCACTACTTTATTCGATTAAATTTTGTTCGAATAATTTTTATTCGAATAATTTCATGAATCGTTTTTATAACTTTTAATATTTAAAGAATGTAAACAGGACACTATTATATAACATCTATTATAAATGTTATGCAACTTAAAGGAACTGTATATTAAATAACAATACTTTATTCGACTAAGTTTTATTCGAATAATTTTTATTCGAATAATTTCGTTAATCGTTTGGATAAGTTGCCGTTTAAATCAATACAAATAACACACTCTAACATCTCCTATAAATGTTATGTTCCTTAAAGGAATTCTATTTTAAAGAAAAAGTTTTTATTCGATTAATTTTTATTCGAATAATATTTATTTTATTAATTCCATTAATCCTTTGGATATGTTGCTATTTAAAACAATACAAATAACACACTGTTATATAACATCTCTTATAAATGTTATGTACTTTGATGCCACAATTTTTTATTCGATTAAGTTTTATTCGAATAATTCCACTAATCGTTTTTATATTTAAAGGAATGTAAACAGCACACTGTTTATATAACATATTTTATAAATATTATGTTATTTATAGGAATTGTATTTTAAAGAGCACTATTTTATTCGATTAAATTTTGTTCGAATAATTTTTATTCGAATAATTTCATGAATCGTTTTTATAACTTTTAATATTTAAAGAATGTAAACAGGACACTATTATATAACATCTATTATAAATGTTATGCAACTTAAAGGAACTGTATATTAAATAACAATACTTTATTCGACTAAGTTTTATTCGAATAATGTTTATTCGAATAATTTCGTTAATCGTTTGGATAAGTAGCCGTTTAAATCAATACAAATAACACACTCTAACATCTCCTATAAATGTTATGTTCCTTAAAGGAATTCTATTTTAAAGAAAAAGTTTTTATTCGATTAATTTTTATTCGAATAATATTTATTTTATTAATTCCATTAATCGTTTGGATATGTTGCTATTTAAAACAATACAAATAACACACTGTTATATGACATCTCTTATAAATGTTATGTACTTTGATGCCACAATTTTTTATTCGATTAAGTTTTATTCGAATAATTCCATTAATCGTTTTTATAAGTTTTTTTATTTAAAAGAATGTAAACAGCACACTATTATAAAACATCTCTTATAAATATTATGTCCCTTAAAGGAATCGTTATTTAAAAAACAATATTTTATTCGATTAACTTTTATTCGAATAATATATATTCGATGCCAACTTATTTTATTCACTTTGTTTGCATGATTAATCACTTCGAATTACCTATTCGACAGCCATGTATGGCTCAGCGTATTCGATTAATTTTGTTAGTCCCTGAATTCAGTCAATTTAATATTTCTTGTGCTCATGGGAAACTCTTCTTTTAATTTATGTTTGACTTTATAAAAATAAATAAATTCATTTGGAATACAATTACGAACTTAAAAGTATATAATAATTAAAGCAGACACATTTTGATTTTCATAAATCCTGTCTCATCTCTCTCCCTTCTTTTGAGTATTTTGACACTTAAACTTTGAAAGGCAGCGAGTTGAAAACATTTTGTCATGATCATTTAATATTTTTCTTGTGCAACAAAATGCATCGCAGTGTGTCATTGATTGCAGAAATGTTAGAAAAACACCTTCCTTGTGTGCTCTAATAAGCAAGTGCTGGAAAATCACTTTTCCTCGAACTCGTTGATATATTTTCTTTTTTCTTTTTTTCATCAAACACTTTTCAACGATTCTTTGCAGCTGTTTTGGCACATTTTTTATTTTATTATTGTGCTTTTCAGTCGATGCCACCTCATTTGTGCCATGTTTGTTTGTGTTCATCACATCATTAATGTCAAATTCAATTACACGAAATGACATTTACAAAGTGATCCAACATAAAAGGCAGTCATTTACTTTCAAGTTTTAGTTCAGTTGCAAACTTTATTTTTTTTAAATCTTTTTTTGTTAACACTTTTTTTATTAATAAAAAAATTGTATTTGATGTTGAGAAAGGAAGAAATGGGAAATATTTTCCACTTTTTGCTTTAAACACTATTATTTTTTTTATAGAACTCCTCTCATCTCTTATTGAATAATTTAAATCGTCGCTTTAGTAGCCAGTGGTGGCAAAAAAGTGAATTTATTTTTGTCCAGTGACAAGTCTTAGAATCGCGTTAATAGACGGTGCTTGTGTGAGAAATATTTTTATTTATATTTTATATTCTCGCATTTAAAAAAAAAAGAGAAAATCAGATCTGAAATATTAACCGAATACATGGAAATCTGACAGCACTAACTAAAAGGCCTTTTTATCTTTCTTTTATCAAAATGGTTAATTGAGTCAATAACGAGTTATGGAATAATCTAGTCGTAAGTTGCCAGAATAATAAGAAACAGAGTTTATTAAAAGATACAAAAAGTATCTCAATCACTCATAGGCTTTGCACTGTTGCTTTTAGGCCCAACAGGCCGTGAATGAAAAAAGTGCACTATTAAGTGGAAATAATGTCGAAGTTAAAAAAAAATATTTTCCAATGAGATTTTGTACAAAAATTATTTGCCAAAAATAGTTCGATTAAAAATTAATCGAATGAAGCTATCGCATAAAATGTATTCGCAGTAAATATTAAATAAGAACTACCTAAAAAATTTTTTTTATAAAAATTAATCGAATAAAATATATTCGAATAAAATTTGTTCGAATAAAATTGCTATACGCATGAAAAATGCTAACAAAATAATAATGAACTTATTTTTTTTAACTATTTCGAATGAGATATTGGACAAAAATTATTCACCCAAAAGAAGTTCGACTAAAAACTAATATTTCAATGAATCACTTTATAAAAATTATTCGATTAAAATTTCTTGCAACAAAGATGTATACCAAATTAAGTGTATTCAAAGTAAATATTAAACAAGAAATACCTGCAAAATTTTTTAAAATAAAATTTAATCGAATAAAATTTATTCGAATAAAATTTATTCGATTGAAATTGCTAAGCCCATGAAAAATAATAAGAAAATAAATAAAGTGAATACAATTTATTCTAATAAAATGTGTCTATATATAATTTGTTACAATAAATGATGTAAAATTAAAAAAAAAAATATTGAAAAAATAAATATTTCATTGAATCACTTTATAAAAATTATTCGATTAAAATTTCTTGCAACAAAGATATATCGAACAAAATGTATTCGCAGTAAATATTAAATAAGAACTACCTCTAATATACTTTTGAATAAAAAAAGTTTATTCGAATAAACTTTATTCGAATAAAATTTATTCGACGAAAATTTATGCGAATGAAATTGACAAACCCAAAAAATTAAATATTACAATTATCTTATATATTTTATAAATACTTCGAATTAGATAATGGACAAAAATTATTTACCCAAAAAAAAATCGACTAAAAGTTAATCGAATAAAATTTTTTCGAATATCATGTGGTCATGTAAAATGTCAATTCTGAGAACTACCTCCAAAAGTTTTTTCAATAAAAACAATCGAATAAATTATATTCAAATAAAATTTATTCGCATAAAATTTCTATGCGCATCAAAAATATTGAGAAAATATATATTACTATGATCTTATTTTTAAAAAATACTTTCAATTAGATATTGAACAAGAATTATTTACCCAAAAATAGTTCGATTAAATATTAATCGAATGAAGTTTACGACTAAAATTTCTTCCAACAAAGATATATCGAATAAAATGTGTTCGCAGTAAATATTAAATCAGAACTACCTGCAAAATTTTTTAAAATCAAAATTAGTCGAATAAAATTTGTTCGAATAAAATTTATTCAAATAAAATTTCTAAGCTTATGAAAAATATTTAGAGAATAAATAAAGCGTATAAATTTGTTCGAATAAAACGTGTTCATATGAAATTTGTTACAAAAAAAGATGTAAAAATATTTAAGAAATAAGTATTTCCATGAATCATTTTATAAAAATTACTCGATTAAAATTTCTTCCAATAAAGATACATCGAATAAAATGTATTCTACGTAAATTAATTTCGGCCATGAATTATCTCTCTCTTTCTCTTTTTCACTTCCGTCGTAATACGTATCATGAGTAGCGGTCATCTTCTAAATGCTTATTTTATTTGGAAAAAATAAAAATTTAACATAAAATTCCTTAATCGTAGTCTGCTTGAAATCTTGCGATTTCAGTTGTGCATGCTCATGCATGAATTACATCATCTCCCCATACAATAACACTTTCTAAATCTTAAAGTTGTTGTCTTTATTGGGGCAATTTAAAGCAGAATAAAACCAAAAACATGCAGCTTCCATTTATATCCCGCCACAAGTTTTGCATCATTTCGTAAAATGTCAGCAACTTGTGTTTACAAAGTCTTTTTTAAGTATTTGCATGTCTCATACAATGTCAGTTAGAAATCGAAACAAAAACTTGGTTTCAATACCTGCCAACAAAAACCATGCGAAACAGTCATGCACAGATGTGGCACCACGTAACTTTAACCGTTGCGGTTTTCATGCTCTGAACGTGTCCTTAAGGGGGATGTAAATAAGAACTGCAAAAGAAAAGATTCTGTTGCAAAATCTCAATTTATAGCAAAACAAAAAAAACAAAAAAAGAAGAAAAAGAAAACAATAATAAAATGAAACTATTTATTGCAAATTGCAACTGTAAAAAGGAAATAACAGAATGCAGGGATAAAAGGGATTACGGGTTTCGTTGCATGTTCAGGAAAGCATCTGAAATGGATTTGAAATTGTATCCTCAAATTGAAATGTAAAACAAAAAATATCAGCATAAAGTTTTTCTTATGCTGCGTTTCAATCTTTAGGAAACGTTAGTTTTAAAGCGATTAGAATATTAGGAAAATTAAAGATTTCCGGTTAAAAACTGAAATTTTTGCTGGTTATTTCGAAAATTTTATATGTAAATCGAAACTTGATTTGTGTAT
This sequence comes from Linnaemya vulpina, assembly GCA_963675445.1. Taxonomy (NCBI): domain Eukaryota; kingdom Metazoa; phylum Arthropoda; class Insecta; order Diptera; family Tachinidae; genus Linnaemya; species Linnaemya vulpina. The sequence goes on along the minus strand of OY776278.1, from coordinate 74,039,611 downwards.
TTCATGCATATATATTTGTTGTTGTGATAAGCCATTTAGCCGTGCGATTTGTATTGCATATTTATGAGCATGTAACCCACTTTTCACTCTTCAGGTATTAACATTTACAAATTACATTCAAATATCGCAAATCGTTTGATTGTGTGTGTGTGTGCTTGGATGTATTTATTTCGATTAGTATTTGTTCTACATAAAGTTCGCAATGTTATGGCAACTGTTTAACAAATAAACTTACAACAGATAATAAATTCTCATTCACACACATCCACAAACACACACGCATCCACTTCACCTTGATTACCATTGGCAAATCGCTTCTATTCACCTACTAGCACTGATACTAACGCACACAAATAATTCTGATTTAACACTAATTTTCATTGAACACCCAACAACAGCAAAGAGATGAGCATTGAGAGCAATAACAAAAACACACTCGCAACAAAAAGTCCAAAAAGAAATAACAATAACAAACATGCTGTCAGCAAAAAAAAAAAAAACAAACGAAATTGAGAGTGAAAAATAACTGTTGGCTGCAGTCAATCACATTGTTTTTGTGTCTTTCATATTAAATTGTTTTTGTTTGTTATTAACATTTATTTTTTTTTCTGTGAGAGTATTTCTATTAAACACTGTTGCCTGCTTTTGTATTTATTTACATAATTTTGTTGTGAGTAGATTTTCACAATAAATACCTGCTTCAAATGACAACCGTTTGATCGTGTACACGATTTTATGAGTGTGTGTTTGTGTTGTTTATGCGGTTTTAAAATTTGTCAGAAATATTCTGCTGAAATGCAACAATAATAACAAATATATTTGACTCTGCTATGGAATACCACAACATTCATTTCATTTAAAATTACAAGTGTATGTATGTCATGCACGGATACATGGCAGCGTACACAGAAGCTAAGTTGATTACAGTGGAAAGCAAAAATGTAGCGGAATATGCAATAATTACAATGGAAATAGTTTACAATGAATTATTAGAAAATTATTTTTAAAATATTAATAAATCACAATTCGGTTTGTTTTTTTGGAGAATTAAGTATGTCGGCGTATATGCTGCCTTTTATTGGTTTTTACACCAAAAATATTAATAAATTCGAAAGTCTCGTTTTCTTAAGAATAATTTTCGAGGTTCTTGGAGCCATAAAAAAACTGGATTTAATTAAAATATTTTTATTGAAAGATAACTTACTTTCATAATACGAAACTAAATTTTATACATTAAATAATTTTATACGTTTTTTATTGCAAAAGAATTATGTGAAGTACTATTCAAATAATATTGAATCGCTGATTAGACGTATTCCACTTTCCATAAGAAATTGAAATTTAATAAAAATTAAAATTAGTTTTAAATTCTCGAACTTAAACTTGAATCTAAATTAAATTATAAATTGGAAACGGAGAAATAAAATACAAAAATTCGAATTTAATACAAATTTTAATTATTTTTAAATTCGCGTGCTCAAATTTGAATCTAAATTAAGTTGAAAATGGAGAATAGAACATAAAAAACTCGAATTCAATAAAAATTTTAATTATTTCTAAGTACGCGAACTTAAACTTGGATCCAAATTAAATTGGAAATTGGAAATGGAGAAATAAAATATAAAAAGCTCGAATTTAATTAAAATATTGAAATTATTTTAAATTAAATTTGGATCTAAATTGAAATATAAATTTAATATCAAGAAATAAAATATTGAAAATTCGAATATAATAAAAATAAAATTTTTATTAAATCGGAAACTTAAACTTGTATCCAAATTAAATTGGAAATTGGACATGGAGAAATAAAATATAGAAAATTCGAATGTAAGCAAAATGAAAATTATTTTTGAAATAAATTTTGATCTAAATGAAACTATAAATTTGAAATGGAGAAATAAAAGCTTAAAAAATTTGAATTTAATGAAAATTAAAATTATTTTGAGATTCGCGTACTTAAATTAAATCTAATTTAAATTATAAATTGGGAATCAAGAAATAAAATATTCAAAATTCGAATTTAATAAAAATAAAAGTTATTTTTCAATTCGCGAACTTAAATTTGAATCTAAACTTAAACTTGGATCCAAATTAAATTGGAAATGTTGAAATAAAATGTTAAGAATTCGAATTTAATAAAAATTAATGTTTTTTAAAATTAAATTTGGATCTAAATTGAATTATAAATTGGAAACCAAGAAATAAAATATAAAAAATTCGAATTTATTAAAAATGAAAATTATTTTTAAATTAAATTTGGATCAAAATGAAATTTTAGATTTGATATGGAGAAATAAAATATTAAAAATTCGAATTTAATAAAAACTAAAATTATTTTTAAATTCGCGTGTTCAAACTTGGATGTAAATTGAATTTTAAATTTGAAAAGGATAAATACTCGGCCTTTTTGGTGATCAAAAATAAAAACTTCAACTAATTCTATTTCCATATCGATCGATATCGAATACATTAATTTTGAAATATTTCAACAAATTCTGTTAGCCACTGTTCATTTAATATTGATATTTTGTTTGGCAAAACTTTATTCGAATCTAAATAATTGCTCCAATTTACAAGTGTTATTTGGGTATAAAGCGTTGAGGTGAAATTTATTGAATGTCAGCAGTAGCAAATTGCGAATAATTAAAACAATATAAATTTTAATAGGAAATTTCGTTTGGCAAACAGTAAATAAAAATTAAAACCCTGTTACGTGTAACCAACAACAGCAATAGACCAAAAAGCCAAAGCCAAAGCCAAAGCCAAACTAATGAAATTGAACAAACACCACCGCAAAATTTTGGTCTTATCGAAGCAGGAAGGAAACCGATAGGCCGGATGTGAAAGGTAGTGGATTTAAATTTGAATAATTATTGAAAAGCATTCAAAACAAATAAAAGCAGTTGCTCGACAATTGTTTACACGCTAGAAGAACATTTTTAATTTAATTTAATTTTCAATTTAATTGAGCACGTGATTTAAGAAAAACTATTGAAAGTTTGTGAATTATTTTTGGTTTCATTGTTGCAGCAGCTTAACTTTTACTTCCTTATTAAAGCGAAAACAAAAGAAGTGCAACTTATTTGCAGTGCAAAATTATAGGAAAAGTGTGAAACTTAAATAAGAAAGTTTCTTTTTTGTTGTTGTTGCCACCCTCAGACCAAACTTTTTAGCGCTGGCACAGTTTAACGCCATCCAAAGAATTTTGTGACTCTCAAGCCAGGACGAAAGCGAATTTATATTATTCGTGCAACTGCAACAATTTTCCACTTAAACATGTCAGTATTCTTTAGCTGGAGAGCTCAACAGTTTCTATGCAACATCCGCATTTGCTGCCATGAAAAGAATATAGAAATTTTTGAAATATTTAACACGATAACAGAGAAGTTTGTTGCAGCAAAAAAGAAAGTTTTATCTTCTACATGGAATTTTTATACACGATGACACACTCATGCGATAAGGAAAATGAAATAAAAAAATAGTCATACGCAGTGGAGTAGCAGGGGGAGAAGTTGTCACATCAGTTGATGTCTTAATATGAAGAGGATAATGAAACAACAACAAAAAAAGGGAAAATATCTCTTAATATTCTTTTGTGTATGGGCATGCAGATAAGCATGCTTATGCATGCGTAATTATGTATGCGTGGTATTAAAATATAATTTTCAATAATTCGTGATATTAATCACACGCCACAGTCAACTTTAAAATCTTTAATACTGCTGGCCAGTGTAGCGCCGCACAGTGGAGGAGCTGAAAAAACTTAAAATATTTCTATGAACGTTCAAGGCATCATCCGATTCGTTATTCTTTATTCAGGGAAACACAGCTTTTCGGAAAATAGGACAAATTCCGCAAAAATTTTGAAAAATCTCTTTTTAGAGATTTTGAATAGTATTCCTAGGAATCGCGGGGAACTTGGCAATCCCCATTTTCTTTATTTTTCTTTCCATTACATTTCAAAATATATTCTTTTTTAATGGAAATACCAAATTTAGGGTTTCTGTTCTTGAAATAAAACGCCGCAAAAAAAAAAATTATAATAAAAATAAAATCAAGTTACTTAAAGGCCTAATTTGCTGTGGAACATTAAAAAAAATTATCTGTGGCTGGCGGGAAAAAAAGTAAATATTCCGCGAAAATACTAAAAAATCCCAATATTGGAACTTATTTTTCTAACTAAGGGCATCTAACTAAGAAATCTTTTTTGTTTTTTTTTTCCTAACAGATTTCGCAGTAGACTTATTTTTATGGCAAAAATCAAGTCTTGGTCGTGTTTCTCAAACCACAATTGGAAAACTCTTGAAACCATGTCGAGACTTAATTTGCTTTTAAGTATTTCAATAAACATTATCCATGTCTGACAGGAAAAAAATTCAGTGAAAATACTGAAAAATCAAAATATAGAGTTGTTGAAAAATATGTTTGGTAATCGCGGGGAATTCGGAAACCCATGTTATTTGCTTTCCAAATAGATCCGTTTCTAGTGCAACTACCAGCTGGAGGGCTTGTGTCCTCAAAAGGCAAAGTTGCAACTAAGAAGCTTTTCAAACCATTTTAAGACCAAATGTGGCATTTGGCGCAAAAGAGAAAAACTCCTAAAAAATATTGAAAAATCCCAATTCGGAAATTTCGAAACTTTTCCTTAGGAATCGCGGGGAGCTCAGAAACACATTTTATATATGTTTCTTTCTATTATTTATCAAAATAGATCTACTTTTATAGCAAAGGCTGTATTGAAAAGACTTTATTGTACAGACTGTATTGCAAATACTTTCTTGTACAGACTGTATTGTACAAACTGTAGTTTTTGAAATCTAATGTGTTCTTACATATAACAAAAACTTTTTTTCACTTGATTTCAAACTGGAAAAATTCAATGAAAATTAAAAAGGTCCCAATTCGGAGATTTTCAATATTCCTTGGGAGTCGCGGGCAACTCAGAAACACATTTTATACATTTTTCTTTCTATTATTTATCAAAATAGATCTACTTTTATAGCAAAGGCTGTATTGAAAAGACTGTATTGCAAAGACTTTATTTACAGCCTGTAGTTTTTGAACCTAATGCAGTCTTTCATATAAAGAAAAAACATCTTTTTTTACTTGACTCCAAACCGGAAAAATACAACAAAAATTAAATAAAAAACAATTAAAAGTGCGGCAATGCCGAATCTTATATACCCTTCACCAACGTACATCTGGCGTTACATATATTTTTAAATACCAATTTTGTTCTTTCTAAGTTATGAAATAGTTTAAACTAGCAAAAAAACAACAGCGTCAGTTGCCTTTTTAGGTTACTTTTATGAATTAAAAAATCAATTTCCCACCCCAGGAAATACAATTTTATTTAAAATTTTCTTTTTTTCAATGCAAATCTTTCTGATGTATAAAGAGGTTTTATTTAAGAAAAACTTAAATTTTGTAAACATTTTAGTTATAAAATGTACTACAAAATCCAAATTAGCAAAAAAAGTTAGAATATCTCACCTCTGGAAACGAAATTTAATTTTTAAAATTTTTTTTATCAATTCATGATGTTAAAGCGGTTTTATTTAAGAAAAACTTGACGTTTTTAAAAATTTTGGTTCTTACATGTACTACAAAACTAAATGTGCCACAAAAAAACTTAATTTCCCATCTCTGGCAACGAAATTTAAATTATAAAAATTTTCTTATCAATGCAAATCTTCATGATGTATAAAGCGGTTTTATTTAAGTTTTTAAACATTTTAGTTATAACAAAACTGTAGTAACAAAATACTGAATGTGCTAAAAAAAACTTTTAATTTCCCATCCCTGGACTTTGTATTTAATTTTTTTAGTTTTTAATAGACCGTTGAGGCTTCTTAAAGCATGATTGCAAACAAAGAAACAAATAATTGGTTTTTGGTATTAATTATGCGTCGAGAAATAGGTGTAGGCTTCCCAGCTCTGGAACCGTATTTCTGAATTTCAATGCTACTCTATTTACGTTCATTTCCAATCCATCAGTCCCAGAACAAAGTCTTTAGCTCTTCTGGGGCTTGGGAAAACCGATTTAACGTACAGACTGTCGGACCGACAGACGGACGTCGCTCAATCGTTATCGCAATTCATAAGAATCCAGAATATATATCTTTTAATATTAATATCGAAGAAATTACCCGCGGTGTGAAAACCCCCTTCACTTTTTTGTGAAGGGTGTAAAAATCCAGTTTTGGGATTTTAACCATTTCCTTTGAGAATTGTGGTGATCCAAGAAAACATATCCTTTCTTCCATGACTTCCATTTATGCTGAAATATTTATTTTATAGCAACTTTCAAAAGTCCTTAAACGCCCAAACACAAACGGTATAACATTTAATTGCAGTGAAAGTAACCGTAACTGCAAAATTATTTCCATTCTTTTTCCTTAATTATCCCACTGTGCGCTGTGCTACGAACGTAATTGTAAGGCATTAAACACAATAACGGCAGCAGACTACAAACTACAGACTACAACTTGTGCGTATATGAGAATGATTATTTTTACTACTACAGACAACACGACTACGAGTTGTTGTCCCTGCTGTTTTTGTGGTTGTAGTCAAATCAAATTAATTTCTATTTTGGTGAGCGACAATGAGTAAATGCCATGTTGCCAGTGTAATATAAATAAATTCAATTATTGTAAAGTTGAAAATATGCTGTTTTATTATACAAAAAGAAACAACAAACTATATTTACAAGCTAATAAAATGATTTCTTGTCATATATTGTAAACTTTAAATATATTTTATTGGAATAACACTATTTAAGAGTATTACATACATGAAAGCGGCTACACTGGCGTTCGGAGAGAATTTTACTACAAACAACAACTCATGGATATTGATTTGGTGGTGGTGTCGCTTTAAAAATAATTCCGTAGCTGACTACGAGGCGACGACTGTAGCCAACGGTTTTTGTAGTCAGTGTTCATGTAGCCTGCTGTCGTTATTGTGTTTAAAGCTTAAAGAGTATCAATTTTTAATTGCACTCTTTTGTTTTCTTATTGGCAATTTCATATCAGTTTTTTCTTCAGTTCTTAATTATTTCAGCAGCTTTTGCTACGATGTATTTTTTTACTTGAATTTGATCTGCCTGAAATTAATATTCATCATGCGCCCCAGTGCACAAAAGTTAAATATTTCGCATAAATTTCGTAAACTTTTGCTTTATGGCTGGTATGACAACCATTCGAGATGTGTTTTGCCTCTAACGAACTGCATTATTAATTGCCTTTTGCTCGCAAATTTATAGTTTATTTATGAACGATTCTCAGCCCTGCTGTTGCCGTTAAAGTTAAATCAGTTAAATCGGTCTAAGTGCCTGTCATTTATCTACCCCCACTTATTGTGACTTGAGCAATAAATGAATGATTATTTCCGTTTCCTGTTTGCTGCATTAACAACTGTTTTCCCCATAAAGAGCGTTGTGGTTGTAGTTGTTCTTCTTGCTGCTGCTACTCCTGCCGCTGCATCCTGTACAGGAGGATCCTTATTGACTGAATGTAATAAAACCATTTTCCACTTTTATTGTTAAATGGAATTGTTAAAGTGCTCTTGAAATAAAACAGCTGAAAGAGATGAAAAAGAAAAAATGGAAAATAAAAAAAGCCTGGCAGTTGCAGTGGAAATCATCGACGGCACCACAAGAATAAAAAGCGCAGCGAACATTAAATTGCAATTCGCTGTCAGTTGAAACGCAAACAAATTAAATCAAGTGGAAAATACTTGACTTGTTTTTTTTGTTGTTTACTTTCCTGCCAAAGCTCTACGATAAATCGCAAACGCTAAACGGTTACAAAGCGTTTTTGTGCAACAACAAGTTTGCTTTTATCAAAAATTACTTAAATTGAATTGCACGTCAAAGATAAAATAAAACACAAAAATAATAAGTGAATTTTCAAAAGTTTTCTTGTTAAAACTTAAATTGAGTATTAATTTCGCTTTCATCCCAGTGCATTTATTTTGTAAAAAATATCTCATTCAAGTTGATTATTAAATTTACAAAAAAAAAAAAAAGAAATTAAAATACGAAACAGCACAACAAAATATTGCAAATTCCTGTAATAAATTTCATTAAAAGTTTTCCAGCAAAAAGTTGTGTTGCTGCAGAGCAAAAGAAAAGCCCAACACATGGGGGCACTTTTGCAAAGTCAATGGAAAAAAAAGGCACAACATTTTGGCCGAAAAGTGAAAGTTTCTGTTTGGCCTGCAGCTAAAACGTGAACGAACATGTTTCGGGCATGCCTCCGCAAAGTACAACAAATTTTATTAAACAAAAAAAAGAAAGAAAAAAAGATCTGATAAGAAAACTTTTTTTAGAAGTTTTAAAGAATTTTTGCTTTCTTTTGCAGGCCCGTAAAAAGGCAAGAAATAACTTTTCGAAATATACAAAAAGTTTGGGAAGAATTTCTAAAATGTATGGCATCAGCTGAAAGTATTTATATTATTTTTTAAATTAAAATTTATAATAAATTTAAGAAAGTCTTATTTTTGACCACGAAATAAATATCATACTTATCGAATCACAAAATCAATTACACTGCTCAGCAGCCAAATCTTCTTTTGAATAAAACTATGAGGACTACATGGATTTTGACGAGTTAAACTCGAATCCGTTTTCGGCTTTTTTCCAACAGGTCGAGATTTTTTTTATGGGCGTGGTAATTTTTCGTCCCTAAATTAGCCAGGTACGTGGACATAATTCACCCTAACTCGGGAACGAGTCATCCGCTCAGACTTGCTTTTATATTTAACCTATTTTTTGCTTTAGGAAGCCTTAATTGTCTATTAAAAGTTAAAAAAAATTAAATTTTTTTCCAGGGATGGGAAATTAAAAGTTTTTTTTGGCTTATTCGGTATTTTGTGGTACTTGTTTAAAAATTTTAGGTTTTTCTAAAATAAAACCGCTTTATAGGTCGTGAAGAGTTGCATTGGTTAAAAACAACAACAAAAATTTAATTTCCGCCTCCAGGGATGGGAAATTGAAATTTTGTTATACTTAAATGTAACCAAAATGACAACTAACGTCGTTTTTTACTAATTAAAACAGTTTTTTAATTTAGTAAAAACAAAATTAATATATTGATTCCAGGGTTGGATAACCGCAATTTCTTATTGTACACGAAAGTGACCAAACTTTTTACAAATTTTAAGTTTTTCTTAAATAAAACCGCTTTATAGGTCGTGAAGATTTGCATTGGTAAAAAATTACAAAACAAAATTTAATTTCCGCCTCCAGGGATGGGAAATTGAAATTTTGTTATACTTAAATGTAATCAAAATGACAACTAACGTAGTTTTTTACTAATTAAAACAATTTTTTAATTTAGTAAAAACAAAATTAATATATTGATTCCAGGGTTGGATAACTGCAATTTCTTATTGTACACGAAAGTGACCAAAATTTTTACAAATTTTAAGTTTCTCTTAAATAAAACCGTGTAACGTATAATGTATAACATTAAAAAATTTGCATTGGTAAAAAAATTTAAATTTCTCTTCCACGGTTGGGAAATTTAAACTTTTTTAATACATTAACTTAACAAAAAAGAAACTGTAAAACGTAAGAAAATAAAAAAGGATCAGTGAGTCCTTGTTGTGACTTTGATATTTGGTTTCAAAGCTTCTCACTTAGTAAAGTGCAAGTGTGATATAAATGTCTTTAGTTATTCTAAGAAATGTTGGGTAAAGGTTCCCTGATGATCTGCATTAGCCCCAGTTAAACGCGCATGGGAACTGGCTAAAACCCCTTAATTGATCGCTTTGAATTTTAATATAACTTTTAGGAAAAAAGAATCAGCACGAAAATAAAATCTTTAATTGAAAAGACAATTCCCAAAAACATGTACCAAAAAAATTGGTATTAAGCAAAAAATATTAATTTTCGCTTCCAGGGATGGGAAATTGAGATTTTTTTTATACATAAAAGTAACAAAAAAAGCAATTGACGTCGTTTTTTACTAATTAAAACAATTTTTAATTCAGAAAAAACAAAATTGGTATCAAATATTTAAGAAAGATTAAAATTTCGTTTCCAGGGTTGGATAACTGTAAATATAAATGGTTACAAATTTGTAGTTTTTCTTAAATAAAACCGCTTTATACATCATAAGGATTTGCATTGGTAAAAAAAATATTTAAAAAAATCTAAAAAAAAATTCAGAAAAATGGGACATGAAGAAAATATTCAAACGGTAAGACGGGTATTAAAACAAAAACGTGTCAACATCAGTTTGATACAGTTCTCGGATTGTTTTTCATAATAAAATTTGTGTAAATAGGAACTGTTATCACATTCAACTAAGCCACCTAAAAAGTGGTGATAAACATAATATACACATGAGCACTGAAGATGAAAGTGTAGTGACTTTCGAAAACAGCTGTTCTGCTCTGCTGTGTAAGTTGAATAAAACTGATGTTGACTTTCCTTTGTGTCTAGGAATATTTATCATCATATCCTTCTGAGATTTTAACTAAGAACAATTAGCCTATATATAAATATTAATATAGCAAAAATCTAAATTTCGTCTTCAGGGGTGGAAAGTTATTTTTTTTTATTCATAAAAGCAACCAAAAAGGCAACTGGCATTATTTTTTTTACTAACTAAAACTTTTTTATAACTTAGAAAGAACAAAATTGGTACTTAAAAATATATGTTATGCCAGACGTACGGTGGTGAAGGGTATATAAGATTCGCCACAGCCGAATATAGCACTTTTATTTGTTTTTCTTTAAATTTTTAATTAATAAAAGAAACAATCAAAATATTTTTATAGTACCAATTTTCTGATAAAATTTTTTTAAGAAAAATTTTGATTAAAATTTTCCAACTAAAAATATTTAAATAGAAATTTCTTTAATCTTATCAAGTGTCTTTTAAGATTTCCCTGTAAAAATTAATCGATTAAATTTCTTTTCAAAATTATTAAAATGAAAAGGGTTGTAATAAAACATGTTTTATTTTATCAGATTTTATTTCCGAATACTTTCATAGAAATTATTCGCTTAAAATTATTCGAATATAATTTGGTTGAAAAAAGTTTGAGTGAAATTATTTAAAAAAATTTTCTTCTGAACAAAATTAGGGATTCAGACTTCGTGCTATTTAGTCATATTGTCATAGAGTCATAAAATTTTAGACTGGTTTAAAAAAGTTGTTGTTGTGCTGCATATAAAAAAGTCATAAAATAATAGCACTCTTGCAGGTATGTTTTTGTGTTGTCATAAAATAGCTCTGGAGATCCAAGTCGAACTCTGAAATTTTTTAAGCGAGACGGCGGTAGTATATGTTTGCCGCCGTTACTTGTTTCACGACTAAAAAGCGGATAAAAAATTATTCCTATCTATATGTCTGTATATTAAATCACATTTTTATAACATAAAATATATTAAAGGAGCACTAAAACGCAAAAAGTAAATACATACAATTGAAAAATTTTTCTTGTTTTAATTACGTAGTTGCCAGTCACTGAACGTTTTTCCATATGCCGCCGCAAAAAAAATTTATTCAGCTCAAGGCAGCAGCTTTTATATATACAAATTTATTTAGCAGACCAAATTATGACGGGTTGTTCACACTTGTCATATTTTAAGTGCTATTATATTATGACTTATGACTCTATGGCTACAGTGTGAATCCCCCAAATATATATTTTTCTTAAAAAAATTGTCTTTCCTACTAAACGATTTCAAGCTCTTTTATTGGCCAACTTTTGTGGGACATGAGTTGTTGGCATTTTTCTTTAACGTGTTAACAAACTTGTGGCTAAAATAAAAAACCAAAACTTATTTAAGATTTATTTACTTAATGGGCTTAAATGATGGTGTAACATAAATTAAAATTCCAACAAATTATTCGTCAGACAGTTGAGGCATTTCGGTTTAATCCGTTTAAGGTTTTATATCTTATAAATAATCTTGAAATTAATTGCAACTGTGATTTTTATAACTTATTTAAAAAAAGATAAAATACGAATAAAGCAAAAATAAAATTAAAAAAAAAAAACAGTCTGCCACACTTAAATCTTGAGCGGCAATTGTGGTGGCATTGTGCCCCTTGAAGGAAATATAAAATGTTTTTTGTTGTTGTTGTTGGCGAAGGTTAATTGTAAATCTAATTTATGCTTTTTTTCCTCTCCCAACAACCAGCAAACAAATGCGCTGCATTTTTAGCTTTTTTACTTTAACTTTTATTTTTTATTATTTGTGATTTCAGTCCGGTCTGTCGTTTTGGCTGTTTAGTTAATTGAAAGACATGTTAAATGCAATTTTATTACGGTGTGCGGTGCAGCCCACTAAAAATGCCCGCAACACATCAGAACGTATTTAAAGTTTTCAAGTTGCATTTTGTATTGCGGACATGTTAAATGCTCGTTGCTGCTAACGACCCAAGAATATTTTGGTTAAAAAGAAAAGAAAAAACAACCCGAAGTCTAACTAACAACTGCTTAACAATGTTTAACATGATCTACAAGGCTCTTGTGTTTCTGCTGCTGCTGTTGTTGTTGTTGTTGGCGTTTTGTTTGTTTCTTTATTCTGCCGTTTGCAGCAGTTGGCTGAAATGTTTCTGTTTTAGTCAGGCTGTTTTAGCCAGCATTTAAAACATTTGCTGTTTCTTTGGAAGCAGTAGATGCTATAAATTGCCATTGGCCTTTTTGGCCGTACATTTTTATTGTCAGCGAGTGTATTGGAGACAACACTGAGAGAAAAATTCCATTGAAGTAATTATTTCGAATAAATATGAGGTAATTTAAATGATTTTGAGTAAAACTGAAATCGTTCATTATTTTTATAATATGTGGGATATATTTTTCTTAAATATAAATAAATTTAAATTTAAAAATTTAAAAGAATTAAAAACTACAAGAATTAGAGATTTAAATATTTAAAATTTATGTAAATCAAATTATTTGAACTGAAGTATTTTTTCACGAAATTAACATTTTTAATAATTAAACAAATGATATCTATTCGAATAAAACTTTTCTGTTAATTTTTTTCGAATAATTGTATTCGAATAATTTTTTCGAATAATTTTATTCGAATAATTTTCTGCGAGTAAATATATTGGGATAAATTTATTTGAATAAATTTATGTAAATAGATTTATTTCAATTAATTTATATGAATAAATTTATTTGAATTTATTCGAATAAAACATATTCGTCAAATATTTTGGGAATAAATTTATTTGAATAAATTTAGTTAAATAAATTTATTTACTTTAATAAATTTTTTTGAATAATTTTATTTGAATTTATTCGAATAAATGTATTCGATTATTAGTCTGCATATATATTAATTTGAATTTATCTATTATTGCATACATTTATTTGAATTTATTCGATTAATATTCTGCATGAGAAAAAATATATTCGATTAATTTTCTTGGAGTAAATTTATTTGGATAATTTTACTTGAATTTATTTGATTAAATATATTCGAATGAATGTATTCGATTAATTTTCTGCGAATAAATTTATTTGAATCAAATAATTTGAATAAATTTATTTGAATAAATTAATTTGAAATTATTTAAATAAATATATTCGATTAATATTCTGATAAATTTGTTTGAATAAATTTGCTTGAGTAAATTAATTTGAATTAATTCGAATAAATATGTTCGATTAATTTTCTATGAATAAATTAATTTGAATAAATTAAGTTGAATAAATTTATTTGAATAAATTTATTTGAATAAATTTATTTGAATAAATTTGTTTGAATAAATTTAGTCGAATAAATATATTCGATTTCTGCAAATAAATTTATTTGAATAGATTTGTTTGGATAAATTTAGTCGAATAAATATATTCGATTTCTGCAAATAAATTTATTGGAATAAATTTATTTGACTTTAGTCGAATAAATATATTCGATTATTATTATGCATATAAATTGATTTGAATTTATCTATTATTGAATAAATTGATTTGAGTTTATTCGAATAAATATATTCGAACAAATATACTCGATTAATTTTCTGCGAATAAATTTATGCCAATAAATTTTTTTGAATAATTTTATTTGAATTTATTCGAATAAATTCAAATAAATATATTCGATAAATTTTCGAATAAATAATTTCGAATTTGAATAATTTTTTTTTAAATAAATTGTTTTGAATTAATTTATTTGAATTTAGTCGATACATATATTCGAATAAATATATTCGATTAATTTTCTGCCAATAAATTAACTTTGAATAAAGTTATTTGAATAAATTTATATTATTTATTGAAATAAATTCGATTAATAAATTTATTCGAATAATATTGTTCGAATTAATGCCTTCAAACAATTTTATTTCGATGTTCTTTTAATTTCTACGATTTCTTTTTGTATTTGTTTATTTTTATTTATTTATTTTTTTGAGCAAAAGATCCACTGATTTTTTTTATAAAAATATTATAATAATTTTTTTATTTGTATCCAATATTTCGCTACCAATAACTTCTTTAAGGATATTTTCCAATACAAAAATCATTTTTGAAAATTAATGTTGAAAAAATGAACTGGACTTTCGCTCAAAAAAAAAAAAAAAAGAGAATATTAAAAAATACAAACTTTTTTCAATAAATTCATTCGAATAATATTTATTATTAAATTTTTAACTTAATGTAAAAGAAAGTTTTATTCGATTTAAATAGTTCAAATAAATCGTAATAAAATTGCTTAAATAAAACGTATAAATTTTTTTGGATTTATTTAAATAATCATTTTTAAAAAGTTTGGTTTGTGTAAAAATATTTTAAAAAGTAAAAAAAGTTATTCGATTAATTTCTTCGAATATAATTGTTTAAATAAAATCTATAAAATTTGCTCTCAGACTGCCGGTTCCTCAAATTGCTTGTGTAACCGCATCCATATTGCAAATGTTTTGCATGTCTTTTCTCTGCGTGTAGAATTTAGATATTTTGTTAAAATTATAACAAAAAATACAAAAATATTTATGCTGCATAAAATGTGGTTAACAAAAAGTTATTTAAAAAATTTTGCTGCAAAGAAAATTTCAATTAAATGAAGAAGAACAAACTGGACGTTTTGCTTTAATAAAATTTATTATGCCACGCCCCTTTGGACAGAAAACCGAACTTAATATCGCTCTCTTAATATCCGAATAATAATTTTGCTTAATTCACATTAAAAGTCCTGTGAAATGTGGCCTAAAACAGTTGTTAGAGTGGAGAGTTCTGCACGGCTCTCCGGCATTTCAAAATTCAACTTCGCTGGTCTTTAAACGTTCCCTTTCCCACAAAAGAATTTTTGTTTTATTCCATTAAAAAGAGTACCAGAATAAAAACTAATTTCCTGGTTTTATTTTCTACATTCTTCTTTTCTAATCCCGGCCTACAAAACAAACAAACAAAAGAGAAATCATAAAAACTGCAAAATGTTTTAAACATTTTCATTTTGTGAGTTTGGAAAATAAATTAAAGTTCGGTTTTCTTGTGTTGATCACTTTAACTCTCAAGGAGACTTTCTGGTTGTTGCTTTTCGGTTGAATTTAATTTCTTTGCATTATTGACCTTTGGCGCGACTTAAAACGGTTCACATCATGCCTTCCAGATCTTTTCTAATGCCAACTTTTTTTCTTCTTCTTCTTTTGCTTTTTTAAGGCCAAAAACCGCCGCACAATGAAGGCGATCACTGTTATGCCGATGGAAGAGCCAAATAAAGAACAATTTTGTAGCTGAAGGCAAAAAAGAAAAATAAAAGACAATCAATGACTGCAAGCAACAGTGCTTGGCCTGAATGGTACTTAAGGTGATGGAGGAAGACTGTGTTTACACTGCCAGTGGAAAAGGTAATTACAAATATTTTTTTAAATTAAAGAGATTTTATGTGGAGAACAATTTTAGTTCCATTTGACTCTAAAGAGAAATGAATTCGAACAAAAACTATTTAAAAACAAATTGATCATATAAATTTAAAACCTTTTTATTTAAATAATATTCGAATAAAATTCTGACTTGTATTTATTATAAATTCGTGAAAAAATTTAATTACGTAAGACTTTTTTTCTAAAGAAATTTGCCTCAAAAATGATCAGGGAAATAGAAATTTATGTAAAATTATTTGCTTGTTTAGTGACAAGTTTTATTACATGAAAATCATTTCACTAAAATTTTAATCGAAAATTGAAACGAAATGTGAAATGAAAAAGCGCGTAAAATAATTTTTCATTTTCCACGGATCTTTAAGCGGCTGCCATTCCATTTATTGAACAAAATTTTCCATATAAATTTTGATCTATTTATTTCTGCGATTCGTTTTAATATTATTCGAATAATTTTTGTAGAAAACATTCATGAATTTAAACTGTGCAAAAATTAATTTTGTAATTTAAAAGTATTCGAAGAACTTTTCAAAGAGAAATGTGTGAGCAAACTTGTTCCAATTAATTTATTCGATTAAATATATTCGATTAAATTTATTCGATAAAAGATAATGCGAATAAATTAATTGAAAAAGAGAAATACAATATAAAGCATAAAAATATTGAAAACAAATTATTAGTGGGATAGTAAAATATTTTAATAAATATTAAGCAACTATAAAAAAAAATTCAAAATTAATTTTAAAAATATTTGAATAAAATTATACCCCTTAATTGCACAATTAGGGAATTTTCTCAATTAAAGCCTTAATTGACCTCAATTTATCATACAACAAGTCAACTAGCAAATTGAGCAATTAGTACTTAATTGTCTCACTAATTGCGTAAAACTCGAATCGCAACCCTGGTCATAAGTGTGTTTATCAAGAGCTGTATTCAGAGAGCAGAAAAATTTTCTATAATGGCGAGCCAAACGTCAAAATATATGTATACAAGCATATAAACAAAACAATCCGAACTTTAAAACAGACTGAATAAATAAATAAACAAAAACGAAATGGCTGGTAAAGAAGGTGACCTTTGAGATGTATTTTGCTGGCATAATGAAAGGAGCAACAGCTGCTGCTTTCTCAAACTTTGTAAAATTGTTCAGTGTTCCTTTTTTTAAATGCTGATAATTTTGAATCAAAAATCGATCGCAAAGACTCCAGGATCTCCATATTTCTATTATATGAAAGTAGAATTTCTTTAAAATCAAAATTTGCTTCCATTTTTTAAATTTACAAAGACGAATATTCAAGAAACAAATAAAAACCCTGTTTTTTTCAGCTGTAAAATTTTAATTGAGTCATCTGAATTGAGTATGTGTGAGCACTAGATTTAATTGCGCAATTAAGTCAAATCAACTCAATTAAAAATGCATGTCTGCATACGGTATTATGCGATAAATTTTGTTTTAATCGCTTTCATAAATGAATAACAACAGAGAAGCAACTTTCAACGACTTTCTTTAAAACTTGAGAATTATTTGCAAAAGCTTTTTAGCCGTAAATTTAAGGGAAAAAAGTTTCAAAATTTTGTGTCCTACACAATTTCAATTTTAATAGAAATTTTTATCAAGAAACTTATTCCATCATAAATCTTTAATAACACTGCTTTGAATGAAACTATCCTTTAGAATCGGATGACTCGTTCCCGAGTTAGGGTGAAATATGTCTACGTACCTGGCTAAATTAGGGGGGAAAATTGACACGCTCATAAAAAAATCTGGACCTGATGGTAAAAAACTAAAAACGGATTTGAGTTTAGCGCATCAAAATTATTATTATCCACGCAGTTTGATTTAAAGCAGAGACAAAAAATTTATTTTTGCCGAGCAGTGTTACTGGCTATTTTCGGCCCCTCAGCGATTTCTCATTTAGTGTGTTTGGAATTACTTGATTAAAGATAAATAATTGCCCGCTCTAGAAGGTCAAAGTTACCGATCGGTCTGTCGTTTAGTGTGGCAAAATGGCAACACAGAATGTAACATCGTATAGTTTTCGAAGGCCGCAATAGTGGCTTATCATTGCCAAAGTTGTTAATCTCTTGCTTTAATTTAGTGCGAATTTTTTATTCAAATATTTAATTTTAAAAAGCTTTCATTTCATTATATAAAACTTAAGCAGGAACATATTCAGTTAAAAAATATTTTATGCAGGCTTTTCTATCGGTTGCACTTCTTTCCCCAGCAAATATTTTCTGCGCCAGTGTGTCCCATGTTCGCACTGTGAATGCCCTCTTATGAAAGATAGACTTCTAGTATCTTTTTTTCTCTCTTTCATTTGTGAAAACCTTTTGAGTGTTTTTAAGTTTTCTATTTTTTTTTCTTTTTTGCCCTGGAGTTTCTAAAAGTGGTCGTATCTAATTCTTTTCTTTTGCAGTATGAAGTTTTTAGTTTCAGTTAAAGAAACGTGCATTATGTCTGTTTATCACCCGCACAATATCTACACCATCCATCTACGAGTATTGGCTGTGTAGCACACCTCTGTTGTCTCGTTGCTCCCATAAAACTGTTTTGGCCTAAGAAGGCCTGAATCAAACCACCAACTTGTTTTGAAGATGTTGGGTTAAGTTGACTGTTCGTTAGTTGGTTTGGTTTCGTTTCATTTCATTTCATTCTGACAGCAACACAATGACGGACATATTTTGAAAGATCTCTTTTGTTTTTTTGGTTGTTGTTCTTTATTGGAAATTGTAGGAGGGGTATTTAGAGAGAGGAAATGTACTCGTACACTGAGATTAAGGAACGGCATTTTAGTTTAATTCTAGCCCATTTCTCTGAAAGTATACGGTTTGCTTTTTACACATTTTATCTGTCAGTGTAGTTTGTTACTTCTACTGCCATTGATTGTATCGATAGCCTTTCAAGTAACCTTTTCTTCCTATTAACTTTTAGTTGTTAGTGTTGGCTGCTCTAATGATTTTTATTTCTAACACATTTCATTTCTTTCTTTCTTTCATTTGAACCCTAAAATTTACTCGTCCTAAATATTTTGTTTGTTCATGAAACAAACAAAAACATAAAAAACAAAATAAAAATAATAATAATAAGAAACAAAAGCCAAAGTTTCCACAATGCAAGAAAGAAAAGTTTTATAAAAGAAAGCCTTCGCTTCGAATTCCTACCAGCCCAAACATCTTGAGGTTCTGCTGAAATTGTTAGTTTTCAATTGAACTTAAAAAGCAACAACCTCTGCAGCAACAGAAGTAAGAAAGCAAAAAAAAGATATAAATTCTATTGCCAGCCATCATATTTCAAGACTCCTCTAATAATTCTTTTGTATGAAAAATAGATAATCAATTGTTACAGAGACTCTAACAACAGCCCACTCTTTCCTCTCCCTCTCTCTCTCTCTCTCTCTCTCTGCCTTCCTGTATAGACCATTTTTACACTCCTGGCACAATAGCAGCTGTAAGATTATTTATTTTCTTTAGCCAGTTTCTATTGTTTGACTTCATCAGTTTATGGCCAACAATTATGTTTTCCTCGCTTTGGTGTTGGCCAATAGTTAAATTATACAGGCATTGTTTGTAACGTTTTTTTCTTCTTTTTTTGTTTTTGTTTTCATCTTATGTAAATACGATGTCTGTTGGTTGACTGGATGACTGTTAGTAGGAATATTAATAATTTTGTTGCCGTTTCTGGGAAGGCAAAAGATACAACATTTAAATGGAATTAAAGTAAAAAAAATTAACAGAAATTGAAGGCGTAGAATTGTTTGTTTTGTGTGAGTGTTTTCTTTTTCACAGCGGCTGCAAAGATAGAACTCTCATTGCAAAAAAAAAATATCTGTTTTTGTATTTGTTTATCATGTCAAAGATACGCGGCACTAACATTTAGAGATGTGAGTTATGACAGTTTTTTTTTTCAAAGCATTACAAACACAAATTGCTATTTAAGATAAAAAGTTAAAAAATTATAGCTGCGAGCTGCAGCATATATTTCTTAAATAGAGTTTATGAAACTTTTCAATAATCGATAATTTTTTCTTCAATGGAATGCAGTTCGATAAATAATATATTCTTATAAGTTAAATCAATTTGCATTTAAGCGAATAAAATCGAATAAATGATGTTATTCGATTAAAAAAAATCATTTAATAAAATTTTTTGGCCTACAAATTCAAATAAATTTATTCGAATAAATACAATAAATTTATATGAGTAAATTTTAATCAATAAATTTTTCAACTAATTGAATCTAATTAAAAATATTCGATAAAATTTATGTATTTATGTGTATTGATTGAAATAAATTTATTTATTCGATTAACTTTACTCGATTAATTTGATTAGAAAAAAATAGTTTATTTTAACAAAATAAATAAGTCCTTAAATTGCAATAGGTTTCTTACAAAAATTACAATACATACATACAAACGTACTAAAAGCTTTTGTTTCAATTATCGATTAAGTTTAATTTATTCGAATAAATATAATAAATTCATATGAGTACCTTTTGTTAAATAAAATATTCAACTAATTAAATTCAATTAAACATATTCGATGAAATGTGTGCATATATGTAAATGTATTCAAATAAATTTATTCGATTAAATTTATTCGATTAACTTTATTCGTTTGATATGATTCGAATAAAAAGTTTAAATAAGTCTTTCAATTAAAATAATTTGCTTACAGAAATTACAATGTATGTAAAAACATATTAAAAACTATTGTGTCAATGACATTAACCGATTAAGTTTAATATATTCGAATAATAAATGCTCAGTTTAAATATGAGTATAAATAAGTGGCTAAAAATAAATATTTGAAAGAAATAATTCAATTAATATATTAAATTCTCATACAAAATATTTTAATCGATTAAAAATATTCGATTCAATTTGAATTAATAAAATGAAGATTAATAAAATTTTAAATTGAGATAAGTTGTTTGCAGGAATTTTCAAATGGAAAAAAATTATATTCAAATATTTTTATTTGAATTATATTAATCGATTAAGTTGAAGATTAATTTATTCGAATAATAATTCGTTAAACCAAACGATCCGAAAAGAACTATTACTTTTCATGTATATTTTCAGCGCATGTATTCAAATAAATTTATGCATATAAATTTAATCGATTAAAAATATTCGACTAAATTTTAATTTATTTGAATAAAATATTTTTTTAAATAAAATCAATATGTCTTATATTGAAATAAGTTGCTTACAGAAATTGCCATGTGGAAATAAAATTGTATAATTAATTTTTATTGGAATGATATTAATCGATTAAGCTTAAGATTAATTTATTCGAATAGTAGTTAGCTAATCTTAATGATCCGAAAAGAAAGATTGCTTTGCACGTATATTTTCAGTTACTTGTATTCGAATAGATTTATTAAAACAAATTTGTTCGATTAAAAATTTTCGATTCAAATTTTTGATTAAATTTGAATTTATTCGAATAAAATATTAATTTTAAGAAAAATAATAAATCTTCAAATTGAAATGAGTTGCTTACAGATATTTCCATATGGGAATAAAATTGTAAAAATACTTTTTATTGGAATGGTATTAATCGATTAAGTTTGAGATTAATAAATTCAAGTAATAGTTATATAACAGTTATTCGAATAACAGAATTTTTGCTATTTAACGTTCCGAAAAGAACTATTACTTCCCACGAATATTTCAATATATATGTATTCGAATAATTCTATTCAAATAAATTTATTCGATTAGAAATATTCGAATAAAATATTTATTTCAATGAAATTAGTAAGTCTGTATATTGAAATAACTTGTTTACAGAAATTGCAATGTGGAAATAAATTGTAAAATTGGAATGATATTAATCGATTAATGGAATGATATTAATCGATTAAGTTTAAAAATAATTTATTCGAATAATATTTATATAACAGTTATTCGAATAACAGAATTTTTGCTGTTTAACGATCCAAAAAGAACTATTATTTCCCACGTATATTTCTATCTATATGTATTCGAATAATTTTATTCAAATAAATATATTCGATTAAAAATATTCGATTAAATTTGAGTTTATTCGAATAAAATGTTTTTTTCCACAAACTTTAATAAGTCTTATATTGAAATAAGTTGTTTGCCATGTGCGAATAAAATTGTATAATTAAATTAATCGATTAAATTTTGCATTTAAAACTTTATTTGAAAATAATGTTGCAGAATGCCTGGAGATTTTCCAGATTAACATTGAAATTTTCAGTTTATTTTGATTTTATTGCCAAATATGCAAAGTTATCGATAAGTTTTGCTGTCTATTTAGCATTTATTTTGTTTTTGTTTTTGTTTATGTTTTAATTTCCTTTTGGAGTTTTTTTATGCTTCAGATTTCGAGAAAACGTGTCTCATTTTAGTTTTTCTTAAGAAATTGAATGCAGTGATTTATTTTCATGTTGGCAACTAGAATATTTTCCTAAATTTCCTTTTTTTCTATTCCTGCAACCTCTGTGAATGTGGCCAAGTGTGGCGGTTGTAACAACGTGCTCAAACATGTACACTGATTTCCATCTATTAACTATGAAGTTCTTTTTTCTTCGTCTCTCTGTTTTGTCTTCAGTCAAATCTCCAGCACTTCTTCCAGCAGCATTAAATAATAATGGCCTTTTCCTATGTGCAGTCCTGGTTTATTTCATTGGCAAAATTGTTCATTGTGCAATTGAGTGCAGCGTGTCTTCTGTTTCTTTGTGTCTTCAACTTTGTTAGTCTTTTAAGTTGATTTTTTTTGTTGTTGTTATTTTGTGATGTAATTTCCATTTTTGGCCTTTAGGTTTTTCTTTTATTTTCTTTTTTTCTTGGCTTAAAATATGTAAATGTGAAAAGTGAGCTTGTAATTCTTAATACCTTTTCGCCATTATTCGCTTCATACATTTTACTTCTTTCCACGTTGTTGGTTTCTTTGTTTCGTTTTAGTTGCAGGCTTCTTGATAAAAAAGAAGTCATTGAATTTAGGTTTCAGGAAGGAAAATCTTCCTTAAGGGGTCTTTAGAAAAGAAATCTGTTCCGTTTTATTGTTTCAAAAATAAGCTAAAGAAAAGGAGAAAAGAAAAGAAAAAATGTTGCAAATACTGGTGGTTTAGAAAGCCTGGAAGCCAGCAAAGAACATGACTGTTTTAAGCACTCCCTGACATTATGGTTGGCATTAAACTAAAATTTTCTACAAAAAAAAAAAGAAAGAAAATAAAAGAAAAAACTCAAATAAACGTAGTTTGTCTGCCAAGTGGCAAAACAACAAACAAATTCTCATATAAAAAAATTTCAGAAACATTTAAATCGTGCTCAGGAGATCGTTACATTGCAAATCTTCACACACAAACCCACACATATATACACACACATACACACACCATCGCAAGTCATTAAAAGCAACAAAATTGTTTACAAAAATTCAGTTTAACATAAATTTTTTTTGCTCAACGACTTGGAAAGGAAATAACTAAAAAGCAAATGAAATACAATCTTTTCTTAACTCCACTTGTGATAATATTAACGAAAGCTTTCGATGAATATTAAAAATGAATTTTATATATTGTTTTTTCACTTTCAGCCTATAAAATGAAAATATAAAATTAAAATTAAGTTTTACTGTCTGTTTAGAGTGGCCATAATTAAAAAGCAAAACGAAATTACTGAAACAAAAAAAAAGGATTTGAGTTTTTAATTTAAAAAAAAACCAGCCGACCTTTTGTAAAATGCATGAAAGCTTTTGATAGAAATTAATTTCTATACTCGGACTGACGATCTCATTCGTTATTATTTTTGCAGTTGGCGTTTCAGCCAACGCAAAGAATACATAAATTAAAACAAATTTGGAAATATTCAAACAAACATACTTATTATTTTTATTATTGACACAAATATATCTGATAAAAATGCAAAATTTTTTTATAATCTTCAGTATCAAAAGATTATTTTTCAGCTACTCCGAATAAGTTGATTTGTAATCATAAATCAAAAAGATTATTTTTCTTCTTATAAAAAGTGCTTGCATTCGATCAATGCTGGCAGTAGGGCGCACTTCAACAAATTTGTAATTTCTTTTACAATATTCTTTGAAGACACTCTTCTTTTTAAAATAATAAAAACTTTTATTAGAAATTTTTTATAAATATTAATTCTTTATAACGTGAAAATAAGGTAGATAAATTTTTTAAAAATTAAAAAAATTAATTGATTTATATTGATTCTTAACAAAAGTTTCTAAAAACTTAAAACTTATTTATTTACATTCCTTTTTACCAAAATTAGCAGGAATAAGAATATATTCACTAAGTCCCGAAAAAGTTAAACAAATTCTTGACGAAATTTCAAACATATAAAATAATAATGAAAATGATTGAATATAAAAAGCAGTCAAACGTTTTTTTGTGGTACCCTTTTAAGTGTTTCATTGTTCACAAATTTTCGCGGAACGTACACGGTTTGAAAGGTATATATATCGAGATATGCACAGCATATATACTTCTTCGGAACTGTTTGCATAAAATTCATAAAAAATTGTCTCAAATTTTGACTTAGAACAAACAAAAAAAAAAATATATATATATATATATCTTTCTATTTTTTTTTGTCTCCTTAAATTTATAAAAATAAAACAGATTAAATTTAGTTACTCTCAGTATATAATGTATTAGCATATGAATTGGTCCACCGAAAAATATGCTTTTGGCCCCACTGTGCGCTGTCATGATATTACTTCCCTTCTACAATTTGGTTTCAATTAACATCAAAATGTCAATTATGAGCTTTTCATGTTCGTTGTACAAAACTTTTGTTTTAAAATGTACAACAAAATCAAAATGTCCATAGAAAATTTGTTCGACGTTGAAGTAACGAAATTAGTGAAGGTTCTGCCTTCAATTTGTCTTCTTCTCTTTAATCTAAAAAGATTTAGTGAGTGTTCCTAAATGGGCATCGCTACAGGGTTCAAAGAACTATTAAAGCCATTAAAGATTCGAGGGTGAGGAGGGGGTGGTTTTCAAATACTTCTGGTTAGTTCGATGACTCACCTTTGCTGTCGTCAAATATCAATTGGCCATCAAGTGTTTTGTGAAATAATTAAAAACAAAACTCTCCTTCACATCCAAGGCAAACAGACATTCAATGAAATTGTTTTGTTTTGATTTAACACAACGGAAAAGGAAACATTTAGTTGATTTTGATAAGTTGTTGTTTCAAAATTAATGATTTGGTGAGGGAGAGGGAGTCCTGTTCAATAATCGTAGTGACAGATGTGTTAAGGGTTGTTGAAGACCAAAAGAAAACTTATTATTTTTAATTGTCTTTGATGCCGGAATGAAGACAACAATTTGAAATTAGTTTTGTGAACCGTTAATTAATCCAACGTCTTGTGGCTGGGCCTCCCCAAAAAATGTTTGAATATTAACCGGCTGCCATTTGTTTACTCATCCGAAAGAGCACGTTTTGTAGAGAAAAAAACAACATTATTTCAGCCCAACAATACGAAGCGATTTAAATGTCCACAAACTTAAAGAGTTTTAGGAGAAACAAGCAAGTAAATAAATATTATTTCTACATTTAGGCCGTCAACACAATAACGACTGCAGACTACAGACTACAAAATAATATAAAATAGAATACATGAGCGTATATAAGAATGATTATTTTTACTACTACAGGCAACATGACTACTGGTTGTTGTCCATGCTGGTTTTGCGGTTGTAGCGAAATTAAACTAAAGCATTAAACACAATAACGACAGCAGGCTACAGTCTGCAACTTGTCAAAAATAGAATACATGAGCGTATATGAGAATGATTATTTTTATTACTACAAGCAACACGGCTACTGGTTGTGGTATTCAAATTAAACTAATTTCTGTTTTGCTGAGCGACAATGAGCAGATGCAATGTTGCCAGTATAATATAAATAAGATAAATTATTGTAAACTTGAAAATATATTTTTTTATTATAAAAAAAGAAACAAAAAACTATATTTCCAAGCTAATGAAATGATTTCTTGTCATATATTGTGGACTTTAAATATATTTAATTGGAATAACACTGTTTAAGAGTATGAAATATATGAAAGCGGCTACACTGGTGTATGAAGAGAATTCTACTACAAACAACAACTCATGGTTACTGATTTGGTGGTGTCGTTTTAAAAATAATTCAGTAACTGACTATGAGGCGACTTTTGTAGTCGGTGTTTGTGTAGCCTGCTGTCGTTATTGTGTTTAAAGCTTTAACAGAAAATGTTTGTCCTGCTTTAAATACCATAATTTTTCGGTTCGTTTCTTATTCGAAATCATAATAAATTCATTAAAATATTTTTCGTGTTATTTGAAAACGAAAGTGATAATTTTGTTTTACTTTAAACTCCTGCCAAAATTTGCAGCTTTTCCTCATAAATATTTTACTTCTTTTAATACGTTTTAATTTATTTATTATTTGTTTCTTCTGCTCTTTTATATATTGTTTGCTTGGAAAATGTGAGCTGCCAACATGCAAGACGTTGTTGTTATCCGACGCGGCAGACACAAGAAAGGCTTCATCTTTGTTCTCTTATATTTTGTAGGAATTCTCTTGTTCAGAGAAATAAATTAAAATAAAAGTTGGAATGAAATTTATGCAAATACTCCCGTAAAGTAATAAAAACAAGCGAGTCCGTTCTTCAATTATGCGCTACAACAACAACAACAACAACAGCAGCAAGTTTGCTTGTTGCTATTGCTGTTGTTCGGTTATCTGTTTGAATGTACGCATGCATAAGAGCTTATTTTCGCCCATTTAATTGTAAGAAAGAAAGAAAGAAAGTATTTTTGTGAGTTGTTAAAATTTTGTTTTAAGTTGTTTCGCTGTTTTCAAGAAAAAAAAAAGAAACAACAGTATTTCATTTAAATCTTAGTTAGCATGCCTTTTAAGCATGAAATAAAAATTGCTTTTTTGTTGAAAAGTCTTAAAATATTCTTTGCTATTCGTAATGCAGGAACAATGAATAAATGCACGAGGGGCTGCATATAGCAATTGTGGTGAGTTCGAGGGCCGCTACAGATTCTTGGGTAATTTTCCTAAAAAAATTTTTTGCACTTCCAGTTATCAGCTGAAAAATAACGATTATTTTCGAAAGCTAAGTTTAATAGGATAGAAATAATTTGAATTGGCATGGAGTTAAAGAATTATTATAATATGAAATTTATTTGTTGATAAACTAATTTTTTGACATATTGTCATTCTACTATTATAATATGAAATTTATTTTATTATTTTATATTATAATAGTACAATGACAATATGTCAAAAAATTAGTTTATTAACAAGTTAAACAATTATTTTAATTCTTAAAATTTAATCAAACATCTCAGTGAAATTTATTCGCTCTTATGTGAAAGCTAATTTTTGGCCCTAAAATCACACGGTTGAAGTCATGATGTTTGTAATAAAAATATTAATCTTGTAGTCTTGTGTTTCTTGTCAATTGATTAATTATTTAAGTCATGAAATAAAAACGCCTGTTAAATAGAAACGCAAGACGCAATAAATTATTTAATAATTTATTTTAAAAGAACTATTAAATTGCATTCAAGATAATTACAAAAAGCATTTGGCTTTTAGAAGCTAAAAGTTATGTGCTATTAAATTTGCTTGTTTTGCCGAAAATATTTGAGTGGATTACGAATGTTTGTTTTGGACCAATAAATAAAATTTAAGCTCATAAGTTGATTTTTTCCAAGGAAAACAAAACTAAAGCTAATTATAAACCACTAGTTTTGGTTTTTAATTAAATAAAGCTTTAGTTTTTTGAATAAAAAAGACATAAAGGAAAAAAACTAAAAAATAATAAACACTTTATTTGCAAAATTTCTTAAATTTGTAATTATCACTTGAAAGTGTTTTTTTTTTAAACACAATAAAGACAGCAGGCTACACGAACACCGACTAAAAAAGTCGTTGCCTCCAATCGTCGCCTCGTATTCAGCTGCTTAATTATTTTTAAGACGAAACCACCAAATCAATAACCATGAGTTGTTGTTTGTAGTAGAATTCTCTTCATACGCCAGTGTAGCTGCTTTCATATATTTAATACTCTTAAATAGTGTTGTTCCAATAAAATATATTTGAAGTCCACAGTGTATGACAAGAAATCATTTCATTAGCTTGGAAATATAGTTTGTTGTTTCTTTTTATATAATAAAACAGCATATTTTCAAGTTTACAATAATTGAATTTATTTATATTACACTGGCAACATTGTCGCTTACCAAAATAAAAATTGGTTTAATTTGGCAACAACCCGTAGCCGTGTTGCCTGTAGTAGTAAAAATAATCGTTCTCATATACGCACATGTATTCTATATTTGACAACTTGTAGTCTGTAGTCTGCTGTTGTTATTGTGTTTAATGCTTTATGAAGTTTTTATAAAAAAAGTGAACAATTTCCAGCTCATAATTTAAGTAATTACGAAATTAAAAAAAGGTCGCAACATCAGCAAATCGTTTTTGTTTGGTTTTCTTTTTTACTGAATTTTTTTTCAATATTCTTTAATATTTTATAAAAGGTGACATCTGCCATTATTTAAACAAATAAAAGAAGTTTGCTATTAAGATTGTTCGATAAAAATTTTTACAATTTCTTTCTAAAAAAGTTTCTTTTTAATTCCAACACAAGCATATTTTGCCAAATTATTATCTCCCAATTTTATGGATTTTATAATTATCAATTTCTTACTATTTTCCTTCAGATATTGTTCAGTATAATTTATAATATTTGAAATGTGTTTGTAAAATATAATTTTTAATGGAATTGCTTGATAGAAATTTCTATAAGGAGATTTAAAAGTTTTTCTGTTAAATGAAAAAGATGGGGAAAATTTTGAATATCGGGCAGGATTGCATCTATTGAGAAAAGTTCGTTGGCTTTTACTTATTAATTAAATTTTCCTACTAAAAATGTTGCCTGTTTTTCTGACAAATAATTCGTTTAATAAAAAAATATATTGAAAATTTGAAAAAAAAGCTCAAAATAAAATACGATGCCCTGGAGAATTTGAATTATGGCGTTTTCTTTTCTCGAAAACATGCATTATTTTTTTCACTTTTTTTACTAAAGAGTGGCCGTTTGGAAGAGTTTTAAAACATAAATAATTTTTCCAGAGGGATGTTGGATTAATTTCCAATAAATTTCTTATTTTAAATTACAGAATGCGGCCATTTTCTTTAAAAAAGTGTGAAAAATGTTGCTTTTTTTTAGAAAAGAAATCAGAATTACATTTTTCATGTTGCCCGCCACGCCTGTTTAATGCTTAACGCATTATATAGCGGTATGAAAAGCGGCTTTAATTTTTATATATTTTAAACGCTTAACGCAAAAAACATTTTATACACAAAAAGAAAAAGGAGACTGTATTGTTACAAAAATGGCATCCGATTAAATTTAGTTACTCTCACTATTTTATATGTTAGCATAAGAATTGATCCACCGAAAAATGTGTTTATGGCCCCACTGTACGCTGTCATGATATTATATCTCTGCTAGAATATGTGTTCAATTAACATCAAAATGTCAATTATGAGCTTTTCATGTTCGTTGTACAAAACTTTTGTTTTAAAATCTACAACAAAATCAAAATGTCCATAGAAAATTTGTTCGACGTTGAAGTAACGAAATTAGTGAAGGTTCTGCCGTCAATTTTTCTTGTTTTCTTTAATCTAAAAAGATTTAGTGAGTGTTTTTAAATGGGCATCACTACAGGGTTCAAAGAACATTTTATACACTGAAAAAAAAAAAAAAAAAAACAGAAGTCTGTATTTTCACAAAAAGGGCAGCAACTTGCCCTTAAAGCGCGTAACTTGTTGCTTATCCCTGGTTTTTTTGTTGTTGTTGCAATAATTCAATTTTGAAACGAACCAGCAGCCATTCAGCTGTTTTAAAGTTGCCTATTTTCTCGAAAAGATTACAAAAATACTCATTTGGTGCAACTTATGTAACATTTTTGCCAAAAAAGAACATGTAATTACTTCTGCTTCTTGAAAGCCAAACTGTGCGTGTCCCTAATTAATGGAAACTATAAACAATTAAAATAAATAAACATCCCTTCCCTTTTCCCTTCTCCGTTACTACGCTACAAACTTGCCGCTGAAAAAGCGGAGTAAAATATTATTGAAACTACAGCAACTGAAATTAAACAAATAAAAGTTGTAAAAATACTGCAATAAAATAGTTGTTGGCTGTGAATAGGACTCCTGCTGCGTTTGAGCAAATATGACGTTAATTTTCCGCTTTAGTGGGGAATAATTTTTAAACCAACACTTGTTGATCTTTAGCACCGAACAAATTATTAAATCGTTATTGCTCGTGTGCAGTTAATTAACAAAAAAAATAAAAAAATATGCAAAAAGAAGTTTTTATTTGCACTTTGAAAACACACACTTGCAGAAGAGAAAAAATATTAAATGAAATTGCAGAGATTGAAATTAAATTTTTAGTGTTTGAGATATTATTTTCAAATTGTTTTTCCTATCAAATATAAATATTTCTAATGGACCACCAGAGGTGTCATAAATCCTGTCAATTAAGCTTTCAAGTTTTAAGCTTCCGTATGTAAAGCTGCCAGCCATCCATGGCGTTCGAAGGTAGTCCCTAGATATCATGAACCAACATTCCTCAACAATTTATAACATCTACTCATGCCTTCATATTAAATTCGGCAACAGCAAAAAAAAAAAAAAAAGAACGACTATTTGCAATTTAATTGTTTGCGTGTTCTGGCCAAGATTGCGGCAGGCAAACGCTTGCGACACTCTCGGGACTGTATGAAGCCTTAAAAGCTCACAGCACAGAATGTGTCCTCGCAACCACACATCGATTTATGGTTAACTTCCAGGCCATATATAATACGGATTTTGAGCTTAATATTTTATATAATTCTTTTTTTTTTTTGCCTCTCTTCGTTTTAATCTCTACCAGAACATAAAATTCCACATAAAAAACTGTGCGATTACAGGCGCATGGAAGCAAACGAAAGAGAAATAATAACATGAAATGCACTGCGGCAGGTGGTATCAGTTGCAATTCCAATTGAAATTGTGTAATAAAATTTTATGAAAAAAAAGATGCAAAAAAAGTGAAATAAAAGTGAACACTTGAGGGGCAATTACGGAAAACAACAGTTAAATAAATAAATAAAACTAAAGAAACTCAAGCAGGAGATTGAAATTCAGGCAAATAAGTTTACGAAATTCCTGAAAAATTGAAAAAATTAATTATCAAACCCACTTATTTCTTTTCTTAAAAATAATGCAACATTTTTCACACATTTTAACAGAAAATGGCAACATTTTGCCATTTCCAAATAAAAAATTATTACAAATGAATCCAACATCCCTCACGAAAAATAATTTCTGTTTTGAAACTTTTCCAAACCGCCACTTTTTAGAAAATAAGTGAAAAACTGTTACATGTTCTTTTGGCCAAAGGGAGCGTGTTCCAAAAAATGTAGCCATATCTAAAGAAAATTTTTAAAAAGTCAATTTTTTTTAGCAAAGAGGTTTCCCTTATGAAATTTTCAATTTTCAACCTTCTTCCATAAAATTCAAAATTGCTATTTTAACCCCTGGAAATGACTTATTTTGGATTCGTTTGGCCAAAACGAGGCTGTTAGCAAAATATTAGCCATTTCTGAGAAAATTTTTAAAAAGTCGATTTTTTTTAGCAAAGAGGTATCCCTTATGAAATTTTAAATTTTCAACCTTCTTCCATAAAATTCAAAATTGCTATTTTAACCCCTGGAAATGACTTATTTTGGATTCGTTTGGCCAAAACGAGGCTGTTACCAAAATATTAGCCATTTCTGAGAAAATTTTTAAAAAGTCGATTTTTTTAGCAAAGAGGTACCCCTTATGAAATTTTCAATTTTCAACCTTCTTCCATAAAATTCAAAATTGCTATTTTAACCCCTGCAAATGACTTATTTTGGATTCGTTTGGCCAAAACGAGGCTGTTAGCAAAATATTAGCCATTTCTGAGAAAATTTTTAAAAAGTCGATTTTTTTTAGCAAAGAGGTACCCCTTATGAAATTTTCAATTTTCAACCTTCTTCCATAAAATTCAAAATTGCTATTTTAACCCCTGCAAATGACTTATTTTGGATTCGTTTGGCCAAAACGAGGCTGTTAGCAAAATATTAGCCATTTCTGAGAAAATTTTTAAAAAGTCGATTTTTTTAGCAAAGAGGTACCCCTTATGAAATTTTCAATTTTCAACCTTCTTCCATAAAATTCAAAATTGCTATTTTAACCCCTGCAAATGACTTATTTTGGATTCGTTTGGCCAAAACGAGGCTGTAAGCAAAGTATTAGCCATTTCTGAGAAAACTGTTAAAAATTCGATTTTGTTAGCAAAGAGGTACCCCTTATGAAATTTTCAATTTTCAAACTTCTTCCATAAAATTCAAGATTGCTATTTTAACCCCTGGAAATGATTTATTTTGGATTCGTTTGGCCAAAACGAGGCTGTTACCAAAATATTAGCCATTTCTGAGAAAATTTTTAAAAAGTCGATTTTTTTAGCAAAGAGGTACCCCTTATGAAATTTTCAATTTTCAAACTTCTTCCATAAAATTCAAGATTGCTATTTTAACCCCTGGAAATGATTTATTTTGGATTCGTTTGGCCAAAACGAGGCTGTTACCAAAATATTAGCCATTTCTGAGAAAATTTTTAAAAAGTCGATTTTTTTAGCAAAGAGGTACCCCTTATGAAATTTTCAATTTTCAAACTTCTTCCATAAAATTCAAAATCGCTATTTTAACCCCTGGAAATGACTTATTTTGGATTCGTTTGGCCAAAACGAGGCTGTTACCAAAATATTAGCTATTTCTGAGAAAATTTTTAAAAAGTCGATTTTTTTAGCAAAGAGGTACCCCTTATGAAATTTTCAATTTTCAACCTTCTTCCATAAAATTCAAAATTGCTATTTTAACCCCTGGAAATGATTTATTTTGGATTCGTTTGGCCAAAACGAGGCTGTAAGCAAAGTATTAGCCATTTCTGAGAAAACTTTTAAAAAGTCGATTTTTTTTTGCAAAGAGGTACCCCTTATGAAATTTTCAATTTTCAACCTTCTTCCATAAAATTCAAAATTGCTATTTTAACCCCTGGAAATGACTTATTTTGGATTCGTTTGTCCAAAACGAGGCTGTTACCAAAATATTAGCCATTTCTGAGAAAATTTTTAAAAAGTCGATTTTTTTTAGCAAAGAGGTACCCCTTATGAAATTTTCAATTTTCAAACTTCTTCCATAAAGTTCAAAATCGCTATTTTAACCCCTGGAAATGACTTATTTTGGATTCGTTTGGCCAAAACGAGGCTGTTAGCAAAATATTAGCCATTTCTGAGAAAATTTTTAAAAAGTCGATTTTTTTTAGCAAAGAGGTACCCCTTATGAAATTTTCAATTTTCAACCTTCTTCCATAAAATTCAAGATTGCTATTTTAACCCCTGGAAATGATTTATTTTGGATTCGTTTGGCCAAAACGAGGCTGTTACCAAAATATTAGCCATTTCTGAGAAAATTTTTAAAAAGTCGATTTTTTTTAGCAAAGAGGTACCCCTTATGAAATTTTCAATTTTCAAACTTCTTCCATAAAGTTCAAAATCGCTATTTTAACCCCTGGAAATGACTTATTTTGGATTCGTTTGGCCAAAACGAGGCTGTTAGCAAAATATTAGCCATTTCTGAGAAAACTGTTAAAAATTCGATTTTCTTAGCAAAGAGGTACCCCTTATGAAATTTTCAATTTTCAACCTTCTTCCATAAAATTCAAAATCGCTATTTTAACCCCTGGAAATGATTTATTTTGGATTCGTTTGGCCAAAACGAGGCTGTAAGCAAAGTATTAGCCATTTCTGAGAAAATTTTTAAAAAGTCGATTTTTTTTAGCAAAGAGGTACCCCTTATGAAATTTTCAATTTTCAACCTTCTTCCATAAAATTCAAAATTGCTTTTTTAACCCCTGCAAATGACTTATTTTGGATTCGTTTGGCCAAAACGAGGCTGTAAGCAAAATATTAGCCATTTCTGAGAAAACTGTTAAAAATTCGATTTTCTTAGCAAAGAGGTACCCCTTATGAAATTTTCAATTTTCAAACTTCTTCCATAAAATTCAAAATCGCTATTTTAACCCCTGGAAATGATTTATTTTGGATTCGTTTGGCCAAAACGAGGCTGTAAGCAAAGTATTAGCCATTTCTGAGAAAATTTTTAAAAAGTCGATTTTTTTTTAGCAAAGAGGTATCCCTTATGAAATTTTCATTTTTCAACCTTCTTCCATAAAATTCAAAATTGCTATTTTAACCCCTGCAAATGACTTATTTTGGATTCGTTTGGCCAAAACGAGGCTGTAAGCAAAGTATTAGCCATTTCTGAGAAAACTGTTAAAAATTCGATTTTCTTAGCAAAGAGGTACCCTTATGAAATTTTCAATTTTCAAACTTCTTCCATAAAATTCAAAATTGCTATTTTAACCCCTTCAAAGGACTTATTTTGGATTCGTTTGGCCAAAACGAGGCTGTTACCAAAATATTAGCCATTTCTGAGAAAATTTTTAAAAAGTCGATTTTCTTAGCAAAGAGGTACCCCTTATGAAATTTTCAATTTTCAAACTTCTTCCATAAAATTCAAGATTGCTATTTTAACCCCTGGAAATGATTTATTTTGGATTCGTTTGGCCAAAACGAGGCTGTTACCAAAATATTAGCCATTTCTGAGAAAATTTTTAAAAATTCGATTTTCTTAGCAAAGAGGTACCCCTTATGAAATTTTCAATTTTCAACCTTCTTCCATAAAATTCAAAATTGCTATTTTAACCCCTGGAAATGACTTATTTTGCATTCGTTTGGCCAAAACGAGGCTGTTACCAAAATATTAGCCATTTCTGAGAAAATTTTTAAAAAGTCGATTTTCTTAGCAAAGAGGTACCCCTTATGAAATTTTCAATTTTCAAACTTCTTCCATAAAATTCAAGATTGTTATTTTAACCCCTGGAAATGATTTATTTTGGATTCGTTTGGCCAAAACGAGGCTGTTACCAAAATATTAGCCATTTCTGAGAAAACTTTTAAAAAGTCGATTTTTTTAGCAAAGAGGTATCCCTTATGAAATTTTCAATTTTCAACCTTCTTCCATAAAATTCAAGATTGCTATTTTAACCCCTGGAAATGATTTATTTTGGATTCGTTTGGCCAAAACGAGGCTGTAAGCAAAGTATTAGCCATTTCTGAGAAAATTTTTAAAAAGTCGATTTTTTAGCAAAGAGGTACCCCTTATGAAATTTTCAATTTTCAACCTTCTTCCATAAAATTCAAAATTGCTATTTTAACCCCTGGAAATGACTTATTTTGGATTCGTTTGGCCAAAACGAGGCTGTTACCAAAATATTAGCCATTTCTGAGAAAACTGTTAAAAATTCGATTTTCTTAGCAAAGAGGTACCCCTTATGAAATTTTCAATTTTCAACCTTCTTCCATAAAATTCAAAATTGCTATTTTAACCCCTGGAAATGACTTATTTTGGATTCGTTTGGCCAAAACGAGGCTGTAAGCAAAGTATTAGCCATTTCTGAGAAAATTTTTAAAAAGTCGATTTTTTAGCAAAGAGGTACCCCTTATGAAATTTTCAATTTTCAACCTTCTTCCATAAAATTCAAAATTGCTATTTTAACCCCTGCAAATGACTTATTTTGGATTCGTTTGGCCAAAACGAGGCTGTAAGCAAAGTATTAGCCATTTCTGAGAAAACTGTTAAAAATTCGATTTTCTTAGCAAAGAGGTACCCCTTATGAAATTTTCAATTTTCAACCTTCTTCCATAAAATTCAAAATTGATATTTTAACCCCTGGAAATGATTTATTTTGGATTCGTTTGGCCAAAACGAGGCTGTAAGCAAAGTATTAGCCATTTCTGAGAAAATTTTTAAAAAGTCGATTTTTTAGCAAAGAGGTACCCCTTATGAAATTTTCAATTTTCAACCTTCTTCCATAAAATTCAAAATTGCTATTTTAACCCCTGGAAATGACTTATTTTGGATTCGTTTGGCCAAAACGAGGCTGTTACCAAAATATTAGCCATTTCTGAGAAAATTTTTAAAAAGTCGATTTTCTTAGCAAAGAGGTACCCCTTATGAAATTTTCAATTTTCAAACTTCTTCCATAAAATTCAAGATTGCTATTTTAACCCCTGGAAATGATTTATTTTGGATTCGTTTGGCCAAAACGAGGCTGTTACCAAAATATTAGCCATTTCTGAGAAAATTTTTAAAAAGTCGATTTTTTTAGCAAAGAGGTATCCCTTATGAAATTTTCAATTTTCAACCTTCTTCCATAAAATTCAAGATTGCTATTTTAACCCCTGGAAATGATTTATTTTGGATTCGTTTGGCCAAAACGAGGCTGTAAGCAAAGTATTAGCCATTTCTGAGAAAATTTTTAAAAAGTCGATTTTTTAGTAAAGAGGTACCCCTTATGAAATTTTCAATTTTCAACCTTCTTCCATAAAATTCAAAATTGCTATTTTAACCCCTGGAAATGACTTATTTTGGATTCGTTTGGCCAAAACGAGGCTGTTACCAAAATATTAGCCATTTCTGAGAAAATTTTTAAAAAGTCAATTTTTTTAGCAAAGAGGTACCCCTTATGAAATTTTCAATTTTCAACCTTCTTCCATAAAATTCAAAATTGATATTTTAACCCCTGGAAATGATTTATTTTGGATTCGTTTGGCCAAAACGAGGCTGTTACCAAAATATTAGCCATATCTGAGAAAATTTTTAAAAAGTCGATTTTTTTAGCAAAGAGGTACCCCTTATGAAATTTTCAATTTTCAGCCTTCTTCCATAAAATTCAAAATTGATATTTTAACCCCTGGAAATGATTTATTTTGGATTCGTTTGGCCAAAACGAGGCTGTTACCAAAATATTAGCCATTTCTGAGAAAATTTTTAAAAAGTCGATTTTTTTAGCAAAGAGGTACCCCTTATGAAATTTTCAATTTTCAACCTTCTTCCATAAAATTCAAAATTGCTATTTTAACCCCTGGAAATGACTTATTTTGGATTCGTTTGGCCAAAACGAGGCTGTTACCAAAATATTAGCCATTTCTGAGAAAATTTTTAAAAAGTCGATTTTTTTTTAGCAAAGAGGTACCCCTTATGAAATTTTCAATTTTCAAACTTCTTCCATAAAGTTCAAAATCGCTATTTTAACCCCTGGAAATGACTTATTTTGGATTCGTTTGGCCAAAACGAGGCAGTTAGCAAAATATTAGCCATTTCTGAGAAAACTGTTAAAAATTCGATTTTCTTAGCAAAGAGGTACCCCTTATGAAATTTTCAATTTTCAACCTTCTTCCATAAAATTCAAAATCGCTATTTTAACCCCTGGAAATGACTTATTTTGGATTCGTTTGGCCAAAACGAGGCTGTTAGCTAAATATTAGCCATTTCTGAGAAAACGGTTAAAAATTCGATTTTCTTAGCAAAGAGGTACCCCTTATGAAATTTTCAATTTTCAACCTTCTTCCATAAAATTCAAAATTGCTATTTTAACCCCTGCAAATGACTTATTTTGGATTCGTTTGGCCAAAACGAGGCTGTTAGCAAAATATTAGCCATTTCTGAGAAAATTTTTAAAAAGTCGATTTTTTTAGCAAAGAGGTACCCCTTATGAAATTTTCAATTTTCAACCTTCTTCCATAAAATTCAAGATTGCTATTTTAACCCCTGGAAATGATTTATTTTGGATTCGTTTGGCCAAAACGAGGCTGTAAGCAAAGTATTAGCCATTTCTGAGAAAATTTTTAAAAAGTCGATTTTTTAGCAAAGAGGTACCCCTTATGAAATTTTCAATTTTCAACCTTCTTCCATAAAATTCAAAATTGCTATTTTAACCCCTGGAAATGACTTATTTTGGATTCGTTTGGCCAAAACGAGGCTGTTACCAAAATATTAGCCATTTCTGAGAAAATTTTTAAAAAGTCAATTTTTTTAGCAAAGAGGTACCCCTTATGAAATTTTCAATTTTCAACCTTCTTCCATAAAATTCAAAATTGATATTTTAACCCCTGGAAATGATTTATTTTGGATTCGTTTGGCCAAAACGATGCTGTTACCAAAATATTAGCCATTTCTGAGAAAATTTTTAAAAAGTCGATTTTTTTAGCAAAGAGGTACCCCTTATGAAATTTTCAATTTTCAGCCTTCTTCCATAAAATTCAAAATTGATATTTTAACCCCTGGAAATGATTTATTTTGGATTCGTTCGGCCAAAACGAGGCTGTTACCAAAATATTAGCCATTTCTGAGAAAATTTTTAAAAAGTCGATTTTTTTAGCAAAGAGGTACCCCTTATGAAATTTTCAATTTTCAACCTTCTTCCATAAAATTCAAAATTGCTATTTTAACCCCTGGAAATGACTTATTTTGGATTCGTTTGGCCAAAACGAGGCTGTTACCAAAATATTAGCCATTTCTGAGAAAATTTTTAAAAAGTCGATTTTTTTTAGCAAAGAGGTACCCCTTATGAAATTTTCAATTTTCAAACTTCTTCCATAAAGTTCAAAATCGCTATTTTAACCCCTGGAAATGACTTATTTTGGATTCGTTTGGCCAAAACGAGGCAGTTAGCAAAATATTAGCCATTTCTGAGAAAACTGTTAAAAATTCGATTTTCTTAGCAAAGAGGTACCCCTTATGAAATTTTCAATTTTCAACCTTCTTCCATAAAATTCAAAATTGCTATTTTAACCCCTGCAAATGACTTATTTTGGATTCGTTTGGCCAAAACGAGGCTGTTAGCAAAATATTAGCCATTTCTGAGAAAATTTTTAAAAAGTCGATTTTTTTAGCAAAGAGGTACCCCTTATGAAATTTTCAATTTTCAACCTTCTTCCATAAAATTCAAGATTGCTATTTTAACCCCTGGACATGATTTATTTTGGATTCGTTTGGCCAAAACGAGGCTGTTACCAAAATATTAGCCATTTCTGAGAAAATTTTTAAAAAGTCGATTTTTTTAGCAAAGAGGTACCCCTTATGAAATTTTCAATTTTCATCCTTCTTCCATAAAATTCAAGATTGCTATTTTAACCCCTGGAAATGATTTATTTTGGATTCGTTTGGCCAAAACGAGGCTGTTACCAAAATATTAGCCATTTCTGAGAAAATTTTTAAAAAGTCGATTTTTTTAGCAAAGAGGTATCCCTTATGAAATTTTCAATTTTCAACCTTCTTCCATAAAATTCAAGATTGCTATTTTAACCCCTGGAAATGATTTATTTTGGATTCGTTTGGCCAAAACGAGGCTGTTACCAAAATATTAGCCATTTCTGAGAAAATTTTTAAAAAGTCGATTTTTTTAGCAAAGAGGTACCCCTTATGAAATTTTCAATTTTCAACCTTCTTCCATAAAATTCAAGATTGCTATTTTAACCCCTGGACATGATTTATTTTGGATTCGTTTGGCCAAAACGAGGCTGTTACCAAAATATTAGCCATTTCTGAGAAAATTTTTAAAAAGTCGATTTTTTTAGCAAAGAGGTATCCCTTATGAAATTTTCAATTTTCAACCTTCTTCCATAAAATTCAAGATTGCTATTTTAACCCCTGGAAATGATTTATTTTGGATTCGTTTGGCCAAAACGAGGCTGTTACCAAAATATTAGCCATTTCTGAGAAAATTTTTAAAAAGTCGATTTTTTTAGCAAAGAGGTACCCCTTATGAAATTTTCAATTTTCATCCTTCTTCCATAAAATTCAAGATTGCTATTTTAACCCCTGGAAATGATTTATTTTGGATTCGTTTGGCCAAAACGAGGCTGTTACCAAAATATTAGCCATTTCTGAGAAAATTTTTAAAAAGTCGATTTTTTAGCAAAGAGGTACCCCTTATGAAATTTTCAATTTTCAACCTTCTTCCATAAAATTCAAGATTGCTATTTTAACCCCTGGAAATGATTTATTTTGGATTCGTTTGGCCAAAACGAGACTGTTACCAAAATATTAGCCATTTCTGAGAAAATTTTTAAAAAGTAGATTTTTTTAGCAAAGAGGTACCCCTTATGGAATTTTCAATTTTCAACCTTCTTCCATAAAATTCAAAATTGCTAATTTAACCCCTGGAAATTACTTAAATTGGATTCGTTTGGCCAAAACGAGGCTGTTACCAAAATATTAGCCATTTCTGAGAAAATTTTTAAAAAGTCGATTTTTTTAGCAAAGAGGTACCCCTTATGAAATTTTCAATTTTCAACCTTCTTCCATAAAATTCAAAATTGCTATTTTAACCCCT
The DNA here is from genome assembly GCA_963675445.1 of Linnaemya vulpina. NCBI lineage: Eukaryota > Metazoa > Arthropoda > Insecta > Diptera > Tachinidae > Linnaemya > Linnaemya vulpina. The sequence goes on along the minus strand of OY776278.1, from coordinate 73,999,416 downwards.
GGAAATGATTTATTTTGGATTCGTTTGGCCAAAACGAGGCTGTTACCAAAATATTAGCCATTTCTGAGAAAATTTTTAAAAAGTCGATTTTTTTAGCAAAGAGGTACCCCTTATGAAATTTTCAATTTTCAACCTTCTTCCATAAAATTCAAAATTGCTATTTTAACCCCTGGAAATGACTTATTTTGGATTCGTTTGGCCAAAACGAGGCTGTTACCAAAATATTAGCCATATCTGAGAAAATTTTTAAAAAGTCGATTTTTTTAGCAAAGAGGTACCCCTTATGAAATTTTCAATTTTCAACCTTCTTCCATAAAATTCGAAATTGCTATTTTCACCCCTGCAAATGATTTATTTTGGATTCGTTTGGCCAAAACGAGGCTGTTGCCAAAATATTAGCCATTTCTGAGAAAATTTTTAAAAAGTCGATTTTTTTAGCAAAGAGGTACCCCTTATGAAATTTTCAATTTTCAACCTTCTTCCATAAAATTCGAAATTGCTATTTTCACCCCTGCAAATGATTTATTTTGGATTCGTTTGGCCAAAACGAGGCTGTTACCAAAATATTAGCCATTTCTGAGAAAATTTTTAAAAAGTCGATTTTTTTAGCAAAGAGGTACCCCTTATGAAATTTTCAATTTTCAACCTTCTTCCATAAAATTCGAAATTGCTATTTTAACCCCTGCAAATGATTTATTTTGGATTCGTTTGGCCAAAACGAGGCTGTTACCAAAATATTAGCCATTTCTGAGAAAATTTTTAAAAAGTCGATTTTTTTAGCAAAGAGGTACCCCTTATGAAATTTTCAATTTTCAACCTTCTTCCATAAAATTCAAAATTGCTATTTTAACCCCTGGAAATGACTTATTTTGGATTCGTTTGGCCAAAACGAGGCTGTTACCAAAATATTAGCCATTTCTGAGAAAATTTTTAAAAAGTCAATTTTTTTAGCAAAGAGGTACCCCTTATGAAATTTTCAATTTTCAACCTTCTTCCATAAAATTCAAAATTGATATTTTAACCCCTGGAAATGATTTATTTTGGATTCGTTTGGCCAAAACGCGGCTGTTACCAAAATATTAGCCATTTCTGAGAAAATTTTTAAAAAGTCGATTTTTTTAGCAAAGAGGTACCCCTTATGAAATTTTCAATTTTCAACCTTCTTCCATAAAATTCAAAATTGATATTTTAACCCCTGGAAATGATTTATTTTGGATTCGTTTGGCCAAAACGAGGCTGTTACCAAAATATTAGCCATTTCTGAGAAAATTTTTAAAAAGTCGATTTTTTTAGCAAAGAGGTACCCCTTATGAAATTTTCAATTTTCAACCTTCTTCCATAAAATTCAAAATTGATATTTTAACCCCTGGAAATGATTTATTTTGGATTCGTTTGGCCAAAACGAGGCTGTTACCAAAATATTAGCCATTTCTGGGAAAATTTTTAAAAAGTCGATTTTTTTTAGCAAAGAGGTACCCCTTATGAAATTTTCAATTTTCAACCTTCTTCCATAAAATTCGAAATTGCTATTTTCACCCCTGCAAATGATTTATTTTGGATTCGTTTGGCCAAAACGAGGCTGTTACCAAAATATTAGCCATTTCTGAGAAAATTTTTAAAAAGTCGATTTTTTTAGCAAAGAGGTACCCCTTATGAAATTTTCAATTTTCAACCTTCTTCCATAAAATTCAAAATTGATATTTTAACCCCTGGAAATGATTTATTTTGGATTCGTTTGGCCAAAACGAGGCTGTTACCAAAATATTAGCCATTTCTGGGAAAATTTTTAAAAAGTCGATTTTTTTTAGCAAAGAGGTACCCCTTATGAAATTTTCAATTTTCAACCTTCTTCCATAAAATTCGAAATTGCTATTTTCACCCCTGCAAATGATTTATTTTGGATTCGTTTGGCCAAAACGAGGCTGTTACCAAAATATTAGCCATTTCTGAGAAAATTTTTAAAAAGTCGATTTTTTTAGCAAAGAGGTACCCCTTATGAAATTTTCAATTTTCAACCTTCTTCCATAAAATTCAAAATTGATATTTTAACCCCTGGAAATGATTTATTTTGGATTCGTTTGGCCAAAACGAGGCTGTTACCAAAATATTAGCCATTTCTGGGAAAATTTTTAAAAAGTCGATTTTTTTTAGCAAAGAGGTACCCCTTATGAAATTTTCAATTTTCAACCTTCTTCCATAAAATTCGAAATTGCTATTTTCACCCCTGCAAATGATTTATTTTGGATTCGTTTGGCCAAAACGAGGCTGTTACCAAAATATTAGCCATTTCTGAGAAAATTTTTAAAAAGTCGATTTTTTTAGCAAAGAGGTACCCCTTATGAAATTTTCAATTTTCAACCTTCTTCCATAAAATTCAAAATTGATATTTTAACCCCTGGAAATGATTTATTTTGGATTCGTTTGGCCAAAACGAGGCTGTTACCAAAATATTAGCCATTTCTGGGAAAATTTTTAAAAAGTCGATTTTTTTTAGCAAAGAGGTACCCCTTATGAAATTTTCAATTTTCAACCTTCTTCCATAAAATTCGAAATTGCTATTTTCACCCCTGCAAATGATTTATTTTGGATTCGTTTGGCCAAAACGAGGCTGTTACCAAAATATTAGCCATTTCTGAGAAAATTTTTAAAAAGTCGATTTTTTTAGCAAAGAGGTACCCCTTATGAAATTTTCAATTTTCAACCTTCTTCCATAAAATTCAAAATTGATATTTTAACCCCTGGAAATGATTTATTTTGGATTCGTTTGGCCAAAACGAGGCTGTTGCCAAAATATTAGCCATTTCTGAGAAAATTTTTAAAAAGTCGATTTTTTTTAGCAAAGAGGTACCCCTTATGAAATTTTCAATTTTCAACCTTCTTCCATAAAATTCGAAATTGCTATTTTCACCCCTGCAAATGATTTATTTTGGATTCGTTTGGCCAAAACGAGGCTGTTACCAAAATATTAGCCATTTCTGAGAAAATTTTTAAAAAGTCGATTTTTTTAGCAAAGAGGTACCCCTTATGAAATTTTCAATTTTCAACCTTCTTCCATAAAATTCGAAATTGCTATTTTAACCCCTGCAAATGATTTATTTTGGATTCGTTTGGCCAAAACGAGGCTGTTACCAAAATATTAGCCATTTCTGAGAAAATTTTTAAAAAGTGGATTTTTTTAGCAAAGAGGTACCCCTTATGAAATTTTCAATTTTCAACCTTCTTCCATAAAATTCGAAATTGCTATTTTAACCCCTGCAAATGATTTATTTTGGATTCGTTTGGCCAAAACGAGGCTGTTACCAAAATATTAGCCATTTCTGAGAAAATTTTTAAAAAGTCGATTTTTTTAGCAAAGAGGTACCCCTTATGAAATTTTCAATTTTCAACCTTCTTCCATAAAATTCGAAATTGCTATTTTAACCCCTGCAAATGATTTATTTTGGATTCGTTTGGCCAAAACGAGGCTGTTACCAAAATATTAGCCATTTCTGAGAAAATTTTTAAAAAGTCGATTTTTTTTAGCAAAGAGGTACCCCTTATGAAATTTTCAATTTTCAACCTTCTTCCATAAAATTCGAAATTGCTATTTTAACCCCTGCAAATGATTTATTTTGGATTCGTTTGGCCAAAACGAGGCTGTTACCAAAATATTAGCCATTTCTGAGAAAATTTTTAAAAAGTCGATTTTTTTAGCAAAGAGGTACCCCTTATGAAATTTCCAATTTTCAACCTTCTTCCATAAAATTCGAAATTGCTATTTTAACCCCTGCAAATGATTTATTTTGGATTCGTTTGGCCAAAACGAGGCTGTTACCAAAATATTAGCCATTTCTGAGAAAATTTTTAAAAAGTCGATTTTTTTAGCAAAGAGGTACCCCTTATGAAATTTTCAATTTTCAACCTTCTTCCATAAAATTCGAAATTGCTATTTTAACCCCTGCAAATGATTTATTTTGGATTCGTTTGGCCAAAACGAGGCTGTTACCAAAATATTAGCCATTTCTGAGAAAATTTTTAAAAAGTCGATTTTTTTAGCAAAGAGGTACGATTTTTTTAGCAAAGAGGTACCCCTTATGAAATTTTCAATTTTCAACCTTCTTCCATAAAATTCGAAATTGCTATTTTAACCCCTGCAAATGATTTATTTTGGATTCGTTTGGCCAAAACGAGGCTGTTACCAAAATATTAGCCATTTCTGAGAAAATTTTTAAAAAGTCGATTTTTTTAGCAAAGAGGTACCCCTTATGAAATTTTCAATTTTCAACCTTCTTCCATAAAATTCGAAATTGCTATTTTAACCCCTGCAAATGATTTATTTTGGATTCGTTTGGCCAAAACGAGGCTGTTACCAAAATATTAGCCATTTCTGAGAAAATTTTTAAAAAGTCGATTTTTTTAGCAAAGAGGTACCCCTTATGAAATTTTCAATTTTCAACCTTCTTCCATAAAATTCGAAATTGCTATTTTAACCCCTGCAAATGATTTATTTTGGATTCGTTTGGCCAAAACGAGGCTGTTACCAAAATATTAGCCATTTCTGAGAAAATTTTTAAAAAGTCGATTTTTTTAGCAAAGAGGTACCCCTTATGAAATTTTCAATTTTCAACCTTCTTCCATAAAATTCGAAATTGCTATTTTAACCCCTGCAAATGATTTATTTTGGATTCGTTTGGCCAAAACGAGGCTGTTACCAAAATATTAGCCATTTCTGAGAAAATTTTTAAAAAGTCGATTTTTTTAGCAAAGAGGTACCCCTTATGAAATTTTCAATTTTCAACCTTCTTCCATAAAATTCGAAATTGCTATTTTAACCCCTGCAAATGATTTATTTTGGATTCGTTTGGCCAAAACGAGGCTGTTACCAAAATATTAGCCATTTCTGAGAAAATTTTTAAAAAGTCGATTTTTTTAGCAAAGAGGTACCCCTTATGAAATTTTCAATTTTCAACCTTCTTCCATAAAATTCGAAATTGCTATTTTAACCCCTGCAAATGATTTATTTTGGATTCGTTTGGCCAAAACGAGGCTGTTACCAAAATATTAGCCATTTCTGAGAAAATTTTTAAAAAGTCGATTTTTTTAGCAAAGAGGTACCTCTTATGAAATTTTCAATTTTCAACCTTCTTCCATAAAATTCGAAATTGCTATTTTAACCCCTGCAAATGATTTATTTTGGATTCGTTTGGCCAAAACGAGGCTGTTACCAAAATATTAGCCATTTCTGAGAAAATTTTTAAAAAGTCGATTTTTTTAGCAAAGAGGTACCCCTTATGAAATTTTCAATTTTCAACCTTCTTCCATAAAATTCGAAATTGCTATTTTAACCCCTGCAAATGATTTATTTTGGATTCGTTTGGCCAAAACGAGGCTGTTACCAAAATATTAGCCATTTCTGAGAAAATTTTTAAAAAGTCGATTTTTTTAGCAAAGAGGTACGATTTTTTTAGCAAAGAGGTACCCCTTATGAAATTTTCAATTTTCAACCTTCTTCCATAAAATTCGAAATTGCTATTTTAACCCCTGCAAATGATTTATTTTGGATTCGTTTGGCCAAAACGAGGCTGTTACCAAAATATTAGCCATTTCTGAGAAAATTTTTAAAAAGTCGATTTTTTTTAGCAAAGAGGTACGATTTTTTTTAGCAAAGAGGTACCCCTTATGAAATTTTCAATTTTCAACCTTCTTCCATAAAATTCGAAATTGCTATTTTAACCCCTGCAAATGATTTATTTTGGATTCGTTTGGCCAAAACGAGGCTGTTACCAAAATATTAGCCATTTCTGAGAAAATTTTTAAAAAGTCGATTTTTTTAGCAAAGAGGTACCCCTTATGAAATTTTCAATTTTCAACCTTCTTCCATAAAATTCAAAATTGATATTTTAACCCCTGGAAATGATTTATTTTGGATTCGTTTGGCCAAAACGAGGCTGTTACCAAAATATTAGCCATTTCTGAGAAAATTTTTAAAAAGTCGATTTTTTTTAGCAAAGAGGTACCCCTTATGAAATTTTCAATTTTCAACCTTCTTCCATAAAATTCGAAATTGCTATTTTAACCCCTGCAAATGATTTATTTTGGATTCGTTTGGCCAAAACGTGGCTGTTACCAAAATATTAGCCATTTCTGAGAAAATTTTTAAAAAGTCGATTTTTTTAGCAAAGAGGTACCCCTTATGAAATTTTCAATTTTCAACCTTCTTCCATAAAATTCAAAATTGCTATTTTAACCCCTGGAAATGATTTATTTTGGATTCGTTTGGCCAAAACGAGGCTGTTACCAAAATATTAGCCATTTCTGAGAAAATTTTTAAAAAGTCAATTTTTTTAGCAAAGAGGTACCCCTTATGAAATTTTCAATTTTCAACCTTCTTCCATAAAATTCGAAATTGCTATTTTAACCCCTGCAAATGATTTATTTTGGATTCGTTTGGCCAAAACGAGGCTGTTACCAAAATATTAGCCATTTCTGAGAAAATTTTTAAAAAGTCGATTTTTTTAGCAAAGAGGTACCCCTTATGAAATTTTCAATTTTCAACCTTCTTCCATAAAATTCGAAATTGCTATTTTAACCCCTGCAAATGATTTATTTTGGATTCGTTTGGCCAAAACGAGGCTGTTACCAAAATATTAGCCATTTCTGAGAAAATTTTTAAAAAGTCGATTTTTTTAGCAAAGAGGTACCCCTTATGAAATTTTCAATTTTCAACCTTCTTCCATAAAATTCGAAATTGCTATTTTAACCCCTGCAAATGATTTATTTTGGATTCGTTTGGCCAAAACGAGGCTGTTACCAAAATATTAGCCATTTCTGAGAAAATTTTTAAAAAGTCGATTTTTTTAGCAAAGAGGTACCCCTTATGAAATTTTCAATTTTCAAATGATTCAATTTGCAAATGATTTATTTTGGATTCGTTTGGCCAAAACGAGGCTGTTACCAAAATATTAGCCATTTCTGAGAAAATTTTTAAAAAGTCGATTTTTTTAGCAAAGAGGTACCCCTTATGAAATTTTCAATTTTCAACCTTCTTCCATAAAATTCGAAATTGCTATTTTAACCCCTGCAAATGATTTATTTTGGATTCGTTTGGCCAAAACGAGGCTGTTACCAAAATATTAGCCATTTCTGAGAAAATTTTTAAAAAGTCGATTTTTTTAGCAAAGAGGTACCCCTTATGAAATTTTCAATTTTCAACCTTCTTCCATAAAATTCGAAATTGCTATTTTAACCCCTGCAAATGATTTATTTTGGATTCGTTTGGCCAAAACGAGGCTGTTACCAAAATATTAGCCATTTCTGAGAAAATTTTTAAAAAGTCGATTTTTTTAGCAAAGAGGTACGATTTTTTTAGCAAAGAGGTACCCCTTATGAAATTTTCAATTTTCAACCTTCTTCCATAAAATTCGAAATTGCTATTTTAACCCCTGCAAATGATTTATTTTGGATTCGTTTGGCCAAAACGAGGCTGTTACCAAAATATTAGCCATTTCTGAGAAAATTTTTAAAAAGTCGATTTTTTTAGCAAAGAGGTACCCCTTATGAAATTTTCAATTTTCAACCTTCTTCCATAAAATTCAAAATTGATATTTTAACCCCTGGAAATGATTTATTTTGGATTCGTTTGGCCAAAACGAGGCTGTTACCAAAATATTAGCCATTTCTGAGAAAATTTTTAAAAAGTCGATTTTTTTAGCAAAGAGGTACCCCTTATGAAATTTTCAATTTTCAACCTTCTTCCATAAAATTCGAAATTGCTATTTTAACCCCTGCAAATGGTTTATTTTGGATTCGTTTGGCCAAAACGTGGCTGTTACCAAAATATTAGCCATTTCTGAGAAAATTTTTAAAAAGTCGATTTTTTTAGCAAAGAGGTACCCCTTATGAAATTTTCAATTTTCAACCTTCTTCCATAAAATTCGAAATTGCTATTTTAACCCCTGCAAATGATTTATTTTGGATTCGTTTGGCCAAAACGAGGCTGTTACCAAAATATTAGCCATTTCTGAGAAAATTTTTAAAAAGTTGATTTTTTTAGCAAAGAGGTACCCCTTATGAAATTTTCAATTTTCAACCTTCTTCCATAAAATTCAAAATTGCTATTTTAACCCCTGGAAATGATTTATTTTGGATTCGTTTGGCCAAAACGAGGCTGTTACCAAAATATTAGCCATTTCTGAGAAAATTTTTAAAAAGTCGATTTTTTTAGCAAAGAGGTACCCCTTATGAAATTTTCAATTTTCAACCTTCTTCCATAAAATTCGAAATTGCTATTTTAACCCCTGCAAATGATTTATTTTGGATTCGTTTGGCCAAAACGAGGCTGTTACCAAAATATTAGCCATTTCTGAGAAAATTTTTAAAAATTCGATTTTTTTAGCAAAGAGGTACCCCTTATGAAATTTTCAATTTTCAACCTTCTTCCATAAAATTCGAAATTGCTATTTTAACCCCTGCAAATGATTTTTTTTTTGGATTCGTTTGGCCAAAACGAGGCTGTTACCAAAATATTAGCCATTTCTGAGAAAATTTTTAAAAAGTCGATTTTTTTAGCAAAGAGGTACCCCTTATGAAATTTTCAATTTTCAACCTTCTTCCATAAAATTCAAGATTGCTATTTTAACCCCTGGAAATGATTTATTTTGGATTCGTTTGGCCAAAACGAGGCTGTTACCAAAATATTAGCCATTTCTGAGAAAATTTTTAAAAAGTCGATTTTTTTAGCAAAGAGGTACCCCTTATGAAATTTTCAATTTTCAACCTTCTTCCATAAAATTCAAGATTGCTATTTTAACCCCTGGAAATGATTTATTTTGGATTCGTTTGGCCAAAACGAGGCTGTTACCAAAATATTAGCCATTTCTGAGAAAATTTTTAAAAAGTCGATTTTTTTAGCAAAGAGGTACCCCTTATGAAATTTTCAATTTTCAACCTTCTTCCATAAAATTCAAGATTGCTATTTTAACCCCTGGAAATGATTTATTTTGGATTCGTTTGGCCAAAACGAGGCTGTTACCAAAATATTAGCCATTTCTGAGAAAATTTTTAAAAAGTCGATTTTTTTAGCAAAGAGGTACCCCTTATGAAATTTTCAATTTTCAACCTTCTTCCATAAAATTCAAGATTGCTATTTTAACCCCTGGAAATGATTTATTTTGGATTCGTTTGGCCAAAACGAGGCTGTTACCAAAATATTAGCCATTTCTGAGAAAATTTTTAAAAATTCGATTTTTTTAGCAAAGAGGTACCCCTTATGAAATTTTCAATTTTCAACCTTCTTCCATAAAATTCAAGATTGCTATTTTAACCCCTGCAAATGATTTTTTTTTTGGATTCGTTTGGCCAAAACGAGGCTGTTACCAAAATATTAGCCATTTCTGAGAAAATTGTTAAAAAAGTCGATTTTTTTTAGCAAAGAGGTACCCCTTATGAAATTTTCAATTTTCAACCTTCTTCCATAAAATTCAAGATTGCTATTTTAACCCCTGGAAATGATTTATTTTGGATTCGTTTGGCCAAAACGAGGCTGTTACCAAAATATTAGCCATTTCTGAGAAAATTTTTAAAAAGTAGATTTTTTTAGCAAAGAGGTACCCCTTATGAAATTTTCAATTTTCAACCTTCTTCCATAAAATTCAAAATTGCTATTTTAACCCCTGGAAATGATTTATTTTGGATTCGTTTGGCCAAAACGAGGCTGTTACCAAAATATTAGCCATTTCTGAGAAAATTTTTAAAAAGTCGATTTTTTTAGCAAAGAGGTACCCCTTATGAAATTTTCAATTTTCAACCTTCTTCCATAAAATTCAAAATTGCAATTTTAACCCCTGGAAATGACTTATTTTGGATTCGTTTGGCCAAAACGAGGCTGTTACCAAAATATTAGCCATTTCTGAGAAAATTCTTAAAAAGTCGATTTTTTTAGCAAAGAGGTACCCCTTATGAAATTTTCAATTTTCAACCTTCTTCCATAAAATTCAAAATTGATATTTTAACCCCTGGAAATGATTTATTTTGGATTCGTTTGGCCAAAACGAGGCTGTTACCAAAATATTAGCCATTTCTGAGAAAATTTTTAAAAAGTCGATTTTTTTAGCAAAGAGGTACCCCTTATGAAATTTTCAATTTTCAACCTTCTTCCATAAAATTCAAGATTGCTATTTTAACCCCTGGAAATGATTTATTTTGGATTCGTTTGGCCAAAACGAGGCTGTTACCAAAATATTAGCCATTTCTGAGAAAATTTTTAAAAAGTCGATTTTTTTAGCAAAAGGGTACCCCTTATGAAATTTTCAATTTTCAACCTTCTTCCATAAAATTCGAAATTGCTATTTTAACCGCTGGAAATGATTTATTTTGGATTCGTTTGGCCAAAACGAGGTTGTTACCAAAATATTAGCCATTTCTGAGAAAATTTTTAAAAAGTCGATTTTTTTAGCAAAGAGGTACCCCTTATGAAATTTTCAATTTTCAACCTTCTTGCATAAAATTCAAAATTGCTATTTTAACCCCTGGAAATGATTTATTTTGGATTCGTTTGGCCAAAACGAGGTTGTTACCAAAATATTAGCCATTTCTGAGAAAATTTTTAAAAAGTCGATTTTTTTAGCAAAGAGGTACCCCTTATGAAATTTTCAATTTTCAACCTTCTTCCATAAAATTCGAAATTGCTATTTTAACCCCTGGAAATGATTTATTTTGGATTCGTTTGGCCAAAACGAGGTTGTTACCAAAATATTAGCCATTTCTGAGAAAATTTTTAAAAAGTCGATTTTTTTAGCAAAGAGGTACCCCTTATGAAATTTTCAATTTTCAACCTTCTTCCATAAAATTCGAAATTGCTATTTCAACCCCTGGAAATGATTTATTTTGGATTCGTTTGGCCAAAACGAGGTTGTTACCAAAATATTAGCCATTTCTGAGAAAATTTTTAAAAAGTCGATTTTTTTAGCAAAGAGGTACCCCTTATGAAATTTTCAATTTTCAACCTTCTTCCATAAAATTCGAAATTGCTATTTTAACCCCTGGAAATGATTTATTTTGGATTCGTTTGGCCAAAACGAGGTTGTTACCAAAATATTAGCCATTTCTGAGAAAATTTTTAAAAAGTCGATTTTTTTAGCAAAGAGGTACCCCTTATGAAATTTTCAATTTTCAACCTTCTTCCATAAAATTCGAAATTGCTATTTTAACCCCTGGAAATGATTTATTTTGGATTCGTTTGGCCAAAACGAGGTTGTTACCAAAATATTAGCCATTTCTGAGAAAATTTTTAAAAAGTCGATTTTTTTAGCAAAGAGGTACCCCTTATGAAATTTTCAATTTTCAACCTTCTTCCATAAAATTCGAAATTGCTATTTTAACCCCTGGAAATGATTTATTTTGGATTCGTTTGGCCAAAACGAGGTTGTTACCAAAATATTAGCCATTTCTGAGAAAATTTTTAAAAAGTCGATTTTTTTAGCAAAGAGGTACCCCTTATGAAATTTTCAATTTTCAACCTTCTTCCATAAAATTCGAAATCGCTATTTTAACCCCTGGAAATGATTTATTTTGGATTCGTTTGGCCAAAACGAGGTTGTTACCAAAATATTAGCCATTTCTGAGAAAATTTTTAAAAAGTCGATTTTTTTAGCAAAGAGGTACCCCTTATGAAATTTTCAATTTTCAACCTTCTTCCATAAAATTCGAAATTGCTATTTTAACCCCTGGAAATGATTTATTTTGGATTCGTTTGGCCAAAACGAGGTTGTTACCAAAATATTAGCCATTTCTGAGAAAATTTTTAAAAAGTCGATTTTTTTAGCAAAGAGGTACCCCTTATGAAATTTTCAATTTTCAACCTTCTTCCATAAAATTCGAAATTGCTATTTTAACCCCTGGAAATGATTTATTTTGGATTCGTTTGGCCAAAACGAGGTTGTTACCAAAATATTAGCCATTTCTGAGAAAATTTTTAAAAAGTCGATTTTTGTAGCAAAGAGGTACCCCTTATGAAATTTTCAATTTTCAACCTTCTTCCATAAAATTCGAAATTGCTATTTTAACCCCTGGAAATGATTTATTTTGGATTCGTTTGGCCAAAACGAGGTTGTTACCAAAATATTAGCCATTTCTGAGAAAATTTTTAAAAAGTCGATTTTTTTAGCAAAGAGGTACCCGTTATGAAATTTTCAATTTTCAACCTTCTTCCATAAAATTCGAAATTGCTATTTTAACCCCTGGAAATGATTTATTTTGGATTCGTTTGGCCAAAACGAGGTTGTTACCAAAATATTAGCCATTTCTGAGAAAATTTTTAAAAAGTCGATTTTTTTAGCAAAGAGGTACCCCTTATGAAATTTTCAATTTTCAACCTTCTTCCATAAAATTCAAAATTGCTATTTTAACTCCTGCAAATGATTTATTTTGGATTCGTTTGGCCAAAACGAGGCTGTTACCAAAATATTAGCCATTTCTGAGAAAATTTTTAAAAAGTCGATTTTTTTAGCAAAGAGGTACCCCTTATGAAATTTTCAATTTTCAACCTTCTTCCATAAAATTCAAAATTGCTATTTTAACCCCTGCAAATGATTTATTTTGGATTCGTTTGGCCAAAACGAGGCTGTTACCAAAATATTAGCCATTTCTGAGAAAATTTTTAAAAAGTCGATTTTTTTAGCAAAGAGGTACCCCTTATGAAATTTTCAATTTTCAACCTTCTTCCATAAAATTCGAAATTGCTATTTTAACCTCTGGAAATGATTTATTTTGGATTCTTTTGGCCAAAACGAGGTTGTTACCAAAATATTAGCCATTTCTGAGAAAATTTTTAAAAAGTCGATTTTTTTAGCAAAGAGGTACCCCTTATGAAATTTTCAATTTTCAACCTTCTTCCATAAAATTCAAAATTGCTATTTTAACCCCTGCAAATGATTTATTTTGGATTCGTTTGGCCAAAACGAGGTTGTTACCAAAATATTAGCCATTTCTGAGAAAATTTTTAAAAAGTCGATTTTTTTAGCAAAGAGGTACCCCTTATGAAATTTTCAATTTTCAACCTTCTTCCATAAAATTCAAAATTGCTATTTTAACCCCTGGAAATGACTTATTTTGGATTCGTTTGGCCAAAACGAGGCTGTTACCAAAATATTAGCCATTTCTGAGAAAATTTTTAAAAAGTCGATTTTTTTTAGCAAAGAGGTACCCCTTATGAAATTTTCAATTTTCAACCTTCTTCCATAAAATTCAAAATTGCTATTTTAACCCCTGGAAATGACTTATTTTGGATTCGTTTGGCCAAAACGAGGCTGTTACCAAAATATTAGCCATTTCTGAGAAAATTTTTAAAAAGTCGATTTTCTTAGCAAAGAGGTACCCCTTATGAAATTTTCAATTTTCAACCTTCTTCCATAAAATTCGAAATTGCTATTTTAACCCCTGGAAATGATTTATTTTGGATTCGTTTGGCCAAAACGAGGTTGTTACCAAAATATTAGCCATTTCTGAAAAAATTTTTAAAAAGTCGATTTTTTTAGCAAAGAGGTACCCCTTATGAAATTTTAAATTTTCAACCTTCTTCCATAAAATTCAAAATTGCTATTTTAACCCCTGCAAATGATTTATTTTGGATTCGTTTGGCCAAAACGAGGCTGTTACCAAAATATTAGCCATTTCTGAGAAAATTTTTAAAAAGTCGATTTTTTTTAGCAAAGAGGTACCCCTTATGAAATTTTCAATTTTCAACCTTCTTCCATAAAATTAAAAATTGATATTTTAACCCCTGGAAATGATTTATTTTGGATTCGTTTGGCCAAAACGAGGCTGTTACCAAAATATTAGCCATTTCTGAAAAAGTTTTAAAAAGTCGATTTTTTTTAGCAAAGAGGTACCCCTTATGAAATTTTCAATTTTCAACCTTCTTCCATAAAATTAAAAATTGCTATTTTAACCCCTGCAAATGATTTATTTTGGATTCGTTTGGCCAAAACGAGGCTGTTACCAAAATATTAGCCATTTCTGAGAAAATTTTTAAAAAGTCGATTTTTTTAGCAAAGAGGTACCCCTTATGAAATTTTCAATTTTCAACCTTCTTCCATAAAATTAAAAATTGATATTTTAACCCCTGGAAATGATTTATTTTGGATTCGTTTGGCCAAAACGAGGCTGTTACCAAAATATTAGCCATTTCTGAGAAAATTTTTAAAAAGTCGATTTTTTTTAGCAAAGAGGTACCCCTTATGAAATTTTCAATTTTCAACCTTCTTCCATAAAATTCGAAATTGCTATTTTAACCCCTGGAAATGATTTATTTTGGATTCTTTTGGCCAAAACGAGGTTGTTACCAAAATATTAGCCATTTCTGAGAAAATTTTTAAAAAGTCGATTTTTTTAGCAAAGAGGTACCCCTTATGAAATTTTCAATTTTCAACCTTCTTCCATAAAATTCAAAATTGCTATTTTAACCCCTGCAAATGATTTATTTTGGATTCGTTTGGCCAAAACGAGGTTGTTACCAAAATATTAGCCATTTCTGAGAAAATTTTTAAAAAGTCGATTTTTTTAGCAAAGAGGTACCCCTTATGAAATTTTCAATTTTCAACCTTCTTCCATAAAATTCAAAATTGCTATTTTAACCCCTGCAAATGATTTATTTTGGATTCGTTTGGCCAAAACGAGGCTGTTACCAAAATATTAGCCATTTCTGAGAAAATTTTTAAAAAGTCGATTTTTTTAGCAAAGGGGTACCCCTTATGAAATTTTCAATTTTCAACCTTCTTCCATAAAATTCAAAATTGATATTTTAACTTCTGGAAATGATTTATTTTGGATTCGTTTGGCCAAAACGAGGCTGTTACCAAAATATTAGCCATTTCTGAGAAAATTTTTAAAAAGTCGATTTTCTTAGCAAAGAGGTACCCCTTATGAAATTTTCAATTTTCAACCTTCCATAAAATTCAAAATTGCTATTTTAACCCCTGCAAATGATTTATTTTGGATTCGTTTGGCCAAAACGAGGCTGTTACCAAAATATTAGCCATTTCTGAGAAAATTTTTAAAAAGTCGATTTTCTTAGCAAAGAGGTACCCCTTATGAAATTTTCAATTTTCAACCTTCTTCCATAAAATTCAAAATTGCTATTTTAACTTCTGGAAATGATTTATTTTGGATTCGTTTGGCCAAAACGAGGTTGTTACCAAAATATTAGCCATTTCTGAGAAAATTTTTAAAAAGTCGATTTTTTTTAGCAAAGAGGTACCCCTTATGAAATTTTCAATTTTCAACCTTCTTCCATAAAATTCAAAATTGCTATTTTAACCCCTGGAAATGACTTATTTTGGATTCGTTTGGCCAAAACGAGGCTGTTACCAAAATATTAGCCATTTCTGAGAAAATTTTTAAAAAGTCGATTTTTTTAGCAAAGAGGTACCCCTTATGAAATTTTCAATTTTCAACCTTCTTCCATAAAATTCAAAATTGCTATTTTAACCCCTGGAAATGACTTATTTTGGATTCGTTTGGCCAAAACGAGGCTGTTACCAAAATATTAGCCATTTCTGAGAAAATTTTTAAAAAGTCGATTTTTTTTAGCAAAGAGGTACCCCTTATGAAATTTTCAATTTTCAACCTTCTTCCATAAAATTCAAAATTGCTATTTTAACCCCTGGAAATGACTTATTTTGGATTCGTTTGGCCAAAACGAGGCTGTTACCAAAATATTAGCCATTTCTGAGAAAATTTTTAAAAAGTCGATTTTTTTTAGCAAAGAGGTACCCCTTATGAAATTTTCAATTTTCAACCTTCTTCCATAAAATTCAAAATTGCTATTTTAACCCCTGGAAATGATTTATTTTGGATTCGTTTGGCCAAAACGAGGCTGTTACCAAAATATTAGCCATTTCTGAGAAAATTTTTAAAAAGTCGATTTTTTTAGCAAAGAGGTACCCCTTATGAAATTTTCAATTTTCAACCTTCTTCCATAAAATTCAAAATTGCTATTTTAACCCCTGGAAATGACTTATTTTGGATTCGTTTGGCCAAAACGAGGCTGTTACCAAAATATTAGCCATTTCTGAGAAAATTTTTAAAAAGTCGATTTTTTTTAGCAAAGAGGTACCCCTTATGAAATTTTCAATTTTCAACCTTCTTCCATAAAATTCAAAATTGCTATTTTAACCCCTGGAAATGACTTATTTTGGATTCGTTTGGCCAAAACGAGGCTGTTACCAAAATATTAGCCATTTCTGAGAAAATTTTTAAAAAGTCGATTTTTTTAGCAAAGAGGTACCCCTTATGAAATTTTCAATTTTCAACCTTCTTCCATAAAATTCAAAATTGCTATTTTAACCCCTGGAAATGACTTATTTTGGATTCGTTTGGCCAAAGCGAGGCTGTTACCAAAATATTAGCCATTTCTGAGAAAATTTTTAAAAAGTCGATTTTTTTTAGCAAAGAGGTACCCCTTATGAAATTTTCAATTTTCAACCTTCTTCCATAAAATTCAAAATTGCTATTTTAACCCCTGGAAATGATTTATTTTGGATTCGTTTGGCCAAAACGAGGCTGTTACCAAAATATTAGCCATTTCTGAGAAAATTTTTAAAAAGTCGTTTTTTTTAGCAAGGAGGTACCCCTTATGAAATTTTCAATTTTCAACCTTCCATAAAATTCAAAATTGCTATTTTAACCCCTGCAAATGATTTATTTTGGATTCGTTTGGCCAAAACGAGGCTGTTACCAAAATATTAGCCATTTCTGAGAAAATTTTTAAAAAGTCGATTTTCTTAGCAAAGAGGTACCCCTTATGAAATTTTCAATTTTCAACCTTCCATAAAATTCAAAATTGCTATTTTAACCCCTGCAAATGATTTATTTTGGATTCGTTTGGCCAAAACGAGGTTCTTACCAAAATATTAGCCATTTCTGAGAAAATTTTAAAAAAGTCGATTTTTTTTAGCAAAGAGGTACCCCTTATGAAATTTTCAATTTTCAACCTTCTTCCATAAAATTCAAAATTGCTATTTTAACCCCTGGAAATGACTTATTTTGGATTCGTTTGGCCAAAACGAGGCTGTTACCAAAATATTAGCCATTTCTGAGAAAATTTTTAAAAAGTCGATTTTTTTAGCAAAGAGGTACCCCCTTAAGAAATTTTCAATTTTCAACCTTCTTCCATAAAATTCAAAATTGCTATTTTAACCCCTGGAAATGACTTATTTTGGATTCGTTTGGCCAAAACGAGGCTGTTACCAAAATATTAGCCATTTCTGAGAAAATTTTTAAAAAGTCGATTTTTTTAGCAAAGAGGTACCCCTTATGAAATTTTCAATTTTACACCTTCTTCCATAAAATTCAAAATTGCTATTTTAACCCCTGGAAATGACTTATTTTGGATTCGTTTGGCCAAAACGAGGCTGTTACCAAAATATTAGCCATTTCTGAGAAAATTTTTAAAAAGTCGATTTTTTTAGCAAAGAGGTACCCCTTATGAAATTTTCAATTTTCAACCTTCCATAAAATTCAAAATTGCTATTTTAACCCCTGCAAATGATTTATTTTGGATTCGTTTGGCCAAAACGAGGTTCTTACCAAAATATTAGCCATTTCTGAGAAAATTTTAAAAAAGTCGATTTTTTTTAGCTAAGAGGTACCCCTTATGAAATTTTCAATTTTCAACCTTCTTCCATAAAATTCAAAATTGCTATTTTAACCCCTGGAAATGACTTATTTTGGATTCGTTTGGCCAAAACGAGGCTGTTACCAAAATATTAGCCATTTCTGAGAAAATTCTTAAAAAGTCGATTTTTTTAGCAAAGAGGTACCCTCTATGAAATTTTCAATTTTCAACCTTCTTCCATAAAATTCAAAATTGCTATTTTAACCCCTGCAAATGATTTATTTTGGATTCGTTTGGCCAAAACGAGGTTGTTACCAAAATATTAGCCATTTCTGAGAAAATTTTTAAAAAGTAGATTTTTTTAGCAAAGAGGTACCCCTTATGAAATTTTCAATTTTCAACCTTCTTCCATAAAATTCAAAATTGCTATTTAAACCCCTGGAAATGACTTATTTTGGATTCGTTTGGCCAAAACGAGGCTGTTACCAAAATATTAGCCATTTCTGAGAAAATTTTTAAAAAGTCGATTTTTTTTAGCAAAGAGGTACCCCTTATGAAATTTTCAATTTTCAACCTTCTTCCATAAAATTCAAAATTGCTATTTTAACCCCTGGAAATGACTTATTTTGGATTCGTTTGGCCAAAACGAGGCTGTTACCAAAATATTAGCCATTTCTGAGAAAATTTTTAAAAAGTCGATTTTTTTAGCAAAGAGGTACCCCTTATGAAATTTTCAATTTTCAACCTTCTTCCATAAAATTCGAAATTGCTATTTTAACCCCTGGAAATGATTTATTTTGGATTCGTTTGGCCAAAACGAGGTTGTTACCAAAATATTAGCCATTTCTGAAAAAATTTTTAAAAAGTCGATTTTTTTAGCAAAGAGGTACCCCTTATGAAATTTTAAATTTTCAACCTTCTTCCATAAAATTCAAAATTGCTATTTTAACCCCTGCAAATGATTTATTTTGGATTCGTTTGGCCAAAACGAGGCTGTTACCAAAATATTAGCCATTTCTGAGAAAATTTTTAAAAAGTCGATTTTTTTAGCAAAGAGGTACCCCTTATGAAATTTTCAATTTTCAACCTTCTTCCATAAAATTCGAAATTGCTATTTTAACCCCTGGAAATGATTTATTTTGGATTCGTTTGGCCAAAACGAGGTTGTTAACAAAATATTAGCCATTTCTGAGAAAATTTTTAAAAAGTCGATTTTTTTAGCAAAGAGGTACCCCTTATGAAATTTTCAATTTTCAACCTTCTTCCATAAAATTCAAAATTGCTATTTTAACCCCTGCAAATGATTTATTTTGGATTCGTTTGGCCAAAACGAGGCTGTTACCAAAATATTAGCCATTTCTGAGAAAATTTTTAAAAAGTCGATTTTTTTAGCAAAGAGGTACCCCTTATGAAATTTTCAATTTTCAACCTTCTTCCATAAAATTAAAAATTGATATTTTAACCCCTGGAAATGATTTATTTTGGATTCGTTTGGCCAAAACGAGGCTGTTACCAAAATATTAGCCATTTCTGAGAAAATTTTTAAAAAGTCGATTTTTTTAGCAAAGAGGTACCCCTTATGAAATTTTCAATTTTCAACCTTCTTCCATAAAATTAAAAATTGCTATTTTAACCCCTGCAAATGATTTATTTTGGATTCGTTTGGCCAAAACGAGGCTGTTACCAAAATATTAGCCATTTCTGAGAAAATTTTTAAAAAGTCGATTTTTTTAGCAAAGAGGTACCCCTTATGAAATTTTCAATTTTCAACCTTCTTCCATAAAATTCGAAATTGCTATTTTAACCCCTGGAAATGATTTATTTTGGATTCGTTTGGCCAAAACGAGGTTGTTAACAAAATATTAGCCATTTCTGAGAAAATTTTTAAAAAGTCGATTTTTTTAGCAAAGAGGTACCCGTTATGAAATTTTCAATTTTCAACCTTCTTCCATAAAATTCAAAATTGCTATTTTAACCCCTGCAAATGATTTATTTTGGATTCGTTTGGCCAAAACGAGGCTGTTACCAAAATATTAGCCATTTCTGAGAAAATTTTTAAAAAGTCGATTTTTTTAGCAAAGAGGTACCCCTTATGAAATTTTCAATTTTCAACCTTCTTCCATAAAATTAAAAACTGATATTTTAACCCCTGGAAATGATTTATTTTGGATTCGTTTGGCCAAAACGAGGCTGTTACCAAAATATTAGCCATTTCTGAGAAAATTTTTAAAAAGTCGATTTTTTTAGCAAAGAGGTACCCCTTATGAAATTTTCAATTTTCAACCTTCTTCCATAAAATTAAAAATTGATATTTTAACCCCTGGAAATGATTTATTTTGGATTCGTTTGGCCAAAACGAGGCTGTTACCAAAATATTAGCCATTTCTGAGAAAATTTTTAAAAAGTCGATTTTTTTTAGCAAAGAGGTACCCCTTATGAAATTTTCAATTTTCAACCTTCTTCCATAAAATTCGAAATTGCTATTTTAACCCCTGGAAATGATTTATTTTGGATTCTTTTGGCCAAAACGAGGTTGTTACCAAAATATTAGCCATTTCTGAGAAAATTCTTAAAAAGTCGATTTTTTTAGCAAAGAGGTACCCCTTATGAAATTTTCAATTTTCAACCTTCTTCCATAAAATTCGAAATTGCTATTTTAACCCCTGCAAATGATTTATTTTGGATTCGTTTGGCCAAAACGAGGTTGTTACCAAAATATTAGCCATTTCTGAGAAAATTTTTAAAAAGTCGATTTTTTTAGCAAAGAGGTACCCCTTATGAAATTTTCAATTTTCAACCTTCTTCCATAAAATTCAAAATTGCTATTTTAACCCCTGCAAATGATTTATTTTGGATTCGTTTGGCCAAAACGAGGTTGTTACCAAAATATTAGCCATTTCTGAGAAAATTTTTAAAAAGTCGATTTTTTTAGCAAAGAGGTACCCCTTATGAAATTTTCAATTTTCAACCTTCTTCCATAAAATTCAAAATTGCTATTTTAACCCCTGCAAATGATTTATTTTGGATTCGTTTGGCCAAAGCGAGGTTGTTACCAAAATATTAGCCATTTCTGAGAAAATTTTTAAAAAGTCGATGTTTTTAGCAAAGAGGTACCCCTTATGAAATTTTCAATTTTCAACCTTCTTCCATAAAATTCAAAATTGCTATTTTAACCCCTGCAAATGATTTATTTTGGATTCGTTTGGCCAAAACGAGGTTGTTACCAAAATATTAGCCATTTCTGAGAAAATTTTTAAAAAGTCGATTTTTTTAGCAAAGAGGTACCCCTTATGAAATTTTCAATTTTCAACCTTCTTCCATAAAATTCAAAATTGCTATTTTAACCCCTGCAAATGATTTATTTTGGATTCGTTTAGCCAAAACGAGGCTGTTACCAAAATATTAGCCATTTCTGAGAAAATTTTTAAAAAGTCGATTTTTTTAGCAAAGGGGTACCCCTTATGAAATTTTCAATTTTCAACCTTCTTCCATAAAATTCAAAATTGATATTTTAACCCCTGGAAATGATTTATTTTGGATTCGTTTGGCCAAAACGAGGCTGTTACCAAAATATTAGCCATTTCTGAGAAAATTTTTAAAAAGTCGATTTTCTTAGCAAAGAGGTACCCCTTATGAAATTTTCAATTTTCAACCTTCTTCCATAAAATTCAAAATTGCTATTTTAACTTCTGGAAATGATTTATTTTGGATTCGTTTGGCCAAAACGAGGCTGTTACCAAAATATTAGCCATTTCTGAGAAAATTTTTAAAAAGTCGATTTTTTTAGCAAAGAGGTACCCCTTATGAAATTTTCAATTTTCAACCTTCTTCCATAAAATTCAAAATTGCTATTTTAACTTCTGGAAATGATTTTTTTTGGATTCGTTTGGCCAAAACGAGGCTGTTACCAAAATATTAGCCATTTCTGAGAAAATTTTTAAAAAGTCGATTTTCTTAGCAAAGAGGTACCCCTTATGAAATTTTCAATTTTCAACCTTCCATAAAATTCAAAATTGCTATTTTAACCCCTGCAAATGATTTATTTTGGATTCGTTTGGCCAAAACGAGGCTGTTACCAAAATATTAGCCATTTCTGAGAAAATTTTTAAAAAGTCGATTTTTTTAGCAAAGAGGTACCCCTTATGAAATTTTCAATTTTCAACCTTCTTCCATAAAATTCAAAATTGCTATTTTAACTTCTGGAAATGATTTATTTTGGATTTGTTTGGCCAAAACGAGGCTGTTACCAAAATATTAGCCATTTCTGAGAAAATTTTTAAGAAGTCGATTTTCTTAGCAAAGAGGTACCCCTTATGAAATTTTCAATTTTCAACCTTCTTCCATAAAATTCAAAATTGCTATTTTAACTTCTGGAAATGATTTATTTTGGATTCGTTTGGCCAAAACGAGGCTGTTACCAAAATATTAGCCATTTCTGAGAAAATTTTAAAAAAGTCGATTTTCTTAGCAAAGAGGTACCCCTTATGAAATTTTCAATTTTCAACCTTCTTCCATAAAATTCAAAATTGCTATTTTAACCCCTGGAAATGACTTATTTTGGATTCGTTTGGCCAAAACGAGGCTGTTACCAAAATATTAGCCATTTCTGAGAAAATTTTTAAAAAGTCGATTTTTTTTAGCAAAGAGGTACCCCTTATGAAATTTTCAATTTTCAACCTTCTTCCATAAAATTCAAAATTGCTATTTTAACCCCTGGAAATTACTTATTTTGGATTCGTTTGGCCAAAACGAGGCTGTTACCAAAATATTAGCCATTTCTGAGAAATTTTTTAAAAAGTCGATTTTTTTAGCAAAGAGGTACCCCTTATGAAATTTTCAATTTTCAACCTTCTTCCATAAAATTCAAAATTGCTATTTTAACCCCTGGAAATGACTTATTTTGGATTCGTTTGGCCAAAACGAGGCTGTTACCAAAATATTAGCCATTTCTGAGAAAATTTTTAAAAAGTCGATTTTTTTTAGCAAAGAGGTACCCCTTATGAAATTTTCAATTTTCAACCTTCTTCCATAAAATTCAAAATTGCTATTTTAACCCCTGGAAATGATTTATTTTGGATTCGTTTGGCCAAAACGAGGCTGTTACCAAAATATTAGCCATTTCTGAGAAAATTTTTAAAAAGTCGATTTTTTTAGCAAAGAGGTACCCCTTATGAAATTTTCAATTTTCAACCTTCTTCCATAAAATTCAAAATTGCTATTTTAACCCCTGGAAATGACTTATTTTGGATTCGTTTGGCCAAAACGAGGCTGTTACCAAAATATTAGCCATTTCTGAGAAAATTTTTAAAAAGTCGATTTTTTTTAGCAAAGAGGTACCCCTTATGAAATTTTCAATTTTCAACCTTCTTCCATAAAATTCAAAATTGCTATTTTAACCCCTGGAAATGACTTATTTTGGATTCGTTTGGCCAAAACGAGGCTGTTACCAAAATATTAGCCATTTCTGAGAAAATTTTTAAAAAGTCGATTTTTTTAGCAAAGAGGTACCCCTTATGAAATTTTCAATTTTCAACCTTCTTCCATAAAATTCAAAATTGCTATTTTAACCCCTGGAAATGACTTATTTTGGATTCGTTTGGCCAAAACGAGGCTGTTACCAAAATATTAGCCATTTCTGAGAAAATTTTTAAAAAGTCGATTTTTTTTAGCAAAGAGGTACCCCTTATGAAATTTTCAATTTTCAACCTTCTTCCATAAAATTCAAAATTGCTATTTTAACCCCTGGAAATGACTTATTTTGGATTCGTTTGGCCAAAACGAGGCTGTTACCAAAATATTAGCCATTTCTGAGAAAATTTTTAAAAAGTCGATTTTTTTTAGCAAAGAGGTACCCCTTATGAAATTTTCAATTTTCAACCTTCCATAAAATTCAAAATTGCTATTTTAACCCCTGCAAATGATTTATTTTGGATTCGTTTGGCCAAAACGAGGTTCTTACCAAAATATTAGCCATTTCTGAGAAAATTTTAAAAAAGTCGATTTTTTTTAGCAAAGAGGTACCCCTTATGAAATTTTCAATTTTCAACCTTCTTCCATAAAATTCAAAATTGCTATTTTAACCCCTGGAAATGACTTATTTTGGATTCGTTTGGCCAAAACGAGGCTGTTACCAAAATATTAGCCATTTCTGAGAAAATTTTTAAAAAGTCGATTTTTTTAGCAAAGAGGTACCCCCTTATGAAATTTTCAATTTTCAACCTTCTTCCATAAAATTCAAAATTGCTATTTTAACCCCTGGAAATGACTTATTTTGGATTCGTTTGGCCAAAACGAGGCTGTTACCAAAATATTAGCCATTTCTGAGAAAATTTTTAAAAAGTCGATTTTTTTAGCAAAGAGGTACCCCTTATGAAATTTTCAATTTTCAACCTTCTTCCATAAAATTCAAAATTGCTATTTTAACCCCTGCAAATGATTTATTTTGGATTCGTTTGGCCAAAACGAGGCTGTTACCAAAATATTAGCCATTTCTGAGAAAATTTTTAAAAAGTCGTTTTTTTTAGCAAAGAGGTCTTATGAAATTTTCAATTTTCAACCTTCTTCCATAAAATTCAAAATTGCAATTTTAACCCCTGGAAATGACTTATTTTGGATTCGTTTGGCCAAAACGAGGCTGTTACCAAAATATTAGCCATTTCTGAGAAAATTTTTAAAAAGTAGATTTTTTTAGCAAAGAGGTACCCCTTATGAAATTTTCAATTTTCAACCTTCTTCCATAAAATTCAAAATTGCTATTTTAACCCCTGGAAATGATTTATTTTGGATTCGTTTGGCCAAAACGAGGCTGTAAGCAAAGTATTAGCCATTTCTGAGAAAATTTTTAAAAAGTCGATTTTTTTAGCAAAGAGGTACCCCTTATGAAATTTTCAATTTTCAACCTTCTTCCATAAAATTCAAAATTGATATTTTAACCCCTGGAAATGATTTATTTTGGATTCGTTTGGCCAAAACGAGGCTGTTACCAAAATATTAGCCATTTCTGAGAAAATTTTTAAAAAGTCGATTTTTTTAGCAAAGAGGTACCCCTTATGAAATTTTCAATTTTCAGCCTTCTTCCATAAAACTCGAAATTGTTATTTTAACCCCTGCAAATGATTTATTTTGGATTCGTTTGGCCAAAACGAGGCTGTTACCAAAATATTAGCCATTTCTGAGAAAATTTTTAAAAAGTCGATTTTTTTAGCAAAGAGGTACCCCTTATGAAATTTTCAATTTTCAACCTTCTTCCATAAAATTCAAAATTGATATTTTAACCCCTGGAAATGATTTATTTTGGATTCGTTTGGCCAAAACGAGGCTGTTACCAAAATATTAGCCATTTCTGAGAAAATTTTTAAAAAGTCGATTTATTTAGCAAAGAGGTACCCCTTATGAAATTTTCAATTTTCAACCTTCTTCGATAAAATTCAAGATTGCTATTTTAACCCCTGGAAATGATTTATTTTGGATTCGTTTGGCCAAAACGAGGCTGTTACCAAAATATTAGCCATTTCTGAGAAAATTTTTAAAAAGTCGTTTTTTTTAGCAAAGAGGTACCCCTTATGAAATTTTCAATTTTCAACCTTCTTCCATAAAATTCAAAATTGATATTTTAACCCCTGGAAATGATTTATTTTGGATTCGTTTGGCCAAAACGAGGCTGTTACCAAAATATTAGCCATTTCTGAGAAAATTTTTAAAAAGTCGATTTTTTTAGCAAAGAGGTACCCCTTATGAAATTTTCAATTTTCAACCTTCTTCCATAAAATTCAAAATTGATATTTTAACCCCTGGAAATGACTTATTTTGCATTCGTTTGGCCAAAACGAGGCTGTTACCAAAATATTAGCCATTTCTGAGAAAATTTTTAAAAAGTCGATTTTCTTAGCAAAGAGGTACCCCTTATGAAATTTTCAATTTTCAAACTTCTTCCATAAAATTCAAGATTGTTATTTTAACCCCTGGAAATGATTTATTTTGGATTCGTTTGGCCAAAACGAGGCTGTTACCAAAATATTAGCCATTTCTGAGAAAATTTTTAAAAAGTCGATTTTTTTAGCAAAGAGGTATCCCTTATGAAATTTTCAATTTTCAACCTTCTTCCATAAAATTCAAGATTGCTATTTTAACCCCTGGAAATGATTTATTTTGGATTCGTTTGGCCAAAACGAGGCTGTAAGCAAAGTATTAGCCATTTCTGAGAAAATTTTTAAAAAGTCGATTTTTTAGCAAAGAGGTACCCCTTATGAAATTTTCAATTTTCAACCTTCTTCCATAAAATTCAAAATTGCTATTTTAACTTCTGGAAATGATTTATTTTGGATTCGTTTGGCCAAAACGAGGCTGTTACCAAAATATTAGCCATTTCTGAGAAAATTTTTAAAAAGTCGATTTTTTTAGCAAAGAGGTACCCCTTATGAAATTTTCAATTTTCAACCTTCTTCCATAAAATTCAAAATTGCTATTTTAACCCCTGGAAATGACTTATTTTGGATTCGTTTGGCCAAAACGAGGCTGTTACCAAAATATTAGCCATTTCTGAGAAAATTTTTAAAAAGTCGATTTTTTTAGCAAAGAGGTACCCCTTATGAAATTTTCAATTTTCAACCTTCTTCCATAAAATTCAAAATTGCTATTTTAACCCCTGGAAATGACTTATTTTGGATTCGTTTGGCCAAAACGAGGCTGTTACCAAAATATTAGCCATATCTGAGAAAATTTTTAAAAAGTCGATTTTTTTAGCAAAGAGGTACCCCTTATGAAATTTTCAATTTTCAACCTTCTTCCATAAAATTCAAAATTGCTATTTTAACCCCTGGAAATGACTTATTTTGGATTCGTTTGGCCAAAACGAGGCTGTTACCAAAATATTAGCCATTTCTGAGAAAATTTTTAAAAAGTCGATTTTTTTAGCAAAGAGGTACCCCTTATGAAATTTTCAATTTTCAACCTTCTTCCATAAAATTCAAAATTGCTATTTTAACCCCTGGAAATGACTTATTTTGGATTCGTTTGGCCAAAACGAGGCTGTTACCAAAATATTAGCCATTTCTGAGAAAATTTTTAAAAAGTCGATTTTTTTTAGCAAAGAGGTACCCCTTATGAAATTTTCAATTTTCAACCTTCTTCCATAAAATTCAAAATTGCTATTTTAACCCCTGGAAATTACTTATTTTGGATTCGTTTGGCCAAAACGAGGCTGTTACCAAAATATTAGCCATTTCTGAGAAAATTTTTAAAAAGTCGATTTTTTTAGCAAAGAGGTACCCCTTATGAAATTTTCAATTTTCAACCTTCTTCCATAAAATTCAAAATTGCTATTTTAACCCCTGCAAATGATTTATTTTGGATTCGTTTGGCCAAAACGAGGCTGTTACCAAAATATTAGCCATTTCTGAGAAAATTTTTAAAAAGTCGATTTTTTTTAGCAAAGAGGTACCCCTTATGAAATTTTCAGTTTTCAATTGAAATAAATCAACGTTAATATATCATATCAAATACATATATTTTCGGACTGAGACAATTTTTCTAGATTAAAGGTCTGAACCACATATTTTCCCCTTAATCTGAAACAAATTGTCGTAGTCCGAAAGATTACTCAAATGGTCAATATGATGACTGATCACAATTTTTGTTTTGTTTCAGGTTAATCAACATCAATTTCCCTCGTATTTATGGATGGCGGCATCACAATGGAGGCTGTTCTGTTTATTTTGTACTTAATGGATGTGTAAAATAATAAATAAGTTTTAATAAAAGTATAAAGTGTAGTTTCAAAGTATTGTAAGCTGATTTTGACTAACAAAACGCTCACTCAGGCGGGCCAAAGGTTGTTCACCGTGTAGCCACTTTTCCAATCTATCATATGAAGAAACATTTATTCAAGTATCTCCAGCCGTTCATGAGTTATAACAATTTAAAAAAATTGTGTTCACAAAATCCACCTGCTACACGATTATGTTGGCCTGGTGTTTCACAAAATTTCACTTTTTGCAAAAATTTTGGCAAAATGCGGTGTTTACGGTTTGCTTAATAACTCCGTTGCGCTTTAAGATAATAAAATGAAATTTGGTAGGTCGATAGAAAAAATCATTGGGAATAATTTGGAACCAAAATGAATTCGCCACGCCCACAAATTTTATACTAAAGTGGGCGGTAATTTTGAAAAACTCTTATTTTTATATTTAAATTGAAATTCAAATATTAAAAATCGATCAGTGTTGTAGCTAGACGTTAGCTCTATCATCCAGTAAAAGTTTCATTAAAGTATACCGAAGGGTTGCAGAGATATAAGGAATAGAACTTGGGGCGAAACATGCGATTTTGTCTACGGAAGTGCATGAGAATTTTGTGAATATCTCAGCCGTTTCAAAGGGTAGCGCCACACAATTTGATGGGATGGTAGACTACGATTTTGTGGTTCGTTTGCAACTTATTTGAGTGACATCCGTTCAACATTACAGGAAATATAGCGATGCGAAACGTTAAGTAAGCACTTTAACTGCCACCGCGATTACAGCCACAGAAATAGTTTTCAATTAAAACACAGTTATACTAGTGGTAGCTAAAGAACCCATCTACCATCCGGTAAAGTTTCATGAGAAAATATCAAATAGTTTTAGAGATATAAGGTATGAAACTTTATCCATATTCTGCAAATAATCAACAATTTTTTCAAAAACGTAATTTACAGTTTTATGAATATCTCCGAAGTTTTTAAAGCTAGAGACTTGTAGTTTTCTCAGATTGTAGAATAGGGTGTGGCAGTTCGTATGCAAGTTCTTTGAATATACTGCGTTCAATACAACGGGAGATATAGAGCTTCAAACTATTGTTAGCTGATTTTGACTAACAAAACGCTCACTCAGGCGGGCCAAAGGTTGTTCACCGTGTAGCCACTTTTCCAATCTATCATATGAAGAAACATTTATTCAAGTATCTCCAGCCGTTCATGAGTTATAACAATTTAAAAAAATTGTGTTCACAAAATCCACCTGCTACACGATTATGTTGGCCTGGTGTTTCACAAAATTTCACTTTTTGCAAAAATTTTGGCAAAATGCGGTGTTTACGGTTTGCTTAATAACTCCGTTGCGCTTTAAGATAATAAAATGAAATTTGGTAGGTCGATAGAAAAAATCATTGGGAATAATTTGGAACCAAAATGAATTCGCCACGCCCACAAATTTTATACTAAAGTGGGCGGTAATTTTGAAAAACTCTTATTTTTATATTTAAATTGAAATTCAAATATTAAAAATCGATCAGTGTTGTAGCTAGACGTTAGCTCTATCATCCAGTAAAAGTTTCATTAAAGTATACCGAAGGGTTGCAGAGATATAAGGAATAGAACTTGGGGCGAAACATGCGATTTTGTCTACGGAAGTGCATGAGAATTTTGTGAATATCTCAGCCGTTTCAAAGGGTAGCGCCACACAATTTGATGGGATGGTAGACTACGATTTTGTGGTTCGTTTGCAACTTATTTGAGTGACATCCGTTCAACATTACAGGAAATATAGCGATGCGAAACGTTAAGTAAGCACTTTAACTGCCACCGCGATTACAGCCACAGAAATAGTTTTCAATTAAAACACAGTTATACTAGTGGTAGCTAAAGAACCCATCTACCATCCGGTAAAGTTTCATGAGAAAATATCAAATAGTTTTAGAGATATAAGGTATGAAACTTTATCCATATTCTGCAAATAATCAACAATTTTTTCAAAAACGTAATTTACAGTTTTATGAATATCTCCGAAGTTTTTAAAGCTAGAGACTTGTAGTTTTCTCAGATTGTAGAATAGGGTGTGGCAGTTCGTATGCAAGTTCTTTGAATATACTGCGTTCAATACAACGGGAGATATAGAGCTTCAAACTATTGTTAGCTGATTTTGACTAACAAAACGCTCACTCAGGCGGGCCAAAGGTTGTTCACCGTGTAGCCACTTTTCCAATCTATCATATGAAGAAACATTTATTCAAGTATCTCCAGCCGTTCATGAGTTATAACAATTTAAAAAAATTGTGTTCACAAAATCCACCTGCTACACGATTATGTTGGCCTGGTGTTTCACAAAATTTCACTTTTTGCAAAAATTTTGGCAAAATGCGGTGTTTACGGTTTGCTTAATAACTCCGTTGCGCTTTAAGATAATAAAATGAAATTTGGTAGGTCGATAGAAAAAATCATTGGGAATAATTTGGAACCAAAATGAATTCGCCACGCCCACAAATTTTATACTAAAGTGGGCGGTAATTTTGAAAAACTCTTATTTTTATATTTAAATTGAAATTCAAATATTAAAAATCGATCAGTGTTGTAGCTAGACGTTAGCTCTATCATCCAGTAAAAGGTTCATTAAAGTATACCGAAGGGTTGCAGAGATATAAGGAATAGAACTTGGGGCGAAACATGCGATTTTGTCTACGGAAGTGCTTGAGAATTTTGTGAATATCTCAGCCGTTTCAAAGGGTAGCGCCACACAATTTGATGGGATGGTAGACTACGATTTTGTGGTTCGTTTGCAACTTATTTGAGTGACATCCGTTCAACATTACAGGAAATATAGCGATGCGAAACGTTAAGTAAGCACTTTAACTGCCACCGCGATTACAGCCACAGAAATAGTTTTCAATTAAAACAAAGTTATACTAGTGGTAGCTAAAGACCCCATCTACCATCCGGTAAAGTTTCATGAGAAAATATCAAATAGTTTTAGAGATATAAGGTTAGAAACTTTATCCATATTCTGCAAATAATCAACAATTTTTTCAAAAACGTAATTTACAGTTTTATGAATATCTCCGAAGTTTTTAAAGCTAGAGACTTGTAGTTTTCTCAGATTGTAGAATAGGGTGTGGCAGTTCGTATGCAAGTTCTTTGAATATACTGCGTTCAATACAACGGGAGATATAGAGCTTCAAACTATTGTTAGCTGATTTTGACTAACAAAACGCTCACTCAGGCGGGCCAAAGGTTGTTCACCGTGTAGCCACTTTTCCAATCTATCATATGAAGAAACATTTATTCAAGTATCTCCAGCCGTTCATGAGTTATAACAATTTAAAAAAATTGTGTTCACAAAATCCACCTGCTACACGATTATGTTGGCCTGGTGTTTCACAAAATTTCACTTTTTGCAAAAATTTTGGCAAAATGCGGTGTTTACGGTTTGCTTAATAACTCCGTTGCGCTTTAAGATAATAAAATGAAATTTGGTAGGTCGATAGAAAAAATCATTGGGAATAATTTGGAACCAAAATGAATTCGCCACGCCCACAAATTTTATACTAAAGTGGGCGGTAATTTTGAAAAACTCTTATTTTTATATTTAAATTGAAATTCAAATATTAAAAATCGATCAGTGTTGTAGCTAGACGTTAGCTCTATCATCCAGTAAAAGGTTCATTAAAGTATACCGAAGGGTTGCAGAGATATAAGGAATAGAACTTGGGGCGAAACATGCGATTTTGTCTACGGAAGTGCTTGAGAATTTTGTGAATATCTCAGCCGTTTCAAAGGGTAGCGCCACACAATTTGATGGGATGGTAGACTACGATTTTGTGGTTCGTTTGCAACTTATTTGAGTGACATCCGTTCAACATTACAGGAAATATAGCGATGCGAAACGTTAAGTAAGCACTTTAACTGCCACCGCGATTACAGCCACAGAAATAGTTTTCAATTAAAACAAAGTTATACTAGTGGTAGCTAAAGACCCCATCTACCATCCGGTAAAGTTTCATGAGAAAATATCAAATAGTTTTAGAGATATAAGGTTAGAAACTTTATCCATATTCTGCAAATAATCAACAATTTTTTCAAAAACGTAATTTACAGTTTTATGAATATCTCCGAAGTTTTTAAAGCTAGAGACTTGTAGTTTTCTCAGATTGTAGAATAGGGTGTGGCAGTTCGTATGCAAGTTCTTTGAATATACTGCGTTCAATACAACGGGAGATATAGAGCTTCAAACTATTGTTAGCTGATTTTGACTAACAAAACGCTCACTCAGGCGGGCCAAAGGTTGTTCACCGTGTAGCCACTTTTCCAATCTATCATATGAAGAAACATTTATTCAAGTATCTCCAGCCGTTCATGAGTTATAACAATTTAAAAAAATTGTGTTCACAAAATCCACCTGCTACACGATTATGTTGGCCTGGTGTTTCACAAAATTTCACTTTTTGCAAAAATTTTGGCAAAATGCGGTGTTTACGGTTTGCTTAATAACTCCGTTGCGCTTTAAGATAATAAAATGAAATTTGGTAGGTCGATAGAAAAAATCATTGGGAATAATTTGGAACCAAAATGAATTCGCCACGCCCACAAATTTTATACTAAAGTGGGCGGTAATTTTGAAAAACTCTTATTTTTATATTTAAATTGAAATTCAAATATTAAAAATCGATCAGTGTTGTAGCTAGACGTTAGCTCTATCATCCAGTAAAAGGTTCATTAAAGTATACCGAAGGGTTGCAGAGATATAAGGAATAGAACTTGGGGCGAAACATGCGATTTTGTCTACGGAAGTGCTTGAGAATTTTGTGAATATCTCAGCCGTTTCAAAGGGTAGCGCCACACAGTTTGATGGGATGGTAGACTACGATTTTGTGGTTCGTTTGCAACTTATTTGAGTGACATCCGTTCAACATTACAGGAAATATAGCGATGCGAAACGTTAAGTAAGCACTTTAACTGCCACCGCGATTACAGCCACAGAAATAGTTTTCAATTAAAACAAAGTTATACTGGTGGTAGCTAATGACCCCATCTACCATCCGGTAAAGTTTCGTGAGAAAATATCAAATAGTTTTAGAGATATAGGGTTTGAAACTTTATTTACATTCTGCAAATAATCAACAACTTTTTCAAAAACGTAATTTACAGTTTTATGAATATCTCCGAAGTTTTTAAAGCTAGAGACTTGTAGTTTTCTCAGATTGTAGAATAGGGTGTGGCAGTTCGTATGCAAGTTCTTTGAATATACTGCGTTCAATACAACGGGAGATATAGAGCTTCAAACTATTGTTAGCTGATTTTGACTAACAAAACGCTCACTCAGGCGGGCCAAAGGTTGTTCACCGTGTAGCCACTTTTCCAATCTATCATATGAAGAAACATTTATTCAAATATCTCCAGCCGTTCATGAGTTATAACAATTTAAAAAAATTGTGTTCACAAAATCCACCTGCTACACGATTATGTTGGCCTGGTGTTTCACAAAATTTCACTTTTTGCAAAAATTTTGGCAAAATGCGGTGTTTACGGTTTGCTTAATAACTCCGTTGCGCTTTAAGATAATAAAATGAAATTTGGTAGGTCGATAGAAAAAATCATTGGGAATAATTTGGAACCAAAATGAATTCGCCACGCCCACAAATTTTATACTAAAGTGGGCGGTAATTTTGAAAAACTCTTATTTTTATATTTAAATTGAAATTCAAATATTAAAAATCGATCAGTGTTGTAGCTAGACGTTAGCTCTATCATCCAGTAAAAGGTTCATTAAAGTATACCGAAGGGTTGCAGAGATATAAGGAATAGAACTTGGGGCGAAACATGCGATTTTGTCTACGGAAGTGCTTGAGAATTTTGTGAATATCTCAGCCGTTTCAAAGGGTAGCGCCACACAATTTGATGGGATGGTAGACTACGATTTTGTGGTTCGTTTGCAACTTATTTGAGTGATATCCGTTCAACATTACAGGAAATATAGCGATGCGAAACGTTAAGTAAGCACTTTAACTGCCACCGCGATTACAGCCACAGAAATAGTTTTCAATTAAAACAAAGTTATACTGGTGGTAGCTAATGACCCCATCTACCATCCGGTAAAGTTTCGTGAGAAAATATCAAATAGTTTTAGAGATATAGGGTTTGAAACTTTATTTACATTCTGCAAATAATCAACAACTTTTTCAAAAACGTAATTTACAGTTTTATGAATATCTCCGAAGTTTTTAAAGCTAGAGACTTGTAGTTTTCTCAGATTGTAGAATAGGGTGTGGCAGTTCGTATGCAAGTTCTTTGAATATACTGCGTTCAATACAACGGGAGATATAGAGCTTCAAACTATTGTTAGCTGATTTTGACTAACAAAACGCTCACTCAGGCGGGCCAAAGGTTGTTCACCGTGTAGCCACTTTTCCAATCTATCATATGAAGAAACATTTATTCAAGTATCTCCAGCCGTTCATGAGTTATAACAATTTAAAAAAATTGTGTTCACAAAATCCACCTGCTACACGATTATGTTGGCCTGGTGTTTCACAAAATTTCACTTTTTGCAAAAATTTTGGCAAAATGCGGTGTTTACGGTTTGCTTAATAACTCCGTTGCGCTTTAAGATAATAAAATGAAATTTGGTAGGTCGATAGAAAAAATCATTGGGAATAATTTGGAACCAAAATGAATTCGCCACGCCCACAAATTTTATACTAAAGTGGGCGGTAATTTTGAAAAACTCTTATTTTTATATTTAAATTGAAATTCAAATATTAAAAATCGATCAGTGTTGTAGCTAGACGTTAGCTCTATCATCCAGTAAAAGGTTCATTAAAGTATACCGAAGGGTTGCAGAGATATAAGGAATAGAACTTGGGGCGAAACATGCGATTTTGTCTACGGAAGTGCTTGAGAATTTTGTGAATATCTCAGCCGTTTCAAAGGGTAGCGCCACACAATTTGATGGGATGGTAGACTACGATTTTGTGGTTCGTTTGCAACTTATTTGAGTGACATCCGTTCAACATTACAGGAAATATAGCGATGCGAAACGTTAAGTAAGCACTTTAACTGCCACCGCGATTACAGCCACAGAAATAGTTTTCAATTAAAACAAAGTTATACTAGTGGTAGCTAAAGACCCCATCTACCATCCGGTAAAGTTTCATGAGAAAATATCAAATAGTTTTAGAGATATAAGGTTAGAAACTTTATCCATATTCTGCAAATAATCAACAATTTTTTCAAAAACGTAATTTACAGTTTTATGAATATCTCCGAAGTTTTTAAAGCTAGAGACTTGTAGTTTTCTCAGATTGTAGAATAGGGTGTGGCAGTTCGTATGCAAGTTCTTTGAATATACTGCGTTCAATACAACGGGAGATATAGAGCTTCAAACTATTGTTAGCTGATTTTGACTAACAAAACGCTCACTCAGGCGGGCCAAAGGTTGTTCACCGTGTAGCCACTTTTCCAATCTATCATATGAAGAAACATTTATTCAAGTATCTCCAGCCGTTCATGAGTTATAACAATTTAAAAAAATTGTGTTCACAAAATCCACCTGCTACACGATTATGTTGGCCTGGTGTTTCACAAAATTTCACTTTTTGCAAAAATTTTGGCAAAATGCGGTGTTTACGGTTTGCTTAATAACTCCGTTGCGCTTTAAGATAATAAAATGAAATTTGGTAGGTCGATAGAAAAAATCATTGGGAATAATTTGGAACCAAAATGAATTCGCCACGCCCACAAATTTTATACTAAAGTGGGCGGTAATTTTGAAAAACTCTTATTTTTATATTTAAATTGAAATTCAAATATTAAAAATCGATCAGTGTTGTAGCTAGACGTTAGCTCTATCATCCAGTAAAAGGTTCATTAAAGTATACCGAAGGGTTGCAGAGATATAAGGAATAGAACTTGGGGCGAAACATGCGATTTTGTCTACGGAAGTGCTTGAGAATTTTGTGAATATCTCAGCCGTTTCAAAGGGTAGCGCCACACAATTTGATGGGATGGTAGACTACGATTTTGTGGTTCGTTTGCAACTTATTTGAGTGACATCCGTTCAACATTACAGGAAATATAGCGATGCGAAACGTTAAGTAAGCACTTTAACTGCCACCGCGATTACAGCCACAGAAATAGTTTTCAATTAAAACAAAGTTATACTAGTGGTAGCTAAAGACCCCATCTACCATCCGGTAAAGTTTCATGAGAAAATATCAAATAGTTTTAGAGATATAAGGTTAGAAACTTTATCCATATTCTGCAAATAATCAACAATTTTTTCAAAAACGTAATTTACAGTTTTATGAATATCTCCGAAGTTTTTAAAGCTAGAGACTTGTAGTTTTCTCAGATTGTAGAATAGGGTGTGGCAGTTCGTATGCAAGTTCTTTGAATATACTGCGTTCAATACAACGGGAGATATAGAGCTTCAAACTATTGTTAGCTGATTTTGACTAACAAAACGCTCACTCAGGCGGGCCAAAGGTTGTTCACCGTGTAGCCACTTTTCCAATCTATCATATGAAGAAACATTTATTCAAGTATCTCCAGCCGTTCATGAGTTATAACAATTTAAAAAAATTGTGTTCACAAAATCCACCTGCTACACGATTATGTTGGCCTGGTGTTTCACAAAATTTCACTTTTTGCAAAAATTTTGGCAAAATGCGGTGTTTACGGTTTGCTTAATAACTCCGTTGCGCTTTAAGATAATAAAATGAAATTTGGTAGGTCGATAGAAAAAATCATTGGGAATAATTTGGAACCAAAATGAATTCACCACGCCCACAAATTTTATACTAAAGTGGGCGGTAATTTTGAAAAACTCTTATTTTTATATTTAAATTGAAATTCAAATATTAAAAATCGATCAGTGTTGTAGCTAGACGTTAGCTCTATCATCCAGTAAAATGTTCATTAAAGTATACCGAAGGGTTGCAGAGATATAAGGAATAGAACTTGGGGCGAAACATGCGATTTTGTCTACGGAAGTGCTTGAGAATTTTGTGAATATCTCAGCCGTTTCAAAGGGTAGCGCCACACAATTTGATGGGATGGTAGACTACGATTTTGTGGTTCGTTTGCAACTTATTTGAGTGACATCCGTTCAACATTACAGGAAATATAGCGATGCGAAACGTTAAGTAAGCACTTTAACTGCCACCGCGATTACAGCCACAGAAATAGTTTTCAATTAAAACAAAGTTATACTAGTGGTAGCTAAAGACCCCATCTACCATCCGGTAAAGTTTCATGAGAAAATATCAAATAGTTTTAGAGATATAAGGTTAGAAACTTTATCCATATTCTGCAAATAATCAACAATTTTTTCAAAAACGTAATTTACAGTTTTATGAATATCTCCGAAGTTTTTAAAGCTAGAGACTTGTAGTTTTCTCAGATTGTAGAATAGGGTGTGGCAGTTCGTATGCAAGTTCTTTGAATATACTGCGTTCAATACAACGGGAGATATAGAGCTTCAAACTATTGTTAGCTGATTTTGACTAACAAAACGCTCACTCAGGCGGGCCAAAGGTTGTTCACCGTGTAGCCACTTTTCCAATCTATCATATGAAGAAACATTTATTCAAGTATCTCCAGCCGTTCATGAGTTATAACAATTTAAAAAAATTGTGTTCACAAAATCCACCTGCTACACGATTATGTTGGCCTGGTGTTTCACAAAATTTCACTTTTTGCAAAAATTTTGGCAAAATGCGGTGTTTACGGTTTGCTTAATAACTCCGTTGCGCTTTAAGATAATAAAATGAAATTTGGTAGGTCGATAGAAAAAATCATTGGGAATAATTTGGAACCAAAATGAATTCGCCACGCCCACAAATTTTATACTAAAGTGGGCGGTAATTTTGAAAAACTCTTATTTTTATATTTAAATTGAAATTCAAATATTAAAAATCGATCAGTGTTGTAGCTAGACGTTAGCTCTATCATCCAGTAAAAGGTTCATTAAAGTATACCGAAGGGTTGCAGAGATATAAGGAATAGAACTTGGGGCGAAACATGCGATTTTGTCTACGGAAGTGCTTGAGAATTTTGTGAATATCTCAGCCGTTTCAAAGGGTAGCGCCACACAATTTGATGGGATGGTAGACTACGATTTTGTGGTTCGTTTGCAACTTATTTGAGTGACATCCGTTCAACATTACAGGAAATATAGCGATGCGAAACGTTAAGTAAGCACTTTAACTGCCACCGCGATTACAGCCACAGAAATAGTTTTCAATTAAAACAAAGTTATACTAGTGGTAGCTAAAGACCCCATCTACCATCCGGTAAAGTTTCATGAGAAAATATCAAATAGTTTTAGAGATATAAGGTTAGAAACTTTATCCATATTCTGCAAATAATCAACAATTTTTTCAAAAACGTAATTTACAGTTTTATGAATATCTCCGAAGTTTTTAAAGCTAGAGACTTGTAGTTTTCTCAGATTGTAGAATAGGGTGTGGCAGTTCGTATGCAAGTTCTTTGAATATACTGCGTTCAATACAACGGGAGATATAGAGCTTCAAACTATTGTTAGCTGATTTTGACTAACAAAACGCTCACTCAGGCGGGCCAAAGGTTGTTCACCGTGTAGCCACTTTTCCAATCTATCATATGAAGAAACATTTATTCAAGTATCTCCAGCCGTTCATGAGTTATAACAATTTAAAAAAATTGTGTTCACAAAATCCACCTGCTACACGATTATGTTGGCCTGGTGTTTCACAAAATTTCACTTTTTGCAAAAATTTTGGCAAAATGCGGTGTTTACGGTTTGCTTAATAACTCCGTTGCGCTTTAAGATAATAAAATGAAATTTGGTAGGTCGATAGAAAAAATCATTGGGAATAATTTGGAACCAAAATGAATTCGCCACGCCCACAAATTTTATACTAAAGTGGGCGGTAATTTTGAAAAACTCTTATTTTTATATTTAAATTGAAATTCAAATATTAAAAATCGATCAGTGTTGTAGCTAGACGTTAGCTCTATCATCCAGTAAAAGGTTCATTAAAGTATACCGAAGGGTTGCAGAGATATAAGGAATAGAACTTGGGGCGAAACATGCGATTTTGTCTACGGAAGTGCTTGAGAATTTTGTGAATATCTCAGCCGTTTCAAAGGGTAGCGCCACACAATTTGATGGGATGGTAGACTACGATTTTGTGGTTCGTTTGCAACTTATTTGAGTGACATCCGTTCAACATTACAGGAAATATAGCGATGCGAAACGTTAAGTAAGCACTTTAACTGCCACCGCGATTACAGCCACAGAAATAGTTTTCAATTAAAACAAAGTTATACTAGTGGTAGCTAAAGACCCCATCTACCATCCGGTAAAGTTTCATGAGAAAATATCAAATAGTTTTAGAGATATAAGGTTAGAAACTTTATCCATATTCTGCAAATAATCAACAATTTTTTCAAAAACGTAATTTACAGTTTTATGAATATCTCCGAAGTTTTTAAAGCTAGAGACTTGTAGTTTTCTCAGATTGTAGAATAGGGTGTGGCAGTTCGTATGCAAGTTCTTTGAATATACTGCGTTCAATACAACGGGAGATATAGAGCTTCAAACTATTGTTAGCTGATTTTGACTAACAAAACGCTCACTCAGGCGGGCCAAAGGTTGTTCACCGTGTAGCCACTTTTCCAATCTATCATATGAAGAAACATTTATTCAAGTATCTCCAGCCGTTCATGAGTTATAACAATTTAAAAAAATTGTGTTCACAAAATCCACCTGCTACACGATTATGTTGGCCTGGTGTTTCACAAAATTTCACTTTTTGCAAAAATTTTGGCAAAATGCGGTGTTTACGGTTTGCTTAATAACTCCGTTGCGCTTTAAGATAATAAAATGAAATTTGGTAGGTCGATAGAAAAAATCATTGGGAATAATTTGGAACCAAAATGAATTCGCCACGCCCACAAATTTTATACTAAAGTGGGCGGTAATTTTGAAAAACTCTTATTTTTATATTTAAATTGAAATTCAAATATTAAAAATCGATCAGTGTTGTAGCTAGACGTTAGCTCTATCATCCAGTAAAAGGTTCATTAAAGTATACCGAAGGGTTGCAGAGATATAAGGAATAGAACTTGGGGCGAAACATGCGATTTTGTCTACGGAAGTGCTTGAGAATTTTGTGAATATCTCAGCCGTTTCAAAGGGTAGCGCCACACAATTTGATGGGATGGTAGACTACGATTTTGTGGTTCGTTTGCAACTTATTTGAGTGACATCCGTTCAACATTACAGGAAATATAGCGATGCGAAACGTTAAGTAAGCACTTTAACTGCCACCGCGATTACAGCCACAGAAATAGTTTTCAATTAAAACACAGTTATACTAGTGGTAGCTAAAGACCCCATCTACCATCCGGTAAAGTTTCATGAGAAAATATCAAATAGTTTTAGAGATATAAGGTATGAAACTTTATCCATATTCTGCAAATAATCAACAATTTTTTCAAAAACGTAATTTACAGTTTTATGAATATCTCCGAAGTTTTTAAAGCTAGAGACTTGTAGTTTTCTCAGATTGTAGAACAGGGTGTGGCAGTTCGTATGCAAGTTCTTTGAATATACTGCGTTCAATACAACGGGAGATATAGAGCTTCAAACTATTGTTAGCTGATTTTGACTAACAAAACGCTCACTCAGGCGGGCCAAAGGTTGTTCACCGTGTAGCCACTTTTCCAATCTATCATATGAAGAAACATTTATTCAAGTATCTCCAGCCGTTCATGAGTTATAACAATTTAAAAAAATTGTGTTCACAAAATCCACCTGCTACACGATTATGTTGGCCTGGTGTTTCACAAAATTTCACTTTTTGCAAAAATTTTGGCAAAATGCGGTGTTTACGGTTTGCTTAATAACTCCGTTGCGCTTTAAGATAATAAAATGAAATTTGGTAGGTCGATAGAAAAAATCATTGGGAATAATTTGACACCAAAATGAATTCGCCACGCCCACAAATTTTATACTAAAGTGGGCGGTAATTTTGAAAAACTCTTATTTTTATATTTAAATTGAAATTCAAATATTAAAAATCGATCAGTGTTGTAGCTAGACGTTAGCTCTATCATCCAGTAAAAGTTTCATTAAAGTATACCGAAGGGTTGCAGAGATATAAGGAATAGAAACATGCGATTTTGTCTACGGAAGTGCTTGAGAATTTTGTGAATATCTCAGCCGTTTCAAAGGGTAGCGCCACACAATTTGATGGGATGGTAGACTACGATTTTGTGGTTCGTTTGCAACTTATTTGAGTGACATCCGTTCAACATTACAGGAAATATAGCGATGCGAAACGTTAAGTAAGCACTTTAACTGCCACCGCGATTACAGCCACAGAAATAGTTTTCAATTAAAACACAGTTATACTAGTGGTAGCTAAAGACCCCATCTACCATCCGGTAAAGTTTCATGAGAAAATATCAAATAGTTTTAGAGATATAAGGTATGAAACTTTATCCATATTCTGCAAATAATCAACAATTTTTTCAAAAACGTAACTTACAGTTTTATGAATATCTCCGAAGTTTTTAAAGCTAGAGACTTGTAGTTTTCTCAGATTGTAGAATAGGGTGTGGCAGTTCGTATGCAAGTTCTTTGAATATACTGCGTTCAATACAACGGGAGATATAGAGCTTCAAACTATTGTTAGCTGATTTTGACTAACAAAACGCTCACTCAGGCGGGCCAAAGGTTGTTCACCGTGTAGCCACTTTTCCAATCTATCATATGAAGAAACATTTATTCAAATATCTCCAGCCGTTCATGAGTTATAACAATTTAAAAAAATTGTGTTCACAAAATCCACCTGCTACACGATTATGTTGGCCTGGTGTTTCACAAAATTTCACTTTTTGCAAAAATTTTGGCAAAATGCGGTGTTTACGGTTTGCTTAATAACTCCGTTGCGCTTTAAGATAATAAAATGAAATTTGGTAGGTCGATAGAAAAAATCATTGGGAATAATTTGGAACCAAAATGAATTCGCCACGCCCACAAATTTTATACTAAAGTGGGCGGTAATTTTGAAAAACTCTTATTTTTATATTTAAATTGAAATTCAAATATTAAAAATCGATCAGTGTTGTAGCTAGACGTTAGCTCTATCATCCAGTAAAAGGTTCATTAAAGTATACCGAAGGGTTGCAGAGATATAAGGAATAGAACTTGGGGCGAAACATGCGATTTTGTCTACGGAAGTGCTTGAGAATTTTGTGAATATCTCAGCCGTTTCAAAGGGTAGCGCCACACAGTTTGATGGGATGGTAGACTACGATTTTGTGGTTCGTTTGCAACTTATTTGAGTGACATCCGTTCAACATTACAGGAAATATAGCGATGCGAAACGTTAAGTAAGCACTTTAACTGCCACCGCGATTACAGCCACAGAAATAGTTTTCAATTAAAACAAAGTTATACTGGTGGTAGCTAATGACCCCATCTACCATCCGGTAAAGTTTCGTGAGAAAATATCAAATAGTTTTAGAGATATAGGGTTTGAAACTTTATTTACATTCTGCAAATAATCAACAACTTTTTCAAAAACGTAATTTACAGTTTTATGAATATCTCCGAAGTTTTTAAAGCTAGAGACTTGTAGTTTTCTCAGATTGTAGAATAGGGTGTGGCAGTTCGTATGCAAGTTCTTTGAATATACTGCGTTCAATACAACGGGAGATATAGAGCTTCAAACTATTGTTAGCTGATTTTGACTAACAAAACGCTCACTCAGGCGGGCCAAAGGTTGTTCACCGTGTAGCCACTTTTCCAATCTATCATATGAAGAAACATTTATTCAAATATCTCCAGCCGTTCATGAGTTATAACAATTTAAAAAAATTGTGTTCACAAAATCCACCTGCTACACGATTATGTTGGCCTGGTGTTTCACAAAATTTCACTTTTTGCAAAAATTTTGGCAAAATGCGGTGT
This sequence comes from Linnaemya vulpina, assembly GCA_963675445.1. Taxonomy (NCBI): domain Eukaryota; kingdom Metazoa; phylum Arthropoda; class Insecta; order Diptera; family Tachinidae; genus Linnaemya; species Linnaemya vulpina. The sequence continues at coordinate 73,957,119 of OY776278.1, read as the reverse complement.
TTACGGTTTGCTTAATAACTCCGTTGCGCTTTAAGATAATAAAATGAAATTTGGTAGGTCGATAGAAAAAATCATTGGGAATAATTTGGAACCAAAATGAATTCGCCACGCCCACAAATTTTATACTAAAGTGGGCGGTAATTTTGAAAAACTCTTATTTTTATATTTAAATTGAAATTCAAATATTAAAAATCGATCAGTGTTGTAGCTAGACGTTAGCTCTATCATCCAGTAAAAGGTTCATTAAAGTATACCGAAGGGTTGCAGAGATATAAGGAATAGAACTTGGGGCGAAACATGCGATTTTGTCTACGGAAGTGCTTGAGAATTTTGTGAATATCTCAGCCGTTTCAAAGGGTAGCGCCACACAATTTGATGGGATGGTAGACTACGATTTTGTGGTTCGTTTGCAACTTATTTGAGTGATATCCGTTCAACATTACAGGAAATATAGCGATGCGAAACGTTAAGTAAGCACTTTAACTGCCACCGCGATTACAGCCACAGAAATAGTTTTCAATTAAAACAAAGTTATACTGGTGGTAGCTAATGACCCCATCTACCATCCGGTAAAGTTTCGTGAGAAAATATCAAATAGTTTTAGAGATATAGGGTTTGAAACTTTATTTACATTCTGCAAATAATCAACAACTTTTTCAAAAACGTAATTTACAGTTTTATGAATATCTCCGAAGTTTTTAAAGCTAGAGACTTGTAGTTTTCTCAGATTGTAGAATAGGGTGTGGCAGTTCGTATGCAAGTTCTTTGAATATACTGCGTTCAATACAACGGGAGATATAGAGCTTCAAACTATTGTTAGCTGATTTTGACTAACAAAACGCTCACTCAGGCGGGCCAAAGGTTGTTCACCGTGTAGCCACTTTTCCAATCTATCATATGAAGAAACATTTATTCAAATATCTCCAGCCGTTCATGAGTTATAACAATTTAAAAAAATTGTGTTCACAAAATCCACCTGCTACACGATTATGTTGGCCTGGTGTTTCACAAAATTTCACTTTTTGCAAAAATTTTGGCAAAATGCGGTGTTTACGGTTTGCTTAATAACTCCGTTGCGCTTTAAGATAATAAAATGAAATTTGGTAGGTCGATAGAAAAAATCATTGGGAATAATTTGGAACCAAAATGAATTCGCCACGCCCACAAATTTTATACTAAAGTGGGCGGTAATTTTGAAAAACTCTTATTTTTATATTTAAATTGAAATTCAAATATTAAAAATCGATCAGTGTTGTAGCTAGATGTTAGCTCTATCATCCAGTAAAAGGTTCATTAAAGTATACCGAAGGGTTGCAGAGATATAAGGAATAGAACTTGGGGCGAAACATGCGATTTTGTCTACGGAAGTGCTTGAGAATTTTGTGAATATCTCAGCCGTTTCAAAGGGTAGCGCCACACAATTTGATGGGATGGTAGACTACGATTTTGTGGTTCGTTTGCAACTTATTTGAGTGACATCCGTTCAACATTACAGGAAATATAGCGATGCGAAACGTTAAGTAAGCACTTTAACTGCCACCGCGATTACAGCCACAGAAATAGTTTTCAATTAAAACAAAGTTATACTGGTGGTAGCTAATGACCCCATCTACCATCCGGTAAAGTTTCGTGAGAAAATATCAAATAGTTTTAGAGATATAGGGTTTGAAACTTTATTTACATTCTGCAAATAATCAACAACTTTTTCAAAAACGTAATTTACAGTTTTATGAATATCTCCGAAGTTTTTAAAGCTAGAGACTTGTAGTTTTCTCAGATTGTAGAATAGGGTGTGGCAGTTCGTATGCAAGTTCTTTGAATATACTGCGTTCAATACAACGGGAGATATAGAGCTTCAAACTATTGTTAGCTGATTTTGACTAACAAAACGCTCACTCAGGCGGGCCAAAGGTTGTTCACCGTGTAGCCACTTTTCCAATCTATCATATGAAGAAACATTTATTCAAATATCTCCAGCCGTTCATGAGTTATAACAATTTAAAAAAATTGTGTTCACAAAATCCACCTGCTACACGATTATGTTGGCCTGGTGTTTCACAAAATTTCACTTTTTGCAAAAATTTTGGCAAAATGCGGTGTTTACGGTTTGCTTAATAACTCCGTTGCGCTTTAAGATAATAAAATGAAATTTGGTAGGTCGATAGAAAAAATCATTGGGAATAATTTGGAAACAAAATGAATTCGCCACGCCCACAAATTTTATACTAAAGTGGGCGGTAATTTTGAAAAACTCTTATTTTTATATTTAAATTGAAATTCAAATATTAAAAATCGATCAGTGTTGTAGCTAGACGTTAGCTCTATCATCCAGTAAAAGTTTCATTAAAGTATACCGAAGGGTTGCAGAGATATAAGGAATTGAACTTGGGGCGAAACATGCGATTTTGTCTACGGCAGTGCTTGAGAATTTTGTAAATATCTCAGCCGTTTCAAAGGGTAGCGCCACACAATTTGATGGGATGGTAGACTACGATTTTGTGGTTCGTTTGCAACTTATTTGAGTGACATCCGTTCAACATTACAGGAAATATAGCGATGCGAAACGTTAAGTAAGCACTTTAACTGCCACCGCGATTACAGCCACAGAAATAGTTTTCAATTAAAATACAGTTATACTAGTGGTAGCTAAAGACCCCATCTACCATCCGGTAAAGTTTCATGAGAAAATATCAAATAGTTTTAGAGATATAAGGTTTGAAACTTTATCCATATTCTGCAAATAATCAACAATTTTTTCAAAAACGTAATTTACAGTTTTATGAATATCTCCGAAGTTTTTAAAGCTAGAGACTTGTAGTTTTCTCAGATTGTAGAATAGGGTGTGGCAGTTCGTATGCAAGTTCTTTGAATATACTGCGTTCAATACAACGGGAGATATAGAGCTTCAAACTATTGTTAGCTGATTTTGACTAACAAAACGCTCACTCAGGCGGGCCAAAGGTTGTTCACCGTGTAGCCACTTTTCCAATCTATCATATGAAGAAACATTTATTCAAATATCTCCAGCCGTTCATGAGTTATAACAATTTAAAAAAATTGTGTTCACAAAATCCACCTGCTACACGATTATGTTGGCCTGGTGTTTCACAAAATTTCACTTTTTGCAAAAATTTTGGCAAAATGCGGTGTTTACGGTTTGCTTAATAACTCCGTTGCGCTTTAAGATAATAAAATGAAATTTGGTAGGTCGATAGAAAAAATCATTGGGAATAATTTGGAACCAAAATGAATTCGCCACGCCCACAAATTTTATACTAAAGTGGGCGGTAATTTTGAAAAACTCTTATTTTTATATTTAAATTGAAATTCAAATATTAAAAATCGATCAGTGTTGTAGCTAGACGTTAGCTCTATCATCCAGTAAAAGGTTCATTAAAGTATACCGAAGGGTTGCAGAGATATAAGGAATAGAACTTGGGGCGAAACATGCGATTTTGTCTACGGAAGTGCTTGAGAATTTTGTGAATATCTCAGCCGTTTCAAAGGGTAGCGCCACACAATTTGATGGGATGGTAGACTACGATTTTGTGGTTCGTTTGCAACTTATTTGAGTGACATCCGTTCAACATTACAGGAAATATAGCGATGCGAAACGTTAAGTAAGCACTTTAACTGCCACCGCGATTACAGCCACAGAAATAGTTTTCAATTAAAACAAAGTTATACTGGTGGTAGCTAATGACCCCATCTACCATCCGGTAAAGTTTCGTGAGAAAATATCAAATAGTTTTAGAGATATAGGGTTTGAAACTTTATTTACATTCTGCAAATAATCAACAACTTTTTCAAAAACGTAATTTACAGTTTTATGAATATCTCCGAAGTTTTTAAAGCTAGAGACTTGTAGTTTTCTCAGATTGTAGAATAGGGTGTGGCAGTTCGTATGCAAGTTCTTTGAATATACTGCGTTCAATACAACGGGAGATATAGAGCTTCAAACTATTGTTAGCTGATTTTGACTAACAAAACGCTCACTCAGGCGGGCCAAAGGTTGTTCACCGTGTAGCCACTTTTCCAATCTATCATATGAAGAAACATTTATTCAAATATCTCCAGCCGTTCATGAGTTATAACAATTTAAAAAAATTGTGTTCACAAAATCCACCTGCTACACGATTATGTTGGCCTGGTGTTTCACAAAATTTCACTTTTTGCAAAAATTTTGGCAAAATGCGGTGTTTACGGTTTGCTTAATAACTCCGTTGCGCTTTAAGATAATAAAATGAAATTTGGTAGGTCGATAGAAAAAATCATTGGGAATAATTTGGAAACAAAATGAATTCGCCACGCCCACAAATTTTATACTAAAGTGGGCGGTAATTTTGAAAAACTCTTATTTTTATATTTAAATTGAAATTCAAATATTAAAAATCGATCAGTGTTGTAGCTAGACGTTAGCTCTATCATCCAGTAAAAGTTTCATTAAAGTATACCGAAGGGTTGCAGAGATATAAGGAATTGAACTTGGGGCGAAACATGCGATTTTGTCTACGGCAGTGCTTGAGAATTTTGTAAATATCTCAGCCGTTTCAAAGGGTAGCGCCACACAATTTGATGGGATGGTAGACTACGATTTTGTGGTTCGTTTGCAACTTATTTGAGTGACATCCGTTCAACATTACAGGAAATATAGCGATGCGAAACGTTAAGTAAGCACTTTAACTGCCACCGCGATTACAGCCACAGAAATAGTTTTCAATTAAAATACAGTTATACTAGTGGTAGCTAAAGACCCCATCTACCATCCGGTAAAGTTTCATGAGAAAATATCAAATAGTTTTAGAGATATAAGGTTTGAAACTTTATCCATATTCTGCAAATAATCAACAATTTTTTCAAAAACGTAATTTACAGTTTTATGAATATCTTCGAAGTTTTTAAAGCTAGAGACTTGTAGTTTTCTCAGATTGTAGAATAGGGTGTGGCAGTTCGTATGCAAGTTCTTTGAATATACTGCGTTCAATACAACGGGAGATATAGAGCTTCAAACTATTGTTAGCTGATTTTGACTAACAAAACGCTCACTCAGGCGGGCCAAAGGTTGTTCACCGTGTAGCCACTTTTCCAATCTATCATATGAAGAAACATTTATTCAAATATCTCCAGCCGTTCATGAGTTATAACAATTTAAAAAAATTGTGTTCACAAAATCCACCTGCTACACGATTATGTTGGCCTGGTGTTTCACAAAATTTCACTTTTTGCAAAAATTTTGGCAAAATGCGGTGTTTACGGTTTGCTTAATAACTCCGTTGCGCTTTAAGATAATAAAATGAAATTTGGTAGGTCGATAGAAAAAATCATTGGGAATAATTTGGAACCAAAATGAATTCGCCACGCCCACAAATTTTATACTAAAGTGGGCGGTAATTTTGAAAAACTCTTATTTTTATATTTAAATTGAAATTCAAATATTAAAAATCGATCAGTGTTGTAGCTAGACGTTAGCTCTATCATCCAGTAAAAGTTTCATTAAAGTATACCGAAGGGTTGCAGAGATATAAGGAATAGAACTTGGGGCGAAACATGCGATTTTGTCTACGGAAGTGCTTGAGAATTTTGTGAATATCTCAGCCGTTTCAAAGGGTAGCGCCTCACAATTTGTTGGTGCAGTGAATGTGTGTGTGCGTCTTTGCTGTAGTAGTTTTTCTACTTGTCTTTAACAATAGACCAGGTGTATTGTTAAACAATTTGTTAATACTTCCTTATAATTAATTAGTTATTTTGATGTTTATGTTTTGCTGAACCGCGACGTGTGTTTCTATTTGTTTTAGCTGGACTTTGTTTGTTAAGGAAATTGGAGTTGTAAATGTTTGAAATACGTAAGACACTGCTCTTTTATTTCAGTGAAATAAAACACTTGCGTCTGTTTTTTTTTTTTTTGTTCATTTTTTTCAGTCTTTAACAATAAAAGTTTCTTTTTTTATTTACGTTTAGATATTTTGTTTTATCTTTCTTTCCCAATGAAACATGCCTTAAATGTTACGAGATAATTATTTGTTGCTAATTTACAAGAATCTTGTTAAGGGTTTTTAAGTTTTTTGTTTTGCTTGTTTGAAATATAGATATTTTAGTTTTTGTATTCTTAAATGGCAGTTTTTAGTTTTATTTTAGTTATCAAACAATTTATTGTTAGAGTTTTAATTTTAATTTTAAATAATAAAAAATTTAATTTGTGTTTTTCTTTCTTTTAATATAAATTAGTTACATATTTAATAGTTTAATTTACATAATTATTTATGGTTACTTTTGTTACATGAACTTATTCTTAGAGCCTTAAAATTAAAATATTTATAATAAATGACTACAACGTCATAAAATCAATTGTGTGGGCGTGTATTTGTTTGTCAGTTTTTGAAAACTTTTCAAAAAAGAACGAAATAAATTGTAGTTTATCAAAAATTATTTATGGTGAAATCAAAATTTTTAAATTAGTTTTTTAACAACATGTTTAAGCCATTTTGTGAGGGCTTTTCCGTAGCCGCCTCTTCTCGTTTGTATGAAAATTGTGTGCATTTGATAGAAACTGTCAAGTCGTGTCGAGTGTGGGTTGTGTAGGCACCCTACGAAAGCTGTTGAAATATTTTCCTCAAGCAAATAGTTCAGCCAAGTCGCTTTAAGCAGTTGTAACATCTTTTATGTGAAATTTTCAGAACTTTTTAGTGCTTTTGGTTTCCAATTTAATTTTTTGAAATTCGCTTTCAATTTTATTTCGTTCCTTTTTGATTTCCTTTTGTTTGTATTAAATTTACATAATTATAACAAAAACTTTTGTCGGCCTAACAGTTTCTTAAAATAAAATCTTAACAAATTACAAGTGATTTTTGTTGGTTTTACAATTTTTATTAAAACTATTTAAAAATAACTTAGAATTAAAATTATATCAACTTTTTTCTTTCTATTTAGTTAATTTTTAGCACATGGAGGAAGGACGCGATTTAGTTTATTTGCAAGTTGAAAATTAAAAAACAAAAACATTTAAAATCAAAATTTGAACTTCATATTGAATATAAATATTGAATAGAAAGTTAAGAAATTTAATAATAATAAAAACAGCTGATTGAGAAACAGTGAGAGAAAAGTGTTGGAAGTGAATATTAAATCAGTTTCAAGATTATGGTTTAGATATATTTATTTATAAGACGACTTACTTTTTTAGTTTTCTTATTTCAGTTGTTAGACTTCCTTTAAAACTATTTGTAATTAACTTAAAATGTAGGGCACATGTAAAGCTTTTTTACTTATGAACCACCAAAAAAAACGACGAGCAACTGAGCAGCAAATCCTCAAATTAACTTAATATTCCAATAAAATTTATATCAAATTTTAAATAAATAATTCAAATGGTCAAATTTGCAACAAAAAAAAATAATATTTGTAGTTTTAAATGAAGAATGAATAAATAAATTTAAAAAACGAAAATTCTATATTTTCAGTACATTTTTCTTGTTGACTGACTTATTATATCGCTTTCAGACATACACTTTAATTGAGTTAATTTCAATTAATAACATTATTGGCTTAATCTCTCATATTAAATTAAAGTTTCAATTAATCATTGTCCAGAAAATGTGAAATTTGTTTGATATTGAATAACATCACAAATTCTGGGGACAAATTACGGCACTCGATATCGTTGGAAGTTTGTATATAAATTCTATTTAAGTTTCGATCGATATCGAATGTGGTAATTTGAGTTTTGAACTGCAACAAAAAAGTCAAGTGAAGTTTAGCTTTTTAATATATTTAATATATAATATTTAATATTTTTAATATATCAAATCCCGGATTTGAACTCACATCCTCATGAATACAAACAATTTGTAATTAAATTGTGTGCATGGGAAAATGCGTTAATACACTGACTCACTTGAAAATGTATGTCTGAATCACCGTATTGGTAAGAATTTTTAAACTTTGACCCTTTAGCATCAAATTAGCGTAAGTGACAAAAAACAAAAATTACAACAAAAAAAATTAATTTGACTGTGATTTAAAAAAAAATCAAATACGTATTTATAAAATTCGTTTGACCCCTTAGCATCAAATTATATTATTGGCAAAACATACAACATATTTTCCAATATTTGCATCAATATTCATTCGAAAAATTTATATATATTTTTCAAAATGTGACAGCAATTTTTTCCATAATTTGCTTAGTGAAGATTTTTAATGGTTGTTTCAATAGAGGAAAAAATAATAAATTTCGTTTCATAGCTTTGTCAAGAAAAACTAGCAAATTGTGACCCTTTAGAGTCAAATTGTTTTAAATGACAAAACACGAAACTAAAAAAAAAAAATCAATTTGACTGTGGTTTGTTAAAAAATCAAAGACGTACATATTTATAAAAATCTTTTGACCCCTTAGCGTCAAATTATCTTAAGTGACATAACACAGAATTTAAAAAAAAATTAATTTGACTATGGTTTGTCAAAATATCAAATACGTATTTGTAAAATTCGTTTGACCCCTTAGCTTCAAATTGCCTTAAGTGACATAACATAAAAACATATTTTCCAATATTTGCTTCAATATTCATTCATTCGAAAAACTTTTTTTTTTTTTTTAATTTGACAGCAATTATTTACATAATTTTGTTAGTAAGGATTTTTGATGGTTGTTTCTTTAAAAAGAAAAAAAAATTTATTAAAAAAAACACTCAATAAATTTCGCTTTAGAGCTTTGTTAAGAAAACCTAGCAAATTGTGACCCCTCAGAGTCATATTATCGTAAGTGACAAAACACCTAATTTAAAAAAAAAGTTAATTTGGCTGTGGTTTATCAAAAATTCAAATAAGTATTTATAAAACTCTATTTAAAATTTTTCAGCTCCTTTCAAGTCACACACATTTTGTGAAATTTTTGTTAGCGAAATTGTTACGAAATTAATTTTTCTCTTTTGAAATAAAAATTAAAAATGTTGATTTACGTTAATTTGGTGCCAAGGGTTAACATTAAAATTGCATTAAATTTATTGAAAATTGTCAGAATATATAAAAAAATTAATCAAGCATTAAAAAAAGAAACAAAAATTTTACAAATATTGACATTTTCTGCAAATACTTGATTTAATTGAGATATTTTATTAGCAGCTTCCATGCAATTATTTCAACTCTTTAAAACACTTAAATTTATATTGTTCAGAATACAAATTTTACTTTTTCTTAAGCAAAAAATATTTTTAAAAAAATTAGGAAATTTATTATATATTTTTGAGCACTCAATTGCTTTGTGGTCACGATTTGTTTCGTTTTGTTTTGTTTATGATTCTTTTTATACAATTAAAATAGACATCCCCTTCGAAATGTCTACTAAAAAATCTTAATTTAATAGGTTTGTTCACATCATTTCACACATTTTCTTTTCTTGTTTTCTTATTAAAAATTAAACAAAAAAAAAACAAACAAAAAAAAAACTTACACATACGCCTGCCCCCGTGTCCTAGTCTCTTTACCCTGCAGTCGTTCCACAAAATTACGCCAACTCACCACCGTCTTACTCGAATACAGCCACACACTGGAGGTAACGCCCACCAGCATTGAACACAAATATTTGACCATATAAATTTGGAATATCGGCCGCGATTCCGAGCCATCTGATCGCGGTAGAGGACAGGGTATTGAAAATGGTTTGCAAATGTCGCGATGCCATTGTATCATCCATTCATTGAAATTGTAGTACTCGTAAAATAAACAGCCCAAATAGCCGAGTGCCGGCAGAATGAAGAGGCCCGAAAAAAAGCCGATACGCATCATTAATCTTTCCAATTTGTCGGTTCTTTTGCCATCCGTCTTCATGACGGTGCGTATGCGAAACAGAGATACAAAGCCGGCCAGCAAAAACAGAGCGCCAATCGATAGATAAATGCAGAGGGGTATGATGAGAAACACCCCCAGCGAGTGGGTGTCCAGTTGGCCCACAAAACACACGCCCGATAGAATGTCACCTGCAAAAATAAAAAAGATAATTTTAATTAAATTTATAATTATTTATATTGATTTATGGGTGTAAATAAAGTTGGCTTTAAAAGCTTTGAGCGTTATTTTTGCAAAGTCTTTTTCATCTCTATCCCTTTTATCTTTATAATGGAAAGCTTTTAAAGGCCCTTCATGATAACGCTTTTTAAAATTTAAAAAGTTTAAATTCTTTTTTTTTTAATAAAAGAAAAACAATTTTGATGATGTTTCCCTAAATCCTCGATTTTTAGAGGAAAAGTTAAACCGTTAACACAATATGCGAAAAAAAGCTTTAAGCACAAGTTCATTATAAACATGTTCTCACGTATGTAAACATTTAAATAAAATAAAATGAGTGACGAGAGAAAAGGCTGCCAAATTGTAATAATTAAAATTAATGAGTTTTTAATGTGAAATTTAACGAACGTGTGGTTTTGAATTCAACTAAATCCAATTTAAATTCAAATCTATTTGAATAACAAATTTAAATTTAAAGTGAATAGTTCCGTGGCTCTTGTTCTGACTTATTGACGTTTAATTAATTCCAATTCATTCACATTGAGAAGTTTGTATTTTTTTTTTAATTTATTTATGTTGTTGAGCGCTCTCTCTCTCTCTATCCGGCGGCCTGTTTCAAATAGGAATTTCTGTATTCATTTGCAAAGCAGACAAAAAAAAAAGAAGATAATAAAAATGTTTTATTAGAGTCTATTTAAATAACATACAAACGAAATAAATTAAAACATCCCCCTCAATTCCATGAAACCCGCTGAGTCAGATCACTGTTAAGAAGTATCTTCTTCCATGATCAGCCACAATAACATTTAAAATGGAGATCATGCTCATCCTCAACATCACCATCATCATCATCATCATCATCATGGTCTTCGTCATGATCATTCTTTTAATGCTTTTTGTAATCAGCGGCGTGTTTGTTTTTATTAGTTTTTAAGTTTATTTGCTTTTTCATCTCTAATTTTTTTTTTCCATCGTCGAGTAAATTAAGCCATTTTTTAAAAAGAGTTCTTGACTTTTTGTCGGTTTGTCAGTTGGCTGTTTGTCTGTTTGTTTATTTGCTGCTTGACTTCGTGCTACAATTGCCTGGATTTTAATGGTGATTTTTACTTCGTTTTCCTTCATTAAACTGGTTTCATGTTGTTTAATAAACATAATTTTCTTTTCTAACAATTGTCATGGTTAATGAAGAGTTTTAAAATCGCAGATAAAAGATCTTCTAAACTTGATAATAACCGCAGTGTAAAGAACCACACAAGCACACACACACACACACACACACACACACACACACACACATACATACACTCGCAAATTGCAAAGACAAATAATGGTTTTATTGTTACTAGGAATTACAAAAATAAAACAAAAACAACAACAAGTTTGGCTTAAAAATCCATATAAAATGCCACTGGTTTTAAATTTTGCACAAAAGAAGTTTTAACAAAAACAATTATCTGGTTGTTTAAATATGTTCAGCTGCATGAATTAAAGACAAGAGATCACTGACTGAAATTCTCATTCAAATGGAAAATGAAAACAAGTAAATTTCAATTTTTTTAAAATTTAATTTGTGAAATAAGAATCGGCATTATTAATAACATTCTAGAATAAATCACTTTTAAAAGTAAAAAAGATTATTTTTTAATTTACAAAAAAAGAGATAAAATTGAAAATTTCATAAGGGGTACGTACCTCTTTGCTAAAAAAATCGACTTTTTAAAAAATTTTCTCAGAAAAGGCTAATATGTTGGTAACAGCCTCGTTTTGGCCAAACGAATCCAAAATAAATCATTTGCAGGGGTTAAAATAGCAATTTTGAATTTTATGGAAGAAGGTTGAAAATTGAGAATTTCATAAGGGGTACCTCTTTGCTAAAAAAATCGACTTTTTAAAAATTTTCTCAGAAATGGCTAATATTTTGGTAACAGCCTCGTTTTGGCCAAACGAATCCAAAATAAATCATTTGCAGGGGTTAAAATAGCAATTTTGAATTTTATGGAAGAAGGTTGAAAATTGAGAATTTCATAAGGGGTACCTCTTTGCTAAAAAAATCGACTTTTTAAAAATTTTCTCAGAAATGGCTAATATTTTGGTAACAGCCTCGTTTTGGCCAAACGAATCCAAAATAAATCATTTGCAGGGGTTAAAATAGCAATTTTGAATTTTATGGAAGAAGGTTGAAAATTGAAAATTTCATAAGGGGTACCTCTTTGCTAAAAAAATCGACTTTTTAAAAATTTTCTCAGAAATGGCTAATATTTTGGTAACAGCCTCGTTTTGGCCAAACGAATCCAAAATAAATACTTTGCAGGGGTTAAATAGCGATTTTGAATTTTATGGAAGAAGGTTGAAAATTGAAAATTTCATAAGGGGTACCTCTTTGCTAAAAAAATCGACTTTTTAAAAATTTTCTCAGAAATGGCTAATATTTTGGTAACAGCCTCGTTTTGGCCAAACGAATCCAAAATAAATCATTTGCAGGGGTTAAAATAGCAATTTTGAATTTTATGGAAGAAGGTTGAAAATTGAGAATTTCATAAGGGGTACCTCTTTGCTAAAAAAATCTACTTTTTAAAAATTTTCTCAGAAATGGCTAATATTTTGGTAACAGCCTCGTTTTGGCCAAACGAATCCAAAATAAATCATTTGCAGGGGTTAAAATAGCAATTTTGAATTTTATGGAAGAAGGTTGAAAATTGAGAATTTCATAAGGGGTACCTCTTTGCTAAAAAAATCGACTTTTTAAAAATTTTCTCAGAAATGGCTAATATTTTGGTAACAGCCTCGTTTTGGCCAAACGAATCCAAAATAAATCATTTGCAGGGGTTAAAATAGCAATTTTGAATTTTATGGAAGAAGGTTGAAAATTGAAAATTTCATAAGGGGTACCTCTTTGCTAAAAAAATCGACTTTTTAAAAATTTTCTCAGAAATGGCTAATATTTTGGTAACTGCCTCGTTTTGGCCAAACGAATCCAAAATAAGTCATTTGCAGGGGTTAAAATAGCAAATTTGAGTTTTATGGAAGAAGGTTGAAAATTGAAAATTTCATAAGGGGTACCTCTTTGCTAAAAAAATCGACTTTTTAAAAATTTTCTCAGAAATGGCTAATATTTTGGTAACAGCCTCGTTTTGGCCAAACGAATCCAAAATAAATCATTTGCAGGGGTTAAAATAGCAATTTTGAATTTTATGGAAGAAGGTTGAAAATTGAAAATTTCATAAGGGGTACCTCTTTGCTAAAAAAATCGACTTTTTAAAAATTTTCTCAGAAATGGCTAATATTTTGGTAACAGCCTCGTTTTGGCCAAACGAATCCAAAATAAATCATTTGCAGGGGTTAAAATAGCAATTTTGAATTTTATGGAAGAAGGTTGAAAATTGAGAATTTCATAAGGGGTACCTCTTTGCTAAAAAAATCGACTTTTTAAAAATTTTCTCAGAAATGGCTAATATTTTGGTAACAGCCTCGTTTTGGCCAAACGAATCCAAAATAAATCATTTGCAGGGGTTAAAATAGCAATTTTGAATTTTATGGAAGAAGGTTGAAAATTGAGAATTTCATAAGGGGTACCTCTTTGCTAAAAAAATCGACTTTTTAAAAATTTTCTCAGAAATGGCTAATATTTTGGTAACAGCCTCGTTTTGGCCAAACGAATCCAAAATAAATCATTTGCAGGGGTTAAAATAGCAATTTTGAATTTTATGGAAGAAGGTTGAAAATTGAAAATTTCATAAGGGGTACCTCTTTGCTAAAAAAATCGACTTTTTAAAAATTTTCTCAGAAATGGCTAATATTTTGGTAACAGCCTCGTTTTGGCCAAACGAATCCAAAATAAGTCATTTGCAGGGGTTAAAATAGCAAATTTGAATTTTATGGAAGAAGGTTGAAAATTGAAAATTTCATAAGGGGTACCTCTTTGCTAAAAAAATCGACTTTTTAAAAATTTTCTCAGAAATGGCTAATATTTTGGTAACAGCCTCGTTTTGGCCAAACGAATCCAAAATAAATCATTTGCAGGGGTTAAAATAGCAATTTTGAATTTTATGGAAGAAGGTTGAAAATTGAAAATTTCATAAGGGGTACCTCTTTGCTAAAAAAATCGACTTTTTAAAAATTTTCTCAGAAATGGCTAATATTTTGGTAACAGCCTCGTTTTGGCCAAACGAATCCAAAATAACTCATTTGCAGGCGTTAAAAAATCTACTTTTTAAAAATTTTCTCACAAATGGCTAAATTTTTGAGAGAACGCTTCTTTTGGCCAAAAGAATCCAAAGTAAATCATTTTCAGCAGCATATTTTTTTATTTATAAGGAAAAGTTGATATTAAAAATTTTATAAGACTTTAAAAATTTTCTTAGAAATTACCCAATTTTTTAGCACCCTCTTTTTATATAAAAATTCAACAAAATCCCAGAAAATACTTTAAAAAATTCCTCATCGATGCATAAAATATTTTTTTTGTAAATATATTCAAGGGCTCAATGCGTCCTCAGTTGATTCGAATTTTCTTTCGCATCCCAGCGATTTGAGCAAACAGACTCTAAACTTCATATTTGCAATTAAAATACTCATTTTGTTAAAAGTCGGTTAAAAAAAATTTAGGTGAGAATTTATAAAATTATTCAAAATTAAAAATTGAGGAAAACGTTGACTTTATTAACAAAAATCTCCCGCACATTTTACTTAATTAATGAAAGAATGAACATATCAAATCCGTCAAACTGGAAAAAGTGTGAACACTGAGTTTATGTCGTCCTGGCAACAGCTTTCAAATTTAAGTTTTTTTTTTGCCACGAAAATTCACATCCATTCACACTCCATAAGATTTTAATTTTATGACAAAATTTTCCATCATAATTTTTTAGATTCTTTTTTTTTAGTTTTAATTTTTTTTTTGTTGGTTTCTTTTTCATTATGGAACACTTAACTAATAATATCCGTGATGGTTGTTTGTATGTGTTAACATTAACACATACACCTTCTTGCCAGTTGATCCTTTCATGCATGTGTTTTGCAATAACTTGCATGCACACGCCCGCATAACTTGCCATTTATAGAAATAGCATTCAGTTACAAGCACACACACACACACGCGCGCGCTCACACATGCATACACATACACACTCAGATGTAATAATTAATGCTGTTGAAGTTTGTTAAGGTTGTTGTACATAATATAATACTCCGTACCATGAAGGCGTGTGTTGTTCTCCAAGTGCTACTAGTAGTAGTTTTTGTTGTCCTGATGCTTTTGCTACTCTTTATAGTGAGTGTTATTTGCTGGTGTGTTTGTGTGTGTGTGTGTCATGTTGGCCTGAAGGGTTTGTCAACAGCAACAAAAGAAGAAAAAGTTGTCGGTTAGTTTTTTGTGGCAACTTTAATAAATTGAAATAGGTGTAGAGTTGTTGACAAGAAAAAAGAAAATACAGCCCAGAGTTCCTAACCCAGTCAGTCCTTTTGCCATACTCCTGCCTTTTTTCCCATGCTAAAATTATGATGTAAATAAACTTTTAAGCCAAGGCTTTTGGATATCTTTTAATGCAGTCATATATTTTATAAAACATTTATCCACTGCAATTAAGTTTAAAACTTATGGAAGAAGTTTTCGTTGGGGATGAAAAAAAGTCATAAGAAACTTGGCGAAACTTGTAAATATTTCAGAAATATGTATTCTAATTAACTACAGCATTTCTCGGAACTCAGGAGAAAGTTAAAATTATTGCATATTTTTAGCACAGGAAAAATCGGCTCACGAATACAATTTAATAATTTTTTGTTTGATTTAATATTTTTCTCTGGAAATTTATAAAAGAAACTCTCGGGAGAATTATGCGTCCGCCCGTATTATGAATGGCGACGTCGACGTAACATGACAATTTCTTGCTGTCTTGTTGATATGACGTCGACATCGTCATTCATAATATGGGCGATTATAATTTTAATTCATGGTTTTATTAATTTTTCTTATTAAAGACAAAAATAGCAGCTTTTCCCATTAAATTCAATGAATATTTCTAGGCCGAAGGACGTTGTATTAATCTCAGAACAAAATGTTGAATGTGCCAAGGGACAGCGGAAGATCACTAAGAATTTATTTCCCTAAGAAATACAGCAAAGCAGGGCAGCTATTTTCGAAAGCCGTTACACTCCCATCATCAGTACTCGTGCCAGAGATGGCCACACAAAGTACTAAAGCTTCTGTTCTAGTACCCATTTCATAATTTTTTCTTTTCGAGGAACTAATTTATTTTGTCTTAAGAACAATGGAATTTAATGTTTGATTTCTTTTTAGCAGCCGGTAATACTTGAGATATATTTAATTTATATTGTGCACACATAGGGTGTTTTTTATAGAGTGATACAAGTTTGAGTTGACATCACTGCTTTCTTTGACCACCCATTTAATAGCTGATAGTTGCTTTTTGTTTAGTTTGCTTTGACATTTTATTATAGATCGGCTTAAACCACAGCAACGCGTGCAAACTGTGGAAATTTTTAATCAAAATAATGGTTCTGTTCGTCAAACTTATTGTGCACTTCATCCATTCAAAATTTTATTTTCCGATGAAGCCCGTTTTTGGTTGAATGTCGCATTTGGAGTGAGGAGAATTCACAAGCTTTTCTCGAAACAACGTGATGTCCACAGAAAATTTTTGTTTGGAGCGCTTTATGGGCTGGCGGAGTCATTGGCCCATATGTCTTCAAAAACGATGGTGGTCAGAATGTTACTGTCAATGGTGACCGGTATGGGAACATGATTCGAAGTTTTTTCGTACCTCAATTAGCTCGAATTAATCTTGCTGATATGTGGTTTCAACAGGACGGAGTCGCATGCCACACAGCGGGCGCTACAATTAATTTTCTCAAGGAAACTTTTGACGAAAAAATAATTTCACGAAATGGCCCAATTAATTGGCCCCCAAGATCGTGTGATTTAACCCCATTGGATTATTTTCTCTGGGGTTATGTAAAGTCACTTGTGTACGTCGATAAACCACAAACAATTGAACACCTGGAAATCAACATTCCAAGAGTTATCGGCGAGATACGACCGCAAATGCTGCGAAAAGTTTGTCAAAATTGGTGTTCCAGATTGCGTCTTGTACACACCAGCCGTGGCGGCCACATGGCCGAAATCATATTTAAGCATTAATGTCATAAAATTTTCTATCTAATAAAGACCGCTTCATTGATATCAAAAATATATTACTATGTTTGTTTATGATTTAAACTTGTATCACTCTATAAAAAACACCCTACATACATTTAACTACCTTTTCATTAACGGGTATTTCGATGATCTAATTGAACGACAGAATAGATGAATCTGTACCACAATTTCTAAAGCACCTTTTAATAACTGTAATTGAAGCAAAAAACCAAATTTACTTGTATTGTGCACGTTTGCTTTGAAGGACGTGTTAAACTGTCCCTGTTCTATTACTATTGATGAACGAGAACATACTTAAAAGTGTACCACAAAACCTTACAAGGAATTATAAAAAATTTTTTTTTTATTAAAACAGAAATGTTGTGCATATTTACAGAGAAACAACTTTGGAAAAATCTATTTCTTATGCAAATCAATAAATGAATAGGTGCTTAAAAAAGTACCACAAAACTCCAAATGAGCTTTTACCACTTTTATATAGGTAATTTAGGAAAAACTCTCATACTGTGCATATTTACACTGAAGTTCCCTTCGAGCTATTTATGTTCTTCTATATTAACCAGCAATAAGCCTCTTAAAAGTGTACCACAAAACTCAAAACGACCTTTCAACACTTTAACGATAAGAATTATGGAAAAATATTGGTATTGTGCGTAGCTACCTGAAAATATCTTTCAAATGCTATATTTTTCATCAATATTGCTGGATGATAAGGTACCTATAAAAGTACCACAAAATGTGGCTTAAAATATATAAGCGAATTGTGCTGCATTTACTGAGTGCAACAAAAATATTGTCCTTGCCCGCACCTGGTTTCATTGAGGGCTTTCATTTACTTTTGTTAGTTTTAAGAACTTGTTTCTGGTATTTACAAATTTGTATCATGAATTGCAACGCACGAGTATTTCTCCATAATTTGCAAATGATATTCATGCTGGAGTAACCGAAGTATTTACTGTGTACGTCTTACCTTGTGGTATGTTACATTTAAATCTCAACTCATTTCGGTTGAGTTACTTGCAACACACAACTCACGTATGAAAAGTTTATAGAGTTCATTTTGTAAATGCAGTGGGAAGGACAAAAAGCGACACTTGTATTTACAGATTTTTATGTAGAACATTGCAAATTGCATACAAACAAGAACGTTTGCATGTAATTAAAACACACACACACACATACACAAGCAAATAGTGGCAGAGATGATGTCAAGCAAAGGGAGGGGTGCAAGAGGGACAATTTATTGGAATTAAATTTTAAAGGATTTTAAATAATAAGACTGTTGCGAGTTATTACGAACTCAGCACTGTTTGTTGAATTAAAGTTTGCATACAACTCATAGACATACTGTTGCTAAAATCTATTCAAAAGCATTGAAATTCTTATGAATAGAGAAACATTCTTCACAATAAATTTTATACAAAAGAAAATATCTTGTGAAACTTTTTATATGAAATAGAATTTTCTAGTGTTTATAAAATTTAGTTTTGCAACAAACGTATGAATTTCAAATATAAATACAATTGCAGAATAATTATTATATTTATCCTTAACAAAAAAAAAAAAAAAACATTTTGTAATAATAATGCAAAGCTTTTGGAGTACTAACATCTCTATCTCTCTCGCTCTCTCTATCTCACTCTCTGTGCTACGGCAGTCTTTAGCAACTTGTATGACATAATTTGCAGGAAAAAAAATTGTTTTTGTCTTGTAACAACTCTTACACACTTGGATACGTGCGAGAGTTGATAAAGAAAAAACTTGAACACGAGTTTAAAGGATATTTTAGAATACACTCACACCCATACACAACACACATACGTGCACAACAGCCATAGTGTGGGCATAGCCAGAGTATTAGTTTTGTTTTTGCATTCCATAATGTCAAGTGTTGGGCTGCTTGAACTTCTTTGCTCACTAAATTATTTTACTTCAGATATTTTTTTTGTCTGTTACTGCATTTTTGGCTTATAAATATTTCATACATGTGAGACAGGATAACTGTTGTGACATGTTGGCAACTTGATAAAATTACAAGTACGAAGACAAAAAAATATTGCACAAGTTTATTTAAGAATTAATAATGGATGGACCAAAAATTTGAGGCAAATTTAAGCAGAAATACTTTTGCTTTATTTGAAACTAAATTTGCCAAATAAATTTGTAATTAAAATTTTTACAATTGAAAAATAGCTTTTGTTTTATAAAATGAAAAATAAGCTTCTAGACTTTTAAATATTATTTGTTTTGGAAAATACTGGCCAAAAGGTGGGCGACAACAAAAATGTAGCCGTTTCTAAAAAAATTTTAATAAGTTTTTTTTTGTAAATTTCTTATTAATTTTTAATTTTTACTTAAAAAAAATTAAATTCCCTGCTTTTGAAAACGATTTATTTTGGAAACTATTTGGCAAAAGGTGGATTCTCTCAAATATGTAGCCATTTCTAAAAAATTTTTACGAAGTAGATTTTTTTAAAAAGAAATTTTGTAAAAATTGAAATTTTTAACTTGAAAATTTTCTTAATAAAATAAAAAAATAAGCTTCTCTACTCTTAAATATTATTTATTTTAAAATTTTTTGTCCAAAAGGAGGGTGACAACAAAAATTTAGCAATTTCTGAAACATTTTTTAAAAAGTAGATTTTTTTACAAAGAGGTACGTACCCCTTATAAAATTTCCAAGTTAAATTTTTTTAAAAAGTCGAGTTTATTACAAAGAAATTTTTTATGATATTTTGAATTTCAACATTTTCTTTATAAATTAAAAAAAAATAAAATTCTCTATTTTCGAGAATTATTTATTTAAAAATCTCTTGGCCAAAAGGAGGGTTCTACCAAAAATTTTGCGATTTCTAAAATAAAATTTAAAAAGTCGATTTTCTGAAATTATTTATAAAAATTTCAAATTTAACTTTTCTTTTATAAGTCCGAAAGGAGGGTTCTACCAAAAATTTTGCGATTTCTAAAAAAAATTTTAAAAAGTCGAATTTTTTACAAAGAAATTTTTTATAAAATTTTCAATTTCAACATTTTCTTTATAAATTAAAAAATTAACTTCTCTACTTTTAAAAATTATTTGTTTTAAAATCTTTTGGTCAAAAAGTGGGTTCTACCAAAAATTTTGCGATTTCTAAAATATATTTAAAAAGTCTATATTTTCAAATTTCTTATAAAATTTTCAATTTTAAACTTTCTTGTATAAATCGAAAAATGAAATTCTCTACTTTTGAGTATGATATATTTTGCCCAAAAGAAGGATTCTATCAAAAATTTTGCCATTTCTAAGAAAATTTTTAATAATTCGATTTTTTTTGCTTGTCTTTTTAGGTGAAACAGTTAAGCGGCAGAATTTTATTCCAATTATCACAACTCGATTAGGAAATCATCGTTTGAATCCAGTATGTGGTCACACTACCGACCGATTGCTACTAGGAAATTCACAATAATTCTACGCTCTTTCGAAGTAAAGAGGCTTCACTACTTGTGCGCTGGATCTGCCCACTCCACAAACGTCTTATATTATAAAAGTATGAAGAAAGAACTAAAACTTTTTTCAATTGTGTGATAATTTTGTTGCCACACTGTATATGACGCACACAAATTTTGTTTTAAAGTTTTGCGATTTATTTTTGCAAATTTGTTTCCATTTCAGCTGATAATAATATATTTCATCATCTTTTACATCACCTCAAAATTTATTTGGTCGAAAGGAATCACATGAAAATTATCAGGTTGTCTTGCACCTGCTTATTTTGCAACAACATGCAGAATATTTTATGAAGAGCAGAAATTCATTTTGAATAAAATGCAATTTTTGATTTTTCGATTCAAAGAAACCATAAATTCAAAACCGAAAAACGTGCATGAAAACGACAATGAAAAAAAAAACACGACTAACGTTTTTAGTTATAATGGCTCAGATGAAAAAAACCATCTCGCAGCCCAATGAAAAAATTACATATTTAAGAAGAAACAGAAGAAGAAAAAAAAGAAGTTTTTAAATGCAAAAACCGACAAGATAATGAAAAAATCTCCAAGAGATACACAAGCAATGAAACAAAAGTGCCAAGAAGAAGAAGAACCAGAAAAAAACAGAAACTAGTTTACAATTTCGTGGCCAATTTTGTGTCAACCGCTGGCCAAGACACTGACTGGTAACAACGAAAAGGAAAGAATATAAAAATGTTGCCAAGAAAAAGAAAAATTGCTGAATGCAACAGTTAAAGTTTTCTGGTTCTGCTTTTGCCACTGACACACACACACAAACACACATGCATTCACACACAACAGCACGGTGAATGTCAATTGTTTGCAATGACTCTGGGGCTTTTTTCCTGTACCGTCTTATGGGTCTTGCTGGCCAGCACCACGTCGCTTATGCGGGCTGGCTGTAAAGTGTTTGCCTGCCAGCCGGCCTGCCTGCCTGCCATCGTATCTTGTTTTGTGTTGATTTTACTGCAACTGCTGTTGATGGGGCTGTTGCTATTGTTGCTGCTGCTGCTGCTGCTGCTGCCGCTACAACAATGATGACAATAAATGGTATGTTGCATATGCGTGTTGCAATGCTGTTTTTGTGTTCCATTATTTAAAGAAAATTGCCACAGAATTTTTCTTTTCTTCTTATTTAACAATCAAGAAACTCTCTGGCACACAAGTTGCTTCAGTTTCAGCTCATCGTCTGTATAAAATGCGCCCGATGATGAAAGTTTGAAAGACGCCAGAAAATAATGTTTCTGCAACAACGTCGCTGTATTATATGAGATGTGTTGCATATGATGAATTCGTTCGGTCTACTGATGAAGTGTAGACAGCCGCAAATGACTTTTTAAAGGTTTAAAATATATAAAGAGATGAAATATTTTTTTTGTCGTTCGTTAATTTTATTTTCATTTAAACACTTAATGAGTTTGAGGGATTGAAAAATAAAAGGAATGAAGGCACAACAAAAAAAAAGAGGGAAAAAAACCAGAGGTGAAAATAAAAAATGTGATAAGCTGCGTGCTAAAAACAACAGGAGTATTTTCAAAGGCATTTCGGTGTTAAAACGGACAACTCTTAATCAGTTTGAGGGCTCATCAAAACAAACAAAGTAATTAATTTTATTATACACAATGAAAGCTGTATGAAAAAATGTGTTGCAATCCAAAGGTGGCTGCGCCATTCAAGAGCAGTTCCAATTATTGAAGGCACTCACACGACAATAATTTATTTAACTTGAGGAAGAAAAGTTTCTGGAATAACTTTTTAACGGAATTAAAGTTATTAATTGGGAAATTAAGAAAAAAGCAATGCCGCTCACTGTAAACTGGGTCAAAATTGATTAATCAGTTCGTGAGATATCGGGAACAAAACTTTAACATGTTTGACTTCTTTCAATAGGAGTTAAAAATTCAAACAACAGTGTTTCAGTTTGAAGACTTCAAAAGCATGCAACAGCACGACAAAGCACGTTGCAATAACTTTTCGGTTGAAATTGGAGGGAAAGTTGCAGGGATGGTCAACCGTTTTCCATTAATATAATTTGTTTTAATATATGAAAAGGTTAGCCGTATCCAAAATAAAATAGTTTTTCAAAACTTTTATTGCATAAACTTATTTTTGTAATTTATAACAAAAAACAACAACAATAAATTTAAATTAAATATAATTATTTTATATTTTATGTTCCACAATAATTTTTTTTATACATATAGGGTGATCTACAAAAGATACTACAAAAGTAGAGCGACAAGGACAGCAAACGACGCCATATTTCTTGCCGCTCTTTTGCCATTTCTCTTTATTAAGATTTGCCATTTTGTTATGGAAAGATATACGAGCCCACAACGAGCCTGAATTATTAAAATTTACTACCGAAATTCGGAGTTAGTGGACTCAACGTTAAGAGCGCTACGTCCAATTTATTTCTGGCTGAATGGCTTCGCCCATAAACAAAATATGCGTTATTGGTCAGACAGCAATCCACACGTACTCCGTGAGTTATCATTGCATCCCAAAAAAATTACGGTTTGGTGTGGTTTATGGGCCAGCGCGGCGGCGTCATTGTGCCGTAATTCTTCCGTGATGATGAAGACCGACACGTTACTGGGCATCGCTACCGTTCAATGATAACCGAATAGTTTTGGCCCCAATTGGATGATATGGACTTGGAGGACATGTGGTTCCAACCGGACGGCGCCACAAGCCACACAGCGAATGTCACAATCAATTTATTGGAAACCAGTTCGGAGAACGTGTTATCCCACGAAATGGTCCAGTCGATTGGCCGCCTCGGTCGTGAGATTTGACGCCGTTAGACTATTTCCCGTGGGGCTACGTCAAGTCTATGGTCTATGCCAACAAGCCAGCGACGATTGATGAACTTCGTACGAATATCGAACGTGAAATTGCAGCAGTATCGGCCGATTTATGCTTGAAAACCGTCGAAAATTGGGTTCAGCGTCTGGCCTTCTGCAAGCGTGGTGGCCATGCAAAAGAAATCGAGTTCCATACATATTGGCATTAAACGTACTTTCACAAAAATAAATAATTTAATTAATATCCAAAACCGTTTGCGTTTTATTAAAAAAAAAAAAACTTTTGTAGCGTTCTTATTGAAAAACCCTATATTTCCTTGGGCAAGTCTCAATTTTTTTACTGATTATTTTACAAAAAATATGAGAAAAATCGTTTCAGAAATAAGGAATTTTATTTGGAATTTATAAAAGAAATATGTAAAACATCTTTATTATCATATCTTATTGTTGTAAGATAAATTTTTTGACAACAAGAAACAACAACAATTTAAATTTGCATATCATAATCTCACAAATTTTTTTATGAAAAAAGAAATCAAAGTGATCATTGAGCCAATTTTTATTAATCACTTTGAAATGTTTCAAAATATATTTCATTGCTGACAACTCAAATTATTCAACACGATTTGTTCTAGATATTCTCTAAATTAATACACTAGAAATAAACTACATTCAATATAAAAAAAAAAAATATTTTATTCTTAAGAGTTGCGCTTGTCTTTCCGAATTTAAATTTTCCATGTTAATTGCGAAGTCATAAAACCTGCAGTGGGCTAAGAAAGTTTCTGTCTTTTTGTTTATTTCATATTCCATGATATTATTTTTCTAGTTTTTTTCGTTTCATATTTTTTCTAATCTTTTTCAAGTTCCGCTTAAACGAAACGAAAAAGGTTTGTGAACAATTTTGACATAATTATCTTGCTAATTATGACTTAAAGACATAATGACCCTGTTTAACATTTTCTCTTGAAATTTTTTGTTTTGTGTTTCATGATTCTTTGGAAATGAAATTAAAAGAAAAAACTTGTCTTTGACGCTTCTAGAGTCACAAAGTTGGTTTAATTAGTTGCTGCTTAATATGACGCCGTTTAGGTTTTTATAATTTTGAAGTTTTAAATTTTCTTAACAGCGATTTGATTTAATTATCAAGAAATTAGTTTGGATATTAGCGACTCAGTTAACTCTCATATATTTTCCAACTCAAAATATTTAAGTTCAGAATATTATAATGCAAATTTATCATTTTAGAACAGCCTTTTAATTTTTTTATTATTAAAAACACGAAAATTTCTTATTGAATTATTGTAGTTAATTTAAGAGAATCTCCGTAAAATATATTTAGCGCCTGCGTGTAAAGTTTTTTTATATTCCAGAAGTCATTTCTGATTTAACGGCTTGTTCTTGTAAACTATGTTTTTGTTAACGTATTCACGGCCTTAAAAGGCTTAACGCATTAACTTTTCCACTTTTTATGCCGCCATTATTTTGTAAATGTATATTAAAAATTTTATGCCCAATTTTATTGCAACCCTTTCCAATTAATAAATAAAACCCAAAATTACCCATTCACGCATTTTTTCTCACTGTGATGGATTTTATGTTTTATTAATCTTCAATTTTAATAAAGAACTGTTTTTATTCGAAACATATTTTCCCCTACAAAATGTAAACATTAAATTCTAAATATTTGTTCAGCGTTCAACGTTTATTTTGTTGCTTTTCCAGCATGAAATATTTAACAAGCCACACAGGGAAACACCTAAACGCACACACTAACCCGAAGCCCTTGTGTTTGCTCAGAAACTAATAAAACAGATTGTAAAAATGCCACATCAAAGTCGGTTCTGGTTCTTTTTTTTTTATTATTATTTTTTTGTGAACATTCCCATTATCACTTCGAATTTGAGTCTATTTTCCACTTTTTATGTTTGTTTATTTTATTGATAAAAATAAAACAAAATTAAAACTTATTTAAGGTTCAAACAGCACCAGGGCGAGTAAACAAAATAAAATTCATGAAAATCAGCAGTGAATTATATATACATAAAAAAGTGTATATAGAAGAAATAAATATTAAAAAACGATTATAAAAGTCTGTGAGTCATAAATTGCCGGAATAAAAATATAGACAAACACTCATAAATGAAGCAAATTAAGGGCATAAAAGCCATCAGTATTTTTTTTTTATTTTTTATTGAAACTCTCAAAATCCATTTACTGCAAGTGTAAACAGTAGCGGTATTCACTCTTGTTAGCATATTTGCATTGACAGCAAGAAAAGCCATAAAAACTAATGAAATTTACCGCCGGAAAGCGTGAATCTGGTTGACTCGCTCTAATCAGTTTTGGTGTATTGAATTAAAGTTCATCCAATAAACCAAAACTGGTACGTCATTCACAGTAGAGATTTGCATTCTGCAATGCCCACATTTATAAATAGTACGACGGTATTGCTAAAATATTCACCTCTTATGGAATGATTTCTTGGGAATAAATTGAATCCATTTCTTGGGAATAAAGTTCCATTGTGAATTGTTGGGGAACAAAATTCTCTACTGTGAATTGTTTATTACAGGTTTATAAGTAATTTGTGTGAAAATAATTAAGCAGATTTTGTGCAAAAATAAATTGAAATGGGCCATATTTATAAGAAAAAAAGTACTGATTTGTAACAGATAAAATTTATTTGATTATATCAAAATTTCTTGCACAAATTTGGTTAAAAATTTTAATGAAAAATAATATTATTTTTAGAATAGATATTGAAAATTTTGATTCCGTATCTATATAAATTTTAGTACCGCCAAATGATTTACTAAAATAATTTCTAGTTTTTTTTATGCTGGTGTTTCTCCTTAAAAACATTTCCCTGGAGATTTCTTATGCATCTATCTGGTAAAATAATTCACGGGAAAAGGCATTGGTGATGCCATATTTTTTAATTCACTTTACCAACCCACAATAACGCAGGAGTAATATTTGCTATAGTGAATTTTGTTAAAATTCACTATAGGGATGACCGATTTGCCACGAAGAGTGAATGCCCTTAATATTAGTTTCATAATTGAAAACATCAGCAACGAGTAAATATTTATATTTGGGCAATATAAAAAAGTAAATGTGTATGTCTGAATGAAATTGAGAGCAAATTTAATGGAAAAAATAGTTAATCAACAAATTAATAAAAAGATATATCTATAAAGTATATATAGAAAACAATATAAAACTATGAAAAGAATAAATATTAAAAAAATAGAGAAGAAGATTTAATTATAAAAATATATTACAAACGGAAGCAAAGATTAATGCATCGTAAGCAAAACCGCTAAACGCCCTATTCAACACTTTCATAATTTTACAGGAGATGCATATACATACAATTTTAATAAAGACTTTTTCAATAAAAATTTTTTCCAGTACAACGATATAAATAGGAAACGTAATTGTGTTTAGGCGTACTGGATTTTGTTGTTATTTTGATGAAATACCGGGGTTTTTAAGAATGGACTGTTTTGAAATTATTTGTTATGAATAGAGAAGCCTTCTTCGTCTTTGGCAGCGATATGTTCATTCAAAAGACTTTATGTAGCGACAAGTTAATGCAAGAATAAGATCTCCAACAAATAGCGCAATTAGTATCTCTTCAAAAATATATATATTTTATATAATTTTTTTTTCTAAATTTTACATTTTGTGGAATATATTATTATAATTCTTCAAAAGGAATATGTGGCGCAAATACAAATAAAATGGAATTGAATATATATTAAAGGAATGGAACATATATATTAAAGGACATTTTAAACAATATATATAACGCCCATGAGATCTGTACTGATCCGTTCTGCTAGTTTGATGATTATAAAATATATCCACTTTTAATAAAATTAGAATTCGAATGAAGAATAGAATAATTTTCACTTTATTGATTAAATATTAAAAAAGTCCAACTAATAAAATGCATTCAAAATATGTTGCAATTGCCTTATTCATAAAATATGACAAGAGCTTACAGTGGTGCTTCAAAATATAGTCTTCATTTAAACAGTTTTTGAAAATAAACAAAATTTTAAATTACAAAACCTATTTATTCAAACGACTTGTTTATTTAAGCCACAAATATTGTACACAAAAAAGGTATAACAAAATAAATAAAAATTTCATTTTATTTGAAATGTTTTTGTGAAACTGCCAAGGCTTTTTTATTTCCACGTACATTCACATTTTGTGTGAAGATATTTATTTCCTCTGCTTTCTTTTAATCTTTATCTTTTAATTTTGAAATGTGTGTCAAATATTTTAACAACTTCGTTTTATATGTTTGTTAATGCTCAAGGCGGTAATCGCTAAATACAACCTTTTTTCTCTCAAGTGATTCTTTTAAATTTTCTTTTAAGCTTCTATATCTTTTGTTGGTGTTGTTCCTTCCCTCGATAAAAATAATATCTCTTAACATTAACTTTTTTTTTTTCAATTTTAGTTCTAACGTTTTTGTTGGTTTATACGTAAAACAGTCAAATTTTTTTTCAAATTTTCCTTCAGATCTTTTTCAGTTGGCAATATCGAGGAACAACATGTTTGTGTTGACAATTATTTGGTATTTTCATCAGCCAGCTTTTTGCTGTTTTCATTTAAATTCTATGTTTGTCTTCAAGTTCTTGTTGTTGCTGTTGCCGTTGTTGTTGTTGTTGTTGTTGCTGTGTTAAACATTAGTATTTATCAAACAGACAAACAGCCAAACAACCAACAAGCAAAGCCAAGACAGTTTACATTCATTTTTTGTTTGGTTGTTTCTTCAATGTTTTCCTTTTTCGTAGTTTTTCTTTATGATGCCTTTTTCGTCTTTTTTTATTTTGCTTATTTTGTAAATATGCTAAATAAGCGAATATGTTTATTATTGGCGTTCAACGTAAAAATCCATAAAACTTAAAGTACACACACTCGTTTGGGTTACATAATATTTTGTATGAGTAGAATTTCGTTTCTGGTTAAATTTATTTTATGAACAGTGGGTGCAAAAAGAAGAGCATACTCATATTTGCAGCAACGCGTTGCAACGAAAATATTAACCATAATTTTCGAACTGAAAAATTTTGACTTGAGAGAGGTATTATAGTTGCAATCAATGGAAACTGCAAACCATCAAAAGAATGTTTTTGGTCTACATTGTAATTGTTCATGCTTAATAATTCTCGTATTCTAATTTATATAATTTTGTTATTAAAGTTACACACTCGTTTGTGCTACATAATATTTTGTATGAGTAGAATTTCGTTTCTGGTTAAATTTATTTTATGAACAGTGGGTGCAAAAAAGGGCATAATCATAATTGTAGCAGCACAAGGGTTAATACTAATTCTCGAACCGAAAACTTTTGGGCAAGAGGTATTATGATCGCAATCAATGGAAACTGCAAACTATCACAAGATTGTTGTTGGTCTACATTTTAATTGTTCAAGTTTAAAATTCTCGTATTCTAATTTATATTATTTTGTTATTAAAGCCTGAAGTTTGCAAAATAGTCTTCAGGAGTATTAACAGACTAGTATTTCGATCGGAATTCCATTGGAATTTAATTTATTGCTAAATTCCTGGCTTCACAAAAAGTAAGGACACAAAACAGTTTTCAATCAAATATTTTATTATTTATTAAGCTTGAGCTCGTTATTTCATATGAAATTATTACAATTGGATTCGATCCGTCACTATTTCGTTAACAAAGTGTTGGAAAAATTATTAAATTTCCTTTTTCTTTATTCCTGATGAATTTAACAAATTTAAGGATCGAACATACTTGTAACAGTTTTTATTTTTAGAATATATATAAAGAAATATAAAGAAACGACCTCGACCTTAATAAATAATAAAATTAATAACAATAATAAAGGCCAAAAGAAATTATAGAAAATTAAATAGTTTTTATTCAAAACACTCAACCAAAAATGCTCAGCTCTTTAAATATTAAATTATTATGTGCAAAATTAAAAAAAACATCACTGCGTATGCTTTTAGCATTAAACATAAATTTATTGAAATAAAATATTTTGTTAATTTGTTAATTTGTTAATTACTTAATGCACATATTTGCATGTAATAAACAAATTATGAAAACGAAAATTTTACGGGCACGCGTTTGTTATTTTAATAAATTTTGCTTGCCTTAAAATTGTACATATTTTAGCAACAATTTTCTGAAAAACTTTGTAATAATAAATAGGGAATTTTAATGATAATTTTTTGAGTATGAAAACCAACAACAAAAACAAGCCATTGCGTATAAACTCATTTTGCTTGACAGTAATTTTTGTCGAATTAGCGGTGAGTTTTCTGATGTGCTGCCACGTCAATTTAATTTTTTAAACGTATTATTTTTAAACTCTTCAGAGTTGTATTTCTCACCGCAAAAAGGCAGTCGGTTTATTTGTTTGTTAAAAGAAAAATGTTATTAACGTTTTTAACCAAAATAAACATCTTCATAAATAAGCTGACAATCAAGGAATTTTTGCAATACATTTTTTTTACACAAAATTATTTTACTAAAATTTTCTTAAAATTTAATCAGAATTTCAGCAACATTTTTCGATAACAAATTGACAATAATTTATTTTTATTACTCTAGGTTTAGGTTCAGGGTATTAAGGCCATTGTCGAGACAAAGCACTTGGGTCCGTTCATTCGGTCTCGTTGTGATATCCTAAAGCAGGGACTATTTATGAGTTATCCTCGGCCGCATTAAGCCATCGTTTGGACGCTAGGAAGGCCGATATTCTAACAAGTTCCACAATCGCCAGGCTATCTAGATCTGGCAGAAAGTTGGAGGGCAGTGCCACTGCCCTTACGCTCTTCAGGGCAGGGCACTGACATAGAAGATGGAGTACTGTTTCCTCCTCCTCTTCATAATTGCAGCTTCTGCAGAAGTCGTTGTATTCCAGACCCATCCTTCTTGCATGGGTCCCAAAGTTACAATGTCCAGTTAAGACATTCACAAGTTAACGCAGTCGTACCTTTTTGATGTTAAGAAGGTCACGTGTTCTGCGTGGGTCGTAGCGGGGCGATATGGCTCTTGCCACGCGGTAGTTGGTCACGTTTCCCCATCTCAATTGAGCGAGTTTGTATGATTCACACTAAACCCGGAACTTGCAGTGCAATAGGGGAATGCCTGTGAAGTGACAGATCATAGAGTTGTTCAGCTCTGTCCCTTCCCTGGCAATTCCGTCAGCAATGCGGTTGCCAGGACAGTCGGAATGTCCCGGTACCCAAGCAAGTGTCACCCTCGAATGTCTCGCCATCTCGTTTAAAGATAGTCGGCATTCGACCACAGCTATAGATGTGCTGTACACAGCATTGATAGCAGAGATGGCCGCCTTACTGTCGGTAAAGATATAGATATCGTTAGATATCCTATAATATATATATATATATATATATATATATATATTACTCTAACTTTTTTGTATTTGTTTTTGTAACAGCTTTAAAAAATCCAATTTTATTATAAGTTCTTCAGAAATATATATTTTCAAACTCAAAGAATTTTTTTATATTAAGCTTTTGCGAATTTCCGGCTCTTGTTTCGTGAAAGATTTAGGAAAATCCAATTTTTTTTTAAATTCCGCCGTAATTCTTTTCTGAAATTTTATTATTTTTTACGATATATTTTTCTTGTAGACAAACATGACGAATATTACAATTTTATTTAAAGTTTCTATCCGATTTTTTTTAAATAAATATAATAGGAAAATTTAGATTTATTGAATATTAAAATTTTATTAAAAGTTTCTACCCGATTTTTTAATAAAAATAATATGAAAATTTAGATTTATTGAAACTTCTTCAGAAAGAAAGTTTTTCACTCAAAGAGTTTTTAGATAGATTTCCCATATTATTTAGATTCGTTTCCCGTATTATGACAATGTTTTTACCGGCTGCCTAAAAAAAAAGAGAATCGGAAAGCTGTTGATGGAACACCCTGCCATAAGGAAATTCCTATCGTTATACAAATAATTCTGAAGAAAAATAAAATTCCTATTAAATTCATATTCCAATAATCGTGTCATATAAAACTTTAATTTTGAACTAAAGATCTACCAAATACAGTAGGCCAATTTCTATTTATACTAAAAACAATTCTTTGCCTACATTTTGGTGGCTTTTGTCCCACTGTTTTATATGTTTAACCTTCTGACTCCTACGAAAAATTTCAAACTGAAATTTTTATTTTTTAAGCTTTTGCTTAAATAAACAAATTTTGCGGGGACCTTTTTTTTTCTAAGTGGCTTCAGTCCGTTTATGTTGTTGCAGTTGTTGTTTGTTCATAAGTGGTTATAAAATCGTATAGATTTTTGTATGTTTTTATTAAATGAAAAAAAAAATGGTTGTTTCGTTAGAAAAAATATTGTTGTTTTCTCCATTTTAATGCTGTTGACAGTTTTCGTTGTAGTTGTCAAAATACTTAAATGTTGTAGTCGTTATTGTGTTGTTTTGCTGTCTTGTGTTAAAGTTAATAGTGCGTATGTTGGAGAGAGAAAAACGAAACGCTTTTTTTTAAAGCCTTCTATTTATTTATTATTGTTTTTGTTTTGTTGGTTGTGCTGCTTGTTTTAGACAAAATGACTAAAACAGCAAATGGGTATGACAAATTAAAAAAACAACAAACTGAACAAGAGAAAAAATTAAAAATATGAATATGAGTTTTGGAAATTTCCCTCTATTAATGCTTGATTGCCTGGCCGGCTTATGGTTTTGAATGGTTGGTTGGTTTAGTTTGTTGGCCACCAAGAAAGTTTAAGAAAAAAACATTTTTTTCTGCTTCCTGTTTTACTATTTTGGGCATTCAAAGACTTTGTAATAGAAAAATAGAAACTTGGCCATATTTAAACAACTTTGGGAAGGAATGTTTTTTGTTTCATCGATTTTTCTTCTCTTGCAATTGTTGCAAATGTTTCTTTTTTTCCTGTAAGACTTTGTAATTTAAACGAAAGTTCGCTTTAGTTAATGTTAATCTGAGAGCAAAGTAGTCATACATTTAGAGAATACAAATTAAAAATGCTCCCTGGGGAACCATTTGATGACTATTTGTTACACACGGCCTTTTAAGGCTTGTGAATACTTTCAGTTGTAGAGCAAAACAACTTAAATAAAAAATTTCTTTCTTTAAATTTGTCTACCTTTTCCAGGCAAATCTCAGGGGCATTAGAATTGCCATCAAATGGACGTCTCTGAATGATGGATGAAATTTATTTCTAAACAATTCATTTGTACTTGGACGCCAAAATTATTTGGCAAAGTGGAGGACAATATTATGGCAGGTAATATATAAAATATATATATATATAAAATATATAAAATATAATAATAAAAAATTTTTAATTCATTAGAAAATAATTCGGATCGTTTTGAAAATAATATTTTTTTTTCTGACAGTATTTAAAATTTCAAAATTAAAATAGTTTACATTCGGTAACAGTGTGAATTACACTGGTTTACAGCCAAAAAATACCAAGAACTCCACATGCCTAGATAATAAGTTAATTTGGACCTCCTGAATATGAAAAATGCAGTAATTTTTTCTTCTTAAGTACCGTTTTTTAGATAACGGTACTTTTGTGTTTTTCCGTGTATGGTCCAACTCAAATCCTTGTGGAGCCCAACCCAAAAGTCCGATCGAATTTAATCGCATATCGTTGAAAAGTTAATTGAATGCCTTTTCCGTCGATGTGCTGCAAATTTCTATGAGACAGGAAATGGCTTATAACATCTCAAAGTTCGAAATTTGCCTTTTTTTCAAAATTTTTAATTTTTATTTCGTTTTTTTTTCTACGTTATAGTAAAAATCTGGAATGTTTTATTTTTTTACCAAATAGTTTATTTAGTTACCAACATTTAATTCTTTCAATTAAAAATTTGTAAAGCTGTGTTATATGAGCAATTTATTTTGCTTAAAAAATTCGAATTGTGTAGAGGACAATTAAACCGGCAGTTGTGTGTTGTACTGCCATTAAATTTATGTGGGCTAAATATAAAATTTCTTCAATTTAAAAAGTGTTTCATAACAATTTAACTTCAACAGATCATAATTCAACACAATAACTGTATTTAAATTTTCGTTGGAATCATTTTATTTTATTACAAATATTTTTTTTTAATTCTTTAGTTGTTACTCATCCAAATACTTTCCTTGAAATTGTGCTCGAAAAACTCAATTTATCTTATTACCTTGCCAGCGAGCAAAATTATTAAATGAAACTAATTTTGAACTTTAACAGAAATTGGAAAACTTTTACGAAAATAAAAAAAAAATAATAATAATTCCAAAACTTATATTTTTGTTGTATTTACTTTCAACAAAAAACCTTTATTCCCCATTATTTTTCTAGCAGAAAATAATGCAGCTTAAGATCCATCTAATAAACTGCAACGACAAAAATCCCCGAAAAGTACTTTTTAACTAGTTTCAAGGAGAACAAAAAGAATAGAGAAAAAAATCTCTGTTGGCAGAACAAAAGTACTCTCGTAGCAACTTTTAGTTGCTGTTTAACTAAACAACGAAACCAAGTACAATTATGGCTGTAAATAATGTGGAGTGGAAAACAAATACAAGCAAAAAAAAAATAAACAAAAAAAAGTGTGGAAAAACTACGTAGACTCTAGGGAAATGCACGCAAATCTAAATACATTAAAATGTTTTTGTGATGGCGGCTTTGGTGGGAGTGTGTGGCAAAACTTAGATGAGCAAACAAATGGAGTTAATGTTTAGGCATGCTACAGCAGGCATATCAGTTGCTCACAGAGATGGTGAAGTTACATATTTAAAGATACTTTTGCTGCAGGAAAATGTTCCTTTTTTGTCAAGGGAGTGCCTTGAACAATTGGCGCACAATTTTTAATTAATCCCGCATTCCAATTCATGAATGCGATATAAAAACGGAATTTCTCTTATTAAAAATTATTCAACGAAGAATAATAAAACAAGTTTTTTTCTGTTTTAATTTTTTTTGAAGCGTTTTGAATTTTAGGGGACATTAAAGAATGTCAAGGAATAAACAAACAGTTAAAAGTGACGCAGTTATTCAATATATTCCTACGACGCCATTGTACTTCTCACATGGTTGATAATGAAAACTACTTCAACTTGCCAAAAACATCTGACACACTCTTGCAATTTAAGTCCACATTCTAAACTTTTTTTAAGTACACGTGCCAAAATTGCCAGATCAAGCGATGGTGTAGAATATCCTTGAGTTGATATATACCTAAGCAGTACGGTAAAAAAGAGTACCTTTTGTGAAAGGGTACATTTTGTAGGAAGGTACTTTTTGTAAAAATGAATTTTCTGTGAAAATTTAGTATTTGTCTGAATGTAATTTTTGTAAAAATTTATGTTTGGTTTTATAAAATGGTACTGTTTGCAAATATGTACTCTGTGTAAAAATGTACCTTTAACAATAGTATACCGTTCCTTAAAAGATACAATTTTTAAATGGGTACATTTAAAAAAAGTATATTTTTTGTAAAATTTAATGTTTTGTTATTAAAATTATAGTTTTTGCAAATATGTACTTTTTGTAAAAAGGCACTTTTCACAAAAATTCACCTTTCGTAAATAACTATAATTTGTAAATGGGTAAATTTTTTAAATAGTATATTTTTTGTAAAAATTTACGATTTGTTTTATAGAACGGTACATATTACAAATATTTAATTTTTGTAAAAAAGTACTTTTCATCAAAATTCACCTTTCGTAAATAGTTATAATATGTAAATGGGCACATTTTTTTAATAAGTATACTTTTTGTAAAAATTTAGGTTTTTTATATAAAATGGTACTTTTTTCAAATATGTACTTTCTGCAAAAAGGTGCTTTTAACAGAAATACATCTTTCGTAAATAGCTACATTTTGTAAATAAGTGCATTTTTTAAATAAGTATACTTTTTGCAAAATTTTACGTTTTTTTTTATAAAATGGTACTTTTTGCAAATATGTACTTTTTGTAAAAAGGCACTTTTAATGCAAATACATCTTTCGTAAATAGCTATACTTTGTAAATGAATACATTTTTGTAAAAATTTACGTTTTGACGAAATGAACTTTTTATAAAAATTTATTTTTTGCAAAAACATACTTTTCATGAATGCCTAAATTTTATTTAAAAAAATACCTTTTCTCAAAATTTACATTTGGAGTGAATGAACAGGTTTGTTTTGTAAAAAAGGCGCTTATTAAAAAAAGTACTTTTTATAAAAATTTACATTTTGCAATAACATACTTTTTGTGAGCAGGTACATTTTGTGCACGTTTTTCAAAACGTACTTTTATAAATATTCTGTTTTAATGGTTTACAAATTTATTATACATAATTTTACGATTTATAAGAGGCCTATAATACAAATTCTTGTGCGAATTTTTTTTTTAATGAAGAGTTAGAAATCACTTTTTTATATTTTTTTATAAAATTTTTATAAATTAAATTATTAATTTTTTTATTTCATCAATTTGAATTTCATGCTGATTCCTTTTTTAATCCACCATTAAATTTCTAGCAGAATATTTCGAGTTAATTTTCAGGCCGCATGTAAAGTCCACAGAAGTCTACTTATTCCGCACAAAATCGCTAACTTTTTTCCTCAGATTTGGTTCTCATCATTTACATAAACTTGAGTTTTTTTTCCTTATTTTTTTATAAATTTTACAAAACCTTTAACACAATGATGTTGACTTCCTTAAAATCTCGTTGAAGCTAAAACTATTCTATTCTTTTTATTTTGTCCAAATCTTTTTTCTTGTGGTTAATGATGCCTTAAGACCATAAAAGGCCAACAACAAATTGGCGTAAAAACTGCTCATTTTATTTTTAGCTGTTTTTGGGGCTCCTACTGAAGTTGGATAATAATGAAAAAAAAAAAATAAAATTTTGCAATTGGAAGTCAAATAAGAATGACACATAAAACGAGCATTAAAGCCAGAGAAAACAAAATAGAGAACAAATTTAATGCATGACAATAATTTAATAGAAAAATATATTTTCAATCGCATTTTAGGAATTCACTCAAACAAATCTCAAACGGTACAAATCAATCAATATTTCGTTTGAGAATTTTGAACAAAATTATTTTTAATGAGGAATTTGTTTGGGAAATGATAAAAAATCTGATTTCAAATTCAGTTTAAAATATTTGTAATTTGCAAGGATGTCCTATTCTGTAAGAAGATGGATTTTTGTGACAAAAAAGTTTTCATTAAAATATACAACTAATTTTTCAAAACATACAATCTGACTTTTGAAAGAAATAGTTATTTTATTGAAATCACTTATTTTAAAAAAAGGAAAAATTTTTCAGATGAGCCCTTTTTGTAATTATGAACTTTTTGTTAGGTGGCACATTTTGTAAATATTTACTTTTTGTAAAAAGCTACATATTACGAAAAAGTTCCTTTTACTAAAAATATACTTCTATTTTGTCAAAACATGCCTTTTGTAAAAAAAAAAAACACTTTGTAAAATGGTAATGACGTACATTTTGTAAAAAGTACTTATTGTAAAAAGGCTCATTATGAAAATAGTTACATTTTATAAGAACTTACTTTTTGTAAAAATACAGTTTTTGTAGAATTGTACTTTTGTGAAAATTTATATTTTATTAAAACTTGCATTTTATAAAAAGCCGCCATTTTTATAAAAAAGGCTAAACTTCTTGTAAAAATATATTATTTTTTAAATACATAATTTTTCTCACAATATATTTGTTGTAGCGAATTTCTTAATTTTTACGTTATTCAATAGCATCTCAAGATGCTATTAAACTTCTCATCTGGTTGACAATAAAAACTACTCCAACTTTCCAAAAACATCTGCTACACTCTTGCAATTTAAATACACGTTCTAATCTTTTTTTCAGTACACGTGCCATAATTGCCAGATCGAAAAAACGAACTAGGACTAAAACGAACTTTTTTGCAAAAAGGTAATTGTTATCAAAATGTACTTTTTATAAAAAAAAATACTATTTTTTGGAAAAAGTATTTTTTTTGTTGAGAGGTACTTTTCGTCAAAAGGTACTTGTTAATAATTAAGTACCACAATTCAAATAGTACCTTTTTGTAATATTTACAGATTGTTATTAAAATATTTTTTTTCTAATTTTTTTCATTTGAAAAACAGTTCATGTTGAAATTAAGCGGCGCCAAGAAATTTATGACTTTCCCAACTATTTAACTTTGAAACAAAATTATTTTCCCAGGAAATATAAAAAGCCGGAATTTTATGGCCATCTAAAAGTTTTCACAGACAACAAGACGTTCCTAAAACTCAATCTAATTAATAGAATATTTTAAGAACATTCTCGTCTAATTAAAAATCCATTCAGCAGCTCAATAAGATATTAATTCCTCTTTCTTTTACGACCAATTAATCGATTTATTTTTGTCATTAATTGCTTATGATGTCACGTTTATCTGCTACAACTACTCGTATTACGTTCTTTAACCATTTTTTGTTGTTGTTGTTGTTTTAATATGATTCCTGGTATTTTCTTGTGGCTACGCTTGACCTAAGGAAAATGTGTAAAAATTATTAAGACAAATTGTTTAATTTGTCTACAACAAGAGGAAAATTGTATTAAAAAGAAATTGATAATAAGTTTGAAACCGCAAGTTAAAATAATGAAATAATGAAATAACGAAGAAAATTAATTGTTGTAGAGAGAAGTAACAGAAATAATGATATTATCAAGTGAAATTTTTTATGAGAAACTAGGCAAGAGATTGAATAACTGAAAAGAAATGGAAAAATTATTATTTTGTAAAGCAAAGAAAAATACGTCTAAATGGGAACGTTTATAACAAACCGGCGTGTTTGTTGCAGCCAATTAAATCAAGACGGTACTGTGAAGTGGAGATACAGCAGAACATTTATCAAGTCCACATTTTACTTTTTATAAGGAACTCTCAACTGCTCAAGGTCTTTCTTTGACTTGCTGATTTTTGTTTTATAAGAGGAAAAGGTCGTGGAGGAAAAAGGTATTTTTAGTGCAGGTAAAGGTACTTTTTGTGGTGATAAGCTCGATTCTGGTTAAATGATACTTTTAGACAAAAGGTACTTTTTGTTAAGAGGTACTTTTTGTTAAAAGGTACTTTTTGCCACAAGGTAGAGTTTACTTTTGTAAAAAGTACTATTTAAAAACAAATTATTATTTCTTAAAAATGGCGTTTTCGTTACAGATATTGGTACTTTTTTTATATTTAAGCTACTTTTTTAACTTTATAGCACAGAGTTTACCTTTTAAAAATGTACTGTTTTTAAAAAAAGATTGATTTTACATAAAAATGATGTTTTTATTACAGGTAATAGAAAAAGTTTTCTTAGAAACTCGATTCTGGTTAAATGATACTTTTTGACAAAAAGTACTTTTTGACAACAGTTACTTTTTGTTACGAGGTACTTTTTGCCACAAGGTAGAGTTTACTTTTGTAAAAAGTATTATTTAAAAACAAGTTATTATTTCTTAAAAATAGCATTGGCGTTACAGATATTGGTACTTTCTTATATTTAAGCTACTTTTTTATCTTTATAGCACAGAGTTTACCTTTTCAAAATGTACTATTTTTAAAAAAAGATTGATTTTACATAAAAATTCTGTTTTTATTACAGGTAATAGAAAAAATTTTCTAGAAACTCGATTCTGGTTAAATGATACTTTTTGTCAAATGGTACTTTTTGCCAAAAGGTAGAGTTTACTTTTTTTATATGTACTCTTTAAAATCCAATTATTATTTCTTAAAAATAGCATTTTCGTTACAGGTAATAGAAATAGTTTTCTAAATTGTAAATAGGTACTTTTTGAGCAAAAAAAAAAAAAAAAACTCAAGTAATAAGTACGTTTTTTGAAAAAAAGTCATGTTTTGTACATAGAGCAAAAAGTACGCACCAGATAAAGGGTACTTTTTGTAGATATAACATTTTATATCAACCCAATCATGGTTAAAAGATGCTTTTTTAACAAGGTACTTTTTGTACTGAATTCCCTTTGTTAAAATTAACTTTTTTAAAAGATTTTTCAAAAAGTTACTTTTTAGCAAAAAGTTCCTTTTTCTTAAAATACATTACATATAATAGAAATAGATTCTTAGTTTGTAAAGAGGTACTTTTTGTGACAAAAAAAAAACTCAGTGATAAATAAAATTTTATATATAAAGTCTCTGTTGTTTCATAGAGTACTTTTTGCACGATACAAAGGTACTTTTTTATAACGCTCTTTTGGACAAAACAACTTGTTTTAATATATAATTTGAATATTATTACCGTGCTTTTTGTGAAAATGGTACCTCCTTAAGGAAGTACCTTATTGGAAAGTTTTATTTTCGTAAGAGAATATGTTATAAAAACAACGCAACTCAGGGCAACCGATAACTGAAGAAAGTAGAGCCAGTTAATTTAATTTAATAAAGTGTGCGGGCAGGGAAGAAGGAAAATAATATATGAAAGAGTGATCCCAAATAATTTGCAGGCAGGTTCTGATATCAAAAAATATTTTCGTTAAATATTTCCTACACTTGTAATTGAAAATGAACGAAACTTATCTCCCATTAAAATCATTCAATACTTGTTGGCCACTTTTCATCATCGTCCTCATTATCGCATTATTATCATCGATATTTATTGGTGTTCACAAAAATAATTTCAACTAATCATGTCTTCTTATATAAAATAGCAATTCACATTCTGATTGTTTTCCTTCAATAAGCTGCTTTTAAGCAAAACTGGAATAAGCCAAATGAAGCAGAGAGGAAATAACTATAACTACTCGTATTATTAAAGCAGCAAAACAGAGAAGAAAACTTCAGTTATTGACAGTGTCATAGACAAACACTTGAATTTCTGGGGGGACTTTTATTGTCTTCACTACACAACGATTGCTGCCGCACATGAAACCAGTCTCAAGTGTTTATCTGTTTGTTTGCTTGGATAGTTTTCGAGATTGTGCGCCAACAATATCGGCAGCAGCAGCAACAGCAACAACAACAACCATTAACGAACTTAAGCCATGGAAACCAAGACAAATATCTCCACCAAAAATCTTTGGAAAACATAACAATCCACAGAAACCAGTATCTATCTAAAGTGGAGGCAAGAGCAAAGCATCCACACACACACACACACACACACACACACACAATGGTGTAACCATGAATTTGCAGTTTGGTGTAAAGAGAAAAAATATTCAAGGTTTTCAAAATAGCCACAAGAACAAAAATAAAGCTTAAGAAGAAGACAATTGCGGTTGGAAAAAAAGAAAACAAGAACAGCATTTATTTAGAGCAGAAGTGTTTGAATATTTTCATGCTGGAATATGTTTACTAAACACAAGAAGAGCAAATAGGCTGTCTGTCAGCCAGCCATACAACCCGCCATTCAGTCAGCCAGTCTGTGGTAAAGTCATCACACATCCTTGTGCAGAGGGGATTTTAGTTAAGCAAAACCCACATTTAAGCTCGAATGGAATGGAAATGAACGAAAGACTAGACTGGTTTCTTCGGTAATCACGATTGTCGCCTAAAGTATTAATATAATTTTTTTTTTGTTCTAAATTAAACCCTGGAGGGGCGTTCAGAAATAAATCAAACCACAAAAATTCTAAACAACTGGGATATTAACCTGTTAAAACATGTTGAGGCTTTTCTTTATTTCTGCTGCTCAAAACAGGGAAGTTGAAAGAATTCTTTTGGAAAGAAGTCCAAAAGAATTAAAAAAAATTAAACCATCATATAGATTTTTAAATCATACTTTTTTCCATGCAAGGGATTAATAAATACGGTTATGAAGGAGCTACAGAATTAAATTGTTGTACAGGAATGCTTCTTGAAGTTTCTAAATAGATTAGAGTTGAGGTAAATTCACACTTGTCAAATATTTGCTCAAATAAGCGCAACCACTATTTACTAATAAAAAATATTTAGGTTAAGCAAAACTTGTTCACACTTGACTATAATTCCATATTATTGGACGTTGTTTAAATAAATAACCAGTATCTCGTTTCTGTAACTGATGTGAGAAGTTCTCACATCGAAAAACTAAATAATTATAGTTGTCATGTTTTTTTATTGTAGGGTTATCCATAAAATAATATATTTATTATTATAAAAAACCAACAAAATTTTAAATGCATTAAGAAATATATTCTGACTCATCCTGAGTTTCACAGAGTGACGACAATTTTTTCGATGCGAGAAGTTGTCGCTTCAGTTACAGAAACGAGGCATAGTTGTTTGAATTAAAGGCTTTTCCATTAGTATTTAGAGGTTACGTTTCTTTTTAGGGAAATATTTGATAAGTGCTAACGTGATTTAAGAAATTTTACAAATAAGAAAAAAAAATATATATTTAAAAATATATATTATATAACTCAGAATTAAATGACGCTATTAATGGGTTAATTTGAGCAATTGTGTGGGTTTTATTGTGTAAAGCCGCAGCAAACGATATGAAATCATTAAAATTTATTAAAAATTTCATTTTAAGATTTATTTTTATAAATCAAAGCATAACAATGACAAAGTTTATCAAACAAATCCATAATTTATGACCACGTTTTAATGAAAATTTATTGTAAAACAACTTTTAAGAAAAATGTTCCCTTTTTTCCGGCAGCAGTTTCTTTTTAGCAAAACATTAAAAGATTTTTATCTTTAAAAGAAATAAAACCAACATTTTTAATTCAAAGTAAATAAAGGAAGATGCTGCTACTTAGTGTATGTATGTGTGTGAGAGTGTGTGTGTGTGTGGCAGCAGCGAACTCATTCTGTTGCTCGTATTTGTTGTTGTAGTTAAATAAATTTTATCATGTTTTCAAAGATTTATATCAACAGCGACGATAAGAATGACAGAAGAGAATACAATTGCATTTGCAGCAACGAGAGAGTTGGGGAAGAGCGCAAGGCGGGGTTGATGTTTATATGGCTGCAAGTAGTTACAAAAATAGACAGAAGGAGACAGCCGTCAAGAAGAAGAAAAAAAACGTCCTTTTGAGGTTACAAAATCTAATACAACATGTTAAATCTGCTCAGAGGGGAGGGGAAAAACTACAAAATTGTTTTATTACAATTTCAAACTTGTTGTGCAGGTTTTTCTTTGGAGTTTTGTCAAGCCTTTGAAATAACTTTCAATGTTGGTTGGTTGGTGGCTTCTTATATTATTAATATTATTGTTTTTATTGTTGCATTGCTGAATATGCTTTCGATGCCTGAAAACCCTTATTTCTGCAGTTTAATTAAACATAAAATTGTTTTCCTCTCTGTAAACACAATAATTTCCTTTTGCTGCCATAATCTTTGTTGTCGTCCATAAAGTGAAATAATTGTTAAACTCCCCTTTTTTAATTATTTGTAAATATAGTAATTTGATACTTTTTTTAATTAAAAAAAATTAATTAAAGCAGTTTTTGAGGGAAAAAAACTCACTTTGATTATCTTGAAAGTTTTGCTGTACAAAGCAATAGATTATATTAATTAGATACAACTCCCAAAGGTTTTTTTTAAAGAAAAATGTTGCAAAATAGTTAATTAAAAAGAAACACTAAAGAAGAAGAAAATACAGAAGATGATTTAAAATTGTAAATATAATGGGAGTGTTGCCAAATCATTAAGTCAAATTTCATATGATATAAAAAGTTTGGAAAAATGTAGGATTCTACTAATTTTCTAATATATTTTTATAAAATCCCAGATAGTACCTTCTTGAAACTTTTTAAAATTTTTATAATTTCTACTACATATTAACTTCATAAGAACTTTATATTCCAAAGAACACTTCCAGTCTACATTATTTCTTGTGAATACGGCACTAAAGCTTCAAAACTTTGGCAGCATATCCCTAGTAATTATTCCCAGAAGCTACTATTTTTGTAAAATTTAAATTTTAATAAGGAATTCATATTTTAAAATAAATATAAGGGATTTAAAAGTTGAAAACTGTGTTTTCTGAGAAATTCCCAGTAAGACTCAAAAAATCTCCATAATGCCCACTTGCAAATATATACTTTTATTAAATTCTTTTTCAGCCAGGAAGCTATTAACTTTGATTACACACATAATAATTTTGGTACATGTGCAATTCTGCTACTCTTTCCTATTTCTTTAAGATTTTGTACCCACTCATAATATACCAGATGTCATATTTAATTAAAACGAATCATTTACAAAATATGATTTTTGGGCTAAAAACAGTTTTTCAAAACTCCCAGTGAAAAAGTTTTTAACACAATAAAATTTTTTCGGAAAAATGGTATAATATTTTTACTTATTCCCACACATTTTTGAAGATTTTGTACTTTTTTAAAATATCCCATCAAAAAGAATTTTTCAAACTTTTGATTTGACGAAATAATTCAATTCTATGAAGCATACACACATTTCAAAGCTCTCAAAGCTTCATAATTGCATGTTCTGTGAAATTCTCAGTAAAATTTCAAAAAATCCCAATATACCCCAACTAAATATATAAGACTTTTAAGCTATTTGAGTCTTTTTTAAATAAACTAAGAACTGGTTTCTTTACAAATACTGCATTTGGATGAGATTACGGTTTCACTACCTTTGATAACTTAATCGATTTTGAGCCCTTTTATAGATTTCTAAATAAAATCTCTTTTAATAAATTGAAACTTTGGAAAAAAATTTAAATTTTATGGTGCATATTAGGGCGCAAAATGAAGGGCTCCTGAATGAATTAATTCAATTCAATCGTTTATTCAATTGAGCGTTTTTAGCTCAGTTGTTTCAGTTGATTCATTAGATCTGTCGCTTCCAGTAGCTCTTTTCAGTGATGTTTCAGTTTGTATGTCAAAATCCATACGAAAAAAAAAGAATTAATTCACACACATCTGCTAATGTATACAGGGATGTAGTGCTCTTTATTTATAGAGTTGCCAGCTACTGAAACAACTGAGCTATTGAATGAACTGAAGTACTGAAACAGCTGAATGAATTAATTCAGTAAAGTGAGCGGAGCTAAAAAAAGCGCTCACTCAAAAGAGCTGTTTTGTACAGCTGTAATATTTTGCAGCTTTTTATAAAATCCCAGATAATACCCAATTTCAAATTTTAGCTTTTTTGTGAAATATTTTTGTTTT
The DNA here is from genome assembly GCA_963675445.1 of Linnaemya vulpina. Classification (NCBI taxonomy): domain Eukaryota; kingdom Metazoa; phylum Arthropoda; class Insecta; order Diptera; family Tachinidae; genus Linnaemya; species Linnaemya vulpina. The sequence continues at coordinate 73,912,526 of OY776278.1, read as the reverse complement.
ATTCAGTATTTTGGGGATTCAAAACTTGAAACCTGAGCTTTCGGCTGAATTCCTAGTACGATTTAAAAAATCCCCAAAATACCCTATCTCAAATTTTTGCATAGAATTTATAGTTTATTCATTTTAGTTTTGTTAAACCTTTTATATTTAAATTAACTAACAAAATGTGGAGATTTTTCCATACATTTTGAAAATGGTCAAACTTGATTGTACACTAGCAAACATATTTCAACTGCCTTTGACTGGCTTTAATATATTTCAGTTTATTGACACCTGATTGTGTCTGATTTAACTAGATTTCCTATTCTCACGCATGGCTGGCGTGAGTATTAAATTATTGAAACTATTGCACAAGCCACCATGTCGTTCAGTGGCTGCTGATGTTAGTTGTTCGCTTGGAGTTTGTAATTTGAATAAATCAACTAATTAACTAAAGCCCACCTTCGTTAAAGGTTTTTTTTTTTTTCATTGCAACTCTACAGTGGCATAGATTTTTCAATTTTCCAAGACCGCCATTATTCAAATATTATCACAAAGCAGAAATCAAATTGTACATGTTTCTTGGCAATATTTTAATATGCAAAATTGTGTTGGTAACTCATTTTTTTTCTATATTTCTTTCGATTTATAAACAGAAAACATGATATTTTATTAATAAATCATTTTTAATGATTTAAGAAAAAAAAAATGTTCGCCACAAATCTATAGGAAAAAACACACTCAAGCAACTTCAATTAGAGTTGGAAAATAATATATAAAATAAGTTGTATAAAAAACACACAATTTTCAAATAAATAATTTTTTTTTATAAATTTGTAATTGTTAAAACTACTTTTATTTCCAGCACATAAATCAGTGTTTTAAAATTTTACGATTATTTATTTCGAGGTTTGAGGTCTTAAACTCTTAAATTATTGCTGTCATTTGATTTGTACGTAAAACTATAAAAAAAAACACTCACACACGCAGATATTTTTTATTTATATTTACAAAGTTTAAATTGTATCTTTAGAATTAATAAACTTGTAGCAAATGTTTGATTTTAGGAATTTGATTTAGAAGAACAGACGGACAATAACGCAAATAAAGTTGTTAAAAGTAGAGGAAAGACATATAAGAACTCTAAATAAATATATAAAAAAGATAAGTTGTAATTTCTTAGGCTCTGTCGTATGTGATAATATTTAGTGTTTTACTACTTCCGCTGAAGAGGTCGTAAAAAGCAGAGTGTGATAGCAAAATCAATGCTATTGATTGTAATTCAAAGAACATTTCCTTGTTTTGGGATTAAAACAATTTAATTTTTTTTACCAACACCATTAAATATTTTTATATCTAAAAAAGAAAATAAAATATTTTCAAGTAAAACTCTAGGCCCATACGAAACGAAAATAATTAGAAAGTTGTAATTTTCAAAAATTGTAAATAAAATAAGAGTTTATGCAATTAAAAATGAGAATGATTTATTGTTGTTCTGACATGCAGAAACAAGGGCATTTACAGGGCCAGAGAGAGAGAAAGAGAGAGATAGCGCGATCTCTCAATAACTTGGAATTAATAAAATTACAATTTTTTTCTAACACGGTGGGCAAATCTGAGGTTAGGAAGTAAATTGCCTGTCAAAAAATTTAAACGACAAGTACTGACCTTTAACCTTTTGACATAATTTGGTTCAAAATTGGGAAATTTTAAAGGCGAAACACTTGACTCATAAACAAAGAATTCTAATTATAAGAATTTACACTCAAAATAATAAAAATTTTACTGTTTCACTTCGTAAAATTCGAGCTGCTGTTTTTTTAATCAGAGTGCGTCTGAGACCTCGGGGAGTAATTTAATCGCCAATCCGATAATGTTGACGATAATACACGATAGTAGTGGTCTCATTGTTGGGATCACACGCCCCTCGATTATTTTCCTGCACCATTTGAAAGACCAGGTTTACGTGAACACACCACAAGCAAATGAAAGACGGTACTGCCTTGATGAGATAAGCGAAACTTTGTGGTTGTTGGCTGAAGTAGTGGGACACGAGACTACGAAGCTTTAGGTCGCGAGCTCGACGCCGCATTCAGTCAAGAATGTGGTGTAAAATTTTTCAGATCTACTTTTGGACAGGATTGTGTTAATTGTTGTCGACTGGTCTCAATGACCACAGCATAGGAGTGGTCGCTGATAATTAGCGACAGTGATTAACAGCGTTTTGTACTAAACAACGAGAGAAATCAGCTGCCTCCTGCGTTGCAAACAATTCGGCGGGGAAGTAAGAAGTAAATATAGGTACAAGAAATATTCTATCCTCTTATCTCTCCTCATCTGTCCCCTTAACACTATCCCCTCCGTTCCCAGTTCAAGCGAAATGCACTGCATATGTAGGGGTCGTCCCCTGAGTGCTGGTGCTACTCATAAAAAAACAAACAAAAATATGTGATTGAAAAGTTTGTGAAAAGAGCGGTCGTTTGCCGCTGTGCTAGAGGTGAATATTTGTCCCCCTTCATGTTCCATTATTATTCCCCATTTTTCTACTTTGCAGTGGCATCACTAAAAACGAATTTTTCAAAAAAAAAAAAAAAAACTGTGGATTTAAGCCAATTTACTTCCTAACCTCAAATTTGCAAACTCTATTCTATAAAATTCTTGGCTGTAGGCTGGATGGATTTACAAGAGGAACTTTTAAGGACGAATTGTGTGGAAAGGAGGTGACGAACTAAATCGTCCATTATGATAAATTCATGAGTGATTATTATAAAAAATGCGGTCAATATTCCTGCGGGGAAAACTTACAAGTGCTTAAGTCGCTTAAGCATTATATTAAATTTTTTAAAGATTTTTCGCTACTGCCAAGTGATTTTAAAGGCATTTGATTTATTTTCCTCCTGTTTTACATATAATTATTCCATTCCAAATTAATATAATTTTATTCGAGGAATAAAATAATAAAGCAAAATTTGCTTAAGTCGCTTAAGCATCATATTAAGTTTTCTAAAGATATTTCGCTACTGTCAAGCGATTTTATAGGCTTTTGATTTACTTTTGGAGTGGACCCTCCTGCTTTACATATAATTATTTGATTTCAAAAGAATACAATTATATTAAAGAAATAAAATAATAAAGCGAAAATTGCTTAAGTCGCTTAAGCATCATAATAAGTTTTCTAAAGATATTTCGCTACTGCCAAGTGATTTTAAGACATTTGATTTATTTTCCTCCTGCTTTACAAATAATTATTCCATTTCAAATGAATTCGATTATATTTAAGCCGCTTAAACATCATATTAATTGAAGATATCTGTCTACTGCCAAGTGATTTTATAGGCTTCTTCTGCTTTTGTATAATAATTATTCCATTTCAAATGCATTAAATTATATTTAAGGAACAAAATAATAAAGCAAAATTTGCTTAAGTCACTTAAGCATCATATTATTTCTTCTGATCTTATAGGCTTTGGACTTATTTTCGGCTTGGGCCCTCCTGCTTTTGTATAATTATTATTCCGTTTGAAATTAATAAAATACCATTAAAGCGAAATTTGCTTAAGTTAGCTTAAGCACTTATTTACTCCCATCCAACGAATTAAGTGTTCCAATATCTTGACCCCGACTGTATAACAACCACAACGTGCCACAGATTTTTTGGTTTAGAATATTACACTTGGCAATTGATACGGCTTTCGAAAATATGTGTTTGTACAATTTTAGTGCCTGACAGGCAAAAACTGATCACACACTTGCACACACACACATACTCTAGATCAGTTACACGACTGTTAGTTTCTATCCTCTTGGTACGCGTTGCTTTAATTTGCATCTCCCCAAAAACTGATTTCTATCTGTGGCTGAAAAACATCGCATGCGTGAGTGCGTGTCCATGTTAATAAAAGGTGGAAATGTTTAGCAACATTTTCCAGCATTTTCCACCAACTTTTTAAATATATTTTTTCTTCTTCTTATTTTTATTAGACTGCAACATGACCATAAATCCTTTTTGTTGCACTTTTTTTCAATATTTCTTTTTGTTTGCCAACAAACTAAGAAAAACCCGTTAATAAGAAAAAACGTTTCCAAGATTTCTGAGGTTAAAAATAGATAATTTTGGAATATTTAATGTGTTTAATTTATCATGTGTACGAATGAATATTTTTATTCGACATTTTAGCAAATTGCTGCTAAAAGAAGGGGGAACAATTTAACGGTTTTGAATAGAGTATCAAATGTGGCGGACAGGAACTTCATCTTTTTTTCTTCTTTGATTCATTTGGAAAAACATTCATGGCGAATGTGCAGCAGTTGTTTGGAAATTGTGTCATTTCTTTTGAGGATATTTGAAGCGCTCCAATTATTTTGCATGTTGCATGCCACATTTTGCTTGGCAAACTGGTCTTTTTGTGGAGTTTGGCGAAAGATTTGTAATCATCACCTAAATAAATTACATGTTATTTTAATTGAAATGAACTTTATAAAGTCGCCTTAAATGACTATATAAATCATTTTAGTTTTTAACAGATTATTTACTTTTAGTTTGGATGTATCTGGTGGCGGTCTTTCCGTTTCACGAAAATAAATTTTGTAAGTTTGTGGTTACAGAAATAAATTGTGGAAGATGAAGTGATAAAACTTTATTTAGCATGACGGAAGAGTAACTGTGGACAAGTTTGCAAATTTATATTAAATATTTTCAAAACAATTTTTAAGTTTGAGAATTTTTATATGAAAATTTTATTTAATGTATAATATAATATGTTAGTTTTTCCGAGATGGTTTTTTAGTCAAACAATTTTTATATAAAAAGACCTCAAACTCAAAAAACTATCACTAAAAGGTTATCGAAAAGTCGAAGATGTATAAAAATCAATAATTTATTTTCAAAATTTGCCTCTGTCCATCCTTGCATGAGCCGTCCGTCTTGGTATGTCTCCATATGTCTAACACTCTGTCACTTTATACGCTTCTTAGCCAATTTAAGTCATGTGTGACTTGATTTTATGGCTATAAAAGGTGACTGAATATTCATAGAAAATCATTTTTATATGTCAAAATTTTGTTTCAAAAAACACTTTTATGAATACGACAGTTAATGTTTCATAGAAAACCAGTTTTATTTAGGTGATCGAACATCGCGAGGCACACTTACTTTAACCCTTAAGCCTTAAAACCATGTGTGTCTGGAAGTAAAAAATAACAATAATATAGAATTGCCGTTACTTTTGAAACTGAAATTGATTTGTGCCAAAAACTTAAAAAAATTATTTAATTTGTGCGTATCCACACGAAAATACCTTTCAAACCACAATTCTTCAACAATATTGGCGCACGATAAAATATTTAAAAGTGTACCAAAAAAATACATGTGACTCATTTAGATGTTTAACATTAAAGCATTAAAAACAATAACGACAGCAGGCTACACGAACACCGACTACAAAAGCCGTTGGCTACAATCGTTGCCTCGTAGTCAGCGACTTAATTATTTTTAAAACGACACCACTAAATCAATAACCATGAGTTGTTGTATGTAGCAGAATTCTCTTCATACACCAGTGTAGCCGCTTTCATATATTTAAGACTCTTAAATAATGTTATTGCAATAAAATACATTTAAAGTCAACAATATATGATAGGAAATCATTTCATTATCTTGGAAATAAAGTTTGTTATTTTTAAGTTTACAATAATTAAATTTACATATTTATATCATACTGGCAACATTGCATCTACTCATTGTCGCTCACCAAAATAGAAATTAGTTTAGTTTTGGCTACAGCTACAACGGTGATCGGTAGTCGTGTGGCTGTGTCGTCGCTGAAATAGTCGTTCCCATTTCAATGCGTGTATTCTAATTTTGACAGATTGTAGCTCGTAGCCTGCTGTCGTTATTGTGTTTAATACCTAAAAATTCCTTAATAGTTATTTTTTGTTTTAAATGTAGTTGTGCGAAAGAAAGACAGCCTTCAACATCGTGAAACAGGCAGAATGTTTGAAAAAAATGTGCGGGTTCCACCATTTGTTAGTGACACCATTTTTATTCGGACCAAATTATTTTTATATGACGTTTAACATTTCAGTTTCCTTCCCTCATCAAAAAACAATCAACTCCTCATTTTTGAAACTTTTTTCTGTGCAAATCAAATACATGACCTGCAGGCAGGCGGCAGGGCAGTTAAATTTATATTTTTTTATACTTTTTGAAGCACTCCACTCTTAATTACTAAAGTTTTATTATTCTATTTCACTGGCTTTTGTTTCAAACTATGATTTTCAGAACAAAATCTATTAAAATTAATTATTTATTTATTATTGTTGCAAGCAAATTTTCCACACAATTTTTCCTTGATTTTTTCCAATTAATTTTTAATTAAATTTTCATTGTTGTCCAATATCCAATCTATTAGTTTTTAGGGTTTATTTATTATTATTATTATTATTTTGTTATTTTGTTGTTGGTTTGGTTTTCAGAAGGTAGTTGGCAGCTGTACTCAATAATAAGCTTAAAAGTAATTTAATATTTCTGCTTCAGCAAAACATTTTATGCTGACTTAAGCACAAGAAATCGTTCAAACACCCAAAAATAAAGAAAACAAAAACAAAAAAACCTCATCTTGTCTAATAGCATTTCTATGCTGGAGAAGTACTGCCAAGGCAATTTACAATATAAATATAAAAGTTTAAGGATTTTCAATTAAACTTCGTGTTGACAAAAGCTAAAGCCAGGCCAACTGGTTAAGAGCAAACAGGCCATTCAGGCAGGCAGCCAGTCCATTGGCCAGCCAATCAACTATTCAGTCACATTTTATAGCCATAAAATCAGGTCACATATGACTTAAATTGGCTAAGAAGCTTATAAAGTGACAGAGTGTTAGACAAATGGAGACATACCAAGACGGACGGCTCATGCATGGATGGCCAGAGACAATCAGGCGGACGGACGGATGGACATGCATAACTTAACATAAGATTTGATAAATAAAAATATCATAAATAAGTCTTGTGGACAAATAAATAGAAGCTTGACAACCAGCAAATAGTAAAAATCAAAACGAGTGACAACTTTTTGTAGGTCCAAGTAAGTGTTGGCAAGAAAAATAAATTCGAAATGAATGGGCATTTGGAAAATGGCTTCTTTTTTTTTTGTCTTCTCTCCAACATGAACAGACAAACTTATTTCCTTATTTTACATCTCTATTCTAATAAATAAAATACGAGTACAAAGCGGCGTATGTACATGCACGTACACATGCACAATACATGTGTTCAACATTCGATAATTTGTCTTGATCCTCTACTTGAGAAACCTACAAACACTTGCAGTGAAATATTGAAACGCTAATTATTCCATGTTTCTTTCGCAGTCGAGTCGTATTCAAAGTGTCTTGGCGCAAATGATGATGCATGTGGAACTTTCATCGTCATTTTCACTGGCAAGTCTGTCTGTCTGTCTGTCTGTCTTTCTGTTCAGGTAACGGAATACTTTGTCATCTTTCCTTCTTCCTCTCTGCTGTCTTTGGCTTTTCTTGCGAGTGTAGTTTTCATGTTTATGGTTTCTTTTCGTTAGATTCCTGGTATAATTAATATGTTCATGTTAAAGATGTCTGTTTGCTTGTGGCTGGCTGTCTGTCTGTCTGTGTGTCTGTCCGCCTGCCAGCCGGTCTTAAACCATATTGTACAAAATATGTATTCGCTATACTTTCATGTCAAATGTGGTTTTATTTTTTTGAAATAGTTTTTGAAAAATATTAATTTTCTTAAGGTCCGGCGTGGCAGTAATTTTTAAGGGAAGTAATTACAGGGTGGCGCGAAAATTATCTCATTAACGGATGATGTTGTAATTCTTTTGCAAATGGTATCATAAATCAATAATATTTTTAATTTTTAAAGTAGACAGCTGCAGCATAAAAATTTGTTTTTTTGTACTAACAATCGTTCCTTGATCTTAACGCTGAATGAGTTTTAAACACGTTTGTATTGCCCATTGGGCCAACATTCCTAATTTTAGCTGTTCTAACAGACAGACGACTACCGACATTAAAGGTTTTACAGAATATATTACGGCTGAGAACAAACATCAATTAGATGGCATGCCACACAATTGGGCATCACGACATGAACCCTACAAAGAATTTTAGTTTAAGATTTACACCCAATTCACACGATGATTTTAAGTCTTGATATTTGGTATTTATCTTTAAAATAATTTTCCAAAAAGCTTTTGCTTTCAGACTATGACATTTTAAGTGATCTTCTTCTTTACACTGCTCGCTGGAAAAGAAGTCATGATATTCATTAATGTTTTTAAATCATCATCACATGAGCCCCACAAAGAATTTTAGTGCAAGATTTACACCCAATTCACACGATGATTTTAAGTCTTGATATTTTGTATTTGTCCCAAAAATAATCTTCTAAAAAACTTTTACATTCAGACTACGATTTTTTTAAATAAATTCTCTGGCTAGGAAAAAAGTCATGATGTTTATTTATGTTTTTTTTAACCATCATCATATAAACCCTACAAAGAATTTTAGTGAAAGATTCACACCCAATTCACACGATGTTTCTAAGTCTTGATATTTTGTATTTATCTTTAAAATAATCTTCTAAACAAAATTTTGCATTCATGAAAAAAAAGTCATGATATTTATTCATGTTTTTTAATCATCATCATATGAACCGTACAAATAATTTTAGTGAAAGATTTACACCCAATACACACGAGGATTTTAAGTCTTGATATTTTGTATTTATCTTAAAGATAAGCTTCTAAAGAAACTTTTGCACTCAGACTACGATTTTTTAATTAATCATCTGGCTACAAAAAAAAGTCATGACGTTTATTCATTCACGATGATTTTAAGTCTTAATATTTTGTATTTATCCTTAAAACAATCTTCTAAAAAGCTTTTGCATTCAAGTAATCTTCTTCTTTACACTGCTCGCTGGAAAAGAAGTCATGATATTCATTAATGTTTTTAAATCATCATAACATGAGCCCCACAAAGAATTTTAGTGCAAGATTTACACCCAATTCACACGATGATTTTAGGTCTTGATATTTTGTATTTGTCCCAAAAATAATCTTCTAAAAAACTTTTACATTCAGACTACGATTTTTTTAATAAATCCTCTGGCTAGGAAAAAAGTCATGATGTTTATTTATGTTTTTTTTAACCATCATCATATAAACCCTACAAAGAATTTTAGTGAAAGATTCACACCCAATTCACACGATGTTTTTAAGTCTTGATATTTTGTATTTATCTATAAAATAATTTTCCAAAAAGCTTTTGCTCTCAGACTATGACATTTTAAGTGATCTTCTTCTTTACATCGCTCGATGGAAAAAAGTCATGATATTTATTCATGTTTTTTAATCATCATATGAACCGTACACAGAATTTTAGTGCAAGATTTATTGTTCCTAATATAATTGCTAATAAAATAATCCTCTAAAAAAACTTTTGCTTTCCGACTATGGCTAGAAAAAAAGTCATTATGTTTATTCATGTTTTTTAATCATCATCATATGAACCGTACAAAGAATTTTAGTGAAAGAATCACATTCAATTCACACGATGATTTTAAGTCTTGATATTTTGTATGTATCTTAAATATAAGCTTCTAAAGAAACTTTTGCTTTCAGACTGTGATTTTATAAGTAATCTTCTGATATTTATTCCTGTTTTTTAACCATCGAATGATCCGGGTGTTGCACATACATATTCCTACACAGTACACCTGCTAATCCTAATAATGAAGAGAATGATTGTGAGTCACTATGTGTAAAGGCATTCACAGGGGTATACGACTAACAATGCTCGCGAAACCTAAACAACCATGATAAACGATGTATTAATGTCGGAATTTATCTAAAGATATTTGGCGAAGATATGGTTTCAACAAGATCCATTTGGAGCCATTTTGGATATTTTTTTTAAATCCTGGGCCAACACTCAAGGGATGATGCCTACATAGGCCAGGTAGAGAAAGGAGAGGATAGAAAAGAGATGAAGACCAATTGAAGATAGAGAATTTCGCGGGAGAATTTATTGCTACAGGTAACGACGAAGGTGGTTAGATTGACTAATTTTATTGCCCTAAAGCTCAACTTGACATTATTCTTTTAAGCAAACAATACCCAAATAACCATTACTCAAAACCGTTTATCTCTCGATTGAGTAAAAGAATTATTTAAGAACGATAATTTCTTTGATTAACTTTGCACCAGCCTGTTTGATTTACTTATTTTGTTATTATTATTATTATTATTATTATTATTATTATTATTATTATTATTATTATTATTATTATTATTACTATTATTTTTATTATTTAGCAAATCAAAAAAGTTTTTGTAGACGTATATAAGCAAATTTTCAAAACCGCCTTTTTTTTGGAAAACATGTAACATTTTTTCACTTATTTTCTAAAAACTGGCAATTTGCGGAACTTTTAAGACAAAAATTATTTTTCTTACGAAAAGTGGGATTAATTCTCAATAAATTCTTTACTTTCATGTCACAGAATGTTGCCATTTTATGTTAAAAAGTGCAAAAAATGTTGCATTCTTTTTGAGAAAACAAATCAACGTAAGACACGGTCCTACTTGTTATATTCACACCGACTGTTCGTTGTTACTACTTAACTGAGCCAAGCTGGAGTAACATTTCCTGTTCAAAAAACTTACCACAAAGTTTAAATAAAGAAGCTTAATTAGGAAAAAGACTTACCTGAAAAGAGAAAGAAAATTAAAATACGGTAAATAATGATATTTTCATAAAAATATAGTTTTAGCATAATAAAATTTAAAATTACACAATTATAAATTAATGGAGATACTTCATGGTTGTACATAAAGGATTTAGACTCTAAAACGTATTAACCCTGTGAATAGCAATTTATTGTTGGGTGGCTCAGATACTATTTTCAATAGAAATTTCGGAATTTTTTTTTTTATAATTATATTATTTCTCTGTCTGTTCTTGTAAACCAGATTAACAGTTTTGTTTCGGCATTTATTTTGAAATAACAATAAAAACTCTATTTTGTTTTTGTTTTCTATATAAAATCTCAAATTAATATTTTGAATTTAGTTGCGAAAATAAAGTTAATTTTAACTGTTATTTGAGCGACTGTTGGACAACTGTTGGCGATCCAGTCATACTTTTTATAAACCAGACAATTTAAATAATGCGTTATTACTTCACAATTACATTCTACAATACATTCTTTTGAACTGCTGCTTTTCACTTCTACCAACTTATTAACTTTTTACGTATGAGTGAATATCGGGAATGTTAAAATTCTTGTAACCAATTGCTAATACCTCTTGTGCAACATCTATACGGCATCTGTTGTTCTTGAAGCTTTCAAATACTGTTTCTTACCGGTTTTCCTCTTTCGTTGGCAATCTGGTGCATTCATAACACCGTCAGACCTAAAAATTAAACCCAACTTGAACTAATTCATTTCAATCATGTGAATAATAAAAGCAACAAAACTAAAAGCCCAGCACACGCGTTTGCATAAAAAGTCTTAGAAAATCGAGCAGATAAATTGAACATTAGAAAAGCTTAAGATAACAACAAAAGGAAAGAGAAAATATTATCATCATGATGATACTTTTTTTTGTCTTTTTTTGTTTTGTTATTAAACTGGTGGGTTGTTACGTATCATGGCGATTCTGGGACTGAAACAAATCTATTCCAGTGAATCAAATCTAATGAAAGTTGGCGTGCGAAAAACAGCACAAAGAAACAACATCCAACAACACGTTCAATTTTTCTTGTTTTGTTTGCTTCCACCTCTTGCAATTTTCTTGTAGCGTTTGTTTTAGTGTTTAAACATGACTTTTCATAATAAAATGATTAATAATTAAATGTATAAATAACATGCGGATCATCCATTAACTCTAATGCTGCTGTGCCAAGTCGTCTGTCCGTTCTGGCGTTTTTTTGTCTCTCTTGCGTTGTATATTTATTGAAAGAAATATTGTTTCTGTTTGCCTTAAGTGTAACATGAAAAATGTCTTAGCAGAGCTAAAAAGAAAATTATCTGATTTTATTATTAAACAAAAAAAATTTTGTTAATAAAACGGGAAGATGTATGAAACTTGAAATAGGGGGAAAAAGAATAGCAAGCAAAATACATTATAAGTCTGTTATTAAGCACTTATTTATTATAGTTGAGCATGGAAACAAATATAAATATAAAAAAATTAAAAAACAATTAATTCCTAATTTAAAAATAAAAATCCCCTAAAATTCCTTATTTCTTAATTGCTAGATTTTAAGTGATTTCATTAATTATATGGAACCTAAATAAAGTTAGTCGCAATTTTTATGTAATTTATAAAGCTAAAGAATATAAGCGAGTAAACAAAATATCAATAGCATTAAAAACTCAATTCCTAATTTGGAAATAAAAATCCCCGAAAATTACTTATTCTTAATTGCTGGATTTTAAGTGATTTTATTAATTATACGGAGCCTAAATTATATAAATCACAGTTTTATATAATTTATAAGGCTCAAGAATATAACCAAGGGAAGAAAGAAATTCAGTAACAATAAAATATCAATTCCTAATTTGAAAATAAAAATCCCCGAAAATTCCTTATTCCTTAATTGCTAGATCTTAAGTGATTTTATTAATGATATGGAACCTAAATTAAGTAAATCGCAATTCTTATGTAATTTGTAAAGCTACAGAATATAAACAAGGGATTAAAAAATTCTATAACAATAAAAATTAATTCCTAATTTGAAAATAGAAATCCCAGAAATATTTATGAAGCTCTGTGTTGATGTACACAAATTGTCGAATTCACAATAAAAATAGAAAATTTTTGTGGGAAAATGCTTCCTATAATTAATTCCTAATTTGAAAATTAAAATCCCCGAAAATTCCTTATTCTTATTTGCTAGATTTTAAGTGATTTCATTAGTTATATGGAACCTAAATAAAGTTAGTCGCAATTTTTATGTAATTAATAAAGATACAGAATATAACCAAGTAAACAAAAAATCAATAACATTAACATGTTAATTCCTAATTTTAAAATTAAAATCCCAAAAGTCCTTATGAAGTTCTTTGTTCATTTTCACAAATTGTCGAATACACAAAAATATATAAAATTTTTGCCAGAATGTGTTCCCTTTAATCAAAAATTGGTTGATATACTTCATGCGCAAAACATCTGTGATTTCAATACCCTAAAGTTTTTACCATCTTTAATCTGATTTTGTTGTTGCAGTCTCCAATCCCAGAATATCCCTTTCTTAAATTTGAGCTTTTATATTAATATTTTAGCCATAAATTTTTTGTTGCCAACTTTAAAACAGCATATTGAATTGAATTCCCAGTCAAAATAAAAAATTCCCGAAATCCCAGTTCATAAATATTATATTATGGTTTTTTTTCTAATTCATAAAATGCATTTTTTTTATAAATTAAGAATCCATGAGTTTTATATTCAACAATTCTGTGTTTATATATGCAAAAATGTCACACGCACATCAGGTACTATTTTGCTCGTGCGTTTTTATCTCTGTATTTTCCAGTACCATGAATATTTTTCTCCCTTTCACTTAATCAAGTACTGGCTGACACAGTTGTGATTTTCAAAACCTGAAGAACTCCACGCTTAGTTTTGTTAATCAACTTTCCAAATATTTTACAGCTTCAAACGAATTTTGTTTGCTTTTCACTTCAATTTTTAATGCCATCGTTGACCCATTTTCCTCCTGACTATTGACAATAATTTCGAGTATATGAGAGTTTAATGAATGAATTGTGTGCGATAATGTGCGTGTGCTGGATTATGATGGAATTTGCATGTGTATGTGACAATAAATTACCGTTAATTGCTTTAATAAACGCCAATTCAAACAGCAAATTAACGATGGATGGCAGGCCTGATCAAATGAAACGGCAGAGCGAGTATTTTATCTAAAATAGCCAACAAACAGCGAAACATTTAATATGGAAATTGATTTTTTTCGTCCAGCAGATTGTTTTCATTTTCCATTTAATTTTGTTCTTGTAGTTTGTCTTCCAGCATCTGTTTTTCTTTCATCAGTTTTAATTAAAAATTAATTTTTTTATATTGATGAAGCTTTTTTTTTTAATCAATTGACAATCAATCATTTTTAATTAAATATCAGCAGGCAAATAGCAAACAACAAAGACTTTGAAGCAACAGCAACTGTAAAGACATTTAAATCCTTATCGAAAAACTTTATGCCTTAACGTGCAGTACTTTTTCACAAAAAAAAGTACTTTTTGTCCATATAGTACTTTAACGTATTTCATAGGATTACTAAATTGATACTTTTGCATCTCACAAAAGTACTTCTTTCAATTTTTAATTTCATTGTTCAATTCAGTGCCAACTCTGACTTCTCCTCTCAGCCATCAACTGCTTAGTTCTAGTATCTGTTGCCTTTTTCCTTGGTTTCCGAAACAATGCATCATCGCCTTGTATCTTCTAAAAAACAAATATCCCAACCACCATAGAAATACATAAATAAATGATAGAAAATAAATGTGGCCATCTAAGCAATCAGCTTTAAACAAGTTTTTCAGGTTCAATTGTTGCTGTCTGCATCTCCTAGTTTGCCGTTTAAATGTTGGCCAAATAAATAAATAAAATGAAAAAAAAAAACAAATAAAAAAGAAACGAAAAACAAGCAGCTCAATGTTCATGCTGGATGCAGCCAACCCAGAACAGAGTAGCAGCAAAATTATTGTTCAAATAACAACAACTGGTACAACTTCTTTAACAGCTTCTCTCACATGTCTCGGATAATTTAAGTACACAATTTCTAAGCCTTCCATCAAACAACCTGACGTTAACATCATGGAAATCATCGTCATCATCTCCATCATCCCCATCCTCCTGATGTTCGTCATTGTTCAACACGTACGAAAATGTGTCGTCAATCAATTTGTTGCTCACGGACTGCTAAAAGTATAAAATTTTATTGGAGCCACAACTTTGTTTTTGTATTTAACTCAAGATGCACGTCTACATTTGGGCACTCATTGTAGTCGGTTATCGACGAAAATCGAGTTGAGAAATTCTCATTAAGCAGTTGATAGTCGAGTCATTTGATGATGTATTGAGAAACACATGAATAATGATGGGATATTTTAGAGGGTGTAGCGGCCTTTGAAAACAGTTTCAATTAAGTTCTTTTTGAGTACCTGCGAAATTAGTTAACTTTTCCTGTTACTCTTTTCATATACAAGACGTTTCATCATTCATTTAGTAATTGGAGTGAACAACTACGTGATCTACTATGGCTGGTGGGTTGGTGATTATTTGATTATTCGAATAATCGATTAATATATTATTCATTAAACGAAATATCTAAATACTTTGTTACGGCAGGGCGATTAATCTGTTATTCCTTTATAATCGTATCTCGTTATCATGAGTAGGCTTTTAAAAGGTGCTTGATTAATCGAATAATCGATTCATAACGTTCGAGAAATAGAATAATCGACTAAGACATGTTCAACTAAATACGTCGAAATATATTTAAAGCAGTGCGATTAATCTACCAGTTACTCAATCTTTCAATTCATAAATTTATTGAACATTTAAAAGTGTTCGGTTATTTGAACAATCGATTAATATAAAGCCCGACTACCTAAGAGCAAAGTCTTTCATATTCTCTTTAAATCGGTTACAAGTAGTAGATGGTACTTGGAAATTGGTGTGAACAATTACGCGTTCTGCTACGAGTGTTGTTTTGGAGATTATTCGAATAATCGATTAATATATTATTCATTTACAAAGAAGAAAAAAAACTTTGTTACAACAGGGCGGGTTAAGGAATAGAATAATCGACTAAGAAAATATTCAACTAAAAATTAACGAAATATAGTGAAAGCGGTGCGATTAATTTACCAGTAACTCAATCTTTCACTTCATAAATTTATGGAACATTTAAAATAGTGTTCGGTTATAATCGAATAATTATTCGAGCAGTCGATTAATAAAAAGGCCGAAACAAAATCTTTCATATTCTCTTCAAATCGGTTACAATTAGCGGATGGTACTGGAAATTTTACTGAAATTCTATTAAAATATAAAAAAAAGAATTCTACATTTCAAATATCTTGTCGATTTTGAAAGTCTTCTTTTTATTTAAACTTCATACAGGTGAAGCCTTTTTTGTTTACAATTATATTTCAATAATTTTCACTACCTGAACCGACAAATATTCAGTTTTCAATTATCCTTTAAGCCTTACGAATCGATTTCTTATGCTTGATTTTACTTTCATATGGAAAATAGAAGAAGGGCTGGTATCAGGTGTTATATTTTTTATCCAGGGCTGATGAGATTTTATATTAAAATTTTATCCGTTTTTATGAAAAAAAATGGAAGAAGAAGAGAATACAAGGAATTGGATACGCCGCTTATTAAAATTACATTAAAAAAATAAATAAGAAACTATAATGCAAAACAATAAGAAAACTGGAAAGAGTTGATTGAAAATTTACTGCAGTTCCTTTTTAGTATTGAAAATAAACCAGCAAACATTTTGTCGTGGTTGGAGTGAGTAAATAACAACAAGCAGAGAAAATTGTACTGCATTCAAAATTTTCAGCCCCAAATTTAACTGATTTCCTTTTTCACAAACTGAAACACATTTTAATTAAAAAATATAACAAAATTAGCTCGTATTTGAAAATATTTATATTTATAACTATAATTATTGGAATTAATTATTATATGATTTCAATTTTGTGATTTAAAATTCTATGAAATCGTATGATTTGAAACCGTATGATTTTAAGACCACCTGTGATTTGAAAGCACATGATTTTAAGACCACCTGTGATTTGAAAGCACATGATTTTAAAACCACATGTGATTTGAAAGCACATGGTTTTAAAACCACATGTGATTTGGGAACTCATAATTTTAAACCACATGTGATTTAAAAGCACATGATTTTAAAACCACATGTGATTTGAAAGCATATGATTTTAAAACCACATGTGATTTCAGAGCACATGATTTTAAAGCCATAGATAATCTAAAAACATTTCATTCGAAAACCGCATGTGCTTAATATATTTCTATGGTAGAGAGCATGTTTCTTTGAAACCACGTGCGAATTGACATGTTTTCAACCTCGCGATTTTCAAACGGTTTTATGAAAAAAAATAAATTATGTGTGATTTGAAATACACATTCGACTTGAAATCAGGTGTTTTTGAAACCAAATGTGACTTGAACATTGTGATTTGAAAACCTCATTTCGTTTGAAGACTTGAGATTAAAAACTACATGTGATTTGAAAGCAAGTGATTTGAAACATGTGATTTCCATATTGTGATTTGAAAACCTCTATTTGATTTGAAGACTTGAGATTAAAAGCTACATGTGATTTGAAAACATGTGATTTTCAAATCTCAAGTGATTTAGAAATTTGTGTTTTTAGAGCACAAACTATTTCCAAGAATTTTATGTAAGCCCTCTGACATAAATTGCTCGCTGGGTTAGCCAGTTTGATACTTATTCGTTAACAATTTGTTGCTCATTGATATTGTATCTCATAAAATAATGATGTATGGTTACGTCTTCACTTTTGATTTTGCCTTTTTGCCAACTATTTTTGTATAATATTTTCTTATAGATTTATGATTTTATTGCAGATGTTGTGGATTTTTATTATATCTCTGGTACGGTTTGATTTTATATTTTTTTAATCTTTCGGTAGGTTTTTTTTTGTTTTTAATAAGTCATGGCCAGATAGCATCTTCTTCTACTGGTTGGAGTTTAATTCACTATATTTTTTCTCTTATATTATTTCTTCTTTCATTTGTGAATTTCAAAAAAAAGTACAGATGGAAGAAACAGACGAAGGAAAATAACAGGAGAAGTGCATTTAATATTTTATGGTTTATTGGCATAAATGTCTGTCTGTCCGTTGGCTTGAATGAATATCTTTAACGAAGTGAATGGAAGGGACAAAAGCCTTATTGCTGCTTTTACCTTTTTTTGAAATAATATTTCTTTTTATTTCTGTATATTTAATTTGAATCTTTTAGTACTGAATGGTTACGGCCAAAAGGCTTTACTTGTTGTTGTTTATACTGGCCATTAAGGAAAACGTTGGATAAACCCTCCTCTTAATACTGCAAACCAGAAAACAAACATTTTACATGATTTATGACTTTTTAAAGCTCAAGTTTTATGCGTTTTCTGTTTCATATGACATTTTGGTCTTGTTTTAAAGAAAATAATAAGCGGCAACACCTTTAAACGAAATCTTGTAAATGGAAAATATATGATATTTTCCAAAAGTCAATTGTTGTTGTTCTCTTTTTGCAAAATCATCAAAATCTTTCATCATCGTTATTAGATTTTTTTATTTGTTAATTCAGCGTTTAAGCTTTTCGTTGTATTAAGAAAACAAAAACAAGAGGAGCAGCATTTCAATCTTATTTTTAATGTTTAAATTGCATGACAATCGTAAATCTCCATCATCCTTCAGTTTATATTATCAATGAATGAATTCAGCTTTAAAAAACAAATTTGAACTTCTGAACGTAGAGAGCTGGCGAGAATGCTAAATGAAAAGATTAAATAAAAAGCACCGCTTTCGGAATAATATAAAGAGAAATATTAAATAACAACAGAATTAACCCTCTGAGGAAAGATAAAGAAAATACACCGGTTTGAGGTAACAAAAAGCAAAAATAAAAATAAGAAAGACAAAATAGATTTATAAGAAAAATATATGGAAACAGATTTTAAGAAATGGTTTGCAAAACTTTTAAAGTGAGAGTTAAATATAAAGGCGGGATTCTAAGACGTTAATTGTTAATAATAAAATAAAATAAATTATATACTGCTATATACAAGAAATTATACGAGAGCAGTTCTAAAATTCCTTTACTTGTGAAATACGTTATTAATAACCATCGGACTAGGCTTAAGTTCAAATACGAGAATACGAAATGATTTTTTATTGTTTTTTATTATAATAATTCGCATTGAATTAAATTCTATGGATTCCACTTCCGATTAAAAGTCGAATTTCATACAGATTATTGATTTAATGAAAAGTCATTTACAATTCGTGGATACTAATTTTAGCTTAATAATTATCCCTATAAGTTCGATTGTTGAAATGCCCACTAATTTCTTAGTCCTTTCAAATATAAGATTTTTCGGGATCATTAAATTGGGTTCCAGAGCTGGGAAGCTTACACCTATTTCTCGTCGCAAAATTAATATTAAAAACCAGTTATTTTTTTGTTTGTTTTTAAAGTGAACCTACTTCATGCTTTGGGAAGCCCCAATCATGTATTATAAACTAAAAATATATATTAAAAAATTCCAGGGATGGGAAATTAAGTTTGTTTTTGACGCAATCAAAATTAATACCGAAAACTAATTATCTTTTCGTTTTTCCAAATTGAGCCTATTTCATGCTTTGGGAAGCCTCAATCGTGTATTACAAACTTAAAAAAATTTCAAAAAATTTCCAGGGATGGCAAATTATGGTATTTTTGCACAAACAGTATTTTGTAGTACATGCAATAACTAAAATATTTAAAAATTTTAAATTTTTCTTAAATAAAACCGCTTTATACATCCTGAAGATTTGCATTGATATAAAATTTCGTTTCCAGGGGTGGGAAACTGCTATTTTTTCATTCATAAAAGTAACCAAAAAATTCAACTGACGTTGTTTTTTTTTGTTTGCTAATTAAAACTATTTCAAAACTTAAGTACAACAAAATTGTTCCTTAAAAATATATGTAACGCCAGACGTACGTTAGTGAAGGGTATACATGATTCGGCACAGCCGAATATAGCACTTTTACTTGTTTTTATTTCATTTATATTTTTAATAATTTTTTTTTATTAAAGTAATCGTGCTTCTTAACTTTTTATTTAATTCTTTAAGACTTTAAGTGATTTTTCCGTTTGAAACTTTTCCTTTTTCTTTATTTCTTAGCGTTTAAGGTTTAAATCTACAGCAAATTTAAAATTCTCATCATATCGAAATCGCTTATAGCCGTTTGCCATAAGTACTTTTACATGAAAATGAAAACCAGATCTGTTATGGAGCTCAATTGCATGGATCGGTTTGGGTATGGGTACGAGTGTGTAGTTTAACTAACATGCGAAAACGAAAATAAAGAATGAAAAGTATTCTGAAATAAATATGAAATAAAATGGCAGACAACACAATAGTTGAACAATAAAAATAAGTGAAATACAAATGAAACGAGAGCACAATACTAAATAATAATAATAATATATTTTTGTTGCTGTTGTTGAACAACTGCCATTCACACATAAAAATTTATGATGATGATTTATTATTTAATAGTTTGTAGGAAAAATGAGAAAAATATATACAAATAAAAATTGTAAATAAATTTAACGAAAATCTGCCACAAATCTAGCACTCGATGTCTGTCCGTCCGTCTGTCTGTCTGTCTGGCTGTACAAAAACCAATTGTTATTCGTATAAAAATAAAACTTTAAAAAAATAAAATAAAAAGAAAAGGAGAATTGTATTGATAGTTGTTATGCATGACTTGGAATGGAAAACATGCTGCGTTGTTGCATCAACAACGAAATTCAATCTTGCAATTAAATCATACATTGAAAGCGAATTTGTGTTGATTTTTATTTACATTTTTTTTGCCATATTTATTTTTGTTGTTCTTATTCATCTTTTCATTGTGTGCTCCTGATGAATTGCAGATTGTAAAATTGTACTTCGCAAAAACTGTTGCCGTATAAACAATTGCAAATCATCCGATTTTTATACGACTATTGTCATTATAAATATGTATGAGCACCGTAAATTTATAAACAATCTGTGATTGATTATGACGTTTTTTATTATTTTTTTTAAGAAATAAAAATGAAGTGGAGCGTAACCAAATGGATGCTAATTGTTGCAAAAATAAATTTTTGTGATGAATTATTGAAAACACCAGACGCTTATATTCTGGTCCAATATGTACGTTCGTTTGAAAGGTAAAAAATTTGCGTATTAAATTGAATTTTTTTTATAGCACATAAAGAAGTAATTCAATTTACTATTCCAACATACAAAAGAGAGAACTACTCTTTAATAAACTTTCTTGCGTAACTTGCAACACTGGGGTCTCTTATGCCAAAACTGCTCCAAATTGAAAATTATTAGGAAAATTCATGCTTGTAAATGAGTAGAAATTTCCAAATACAAATAATCGTACAAATTAGGCCTTAATTGTGTAAATAACATCAGGAAAGTGAAATCCTATTTATAAATACGTTAGACATATAGGGTGTTTTTTATGTAGTGATACAACTTTGAGTTGGCATCACTGCTTTGCCGTTTGATTATTCCTCTATCGCTTTAAATATATTATTCCGATTTATGCTTAAGTTAAACTCTTTTCGATTGGAACAAAAACTTCAGAAGAACATTAAGAAATTAGTTAAACGGAATTTTAGGATACTGGGGCAAATTACGGCATTCGATACGATTCGAAATCTTAAAATATTTCCATATAAACTCTAGTGAAATATTTCGTAACTTCGTTCGATAACGAGTGCTGTAATTTGCCCCCAGTTCTCGTGTACTATTCACTCATAAAATAACAAATTGTTATAACATTCTACTCTGTCATATAGGGTGTTTTTTACAGAGTGATACAATTTTCAGTTGGCATCGCTGCTTTATTTGACCACTCATTTAACAGCTGATAGTTGCTTTTTGTTTAGTTTGCTTTGACATTTCATTATGGATCGACTTACACCAGAGCAACGCGTTTAAATTGTGGACATTTTTAATCAAAATAATGGTTCTGTTCGTCAAACTTATCGTGCCCTTCGTCCATTCAACATTTTATTTTCCGATGAAGCCCATTTTTGATTGAATGGGTACGTAAATAAACAGAGTTGTCGCATTTGGAGTGAGGAGAATCCACAAGCTTTTGTCGAAACACCATTACATCCAGAGAAGATTACAGTTTGGTGCGCTTTATGGGCTAGCGGAGTCATTGGCCCATATGTCTTCAAAAACGATGATGGTAAGAATGTTGCTGTCAATGGTGAACGGTATAGGAACATGATTCAAAGTTTTTTCGTACCTCAATTAGCTGGCATTAGTCTTGCTGATATGTGATTCCAACAGGACGGAGCCACATTCCACACAGCGAGCGCTACAACTGATTTACTCAAGCAAAGTTTTGAGGAAAATATAATTTCACGAAATGGCCCAATTAATTGGCCCCCAAGATCGTGTGATTTAACCCCATTCGATTATTTTCTTTGGGGTTATGTAAAGTCACTTGTGGACAAACAATTGAACACCTGGAAATCAACATTGGAAGACTTATCGCCGAGATACCGCCGCAAATGCTGCGAAAAGTTTGTGAAAATTGGTGTTCCAAATCATGTTTAAACATTAAGGTCATAAAATTGTCTATCCAATTAGGACCGTTTCATTGATTTCAAAAATATATTAGTATGTTTGATTCTGATTTAAACTTGTATCACTCTACAAAAACACCCTATATCAATTATTTCTTAAAAAAGAATATTTCTTTTGAACTAATTTTTCAAATTAAAAAAAAACAATTTTTTTATGAAATTAAGTTTCTGTTTTTTCTCTTCTTTCAATTCGATAGAAAAGTTCTCTTCCCCGTTAAAAAAAAAATAAATAAATTTTCCGCTGAAAGACTTTCCCAACATCAAAGCAAAAAGTGTTTTGCGTTTCATCGTGTGTCATTTCACATTCTGTAAATGGCAGCACTATTCCCTCTTTATTGTCTGGCGCAAATCATTTCTTTCTTATAAATTATCCCAAGAACGGAATGCTGTTGTTTTGGGTTACTTTTGAAGCATCTGCGTTACATGAAATGCCACTCGCAACTCGTTGAAATTTTATGTTGAATGGAGAGAACAAGACGCGGCAAGTAAAATAATGCATAAATGCTGTTGTAATTAAATTTAATTACTTTTTAAAACAGATTTCCCTTTTTGCATCTTTTAATTGCTCGTCTATTTGAAACTCGAACTCAAATAGTTTTGTTGTGCAACTGGAAATGAAGAAGAAAGAACATCAAAGAAATTGGAAATAATTGGTGGCGTTTTTTTTTAAATTCAACGATAAAATGTTTTTCCTAAAACGTTAACCGATTTCACAGAAAATGGGGTGAAAGTGTTTGCACCAAAACTCTTTCGGTGCAGAATTTAAATGATGCCTTAAAGAAATATTTCATTGTATTTTTCATATAAAATGAGAACAAAAAATAACTATGTTTATTCTGGAGGCGGCGTGTAGCAGACATTCCGTGTGTGTTAAAAATACTTTCAGGCCTTAATTTTATAAATCACTTTGCGTTAGCAAATTTTGCATGCAACAACAGATTTGTAAAAAAAAATAAACAAACAATTCATTTTATCTTGGGCTGGTACTCAGGGAATGACCCGTACATACTTATGCGATGCATTGTGTAAGATCTAGGAAAATGGGTCTTGGGCAGTTGGATAGAGGAATTTCGCCCAACAGCTGCACGAAATTTCATGTGTCGCTTTGCCTACGGAAATATTTAATACAGCGACATTTCGAGATATCAAAGTTGCAGGTGATCACAAGATTGTTCGTTATACCCACTTTTCGTTGAGAATATGTAACAGTTAAACCTTGGTATAACGAATTATGAAGTAAAATGCCAGCGATTCGTTACTACTACGATTTTTAATGTAAATTCTTCATTATGAAAACTTTGCCAAAGCCAGGTTTTTCTTTTGAAGAAATCCCAAAAAAAAAATCTTTAGGGAGCTTCCGTTATATCGACGTTCCACTGTATCTATTTCTGTGAGAGAGTAAAATTGTGCAACTTTTTTTGCGCATGTTGGCCTATTGTGACCGTTTCTTTAATTTCCCTTAAATTTTTCTGTGCCCAAAATTCGACCCCTTATAAATTTATACAAATACATTTTTTTATATGTACATGTTTGCGTGTGTATATGACATTCTCTGTTCAAATTAAGGCTATTGAAATTTAAAAAAAAAGTTAATGGTTTCTCATATATCATATATTTTTTACGCTATATTTTATATTTTTATATATATTTTTATTTTTTTTTTCTTTGCTAAGAATATTAAAAAACTATTTAAATTCTGCAGATCTGCTTAAAAATACGCTTCAATTAACATATATTTTATTAATTTTGGTGGACAATAAGATACTTGAAAGGGTGCCACAAAAATATCGGGTAGATATTTTATAGAGTGTTACAAATTTAAATCATAATAAAACATATTGATATATATTTTTGATATCAATGAAACGGTCTTTATTGGATAGAAAATTTTATGACATTAATGTTTAAATATGATTTCGGCCATGTGGCCGCCACGGCTGGCGCGTACAAGGCGCAATCTGGAACACCTATTTTCACAAATAGTAACATTCTAACCATCATTATCCTTTTTGAAGACATATGGGCCAATGACTCCGCCAGCCCATAAAGCGCACCAAACAGTAATTTTCCAAATACAACAATTCTCTTTATTTACGTACCCATTCAACCAAAAATGGGCTTCGTCGGAAAATAAAATTTTTAATGGACGAAGTGCAGGATAAGTTTGACGAACAGAACCATTATTTTCATTAAAAATGTCCACAATTTGCACGCAGTGCTCTGGTGTAAGTCGATCCATAATGAAATGTCAAAGCAAACTAAATAAAAAGCAACTATCAGCTGTTAAATGGGTGGTCAAATAAAGCAGTGATGCCAACTCAAAGTTGTATTACTCTATAAAAAACACCCTAACAATTTTCCTAAAAATGGCAAAATTTTTGGTAGAACTCTCTTTTTGGCCAATAGCCCTTTTTAAAAGAAGAGGAGTCTATTTTTTGTTTATGCAAGAAAAGTTAAAATTGAAAATTTGATAAATTACAAAAAATTACTTTTCGGAAATTTACTTGGAAATGGCTGAATTTTCGGCCGAACCCTCCTTTTGGCCAATATTTTATAAACTAGTTTTCCAAAGTAGAGAAGCGTATATTTTAATTTATGAAAGAAAAGTGAAAATTTAAAGTTTCATAACAACAACAACAAAAGAAATGCTTCTATAATAAAGAGAAAATATCTGGTCCAAAGGCCGACAATTGATCTCTTGCTCCAACTCCTTTAAAGATTTCCGATCCACCGTATAACCTCAAACTCCTGGAAAGTATGTAATGACTACCTGATGGTTATCATACGAGGTAGATCTAAGCGGCAAAACAACATTTAATTAACTCCCTGCCCGTCCTGTCCTTCGCCATCTCGAGTTCTGAGCGCCACCCTAAAAGCATTCGTGGCTGCAGACGATTTTATAACAATTTGAATGGGTGTGAGTTCAATTATGGCATCAATGGAAAATTTTGGACTTGACCTCATTGTTGAAGCGGCAGAGCAGAATCATGTCATTTTCGGCCACTGCTACATTTCCAGTATCAGTACTGGACTTTAAAAAACGAATGCTGTCTACACACCAGAAGCTACGTTTTGTTTCTTAACCTCCACCTTTTTCTTTGCCGGCCAGTGTAATTCATTTCATTGAAACAATTATTTGAAATAACCAACTTTTTTCAAAAACAACTTTCATTTTTCGTTTTCATGAAAATTTCACAACAAAAATATTGAAATAAAAAATAAGAAATAAACGCAACTTGCAAATAATTTCTCAGCTGTTTTTATTAACCCCAGCAATCAATCAGTGAACTTTTATAAACACTCACACCATCGTGGTGGCATGTCAAATTATTGTACAATAATTAATGGGAATGGAAATCGACTGAAATATGGAAAACAATCAGTGGAAAAGAAAACTTTATTGCCGGCATAACTTTTTATTTGCAACTGAAATGGAAAACAAGTAAATTTTTTTCCTTCGATTTCCATTAAAAGTCGCCTGGTTGCACGTAGCTCACACACATACACTCACACACACATTTAATATATATGTGTATGAATATGTTTTTATTTATTTCACTGGCATTTATGCGCATAATTGACGACACACTGTAGTGAACTTTAGACTGGAAGTGTGTGACTGACTGGCTGGCTGAATCAGTCAGTCACTCAGTCAGTCATTTGATACGGTTTCAATAAAAACAATGAACTGCAAAAAATGCTTTTCAACAAATATTAATTTACGAGTAATGAATGAATTAAAAAATAAGGAAAACATACGAAAGAGAAGGAGAAGGGAAAAGAGAAAAGAAAACTGCGGCGGCTGGTATCTATGAAAAGTGTGTAGGTGTTGAAGCAAAACTGCTAATGAAATGGAAGTGGCGACAAAGCGGAGGAAATCATAAAGGAAATGTTTCAGAAAGCCAACAAGAAAATTACTGGTAACAAGAGAAAAGCTAAAAAGGAAAATGAAAGTTTATTTTAATGAAGGTGCAGCTTAGAGACAACTGAGCTTTAATTTCATTATAAAAAAACTGAAGATCAGATTCAAATTAGTACTTTCTCCTTGACGAAGGTCAGTCGGTCTGTCATCGCTTTTGAAAAGAACAAAATAATAATAAAAAATTGTAAAAATATTGATAAATAAACAGAAATAAATTCCAGTTGGAAATATAAATTTATTTTCTATATAAAAAACTACCAGGTAATGATAACTCTGGCACAGTGGGTTATTTTGTCATAAAAAAGAAAAAGACGAATTTTAATAAGAGAATCAGCAAGAAAATAAAAGTTAAAGAAGAAAACGAAGAAATTTTCTGTAGTTTCTAAAAGGTTGACTCTTTAGTTTCAGAGGATCAGATCCAAATCAGTACTTTCTACTTGAAGAAGGAATGAAAGGTCGGTCAGTGGGGCAGTCATCTCTTTTTAAAGGAACAAACTAAGAGCAGAAAATTGTGCAAATATTGATACATAAACAGAAATAAATTTCAGTTGGAAACATAAATTTCTTTTCTATATAAAACACTACCAGGTAATGATAACTCTGGCACAGTGGGCTATTTTGTCATAAAGAGAAAAAGAGGAATTTTGATGAGATGTTGGAGAAAACAATCAGCCCGAAAATAAAAATTAAAGAAGAAAAACAGAAAATTTTCTGTAGTTTCTAAGAGGTTGGTCCTTTGGCAAAAAAAAAAAAAAAATACATTCGAACAGCATTTAAAGAGCTGATCAGAGTTTGGATTTTATGTATCGAAAAAGTTCGGAGACACGACACGCCAAATTAATTAAAATCAAAGTTATGGGTAATTCCAACTTTGGGGGTTTTGATCAGATGAAAATTTACTTTTGCAGACAGATTTTACTATCCACAAGGTTGCCGTATATAAGGAGTTGAATATTACCAGACTAAAACAAAATGTATGTGCCAACTTTTATTCTAATCTTGATATAATTGATAATTGATATTTTCATGATTTTTTTCGAAACAAGTGCTTCAATTATTTAATAACTTTTCTTTTTCGTTTTTGCAAGAACACTTGTCACATATTTATATAACAAATTCTTTTTTTTTCAAAACTAAAGCAGCCAGATCATTTCAAAAATGGAAATATTGTTTTTTTGAACATCAAGGCCTTTTCCTAAAAACGCACTGAAGTAATTTAAAATAATTAAAACATAAAAGGGTCTAATGCTATATTAATATATAAATATGACTGATGAAATGTATGAAAAATGCAGTTAATAGTGTGAAAAATCCCAAGATTGAGATTTTGAAGCATTAATTTGGGAATTAAACACCACTGTGCTGTTAAATATTTTCAAAAATTAATATTTATGCCACACGAATTATATGCAAAAACGCAGCGAATTTATTGAATACCGTGCTATTTGGGTATTTTGAAATATTATTTTGGGAATTGTAGAGAGTATGCACAATTTCGCCTATCGTGGGATTATTTTAAAGTTTATTTTTATTTTTTAGTTACATTTTCTTAAAAAGCGTGTTTTTTATTTTTTTAACTATATTCTTTCACTAAAATATTTTAATTATTTCTAACTATTTTGCTAAAAAAAAAAAAACTGAATGAAAAAGAAAACATTCAAAAATGTTGGCTGTCTAAAAAATATCAATTAAGTATTTCATTCAAATGACTACCGGGAATTTCTATTGTTTTATATTTTCATTTTCGCCACATTAAGTTGTGTTGTGCCGTCTGTTTTTACAAAAATTTCTTTCGACAAAAGTATCTCGTAGCGATAAATATATGCCTGCTTCCAAAATGTTCTCAACCGTTAAAAGCTTTTTAAACGTTTTCTTAACACTTTTCCAAAATTACTTTAAATACTACAGGCAAACAGACTGTCAGCCAGGCTGCTGACTGTTATGGCTGCTGCCTTTAAATATTGTTGTTAAATACACGACAACAAGTTCCATTAACATTTTATTGCGCTCTTGTTTTAATGCAGCCAAATAATGTCGCATTGCGTTTTGGTGTCCAAGAGAGAAGGAAAAGTATAACTTCTATATTTTATAACAGGCCTAAAGTAGTAAGAAAAGAATGGTGGCAGCTACTATAACAAGAAAAAAAAAACAGCGACTAAATAATTTGCATGAGGCAAGCTGCAACGCAATTCTGCTACTGCTGCTGCGACTTGTGCTTGAGCTAAATTTTAACGAAACTCCGTTTGTTTGCTTTGGTGTTAATGGAATTTTCATTGTTTCTTATTTTTAGAACAAACAAAAGGTACAAAATATAAATAATGACCTAAAGACAAAAGAAAATCTTGCGGCAATTTAAACCACTCTAGAGAGAGCAACAAAGAATTTTGAATACTCTACGCTTAACTTTCTTTTCGATAATAATTTATTGTTGTTATTTCGAAAAGTTTTGTATAACAGTTAATTTGTATCATATCAAGAAGACATATAAGTCAGCCTCAGTATGAAATAAATTGAGTAGAAACTCCCCATTTCCTAAAATATATTTCAAATGATTTCTCTCTTTCTCTAAAGCCGACTTTAATGTGCCATTTATGAAGTTGTTTTAAATTTAATGTCATTGTTTTCTTTATGTGTGTGTGTATGTATTGCAGCATGTTCAAGTAAATTTTGCGCATTCTGTAGCTCTTTCTATATCAGCCATCAGAATAATCGTACATTAAACTCTGCTTTTAAGTCTGATATAGTTTTTTTTTAATTTCAAATAAGAAACTATTAAAAAACTGCCAACCTTATTTTTTCTTTGTTGACTAGAATTTTGCATATTTTCATAATGTTTTTCACAAAATGTTCTTTTTGTGTTTCTGCCTTTGCAAGTATTTTTAAGCCAAAACAAGACACACACACACACACGTACTCACACATTTGCAGGAGCTGAAATCTCATCCTTAAAAACAGGCCGTTTTCTCCAGCAAACAAAAGGCATTCAAAATGGTATTGTTCTTTAAAATATTCATTTCTTTTTTTTTTTCTTCTTGAGTCTTCTTAAAGAATTTTAACGACGTTAAACAGAAAGAGAGAGAGAGAGGAGAAATAAAAATTTGGCATTATTAACAACAAAATAAGTTAAAGTCGCAGCGCGTAACTTAAATAGTGTGTGCAAAAGTTTTACAGTATTTTTTTTTGTTATTAAAATCTAAATTGGTGCTTTGTTCCCTGTCTTTTTTGTTAAAGAGAAAAAAGAGTTTGCGTTTGTTTCTATTAAAAAAAATCGATTTTTTTTATGAAAAAAATCCGTTTAAGATTTATGACTTTATTGTTTCCAACACACATGTTGTATGAAGAATGAACATCATTAGAAGTAAGAAGTTGTTTCTTTGTTGTATTAAATTAAGTGTTGAAAGACTTCAAGAAAAAAATAATAATAAATGAAGCAGCAAAAATAACATATAAAATCTTATTTTGAGTAAAAGAATCTGCTCCACGAAATTTTATCAAAAAACTCTCAAGTAGAAAATAAAAATATTGGCGGTTATCGACGACAACCTGCGATCACTTCAACCACTTTAAAAAACAACTTTTTCATGTTTGTTTTTCGGACCGTTTCTTAGTTGACGGTCCCTATTTCTTATTAATATAATTTTATTCTTTTTTTATGTTTTATTCAATTAGGATTAATAGAGGCTTATCACCACTTTACTTTTTTATATGATATAACATTTTTTAAAATTTAAATTGTATGATAAAATGGTATACGAGAATTAATAATAATAAACCGATGGTAACTATAATTAAATCCCTGTTTTACATTTCATTGTTTTTTTACATGTCCTGTTTTGTAAATTTTTATTTTCGAAAATACACATGAATATTGATGAAGAAAGTGTAGCGGCTTTTGAAAACGGTTGTTCTGCTCTGCTGTGAAATTTTAATGTCTTTTCACTTGTATTTTGAAATATTTATCTTTTCTTTCTGAATTTAGCACATTACAAATCTTAATTGAATATAATAAAGTGTGATTTAATTGAGATTCCTACTTTCAATAAAAATATTTGTTAGACCTATTTCATATATAAAAAAATTGTTGGATTTGCATTATCGATGGCAAACACTTTAAATGAAATATTTTTTTTTACCAGATATCAGTTGAGGACCCCTGATTTAAATAAAAACTTTTTATTTATTTATTTTTTGAGTCAAACATTTATATTATTTTTTTTTTTCTGACCAGCGCTCAGTTGATAGGCCCTACACCAGATCAAATTTTTGTATTTATTGTTTTTTTTTCAATTTAAATAATTTTTCCCCCATAATTTATATCATGATTTTGGGCCATGTCTTTAATGGGCCCTACTTCAAATCGAGCTTTTTTTATTACTGTTTATTTGTTTTGATGGGCCCTACTTTATATAACGACTCTTTGTTTACCGGCGCTCAGATGATAAGCAATACTTTGAGTCAAAATTTTCATAATTCTTTTTTTGGGCTCGGTTAATGGCCCCTATTAAAAATAATTTGTTTTACTAAATATTATTATAATTGCATTTTTGGACCAGCGCCTAATTTATGGGGCCGACTTCATGTCAATAATTAATGTCTTTTTTGTTTGAGCCAGCGTTTAGGTAATGGCTCCTACTACAAATCAAAATAATTTACCTAGTTCTCAGCGCTCAGTTGATAGGCCCCACTTTAACTCAACATTATATATTTTTTAAAACCCTTTAATTTCAATTATGGGCTGATTGATTTTTCTCCCAAAATCTTACTAAAAAATTCAAAGTAATCAATTGAGGGCTTTCAGCTAGTTCCTAAGCGCATTTCACTGGGGCTAATGCAGATCATCGGGGAACCTTTACCCAACATTTCTTAGAATAACTAAAGATATTTATTTCAAACTTCCACTTTAATAAAGGAGAAGCTTAAAACAAATATCAAAGTTGTATAAAGAACTCACTGATCACTTTTTTATTTTTATTTTTTTGGCACAGCGCTCAATTGCCTACCACGGTTGCCACTCTAAATTTTTCTTCAGGACCAAAATCCATAAAAAAAGAACGAAAATAAAAAAGAGAACCAATTTTTCAATTTTATTTGCATATCAGCATAATACAATACTTTTTACACTGAAGCCAAATTGTCAATTTCTGCCTTGTAAACAAAAGTAACAAGCGATCAGTGTTGCCAATATAGCTTTTTGATTTACTACTGTGGGTAGGTAATAATCTATTACTATCAAGTGTTGTAAACGAATCAAATCTTTTACTTTATATGAAGAGTAATAATTTTCGTAAATACATTTTTACAGGCATGATAAAACTTTCAAAACTCATTTATATTAAAATCGTTAACTTTTCATAAAAGAAAAAATATGAACCAGCGAACCAAACGTAAAAAAAACAAACATTTTTGTTTCAATTGTACCACATTGGCAACTGTGGACCCTACTCGAAGTAAATTTTTGTTTAGCGCTCAGCTGAAATTTTTTTCACCAGCACTCACTTTATGACCTATTCTTTAATGCAAATTTTTTTATTTATTTTTTGCAACCGTTTAGAAGATGGGCTCTACTTTCAATTAAAATATGTTTATTCAACTCTACTCTCAATCAAAACTCTTTAAGTATTTATTTATTTTTTTGTTGTCAATTCTCAGTTAATGAGACCTACTTGAAATCAAAATCTTTTGTAGATATTTTTTGGGCCGGGGCTAAAATAATATTATATAAAATAATATTAATATTTTATATTTACATATAATTTTTTTTTGCCAGCCCTCTAGTTTTAATCAAAATTGTTGTTGTCCATCGATATGAAACTATAGGAAGGAAGTGATAGTGTTAGATGGTGATACAAGTTCTGGTTTTAATTTTATTTATTATTTTAATTTGCCGGCAAGAACTGATTTTCAGCACCCGATTGATCTTTCAAAAGAGACAGAAATGAACTAACAGCGTCTTAACGTAGATCAGAATAATTCAATTACAAAGGACTCGCAACCTACGCTTCTAATTTCGTGTAATTATTGAAATATTGTATTATATTTAAAATATTCTTCAACTGTTTTTTTCTAGGTTCTTTAAAATTTTTAAACTTTCAAAACATGTTTAAAAGGTATTTAAGATTTTACTCACCCTCCCACCTCAAATTTTAAGAAAACATTTTTACGTACCTGAAATTAAAAAGACAAACATTAAATTAATATTTTGAAAATAAAAGATTTATTTAATGCTGGTAAGTAAATTATAATGAGTCGTAATTATACATATTTTACATGAGTTACAACAGCGACTGACATTTTCTTAACACTAAAACACTTCATTTCTTTAGCTTTAAGCGCTTTAAAGCAACCAATTTTTTACAATATCCGTATAAAAAGTTTACGAGTTTTTAATGAAACGAAATATTTTTTTACCAGCCAACAGACAACGAAAAATGCATATAAAAACTCAATA
The DNA here is from genome assembly GCA_963675445.1 of Linnaemya vulpina. Taxonomy (NCBI): domain Eukaryota; kingdom Metazoa; phylum Arthropoda; class Insecta; order Diptera; family Tachinidae; genus Linnaemya; species Linnaemya vulpina. The sequence goes on along the minus strand of OY776278.1, from coordinate 73,879,694 downwards.
CCAGAAGTTTTTTAAATTTATTTGATCTTGTTAATACAGCAGATCAAGCAGAAACGACCATTAATAAAAAAAAATAAGAAGAAGAAAAATAGTGCCCAACAAAAATTATGCCCCAACACGCAACATTTTACACAAAATTTTCTTGTTTACAGCAGCAGCAAAAAAAACTTAATATTTTTATTTGAACAGCGAAAAAAAACGAGCAAAAAAGATCAAACAAGATCAAGAACAAAATGAAAATAAAAAACGACAAACGAAATAAACTCAAACAGTCAATTAATAAACAACAACACAAACTGCAAGAAAATTTATTATTTTTAGTTACTAAACAAATTGCTTTGAGGCTACACCGCCAAAAACAAAAGGTTTCAGTTTTCTATATAACAAAAAGTTTTCTATATAACAAAAAAAAAAATTAAAAATCAAACAAATAAAAAACGTTTTGTTTACAAAATAAATTACGGAATCGTATAACAAACGGCCAGAACTGAAATGTAGGAAGACATATGTGATACCAATTTTTTATGAATACAGAAAAATAAATATCTGATATTTTGTAATTCGTTTCCTGTCGCACAAAACTATTTTAAACACAAACTGCCCGCATAAAATTCTCATCTTTTTCATATTTAATATCATTTTTCATTTTAGAACCGTTAAAAAGTTTAATAATTTTTATGTGATTTTTTTTATAGCATTTTTATGTTCTCGTTTTACAGCTCTGGCACACGTAGTCCAGAAAGCACATCAGCCATCCATTAGCCTCAAATGAAATGGGAGTACAAGTAAAACACAAGTAAAACCGGAATTTCTTAAGAAGACAAGAAAATTTTAAAAAAAAGATGGTCAAACATAAAATCAAGTCTCTTCAATTTCTCATGCGGGTGCAGCAACTGGAATCAAAGTAAACAACTAAACGAAAATAAAAAAATAAACTAAATAAAAAATAAATGAAAAATTAAAATATTATGCTGATGAAACGAAAACTGTGATGTAAATAGATTCTTTTCTTTTAGAAATAAATTAATTATCTGTAAAAGAATTTTTTTGTGAGTTTGAAAAATAAATTTTAACTGCTGAAAATTTATACGAAATCAAATTTGATAGATCATAAAGATATTCATTCGGTAGTAAAAATGTTTATGAATAAGAAAAAATGCTTTAGAATTATTTAAAAATATTTTACTATTCACTGGGAATTGATTTCGTCGATTTCCAAGACCTCTTGGCTTAAGCAAAAACTTCTAAAAACTGTATGAGAATTATATCAGAAGAAGCAAAGCAAAGATTTCATAATTTTCCATAAGCCCCACTCACAGTTTTTTCTTTTAAATATATATATTAATAGCTTTACTTTCAAAAAATTATCGATAACGAAAATTGCCTTTTTAATACTCAATTTTTTTTTAGCAATTTAGGAACTGATATCGCTAACTGATATCGCAAGAATTGCATGGCTTGAACCTAAACGACTACAGGATTTTTCGCAGCGATTTTAATGGGCTGTTGATGCGCTGGGGCGTCTACCATGAGCGTTCCCATTCACATTTTCGCGACCTGCTTTGAAAAGCTCTCATCGCTTTCAAATATTTTTCTTATTCAAAATACAATCACGGCACGCCGCAACAACATTTCCCCTGATTTTGAGGGCTTGATTCCATGTTTTCCATAAAATTTGACAAACAGTTTTGACCCCAATTTTAGCGACAGCAGAATATCGCCAAACACTTTTAACTTTATTGACTTTAACGAACAAACTGAACAAAATTTGAATGTTATTTTTTAAACAGACCTCGTATATAATTTCTATACAAGGTATCGGGTCATATTTCGATCCCAGGGATTGAAATTTTACCACTTTTAATACTAAAATAAATTTTCAGTTTTTAAAATGAATTAATTCTGGGAATTGTCTAAAATTTACTTTAAATACACGGTGTCTAGTGGCAAATTTATATTTTTAAATACGATCAGTTTAAAAAGCAATAAACAGTTGGAGGAGAGGTGGCAAATTATCGACTGTGCCACGACGTCGGGTGATGAGTCTCGACAACTTTGTTTAAAGTTCGGTATTCGGCGAATAAGTGATGGACCGTGTATAAATTTTTTTCATTCGTGGGTGCAGAGATTTCGCGTAACTGCTTCGGCCATGAATGTCTTACGGCCTAGGAGATCTTCAAGGACTTGCGAAAATATTGAAAGCAGTTTTTCGGGAAAAAGTAGTCTCACTGGGACTTTCAAGAGCGATTATTCATGAAATTTGAAAAAAGGATCTGAAGTTTCATCCTTTTAAAACTGAAGTCGTTCAAGAACTGAAAGAAAGTGATTGATTTACGCAAACATTTTTTTAAACGATGTTGGAGTGTTTTTGCACTATAAGTCCCATTTTATTATTATTATTATTTTTTTTTGGCGACAAGGTTCATTTTCGTTTAAATGGCCACATCAACAAGCAAAACTGCCGTTACCGGTTTTCAAGAACCCAAAACCCTCAATTGAAATATCAAAAACCATTACATGGCTCCAGGGTAACTGTTTGGTGAGCCTTATCCACTCATGAGATATTTGGGCCATTTTTTTTTTTTGAAAATTCTCAATGTCAGGCGATGAATGTTAACGGTGCAAGTTATCGACGCATTGGGTTTTTACCAAAAAGTTTTTCCCAAAAAGTAATCAGTCGCTTTGTGGACATCCCATGCCCACCGAGGTTGCCCGATCTAACTTCCATGGATTCTTTTTACGGCGCTACTTCAAAGAGAGGGTTTATAATAACCGATCGGGTGGAGGTTCCTATGACGTGGTTCGTAATTTTCCCAAATACTTCCGCCCGCCGGATCATACCACAGTATTTCAAAGAGAGATCGAGGCTATTGTGAAGGGGATAAAATGGCTAAAGGAAATCGATAACAGATTACCGGTTCGTATATCCACGGATAGTAGGAGAGTTATCGAGGCGCTAAGAAATCATGCGGTTCAATCTCGGTGCGTACTACTATGTAAGAATGAGATTAACTCACACCCGCAATGTGGAAGCATAGAGATAATATGGATTCCAGGACATCAGTTAATACCTGGGGCATTACAAACATCATAATAGACAATCCAAAGCCATTTCAGGTTTTTAAGAACTGAAACAATGTACTATAGAATTGCATACAAAGGATTGGCAGCACTCTACCGTAGGTAGGGTGAGTAGAATTCTATGGGGGGAACCAGATGGTAACAGGACAAAAGAGATATTAACGTTGAGTAGGCCAGCAGTATGAAGACTGGTTTATTTAAAAACAGGACATACAGAGTTAAGAAATCACCTGGCACGAATGGGTATCTAGGGTATCTATGGATGGGAACTCCTTACAATAGAGCGCACAACAGGCATAAGTGTAATCCTGCGCGGATTGGGATAACTCCTGCCCTTTTTTTCGACCTAACCTAACCTTATAATAACAATCCCCAATCTCATAGGGTTTTAAGGGAAAATATTTGTCGAGAAATTAGCTCAGTTGAACAGAGTTTCCTGCAGTGTGTAGCGCAGAACACAAGGCTGCGCTGTGAACCGTGTGTTCAACTTGACCGAAGACATCTGCATGAAGTCCGGATTTCCATTCTATCGTTCAGTGCCCTTAATACAATTTTATGTCAATTGTTACGTTTTTTATTTAAATTTGAATATATAAGTCTGCTATCAGACACCCTGTATTATTATAAAAACCCTTTGAAAAATTTTTAACTTTCTTTTATGAGCAGATATATTCGACAAATTATTGTTGGTTTTCCTTAGAAATATATATAAAAAACCATCTGACAAAATAAATAGTTGAAGACCATAAAATAAAAATAGATTAAATAAGAAAACACAATAAAAAAAACTGTTTTAAATTCTTAAGTGTTTAACTCCTTCTCTGCGTTAAAATCTTTTTATGAACGTTCTGGTTTATTTTACAGTTTTTCTGTTTATGGCTTTTCATCTTAATAAAAATAAAACTTCAGTTGAGTATGGAAACGTATTACGGCGATATTAATAACACCCGCACAAAGCGAAAGAAAAATTAAGTTCTTTTAATATAAATAAAATAGCTCTCAACTATATGCCCTGCAGTTCGGAAGATTGTTGAAGGAGTTCTTATAGACTTGAGAGTTTTATTGATAATTTAGAGTGCCGGTTCCACAATATGATTGCAGTGTACTGTTACATAAAGGCTGGACAAATTTGAGGTTAGGAAGTGAATTGGCTTGACAACACAACTTTTTTCAAAAGTTTTATTGATACCAACGTAAAATAGAAATATGGGAATTCATAACAGAGTCTGCCTCTAGCATATCGGCAGACGTCCACCCTTTTCACAAAATTTTGAACCACATTTTGTGACAAATTATCGCTTGTCAGCGCTGAATTTCATCTTACAGAGCGTCAGTTGTTTGTGGTTTTTCAAACAAAATTAGGTTCAGGTAAGCCCGGTGGTTCAAATGGTCCCAGAAAAAATAATCCAGCCGCCTTAAGTCCCAAGATCTATTGACATCGGTAAGTCGAGAAATTGCACGACCGGGAATTTTCTCAAGTTATAACTGAAATGTTTGATCGCCTGTATGACTTGTCACGTCGTCTTGCTGAAACCAAAGGTTTTTGAGGGCAACGTTAGCCAATTGGGGCCACAACAAATCGGTTACCATAGTTTGGTAACGCTGGGAATTAACGATCACGGCGTTTCCTTACTCATAACCGCCTAAAAATTCGTTAATCTCGTTCAGTTTTTCAAACAAAATTATTTACTCAAGAGTGTACCCTTCCCTGGTTAAAATTTCCCAATTTTTTTTCCCCTAAATTAATGTCAAAGGATGACATTTAAATTCTTGATATTTTATCATTTGACAGCTAATTTCCTTGCGTATTTTCAGCTTGCAAAACATTTTTTAAATTTTGTTTTTGTTTTAAAGAGAATTATTTAACAGAAGTAGATTTACACAGTGGGGCTGAATGCTTAGGAATACACTTGGCCACAGTGTTTCATATACACGGGGCACAAATGCTAAAATCACCCACATACTCGCACACGCCCTCTTTGAGTTATTGAATAAAACTTTTTGATCTCGTTTTTATTTCATTTTTTTCCATTTAAACAATTTTGAATAATTCATGGTGTTTTGCTGGTTGGCTGAAAGATTTCTATGCAAATTTCTATAATTTATTTTTTTATTGTTATTGTTGTTGTTGCTGTTGTAGTTTTGAAAGAATATTTTTTCTCCACATTTTTCAATACGATGGTTCTTTTAATGCAAACAACCATAAAACTATTTATTGATATTGCTTCGGCTGCTGTTGTTGTTGTTCTTGTTATTTTTGTTCTTGTTGTTGCCATTAAACTAAAGTGTTCGAAACTTTTAATCAAAAACAAATTGAAAACAATAACGTCTATTATAATAAAACTTAAATAAAATCTATGAAATATTTATTTATTTATTTATTTATTCCAACGTTAGACACGACAAAAGACTGGCATCATATAAATTCTCAAGTTTTGCTCAGAAAAGATATCTTCAAATGGCAGATACGCAGGGACATGATAAGTTTAACGATTTATCGTTTGTTTATTTTCGATTATGGATTAAAAGACGGGGAATAAATTCATGTCAAAACAAAGTTGCTGAATATCAATAAGTAAAATTAATTAATATTTGCTTGTTATAGAGCACATTAAATATAAAAGTTTCGCAAAAAATAGCTTCATGGGTTAGTAGCTATTGAAGAAGAGTACTTTTACAATAAAAAGTACCTTTAATAAAGTACCTTTAAAAAAGAAATATCTTGAAAGGAGAATAACGTTTGAAAAAAAAATTGCGCACTTAAGAAGCCGTTGTTTACAGGACTTGACTACTGCAGGCGGCCTCTCTGTTTGAGACAGTCAACCGCTAAAGAAGAAGACGCCTACGTGCGCTATTTTGGATATGATATTTTCGTGACGTTGAAAAATAAGGGTTATATTTTTTAAATACATTTTTTGCTATTAATAACTAGAGGGAATTTCTTTAAGATTTTCTGCCATGGAAACTCTATTTCCATTTTTAATACATATTTTTTAATCGGAACTGACGATATCCGGCTGGCAGTATTGATATTTATTTGTGACTACTTTAAAAGATTTTTCCTGACTTGTATTGTTTCACAAATAGTTCAACACAAAATGATTTAAATAAAATCATACGAATAAAATACAAAAATAATTATTAAAATCAAACGAATTAAAATTATAACCCAAATAAAATAGAACAAAAACTGTTTCCATGATTCAAAACTGTTTCCAAAAAACATTTCCATGACTTCAAATCGCAAATCAGCTTCATATTTAATACACGCTGAAATTTTATCAACGAAAACTCTTTAAAGATTTTCGTAGCAAAATTTTGAATTCCCTTTCACTAAAACTATCTGCCGTTTAATACTTATGACAACAACAATGAAATAAATGTTGGCAGTTCTTCTAAGCCATTAAATGTTTTGTTGTGGCTGTGAAAGAAAAACCCCACAGACAACAAATTAAGAGAGAAGCATTAAATTCAATTAATTATTTTTAAACAAATTCAAACATTTTTGTTTGAGTGCATTTCAATGTAGGAAAATTACTGGGTAAAAGATTAAACCGAATATTCAAACACAATTAAAAAAAAAATACGAGCAAAAGAAAGCAGATTTTGCAAAGTTATTACGAGTGCAGGAGTAATTAAAAAGTTTAGCCAGACAATATTTATCCTCATCATTGTTTGAAAAATTTTTTTTTAATTTTTATAAAAATAAAAAGGATTTTCTAACTTCTCAGCTAAATGACAGCCTGTCGCTGTTACACACAAATTATACTGCCGAACATTTAAAGTTAATTACATTTGGTTTAATTTACTTGGCCTCCCTGTCTATGAACCTGCCAATTGAGTTTCCTTCTCAAAGTTAAAAGGTCATTATGAATTTACGAGGCCAACGCGCAAAATCGAAGGAACAAACTGCAAACAAAGTTTTGAATTACTTGAAGCTCATAATCACAACATAATGGCTGCTAATTATAATTATTGATTCCAATTTCAAAAAATAAAAGAAAAAGTATACTCAGCCATAAATTACACAGTGCTGCAAAGAAACTAGGACGAAAGGCTCTCAAGTGCTTTGATATTTTAATATATTAAGACGATAGAAAAAGGAGTTTTTGTTATGTATTCCAAAATTTGTTTTTATAACTCTTTCCCAATAAAGTACTGCTTTGAAATTAATTATATTTTTGAAATATCTGACAATTATCTAACAAACCACATTAAAAAAAATTTTATCATAAATTGAAATATATTTTGAGAGAAAAGTTTTTTAATACAGTTTTTTAAGTAACAAAATTTGCGAAGAATAACGTTTTAAAAAGATAATTTCTAAAAGTAAAGAACTTGCTATTCTAATTACGGTACTTTATTGAAAAGGTACTTTATGACTGAAACAGTTTTAAAAGACTTTTTTACAGACATGTTCTTATAAGTTAGTATTTTCCTAAAGAAACTTTTTGTAAAAGTACTGTTTCAAGAAGTAAAATTCAAAAACGACAATATCAACAAGTAAAAGGACTATATTCAGCTGTACCGAATCTTATACACCCTTCACCAACGTACGTCTGGCGCTACATATATTTTTAAGTAGCAATTTTGCTCATCCTAAGTTATAAAATAGTTTTAAATAGCAAGAAAAAACGTCGGTTGCCTTTTTGGATACTTTTATGAATGAAAAAAATACCAATTTCCCACCCCTGGAAAAGAAATTTTATTTATAAAATTTTTTTATCAGTTTATTTAAGAAAAACTTAAAACCTTTAAACATTTTAATTATTACATGTACTGCAAAATACTAAATGTGAAAAAAAAACTTTAATATCCCATCCCTGGAAATTTTTATTTGTTTAGTTTTTTATAGACAATTGAGGCTTTCCAAATCATGAAATAAGTTCGATTTACAAACAAACAAGAAACTAATTGCTTTCTGGTATTAATTTTGCATCGAGAAATAGATGCAAGCTTCCCAGCTCTGGAACCGTATTTCGGAATTCAATACAACTCTATTTAAGTTCATTTGCAATACATCACCTCCCATTCCTGGAAACAAAATTTAATTTTTAAAATTTTTCTATCAATGCAAATCTTCATGATGTATAAAGCCGTTTTAATTAAGAAAAACACAAAGTTTTTAAACATGTACTACAAAATACTAAAAATGCCAAAAAGACCTTTAATTTCCCATTCCTGCAAACTTTTTTAAATTCTTAATAGACAATTGAGGCTTCCCAGAGCATGAAATAGGTTCAATTTATAAACAAACAAAAAGTAATTGATTTTGCATATTCATTTTGCGTCGAGAAATAGGTGTAAGCTTCCCAGCTCTGGAACCGTATTACGGAATTCAATACCACTCTATTTAAGTTCATTTGCAATACATCAGTTCGCAGACGAAGTATCTAGCTCTGCTGGGGGCTTGGGAAACCCGATTTCACGTACAGACAGACCGACAGACAGATGGACAGACGGACATCGCTCAATCGTCATCGTTGTTCATAAGAATCCAGAATATATATACTTTATAGGGTTCCATATTTATATCAAAGAAATTACACACTGAATGATACTTTTTTCACTTTTTTGTGAAGGGTATAATAAAAAGGATATTTTTTTAAATTTAGATTTCCAATTATTTTTGTGCGATCTCAAGAATTCAAATATACTTGAGTTTATTGCGTTACAGACACAATTTTTTAATTAGTCTGCAACTATTTAACGAGTTGAGAAAATGTAAAACAGCGTTTTGCAACGTGGAGGGGGGAATGTTTTACAGGTAGACAAGTCTTGCAAACAACATAATTAAATGACACCTTCAGATAAAAAAAAAATTAAAACAATTTTACAAGCTGCCAGCCGGGCTGCTACAAATCAATAATAATTTTTATTTATCTAAATAAACCAAATTTTTTGTTGTTGTTTTTTTCTTGACAAATGACAGCAGACAACAACATACTTTCGAAATTTTGCCAACAGGTTGTCAAGGCGTTTTTTTCTATCATTAATCTCTTGTCTTCCAGCCGTGTTAAGTGCTGTTGTAAAACTATTTCACATCATTAACTACAACAAACAATCGGAATAAAATTGTAAAATTAACTGTGGAAATTTGGAGCAACCTCAAAAAGTTGTTTCGTGTATTTGGCTCTGAAAATAAACACACGTAAATACCCTCAGGCATTTGAGCCAGTATTATTGGCCATCATCAACATCATCATCGTCATAGTTCTTATCAGCGTTATTGTTTTACACTTTTAATACTGAAAGCACGAGAATTTTGTGTTTAAGAAGAAATAGATTTTAATTTTATCTTAATTGACTCTGTGAAAACTTAAGACAGTTTCTAATAGCCCTGTTTATTGACAAGAATTCTTATGTTTGTTTTAAAAGTTTCAAAATGTTTTTAGCCTCTTTTTTTATGTTTTACTTAGAGGGTTGTTATTGACTTTTAAAGTTCTTGTCTGTATTGGAAATACTGCTGAAGTTTCTGTCATGTCTTTGGTGTTAAATGAAAAATTTATTTAAAACGAAAATTATATTTCAGAGGGAATGGGCAGGGTATCAGTTGCTATTACGGGCAAGTGCTGAAAGATGGTATGAAGTTTGGCTTAAGAAACTTATTTTCTTGTTAACATAAAACTTGGCAATTAATACCTCCCGTATACAAGAATGGAATGCTGATGAAAGCCTGTAGAGGCTTTTGTAAATTGTATGCTGGTACGTTTGATTTTTGTGTCACAGGCACGCATACACACATATTTCTTATAATTAACCCATTTACCAGGGGTAAACAAACAACAGGCTGATAAATTTCAGAAAAAAATATTTTATCTAATTGAGTTGCCCATATAATCTAGACCACTAAAAATTACATCTCACTATTTGATGGAGTTAATTTTAATAAATAAAGACTTCATACGGCGTTTTCTTTTCTGGAAAACATGTAACATTTTTTTCACTTCGTTTTTGAAAGGGTGGCAGTCCGGAGGAGTTTTATGACAGAAATTATTATTCGTAAGTGATTTGGAATGAGGATTTAATAAACTATTTTTATTCAAATGACAGAATTTCAACATTTTCCATTAAAAAGTGCAAAAAATGTTGCACTATTTTCATATAACATTTTTTTCACTTCGTTTTCAGAAAGAGTGGCAGTTCGGAAGAGTTTTATGACATAAATTATTATTCGTAAGTGACTTGGAATCAGGTTTTAATAAATTACTTATATTTAAATGACAGAATTTCAACATTTTCCATTAAAAAGTGCAAAAAATGTTGCACTATTTTCATGTAACATTTTTTTCACTTCGTTTTCAAAAAGAGTGGCAGTTCGGAAGAGTTTTATAACAGAAATTATTATTCGTAAGTCATTCGGAATGAGGTTTTAATAAATTATTTTTATTCAAATGACAGAATTTTAACATTTTCCATTAAAAAGTGCAAGAAATGTTGCACTTTTTTCTAGAAAATAAATCAATACCCACACAGAACAATTGTCATCAATTTAATCTTGCTATTTTAGTGTAAATAAAATATAAAAAAAACACGTACTAAATGATGTACTCACATATACGAGAAATAAAGTTTTTAGCTGCCCTGCAGTTCTGAATTCAGTGCATAAAGTCTGTGTTTACGACATGGGAACTGCTAAATATTATAATATTTTTGAATTTTATTGCTTGGGTATTATGAAGTGAGAAGATATTTTTGAGGGAACATAATAAGAAATATGAAAACGTAACGAATTTTCGCTACAATACCGACGTCCTTTTATAGAGCAAAGGAAAAATTATATATTTTTTTATATTTTTACTTCTTTTGCAATATTTTCACAGTCGAAATATTTTATTAGGTTTAATCTCCTTCAAAAATACTTGTAGTAAGTCCAGCATAACTATAAATATGGGGTGTTTTTTATAGAGCGATCTGCAACACCAATTTTCACAAGCACTAACATTCTGACCATCATTGTTTTTGAAGACATATTGGCCATTGACTCCGCCAGCCCATAAAACGCACCAAAAAGTAATTTTCTGTGGATATGATGGTGTTTCGACAAAAGCTTGTGGATTCTCCCTGCTCCAAATGCGGCAATTCTGTTTATTTACGTACCCATTGAACCAAAAATGGGCTTCATCGGATAATAAAATTTTTAATGGACGAAGTTCACGATAAGTTTGACGAACAGAACCATTGTTTTGATTCAAAATTTCCACAACTTGCACGCGTTGCCCTGGTGTAAGTCGATCCATAATGAAATGTCAGAGCAAACTAAACAAAAAGCATCCGCGGTTAAATGGGTGGTCAAATAAAGCAGTGATGTCAACTCTAAGTTGTATCACTCTATAAAAAACACCGTATATTTCGTGGATATGGAAACTTTTTCAAAGTGACAGTATTTAAGCACTGATCGATGCGATAAAATATTGAGAAATAGATTTATACTCTTTTCATATAAAAAAAACTAATGCTGTAACGATTTTTAAGCGAAAACGTAAAATTTATATGATATATTTTACTACCCTAAATAAATAAATGAATAAGTGCGAAACTCAATATGTTTACTCCAAGACAAAGTCAAATATTAATTTCCTAATTCAGAAGACAATGTCAAGTATATTTTTTATTGCCGCTGATGTGGGCTTTAAAAGTTTATTATATTTAGAAGATATAAAAATTATATTTCAAATAACACTATAAATTATTTATCAATACAGGAGAGTTTGTAATTCTGTAGGAGAACATAAATTTTAATAGCCCAAACCTATTGGCCTTCTCTAAAGGAGGAAAAGGTGTTAATCAGATAACTGGTTTGAGTAGACAATTTGCTTATCCAAAGAGTTCTCAAGAGGAGATTTGCTTCCTCCGGTGCTGCCAAAGACATATTCGAGAATATTTAGTAGACAGTTTTGAAGCTGCAGGGATTCTTTTTAATGCACTTAACGAATAAGCAAACACACTCACGCATGAAGAATACACATGCACATCTGACTAACGTCAGCTAAAACACATGTATGGATGTGTGAGTATATCCTTTTTTTGTTTTTGCATCACTCTGTGATATAATTTTAAGCAGATATTTTCCAGTTTTTTTTTTCCTTTTTTGTGAAACATGACAATTTCATAGAAAAATAAACAATATCCTTTAGCCATCCTTGATGGTCTGTTAAATTTCATGTCTGGCAGACGTCTGACGCCAAAAAGATTTCTTCAGAAAACAAATTTTGTCACACAAAACAAAAGAGGTTAAAAGGGGTGTTTGTTTATTCAAAGATGATGCTCAGGAAAAAGTTGCGGACGAAGAAAATTTAAGGGGAAAAAAAACTGCATCCTTAAGGCAAAACGAGCGTATTTGAGAAATCATTGTTGTGTCGGCACAGTCTAAAAATAATGCCTCGTTTGGGAATATTCATATAAAAATAAAAATTAAAAAAATCTTGGCATAACATTTTCCAGCTAATATTGTTAAAAGTGGAATAAATTGTTCAGATATAAACGACTTTAAAGAGTATTTATTAAGGAAGGATTTCGTGGCATTGCTATTAGAAGTTTAAAGTGCACGGGAGACGTACACAAAAAACCATCAATCGGTAAGAATGTGTTAGTGTCGTTTATTTGATGGTTTTTCAGAGACGTACAAATAAAATCGTCAATCAGCATTTGTGTTTGGACTTCGTAGCCTACAAAATAAATTGTTTCTGATCAGGCGCACTTCTCCATGTCGTCACACAACAAATAAAACAAAGCAAATAACGTTTCTTCGGCAATCAGATTTGGAGACGTTCAAATAATCAGCCGTCAATTAAAAATAAAAACATTTTTTGATTCTCATCAATCAGAGCCGGCATCATATACGTGTAGTGACTGCACGCACACAACTATGTGATTGACGGATTTTTTTTGCACATCTCCTGGGCACTTAAGACGAAGACAAAAATCATAGTCGAAGCAAAGTGAATGAAGCCGTTCGCTTGTGGTTATTTAACGGCGCCAAAATAGTTTTCGCTTTTTGTAAAATCGGCTTCCCACTGGAAGTTTCTATACAAACAAAATCTATTATAAAAATACGTATATATCGGGTGTTTTTTATAGAGTGATACAAATTTAAATCATAATAAATCAAAGTAGTATTTTTTGATATCAATGAAACGGTCTTTCTTCGATAGAAGATTTTATGACATTATTGTTTAAATATGATTTCGGCCATGTGGCCGCCACGGCTGGCGTGTACAAGGAACACCAATTTCACAAACATCGTTTTCGAACACATATGGGCCAATGACTCCGCCAGCCCATAAAGCGCACCAAACAGTAATTTTCTGTAGATGTGATGGTGTTTCGACAAACGCTTGTGGATTCTCCTTACTCGAAACGCGACAATTTTGCTCAGTTACGTACCCATCCAACCAGAAGCGGGATTCAACGGAAAATAAAATTTTGAATGGATGAGTTTGACGAATAGAAGAATTATTTTGATTAAAAATTTCAACAATTTGCACGCGTTGCTCTGGTGTAAGTCGATCCATAATGAAACGTCAAAGCAAATTAAACAAAAAGCAACTATCAACTGTTAAATGGGTGGTCAAATAAAGCAGTGATGGCAACTCAAAATTGTATCACTCTATAAAAAACACCCGATATATTTTGTCTATATAAAAATATACAACGTGAAAGTCCGATCAAGCCTAAGATTTGACGTCTGTAGACAACCGCTATTCTTCCAGAAACACATTTTGTCATTTTAAATCTACGAAAGCTTTTCACTGGCAGCTATCCACCCTAAGACATTTTCTCGACTCAAAAATAAACCTATTTGGCAAAACACAACAACTCACACACACACACACAAATAATATATATATATGAAGCAACATCCCTTGAAAATTACGCACTTGATTTCCAGCATTGAAATTATTTCATAATTTCTTAACAAAAATATTTGGGACTATCTTGACAATAGAACTGCAACCAAATCATATCATTCCCATTGTAGTCCCATAAATCGTATAATTATTAAATTTTCCAACCACCAGGGGAGGATTTTTGTTTTCTTCATCCGCATATTATTACGGCCATTTATACGTTTTATCGCACGTATTGATTTCATGCACGTATAAAACTTTGGCCTATAATTATTTTCTGTAGACCGCCCATTGTGCAAGAAAATGAATAAAATAAATAAACCTGATTGGCATTATTGTTAACGATAAATAAATAAATAGAGAGACCATAATTTGAGACAAATAGGAATAATTTCGTAAAAAGAGCAAATACCAACAATTATGAAGAAATATAATCAGAAAATGTAATTCTTCAGATGTGCAAGTGACAGTTGGATTCTTTCTCTAACTCATCATGATCATAATATTATTTTAGATTTGTATATAAATAGTTTTTAATCAAAATTTAAACAAGTTAATGGTGGTATTCTTTATACGTAGCGATTTCTCTTTAATATTTTGAAACTGTTTAGGCTCATGGTTATGTCTAAGAAACGCACCAGCAGCTTAGTACTATCATAATATCAGCTGTTCAGTCTGAGACAACATGTTGACTGCAGGTACCGAAAATATTTATGAATAAAACATTTGCGGCAAATATTATACTTTTTTAAAAGCATTTATCCCAAACTTTTTTCTATAAGAGAACATTTAATAAAAATTTTATCCAAATCACATTTTTTTGACAACATATCTAAAATATATCTGTCCCAAAATATTTGGGACAGTCCCAATTTTAGATATAGTTTAATTTATTTATAGTTTTTCGTTATGTGACTTAAAACTGTTGTCCCAAAATTTTTGGGACAGCCGAATTTTAACTAGGAATGAAACTGTAATAAAAAATGAATTAAAAATATTTAATTTTTAGCAAATACATATAATTTTAGCAATATTTTTAAAAATATAAATAAAATTTTGCCACAAAATTAAAATTTGTACCAAAAATTAACCAAAAACATTTTAAAATATCTTTCATTTATGTTTATAAAAACTATTTCTTAATAGTTATGTTTTGACCGACTATTTAAAAAGAAATCTGTCAAAAATTGTGGTACAAATAAAAATTTTTTTCAAGAGAAGTAGTTCTATGAAAATTATATGTAATAGATATTTATATATATTTCAAGAATAGCCGTCCCAAATATTTTTGCCTAAAACAACAACAAAAATGTCCAAAATAATAGAAACAAAATTTAGGACAAACGACATCTTTGCCATGATATTGAAGAGAAAAACTTTGTATTAACCTTAAAAAATATTATATGTCCCAAATATATATCATGTGTTCCAAAGAAGGATTGAGGCTTTACCGCCATACCAAACTGTTTGAAAGATTGAATGAAACTATAAACCTGAGCGAATAAAATAATCCAATATAATATAGTCCAGTCCAATCGCTTATTTTTCCATTGATCAAATAACCGTTTTTTATTTTTTAAGATTAAAAATTATTTAAATAAACTAAAACCTTTGGGACAACCCCAATTTTAGCTATAGGAGTAACTATCTTTCGAATTAAATAAAATATATTAAATTTTTTCGTTATGCGTTTAACAAATTTTTTCCCAAAATTTTTGGGACAACCAAAATTTGCGCCAGGAATGAAACCTTGATAAAAAATTATATAAAATATTTTTAATTTTTAGCAATATTTATGAAAATATATGAAATTTTTGCTACAAAAAACTTTTAACAAAATTAATCCGTAATTGTTGCACATTTTCACAAAAATATTAAAAAAAAACCTTTCATTTATGTTTATAAAACCTATTTCGAAATTTTTAAATTTTGAACAAGAATATTTGAAAATAAATTCTATTAACTTTTTCATGAAAGATATTTCTAAAAATGTCAAAAACATTTGTCCCAAATACTTTTGCATAAATAAAACTTTTATGAGTAAGACAAAAATATTTAGGTTTTCGCCTCAGAAGAAAAAAAAAAGATTTTATCAATTTTAATTCACAAATTTTACATATTTTCACAAGGACATTTTGAAATAGTTGTTAAAATCTTTGAATTAATTCTATAAAAACTATTTCTAAGTTATAACATTTCGAACAAAAATATTTTAAGACAAAGACTTAAAAATTATGTGCGAAAATTCCTTTGTATAAATAAAATTTCTGCAATGGTCCAAACTTTTATAAAAAAGACCAAAATATTTAATTTTTAACAAAATATTTTCATAATTATTTTTATTTGGGACAAACGAAATCTTTGCCCTGATATTAAAGAGACATATTTTTAGCTTTATGAACAATTTTTAATATTAACTAGAAAACGAAATATCGTCCCAAAGAAAACAGAAGGATTAAAAGAAACCTAAGCGAATAAAATAATCCAATACAATATAGTCCGATCCAAAATATATCTTTTTATCAAATAAATATTTTCCTAATCGCTTATTTTTCCACTGATCAAATATCAACCGTTTTTTATTTTTTAAGATCAAAAATTAATTATTGTTTTTCTCACCCCAAAAAAATAATTGATTCTCGTTGTTGCCTTTTAAAAACCACTCAGATTATTATCAACATTTTTTTGCACATAATTAAAATATAAGTTGTGAATACTTTTCGAAGCCATGGAATGAAATACACATTCAAAAGCTTTCAAGCAAATCGCTAAACAGTTTTGAGGCACGTTGGCTTTACAGTAATTAATTTTTCTCCTATTTCTTTTTCTTTTTCTTCACACAAAAAAAGATTTCATTTTCATGCTCAATTAAATGGTTAAACGAAAGACGGCAAAATGTTGCATACAAAAAAAAAAAAAAATATATATGTATATATATTGATCAAATAACAACTTTGTGACAAAATTATGACTTAAAGTCATAAAATGTGTAAAATACACAACAATTTAACTAAAAGCTACAAGCAAAAGTGTTGGCAAAAGAATTGTTAGAAATGTCTGACAATAAGCAACAACATTAAATCAACACCCATATAAAGACTTTATTAAGACATTAATTGTCTCTTTCGAGTCAATAAATTTTTTTTCTTTATATTTACGGGTAGTTGTACTGGTGTTAGGGTTTTAAGCAAAATATTGATTTCTAAAATATCTTGAAAATATTAATGAAAAATATTATTTAAGCACTTAATAACACCAGAAGTATTTATGAATGCTGTAATTAAACGAAAAGCGAGCATTTTAATAAAAAAAAGGTATTTAATATTTTCGAAACGGCTATAAAGTGGAAAAACTATAAGCAAAAATTAGCTTTAAGTTGGTTTATTTCAATATAATAAATGGTGATTTTCTTTTGAACCTCTTAAGTTAAGTCAAACTTCTTTGTAAAGAAGTATTATTTTGTTACTGGGGCAAAAACTGGAATTTTCCGCAGTCCTGATAAAGCGGTAGTAAATCAAACAAACTTAGTTGAACTTTTTTTGTCAATATAAAAATTTTATTTTGTCCCAAAATTTTTGGGACACTATTTTTCTATTAATTTTCATACTACGATTTGATACGCACATACTAAATTGTTACGCGAAACTTACAAAACTTGTGACTAGTCTGTGTAATAACGTGTGTAAATAACTCTGCTATTCTTTTAGAAACTATGTTTAGTTCTCTAAACAAGGTACAGAAGTTTGTGTTTGTAGAGTTCTGTTTTCGAAATTTCTAAACTTTGCTTTATAAATTATTTGAAATTAAATTTTTTGCACTTTCGCTGTCCCAAAATTTTTTGGACAGCTAAAATTTGTTTAATTTGACTTACTCCAAGTCTTTTAACAAGTCACAATATATATTTGTAATTTTTGCTTTAAAGTTAAAGATACAAGCTCGTTAAAATTTTTTTTATATGTAACTCTGCCTTAAATTTTCCTTCGATTTCTGTAAATTTTTCAAATTTTTTTATAAAAACTTAGTGTTTCATGTTCTATATAAAGTGAAGCAATTTAATTTTTTGCTGTAAAAATTGTTTGAATTTATATTTTTAACATTTTTGGTGTCCCAAAAGTTTTGGGACATACAAATTTTTTTTTAATTTGACTTACTTACAATCTTTTAGCAATTCACAAAGTATATTTGTAATTTTTTCTTTATAGTGAAATATGTAGATTTTTTTAAATATGTAACTCTGCCTAAAATCTTCCTTGGATTTTAGTAAATTTTAGCAATTTTTTTATATAAACTTAATGTTTCGTATTCTAAATGAAGTGAGTTTGCTTTATAAGTTGTTTGAATGTTTTTTTTTCTACATTTTCGGTGTCCCAAAATTTTTGGGACAACTGAAATTTGTTTAATTTGACTTACTTAAAGTTTTTTAACAAGTAACAAAATATGTTTGTAATTTTTGGTTTAAATTTAAAGATACATTTTCACTAAAAATTTTTTTATATAAAAATATTTGTTCCAAAACATAGAAACTTTAGCTAAAATTATAAAACCGATTGCGATTTGTCTTTCCAAATTTATTCCCTCCTCCCTAGAGTTCTGGTACAAGACACTGCAAGCCACATATCTTGAATACCGTTCCTAAACAATTATCTGCTTTTATATAATGCTGATCTCTAAAACTGCAATTTCTTTGTATTCGAAAAAGGTAAGGGGTTTTAAAAATTTTAAAATTTTATAAAGGAAATTCTCATTCTCTATTTCGTTTAAAATACAATACATTTCTAATGGATAATAACAACTTGAATAGTGCAAATATCGGAGCAAAAATCGCTGATCACATGACTTACATGATTTCATATCAGCACTGATCGTTTCCTCTGATATGATGATTGTGAAATGTGTTCGTAATATTTCATTTATAATGAAAGATTTTCCGATATTTTTTAATTTTAATTGAAATTAATTATAGGGGTATTCACACCGAGTCTGTTAATCCGGTAATTTGTTAGTTGGTAATTTGTTGAAACACTTTACTGTGAACACACTTTTTGTTCTATCTCAGTAGTGCGGTAACTTTTGCTACAAAACAGATGATTTAAATTTATTAAAAAGCAAAAATGCCTCGAGAAAGTGCAAAAACAAAAATAGTAAAAAATTTAATTGAAAATTCTTTTTTTTTTCTTTTTTTTTTATTCGTTTTTTGTTACCGAGTAACAAGAAAATTACCAAGCTTGTCAGACTGGTACTTTGTTACTCGGCAGTTCGATAATTTGTTAATTTTACAAAAACAAAATACACGTAAAAAACTATCGAATAACGACTAACGAATTAACAAGGCCGGTGTGAATCACCCTTATATTTTAACATCAGATAATATTTTCGTTAAATTTAGTATTGATTTTTGTTTGTTTTATTAAACTTTGTGACATTTATAATTTTTTGTGATAATTCAAATAAAAATATTTGTCTACTTTAAATTTTAATAAACACTTTAAGCACGTGCTTTTAGCATTATATATAATAATTAATATCCCTTTTGAGTGCATTCAAAATATGTTCTGCTCCTTCAGTCTTGTTTATATTTAAATATTTACTTTTATTTAATATTTGCGTTTAATTTCCGTTTGCTTTGTTCGCTTTTTGCTTTGGCAGTTGTTATCATTAAATTAACTTCCCTCAAACACTATGGCCAGGTCAGGTTCTTCTTGTTGAATAACACTGCAAACATCAGTCAGTCGTCTGCCACATGTTGGGAGAATATATAAAAAGCTTATCATTCCCAACTCACCCTCCCTCATGTTTAACACATTCATTTTATATCAAAGAAAATATTAAGGAAAAGTAAAAACCTCAAAGGAAACACATAAAACAAACCGGCACACATGAGACTGCTATAAAACATACTTGTATATTGACTGAAAGTTATGGCGTCTTTTCATACCGTAAAATTTTATTAACTTTAACAAAATGTGTGCCATCGCAAAGAAAACAGCTTTGAAAAATAATATTTATGATATTTTGTACACTTCTTATTTGGGTAACGCCTACGATGAAAGCAGATATAAGACTTGATGTGCCGAGTGAGGAAAACTCTCACGCATGAATAAGGCTTAACGGCAGTATAGTAGTTGACAAAAGTTCACACACATGTGGCACACTATTGCAATTGTATCTAGAGAATTCAATTCGCCACTTATTTTATTTTGTTAGCTTTTTATTAATTGTGATTAATTTTTATAAAATTTTTTTTAATTACTTGTAGTGTGTGTTAACTTTTGTTTAGCACTTTAACTCGGGCACTGAAAGACAGCTGCGAACAATTTTATTTAAAAGTTTTATTATTTCCTTACAATTACCCAACTTCTATGCGTTTTTGCGCAACGTTTGCTTTCAAAGTTTTACTAAGCCCCGGGCTGTTTTCACTGTAAAAAAATTTGATGATCAAAATTTGTTAGAAGCATTTTTTATTTTAAATAACTTTCAAACAACATTTTTCTTTTTGTCTCCCCTCGTGCATTCAACAGCCTTCAGGCTATTAAACTTGAAGCAATTTTCTTATTTATTGACAAAACCACTTAATATTTCTGTCTGTGCATCTTCTGTCTTCCATGGAAAAAAATCAATGACCTCATTTCCTGTCAAATCAATTGCAGCAACTTTTCTTTTGAAATCACTTTCCCCTTCAAACAAATTCAATGGATTGCAAAAGCCTGTTCTGCGCTTTAATTTAAAGAACTCATAACTACTTATGGTCGTTCCTGCTGTCACTCCCCTCCTCCCCACTGTGCTAAACACAAAGAATTTATCTAATAATCTTTTAGGCTCAATAAAATTTATTAATACTCGTACATGTCTTTTGTCAAGTTTCCTGTAGAATTTTTATTGAAGTATAAAAACAACGACCGATTTATTTTTCTCAAATGAAGCCGTAAGATGATTTCGCTGTAATCTTCCGAAAGAAATTGCCCGAAAGGGGGGAAAGTTTTACAGCCTGCGTGCGATTGTCTACAGAGATGGTGGTTGAAAATATAAAATAGAAATATTTTTTCAATCATGATCTTAAAATTAATAAAATAAAATTTTATTAAATGGAATGCAATAAAGCACAACTGCTGCCCAAAAGAA
Source organism: Linnaemya vulpina (assembly GCA_963675445.1). Lineage (NCBI taxonomy): Eukaryota > Metazoa > Arthropoda > Insecta > Diptera > Tachinidae > Linnaemya > Linnaemya vulpina. The sequence continues at coordinate 73,858,644 of OY776278.1, read as the reverse complement.
AAGTTTTTAGGAAGAGAATAGAAAAGGAACAGATTCATGATTTGCAATATTAACCCCTGAAGTTATAACATTTTCAATCAATTCATTTTCAATTTTATTTATCTCAACCTTCGTACACATGAAACCAATTTGTGACAAGGATTGCCTTGCAAACTGCTTATCCATGTCATGGAAACTGTGGTCACAGCTGATACTGACAGTACAAAAGAAAAACACAAGCTAAATCTGTACACCGCCTTAAAATACGAAGTAGTTAATGACGCTAATAAAACTAGATTTTTTTTTTATATATAAAATAAAATCTCTTGAAAAATATATTAAGAAAACAGAATAAATATTGACACAATATTTTGATCTCACTATTTATCTTTTAAATAAGCCAACGTTTTGATAAAAAAAAAGCTGAAAATTTTGTTGTAAAAATGTATGTCCCTAATTGAGTGAGACATATTGAAACCGCCTTAAAACCTAACAACTTAGCATATGTATTATGTACTAAAAGTTTTGGGACAATAATTAAAAACTTTCGTAATGCTTATTGCATGATTTATATAAACTGATTATATATTATTTATTATTTACAAAATTTATTTAAACAGTGAAACATGGTTTTCGACAACTTTCAATTCAAGTTTCGAGCAACTTTGCAAGTTTATACAAATAATATGCTTTTTCTGTTCTAAATTTTTTGGTACAGTTTCATATTACAAATTTCTTGTCATAAAAGCCTTTAAATTCGCTAACAAAAACCTGTCATAAGGATTTTTGCACTTTTTTTGGTGTCCCGAAAATTTTGGGACAACTGATGTTTGTTGATTTTCGTTTAACACATTTAATAAAATTTTTTTTCAAATAATATGCTTTTTCTGTTCTAAACAATTTTATATTGTGATTTTCTTGTCATAAAAACATTTAAATACACTAACAAAAACCTGTTGTAAGATTTTTACACTTTTTTGATGTACCAAAAATTTTGGACAAAATTTGAAAATTTTCAAACTGGCTACAATACTTATTGCATGCTTTATATAAACTGATTATATATTTTTTATTATTTCCAAAATTTATTTAGTTGTTTCAAAAATTTTGGGACAGTTAAATTTGCTTTTTGACAACCCCCAATTCAATGTTCGAGCAACTTTGTACGTTTTTACATATTTAAAACTTTTTCTTTTTCAAATAATATGCTTTTTCTGTTCTAAATTTATTGGGACAATTTCATATTGATTATTGAATTTGGCTTTCTCAAACATTACACATCCAAACAAATTCGTTTTACACATTTAATAAAATTTTTTTCCCTATAATTGCTTTTTCTGTTCTAAGCTTTTTGGGACAATTTCATATTGTAAATTTCTTGTAACACAAACCTTTAAATTCACTAACAAAAATCTGTCATAAGGTTTTTTGCATTTTTTTTGGTGTCCCAAAAATTTTGGGACAACTGATGTTTGTTGAATTTGGCCTTAAAGCTGTACACAACCTTAAAGCTGTACACAGCAAAATAAATTCGATAATTTTGCATTAAAATATTTTTTGTTTTAAAACTTTGCTAGTTAAAGTCTTTATTCTTACGTTTTTATATTCAAATCACATATTTTAACAACGTTGAAAAATTCTTGTTAATTTTTCTTCTTTTTTTCGCGTTATTAGTAAAGAAAATAACAAAAAGTCTTGTTAATATGGTAGGAGTAGGCATGTAAAGTTTCTTTAGGTAAAAGATATTGTATTGAACAGACGATGTTTCAAAACACCCACTTTGAAGATATTACTTTTGAGGAGGGGAGGAAGAAGTCGTTTTCACGAAAATGTGATAATATATGCAAAAATGATTTTGTACATTTTTTATCGTTGCCTGTTGTATTAAGTAAGTCTTTAAAACAAAGCGGAGAAGAAGAAAAAGAGGAAAAATTTGTAACGATTGAAGAATAAATATTAAAAATTCGTCACGCTTTTGCAGACGAAATATTGGGAATTAATAATGAATGATTTGTTGGCAAAGCAAATGAGAGAGGAAAAACAGAATAAATTTATGTATTTTTAATAAGAAAGAAGTCTTTATTAGGCTGTTGTTATGGTGAGCGCTACAAGCTGTGCTACAAACTGTAGCATTGCTACAGCAACAACTGTAGCAATGGGCCCGGAACTGGCAGAAGCATTGGATATGCTACGGGTCCAGTTTCTATATTTCTAGTGATTTCAGTGGTTATTTTTAATAATTTAAGTTAATAATTCTGCCCTACCCTCGTTAATAGTTTTAACGAGCAGGCAAACATTTATAGACTGAGTCATTTCTCAAATGCTTATTAAGAACGTTTAGTTTTCTGCCTCCTCTTTTTCAAATAATTTCCTGTAACGGCTGCTTAAAACAAATTTGACTATTCGATTTAAATAGACTCTAAAAAACAAACAAGCAAACAAAAAATAAACGTGAGAGTTTTAAAAATTCTTGTCACGTTTTCTTTAGTTTTTCAAATGTTTGTAGTTGAGCCGTTTTGTCTTTGTTGTAGTTGTCTGCTGGCGTTTTTTTTTCAAGAGAAAAATAAGTGTTAAACAAAACTTGTGCACTTTCCTGTCGCAAGTCTCTGTGTGGCTGAAGTGTCACTTGGAATTTATGGTTTTTTATTTACTATTTACACGATGTTTAATTATGAGATTCTATTTTGAGTTTTTATTTTATTTCGATTTAATTTTTTTTTTGCCACTCACCTTCAACTTTAGCTAATGCCAGCACCGAAATGGTTTGCAGAGCTGGTATGGCCCAGGCAACAAGATGAAATAGATGTGATTTATTTTCAATGGCTTCGTGACCCCATTTCAGCCCGGCAGCCAAAAACCAAGCAAATGCCAAACATGACCACCAGGCAAATGCAGCCATACAACAAAAATATAAAGCCATGAACAGAACCGTGCAAGCTGTTGACTGGCGATGACCCTAAAATAATAAAAGGAAATAAGCAAAAGTAATAAACAAATTAAATTTAATGAAAAATTATTGCGAATTTTTTCTATGGAAATATTCCTCTTCTTTTTTTCTTTAATTTTTTTTTGTGATGGAAAAACTTACTTGTGTTATAGTCGACATCATTTGCAATCTGCCTAATCTGACTGGAGGTGGGAAAGGTTCGCGACAGGATACTGAATCACCAGCACCCAAACCGGCTACATAAGCACATCCAACCACCAAATAACAAACGGCCAAGAACACAATGGCTCTTTCGGGATAGCGAAAACGTGAGGAATCAATAAGGAAGGTCAGGACCTAAAATAGAAAAATTAATTAAATAAAATTTGTCATTGAAATTAAATTAATATTTTGTTCATAAAAGAATAAATAGATTCGCTTAAGCGGCCGCAGTTATCCTACGAACAGACAAAGATTCTTAATGTTTTCCACGGAGGTTTCAAAAGTATTAAAAACTACATCCAGCAAAAACAATATTGAAAGCTATTAATTAAATAATTTTGTTTTTAACTCGTGCAAACAGTGGGCCCTAATCGTTGTCAAACGCGCAGAACACTTTAAGCTTTAAACACAATAAAAACAGCAGGCTACACGAACACCGACTACAAAAGCCGTTGGCTATAATCGTCGCCTCGTAGTCAGCTACTTAATCATTTTTAGAACGACACCACCACATCAATAACCATGTGTTGTTGTTTCGGGTAGAATTCTCTTCAAATGCCAGTGTAGCCGCTTTCACATCTTTAATACTCTTAAATAGTGTTATTCCAATAAAATATATTTAAAGTCCACAGTATAAGACAATAAATCATTTCATTAGCTTGGAAATATAGTTTGTTGTTTCTTTTTGTAAAATAAAACAATATATTTTTAGGTTTGCAATAATTGAATTTATTTATTTTATACTGGCAGCATTTCATTTACTCATTGTCGCTCACTAAAATAGAATTATATTAATTTGGCTACAACCACAAAAACAGCAGGGACAACAACCAGTAGCCGTGTTGCCTGTGGTAGTAAAAATAATCATTCGTATATACACACATGTATTCTATTTTTGACAAGTTGTAGTCTGTAGCCCGCTGTCGTTATTGTGTTTAAAGCTTTATGCCCATTATTCCACTGAAAATACTGGATATTCAAATAAAAATGTCTCTGCTACTAGAAACCTACAAAGTTTTCGTGGTACTGTATCATCTCAAGAGCAAAAGTGAAGAAAAGTCATTTCCGTACAAGAGCAGTAACGTCCTTCAGAATTGCAGTAAATTAACTCAACTTTTATCATGTTGAATAGTAACAAGTAAATTTACTTCAAAGATATCATTCGAAGAAATATTTCTTTCCTTTAACCCTTGGGAGATCTCTTGTGTTTCTTTTTCCCTTGTCTCTATTCCTTTCTATTTCTGCTTTAGGTTCGGTCATTAATCTTGTGCCAGTGACAAATGATGTTGTCCAAAGTGTATTGCTGAGGCCGTTTTCTTCCTGTTCTTTTTTCTATTTTCTTTGCAGCATATTAAAGGCAACATCAATAAGTATAATTTTGACAAATTGTTAAATATTTTTCACGTACACACACACACACACACACACACAAACATTATGCAAGAAAAATAATTTTAACTTAATGATATTTTTCTAGGGGAATAACTCCCACTAAAACATTCAATATTATGGAAATGATTTGCAAACTTTATTAGAGGAGGAACCAACTGACAAACGGACAGACAGAGAGACAAATAGAGGGACAGAAAAAAGAAAATGAAATAAATAAATACAAGTGTAAATTTACTTAAAGGCGTGTTGTTGGAATGAACAGAAACGCTAAAAAGAGGTGGACAAAAACTAATTTTAAATAAATTTATTAAAAGCACACACACTCACATACCCACACGAATAACAGCAGTGTTGCCGCAATTAAAATCAGTTTAACCAACGGTGAATTAAACTAAACAATATATTTAAATTTTCCTTGTTTACAAAAAAAAACTTCTCAACGGAATTGTGATTTCTCGATGAGTTTAATTAATAAAAACATTTTTTAATACCAGAACCCTTTTACCGATAATTGAGATACTCCACTGAGTTTATAATTCTTCTATTTCTGCAAAGCAAATTAATTACTTCAAACATAAATTTTGATAATACAACTTTTTGTTTTAGAACAACTTTGAATTAGTTTCGAACTATTTAATTATTATTTTCACGCTTGTAAGATTTTGCCCGCTTCACTAAGTGGTCTTAGTTTTAAAATTTATAAATTCTACTAATTTAAAAAAAAAATTTTTTTTTATTTTGTTAACTAGGGTGAAATTTTATCAATCATACGATTATTCAAAATTTGTTTAAACAATTTTTAATATTACTTCTTCTCTTAATTTTTTAATTTTCCTCAGTTCTTTTTAGTTTTGAATAATATTTTTTAATGTCAACAACAAAAATCCTACTTTTTAATTTTCCTCAATTTTCAATAACAATTTTTAATTCAAATAAAATGCAGAATCTCATATTTTTCATTTTTCTCAGTTTTTTTTTTTAATTTTCTATAATAATTTTCAATTTAAATAAAATACAGAAACTTATAATTTTCCTCAGTTTCTTTTTGTCAATTTTTCATAAGAATTTTCAATTTAAATCAAATGCAAAAACTCACATTTTTCCATTTTCCTCAGTTTTTATTTTTTATTTTCTATAACAGGTCTTGAATTTAAAACTAAGAACCACAGTGAAACAAATTGCACATTGATTATCGTAACAATTTTGGTTAAAATAACCCGGCAACATTGGCCGCAAACAATGGTATAAATTAAATATGAAAACAACAATTATCCTATACAAATCGTACATTAACATTAAAATTTACCCTTCAGAGCATAAATATATATATATATATATATATATATATATATATATATATATATATATATATATATATATGTGATTTAATTAATAAACTATAATACGAGAATTATGACTAGATGACAAGAAAGTGGACTGCTCTGATATATATAACTAATAATGATATATAACTAATAATTTGAGTCAAAGACAGCAACACTAATTGAAAAATATTCAATTTAGGACTCCGCAACAACACATTTAATTAAATTTTTTAGCAACCAAAACGGCAACGCTGAATGCAGACTGTATAATAAATTTTATATGAACACAACATATTTTAAAATTGTTTTTTTTTATATTTGCCTACAAATATTATCCTACACACATATACTCGTTCATATTCAGACATAAAAATTTACCCTTGAGAGCACAAATATTTCGTTAATATAAAATTTTGACATATTCAAAATGTTTCCAACAGTTGGGTAATTTAACTAATTATCTGAAACAATTTTTATTATTGTCCCGTCATCTGTTAAATAAATCAAATATATAATTGAACTATTTAATGAAGGAGAATACGAGAATTATTACTCGATTACTCGCATTTATGACTATTTTTAATACTAAATTTGGGGCCCCGAAATCAATTTGATAACATTTAATTATAAATTTATTTTCTTTTAATAAATATTTATTAACTCGATGTCTTTTTGATTGAAAAATTTCCCAAAATTAATTTTATTTTAAGTTCTTTTAATTTTTATTTTTGTTCTTTAGAAATAGATGTACGGAAATGTTTTTATTTTGAAAAACTTGTTTTATTTGAATTTTATGTGCTCAATACTCCGACAGGCCTTTTCATATTTCTGCAGAATCCGCCCAAAGGCGTGGCGAAGTATTTAACTTATAACATCTTAATAAAATTTGCTTATGAAAAGCAAAATTAAAAAATTATTAATAACACAATATTAAAAGATCGAGGGCCGCTCGAAATCATTTAATAAACAATAAAGTTAAGAAATATTTTTAATAAGCATTTTTAATTAGCATTAAAGGTCCTTAGAGGGTTAACTTTATAAGCCACAGTGAACGTTTAACAAATGCGTTGACTAAACTTTTGGTCTGTAATCATTTCCAAGCTTTTTCTCTAACCTTAAAGCATTTTTTCGGGCTGGTGATTTCAATACCTTTTTTTTTAAATTTAATTGAACATTTAAAAAACATTAAATGCCCACCCCCGCCCAGTTATAAGTTTAACGCATTATAAACTATATTGTCTGCCAAAAAACAAAAACACTAAGAAAAAATTCTTAACAACTCTTTTTTTTTTGTTTGTTCTGAAGGCTTTTATTGCTTTTATGCAAATTTACTTTTTTTGCCCTCTTCTAAGTGGGTGTACACATTCGCGTTGATTTTTATTTTTTCCTCTTAAAAATTATTTGCATAATGCGTAGTTTGAATAAATTATGCACTACGAAAAAGTTGCTGGAAATTTATATAAATAATATTTGCATCAGAAGTAGAACTGCGGTGCCCCGCTGCAAGCAGACACTAAAACTTTAGCTAAAATAAATGAGCTTTCAAGAAATGTTATGACAGCTGTCACAGTTTGAGATTTAATTATCATTAAACCATAAATTAACAAGGAAACAACACCTACGCTTGACATCTACAGCAGTAACACGAAATATATTTTGCAGCATGCGATTTACATTTAAATAGTTTCAGTCCCAAAACAGATTTATGAGGAGAACGTTTTAAATTTTAAATGGCATGACTTAAAAGTATATTGTTAAATAAGCTTAAGAAGAGCTTTCAAACGTAAGAATATATATTTTTTTCATTAAATTAAATGTTTTATTTATTAAAATTTTTTTTATTACAGAAAGCTTAAAAAGCTTTTTTTTGTAATTTTGCAAAGTGCTTTGCAAAAAACTTAAGCTTTGAAGAGTCCAGCTTTTCATACATTCATTTCATTAAGATAAATTTTTTTGCATCCCTTTAAGCCAAAAGAAATATCTTTGAAATATCAAAATATTTAAAACCAGTATTCTATATAGAGGAAATACTGGTTTTAAAACCTTAAAGCACACTTTATTTACGTCTATGAATATAGATGGGACATGATTATATTTTTTTATTTCAATTTCACTGTGTGTAACTGATTTCAAATTGGTTTTTTTGTGGCAATTTTGTTTACCACTTTTCTGAACTTCTTCTATTCTTGGAAGAGTTTTCTTTTGTGGCAAAATAGAATTTCAACAAAATGTTGTCATTTTTAATTTTGTGCTGCGAAAACACTTCCTTGTATTTCCCACAATCTAAAACTGATTGATGTTGCTCAGACAACATAATTATATTGCGGGCCTAAAACTTGTAGATGGAAAAATGTACAGAGAGTCTAAAACACCAACTGTAAACACTTCATGAGGTGTAAACCAGCGAGATGTTTTGGAAGGAAGTTGAGTAATCTTCAGAGATGAAAAAGCGCACTTTTAATTTGTAAAAGCTGCAGCAAAAAAGTTTTTTTTTTTTTTAATTTCAAACTTTTAAGTGGTGTTAAACTTGAGCTTTACGGTTGAATGTTTCCAGCGTCGTTCGTACACTATTAAATCTTGTTTTGAAACTGAAAATAATCAAGATTTTGAGCTAAATGGAAGCGGTATTCTTGAACCTCAATAATAAATCCTATCCAACATATAAGTCATCAATCACAAATTTTGTTAAAAAAAGAGCTTTCGGAAAAAGTTTCTTTATAACAGATTTTTATTTTTTTTTTCATTTGCGATATAATGAAAATTTAGCTCATTTAGGTATTTTAAAGTATTTAGCAATGTTGAAAGTATTTTTAGAGCTTTTTAAAATAGAAATTTCAGACCCTAGAAAAGGAGCTTTTTGGAAACATTTTATTTCTTTTTGTTTCAATTGAAATTTAATAAAACTTAAAACCTGAACTTGTATCAGATTAATAATTTCGAAAGTCTTTTTGTACAATTTTGAACACGCCTTAGGGGGAAGAAAATCGTAATACAATATTAAGTTTTAAAGCTTCTGTGATAACCTAAGCTTTTGCTTTTAATGCTTTCGAAATTCTTCAAGTAAAATCAAAATAGCTTAAAGCACTTCGGAATCAAAAACTTATTAATTGAAGGCAACAAAATTTTTTATGATAACTTTCAATACACGCTGCTTTTTTTTATTCATAATTTTCCACATTTCACTGGGCTTAGCTGGTATACAACAAGACTCTTTGCCCTTGCAAATGCACCAGATAATTGAACATAAACTTTTTGCTCTGCAAAGCTGTTGTTTGACTTTTTGGTGTAAAAACAAAATGGATGCTGTTGACAAATGAAGTTTTAATGATCTGATGTGTTAAACTGTTGTGGTTTTTGCTGGTATGGAATGATAAAATTCCTTCAAATTCGTAAAATTTTAAATAAATATTTACACACACAACAGCAGCTGTCATGAAATTTGCATGAAGTGAAAAACAATGCAAAAATGCTAAAAACTTTTTTGTTTTGGTAGTTCGTTTAGTTAATATATTTTTTTTACATAAAGAAGAACTTCTTGTATGTGTGTGTCTTGATGAATGAAGTTTTGTGATACGGAGTAATTAAAAGGAAAAATATTATTTACAAGTCTGATATATGCGAATATCATGATATTTAATTCATCATAAATTATATGAAGAATAAAAACGCAGTTTATTATTCTGAACACGTCTTCTGTCATTTGCATTAATCACCACTCACATGACGATGACGATGACGAAGTAGTCATCATACTACCACTTCGCTTGAACAATTTAAAAGCTTTTAAGCATTTCATTTACAGGCCACCTCCCTTAGATGGTGCTTTGAGTGGCCATAATACTTGTTCATATTTTAGTTTTGCTGCAGTTCATTGTAATCATGTCTGTGACATGATATTTTCTTTGGAATTTGTAGTTTTTCCTTTTTTCGAAGAAGTAAAAATTTGCCAGTGAACTAAAGCACTCTGTAGCATTTTAATTTTGTATTTAAATATTAAAATATGTTATTTTCGTTATGCAACATATTTAACTTTTATATGGTTTTGCTCGTATCACAAAAATGTTTACATGGAAAAATAGAATATGTTTTGATAATAAAAATCTAAACTGAAAGTGCTTGTCAGTTGCAGAAACTTTTTGAAAACGCAAACATAAGTTTATAATAAATTTTAATATTCGTAAAATATTTTAATGCTTTGGGTTAAGTATTTATTTCGGTTGACATTTACAATTTGAAAAAAAAAAACTATGAAAGCTTCAATACTACTGGTATTAACGGAAAGCGATTGAAAATATATTTCAAATCAAGGTTTATATTCTTATATGGGGATAAAACTTACCGTAAATAAACAGCTGGCCACACAAACAGCCGCCCAAGATCCCACCCAGTATCTAAGAACGGTGCGTTCTTTTTCGGGAAAAAACATGGCATGACAAGGCGCACCGCAGTCACGTTTCTCCTGAAATAGTAAATGAAAAAAAGGTTCATAGAGAATATATGTAAAACAAATATAAAAATTAGCATTAATAATTATAATATTTTATATAATATTATGTCACACATGTTTTTGTGGGACACTTCCATGTGTCCTATGGTCCACTAATATAAATCAAAAATGAGTTCTTAAGTAAATTTGCAAAACTGAACTATTTTATATATAGGGTGTTTTTTATAGAGTGATGCAACTTTGAGTTGGCATCACTGCTTTATTTGACCACCCACTTAACAGCTGATAGTTGCTTTTTGTTTAGTTTGCTTTGACATTTCATTATGGATCGACTTACACCAGAGCAACGCGTGCAAATTGTGGAAATTTTTAATCAAAATAATGGTTCTGTTCGTCAAACTCATCTATTCAAAATGTTATAATCCGATGAAGCCCATTTTTTGTTGAATGGGTACGTAAATAAACAGAATTGTCGCATTTGGAGTGCGGAGAATCCACAAGCTTTTCTCGAAACACCATTACATCCACAGAAAATTACTGTTTGGTGCGCTTTATGGGCTGGCGGAGTCATTGGCCCATATTTCTTCAAAAACGATGACGGTCAGACTGTTACTGTTTGTGAAAGTTGGTGTTCCAGATTGCGTCTTGTACATGGCGGCCACATGGCCGAAATCATATTTAAACATTAATGTCATAAAATCTATCCAATAAATACCGTTTCATTGATATCAAAAATATATTACTGTTTTTTATGATTTAAAATTTTATCCCTCTATAAAAAACACCCTATAAAAATATGCATTTTCAGAGCTAATGACGCAGATTTAATCTACATGTCGTTGTTGTTTAAAAATTTCATTAATATATCTGATTTACTTGGGTAATTTTAAAACTTTGAGTTATGGCAGTATTGCAGCAAATGAGCTAGATATGTACATGTGGTACATGTCTATGTGCCTTATCAGGTACCAATATTGATAAAACATATGCAATTTAAAAGGTATTTTCACGCAGATATGCAAAACGTACTTTTCTTATATATTAATATGATACACATATTTTTGTGGTACATTTTTATGAAGCCTATCTTCTATTAATATTAATAAAACATGTATCACTTGAAAGTAATTTCTACGTGGATAAGCAAAATACACAAAATTTTTAAAAACATCAGTGTTAAACTGTTTATAAGGCAAGAAGGAAATAATTCTACTACGTTTTTGTGTTGTAGTTGCAATCACATGTGTTTTACACATAAAGATTTAGTCGAAACAAAGCTCTTTTAATGTTTAACATTAAACACACACAATTTAACAGCAATACCCGTGCAGTTTATAGGGAATACAATACACTTTTCCACACACACACACACACACACACTCATGTATATTATTAAATTACGCGAAGTAAAGAAATTCCTGTACTGAGTGATTATGTTCAGCTGTAACACAAAAAAAAACTTTAAAAAGAAATTTAATCCAAATTTTGATTACTTCTTCACTTCTTTTTAATTTTCTGCCAACAACGCGAAAACAACCCCGACGCCTGCTCATGCAGGTAGGAATTTATCCACAATCCATTCACTTGCAAATGCTACAAACCCCGTCGTTCACATCCTGCTATGGAATTCTGTGCAATTATTAAAGTTCTAATAACGCAAGCATGTGTGTGTGGGAGTGTGAGTGTGTGTGTGTATTTACGCAGTGTGCTCTGTAAACAAGTGCTTTATCCATTCATATACAATTCTCAGTATATTTCAGTCTCCCTTAAGGAAAAATTGAATGCATAACAAGTATTGGAAAGAAAAGAAGCTCATTAAAACTTGAAAAAAAAGATTCTCATTCATTTTAAAATCAAAAGAAAAAAGAAGATGTTTCAAGCATTATAAAACACACGGTAGCGTACAAATGAGATAATATGACAAAAAGGGAGAAGAAAAATGCTTTAAATATTATCAGCGTATGAGTTTGTAAAAGACAAATTTCGTTTAAATTATATTCATCCACATCTTTTTTTTAATACGGCAGACAGCATTGAATTATTGACGTATGGCGTCTTGTTATTCTTCTATTTAGGCAACACCATCCATTATCTTGTAACTAGTGGAAGTGAAGTTCCTATTGGATTATTAATACGTTTAAAAACATAACCACATGCGAGGTCTGTTTGCCAAATGAAGTTAATTTTCGAATTTCTACTATATATCAGGTGTTTATTATAGAGTGATACAACTTTGAGTTGGCATCACTGCTTTATTTGACCATCCATTTAACGGCTGATAGTTGCTTTTTGTTTAGTTTGCTTTGACATTTCATTATGGATCGACTTACAGTAGAGCAACGCGTGCAAATTTTGGAAATTTTTAATGAAAATAATTGTTCGATTCGTAAAACTCATCTATTCAAAATTCTACAATCCGATGAAGGCCATTTTTGGTTGAGTGGGTACGTAAATAAACAGAATTGTCGCATTTGGAGTGTGGAGAACCCACCAGCTTTTCTCGAAACACCATTACATCCGCAGAAAATTACTGTTTGGTGCGCTTTATGGGCTGGCGGAGTCATTGGCCCATATGTCTTCAAAAACGATGATGGTCAGAATGTTACTGTCAATGGTGAACGCCCCCCGGGGGGCTCAATAGGCAACTTGCTTAGTCATATCGCCTTGCTGCAGTGCTTTCTGGGAAAATACAAGAAAATCAGGTGGAAGGATACCTGGGTCCCGCCATATAATGGATTAAAAATCAATAGTAGGTGGCAAACCTATGTTTGTTTGACAGATGAGACTTCGGTTGATTCTGTGGCCAGATATTTGGTTGAGGTCTCTTCATGAGTCCACGTGGTGGCTGTGGTTTAATACCAAGAGTCGCTGGTAGAGATGTCAGAAGAGGGTTGATGTTCCGGCATATGTATTATGTTAGACATTGACCCAGCTGATGGCAGCCTCTATGGGCTGCTGCGAATCAGCAGATGTTAACAAAATGTTAACAAGGGTTTAAGATAGGCCCGAACACCTTAGCAAGGTGTATGAAGTTGGTATATATGGCGATACTAAATGATTAAGATTGCAACCTGTGTGTCCTCGAGGGACACTCAGTTTCCCCTGAGGGCGACAGGGGTGGTGGTGAACATTAATTTAAACCGGTGTTAGGACCACCGTCGGATAGGCCACAATTGTAGGAGCCGACGTTAATCTAAGACACAATCCGTCAATGGTGAACGGTATAGGAACATGATTCGAAGTTTTTTGGTACCACAATTTGCTGACATTAATCTTGCTGATATGTGGTTCCAACAGGATGGAGCCACATGCCATATAGTGGGCGCTACAATTGATTTGCTCAAGGAAACTTTTGACGAAAAACTAATTTCACGAAATGGCCCAATTAAATGGCCCCAAGATCGTGTGATTTAACCCCAGTGGATTATTTTCTTTGGGGTTATGTAAAGTCACTTGTGCAAGTCCATAAACCACAAACAATTGAACACCTGGAAATCAACTTTCGAAGAGTTATCGGCGAGATAAGGCCGCAAATGCTGCGAAAAGTTTGTAAAAATTGCTGTTCCAGATTGCGCCTTGTAAGCGCCAGCGGTGGCGGCCACATGGTCGAAATCATATTTAAACATTAATGTCATAAGATATTCTATCCAATAAAGACCGTTTCATTGATATCAAAAATATATTAGCATGTTTTATTATGATATAAACTTGTATCACTCTATAAAAAACAACCGATACATACATTCAACAAAAACGGGTCTCTGAATAACTCCCTGCCACCTTAAAATTTTAAAAGTAAAAGCAAACATCATGTGACTTAATCCTGACATCCCTCCAGCACATAACAATAGCACAGCATAATTAGTAGGGCAAATATAACAATCAATTTCGCTTAAAATGAAAAAAAAAAGTTTCAATTTAAAAACAGCAAACATTTTCCCGACAAGTGTTAAAACTAGCGTGTGTAAATTGATTAATATATGACACCTCAGAATAAATTGTTGTTTCAGCGCTTTTTTTTTGCGAGTCTGTAAATTTATGATTTTTGTTATTTTTACCAGCAGTTGTTACTTTTTTCACTTTCTTTTCACAAGAGTGCATAATGACCCTAAAAGTGCCATGAATGCATTTAAGCATGCTGTTGTTGTCATTCATTCGACTATCAAACAAAAAGCAACAAGAGGACATGAATAAAAATAAAAGCAAAATGTGAAGGAAAAAGTGCTCTAGAGAACAAATAAGCAAAGTGCTAAATATGAAGGCCGTTCTATCAGTAGTCAAAATCTTTATTTTTATTTGCATGTTGTTTGAACGAGAGAATAGTCTACCAAAGAGAGCCTACCATACTTCTTAAGGTTTTAAAAATAACTCTTTGAGCCAGTGATGGCCAACTATCGGTGAAGGCATTTAAAGGTAAAATATTTTGCTTGTAATATTTTATTAAATATTTATACTTATCAAAAATGGATATCAAGGACTCCTACAATCTAGCAGAACTATCTGTCACTTTGTTATATTCAAGTGGCACGAGAGCGAAAAGAGGCATGGGATTCCATGCAGGTGCGGATCCAGCTTAAGCTTTTTGGTATTAGAAAAAAATTTCAAAATCGTTTATTAGCGAAATAAAAAAAACATACATATTTTTATAATTTTTTATATCCTTTTTCCCTCCCCCTGTATCTGCGCCTGATTCCAAGAGAGGCGATCATATTAGTAGTTCTGCAGAGTGAAGGTCCAGCACAATCCAGCCATGGCAAGACAGATGGAGCACGGAAACAGTTGGTAGATGGAAGGCGAGGATCTTCCCTAACATAGAGGTGTGGGCATAAAGAACTTTCGGAGAAGTAAACTACTTCCTGAGACAGTTCCTGTCAAGGCATAGTTACTTCGTCAAATATCTTTACCCTTCTGCATGTACTGCACAGCAGGAAATGATGATGTTGAGCACACTTTTTTGACTGCAACAAGTGGCAGGCGCAGCGAATTGACCTATACGAACAGATCGGTGCACTTACTCCTGACAACATTATTGGCAAAATGCTTGAAGGAAGTGATAAATCCGTTTGGCAGAGGAAGAAAAGAGACACTGACCAACTTTTAGCAGGAAGGGTCCACCCTTTTAGATCCTTTTTATAACCAATTAGAAAATCTACAATGGTTGCGAATGGTGTTCCCAGACGTGGGCACATAAGGAAGACTCCTTTTTCAGGACGTTGATTCTGGGTCTTCACCAAGTAACGCAGAAAGCGGTTCCGTCAAGGCAAACACTAGAAAAGGAGGGGTATTGTTTCAGTGGGGAACACCACTCGACGTTACTGGTGACGGCCGCTGTAAGCGCGAAGGCATTTTAAAACCTTCTCATAAGCAAAAAAAAAAAATTGTGTTTAAAACGGGAATGCCCTTTTATTTATTTTATGTTTGGCTAATAAAAGCATAAACACTCCCATATATTTTTGGACTTTAATGGTAAATCAATCCCTATTTAATAAATTTTTCCACCACACGTGATGCACATATAAGAGCTAAATATTATGTGGAATTAAACGAAAACAGCGGAATGTCTCAATAGACCTCCAAACTACTGCATAACGACAATAATCGTGTCCAGAAAGAAGACTGTGTCGTTATGCCTTGAAATTAATACAAAATTAAAATTATGCTAATGCCCTCGTAAACGCACGAATCCAAGGCAAGTTTGTTGATGTGTGATGAAACTTAAATGTTGCCTGAATATTTTACTTTTCATTATTGTTGTTGTTGTTTCTGTTATTTTTGCACTAAAAACAATCACTTTGGGTCTCATTCTGTTCTTAGCCCCGGAGTTGGATTCTTTTTCAGCTTTTGTTTTGTCTCCTTTAAAGCATTTTATGCGAAATTTATGTCTGTATGTGTGCAATTGTATTTGTTTTTTAGTGGTAGTGGTGTGGTGGTGGGGATGGTGTTGGTTTTGTATGCTGACTACTACAAGTGAGTGCTTGTATATTTTATTTGACAAGTTGTTTTTAGTGTTTTTGCTCCTTGTTTTTACTTTTGCCTCAATGTTGTTGTTTTCATTGCATTTAAACACAGTGAAATAACAAAAAAACAAAAAAACAACAAAACAAACCAAACAGGGCACACAACTAGAAGAGGAATTCAAGTCCCCAAAGGCACTTGTTGTTTTCTTGATTTTTCATTTGACGACTGTCGATTGTGATGTGTAGAATGTTAAACGTGCGTGCTGCTTAAGAAAAATTTGTTGCTGCCACATTAAAAGCCTTACAGCAGGGTTGATTTTTATTTTTTATTTTCTTCGACACTCACACAAACAAATAGGTAAACTTTATGCCGTTGTTGCAAGACCGACCGACATGTTGCCAAATTTCAGGTTTTGTTGGGAACAACAATTTTTGTGTCACAAAAGGAAATAACTGGCAAATTTATAACAAAACAATATGGTTCTTTGTTTTGAGTGTGCAAATGTGTCTTTTGGCACATTTTTTTATTTTTTTTTGTGACAAGTGTCAATATATAAGACTTTTCATTATGGGGAGAACAAATAAAAATATTAATTAAGTGATCATAGCGATACAGGCTCTTTGATAGCGACAAAGTTATGAAGGCAAGCCTTATAAAGGAGAATGAATAGGTTTATTAAGCAGCTGTTGTTCCCTACATGCATACATATATACAGATGTATGTATGTATATATGTATTACGAAGTATGTTGCCGACAATGATTTGAAAATTTCTCCAGAAACATTGCAAATATGCTTTTATAAGGGTACACAATGTGCACATTTCTGACTGTATATCTGTAAGTACGCCTGCATGATATAAATTTCATATCAGCCAAAGGGTTTTTGGTAATAAATTTACAACAAAAAAAATTTTGTAAAAGCTGTCAATATAATATGTTATGAATCTACAAAATTTTGAAATATATTCGTAATTCCGGTTAAAATTTGTCTACAATTTCCTATAATCGATAATCCTGGTATTTCTGTAGATAGAAACAAGTAGAACATACAATTTTAGGATTTTTAGTAGGTTTCGAAATATATAAAACTAAAGTATTCGGTGGCATAATTTGACAAGTTTTGATTTTTCGAATATGGCAGAATTTAACAAATAGTAAAAACTTGTTGGCCCAAAAGTGTTATATAAATAGGTAATAAATGAATTTTTTAACATATTTTTGAGCGTTAAAAATTGCTTAAATTAAAATTTTTAATGACATAAAGGTCCAATGAATTCAAAATTTTTGAGCTGTAGGCACAGTTACGCAAAAAACAACTGCCAAAATAATGAACTATATTGACTTTCGAAACTCCTTTCGAACATTCGAACTTAATTTCGAATGTAGAAATTACACGACAAAAAAACAAGCCTGTATGCAATACCTACAGTACCTTATATAAACAAGACTTGTATACAATAGCTACAGTACCTTATATACCTCTTGATGATATATCTTCAATATTTGCAGTTTTCGAACGTTAGATGTTATAATGAAAAACTACAAAAATAAAGATTTTTATGGACTTTAGTGCTGGTTTTAAGACTTTTAAAACTAATTTCGAATTTTCGAAGATGATTTCGAATTTTCGAAGTTGATTTCGAATTTCGATATTGGACTAAAACGTACAAATTTACACTTCAAATGAAGTTTAGTCTACTTTGTATACTATCTGTTGATTTATTTAAGCAAATTCTGGAGGTAAACACTACATACGAATGTTTGTGGTTTTCATATACCAACGAGTTTTCGTGATTTTCGAATAATTAAAAAATCATAAATATTTATTACATTCAAACTGCTTTTTTATGATAATAAATTTTCATATTTGAATTCAAAAAAGAAATTCTTTTAAATTAAATAAATCATGGTTTGTTAACAATTTCCATTTGCTGCATAAACAACAACAACTACAAAAAGCTAAAGATTACATAAAATTATTATGTCAAATTGTTTTTCAAAGTTAACAAATGATAAATTATTTAATTGCAAGACACGCAAACGTTCCGCATGTGTATGAGTTTATGCATTTAACAATCCAACATCATCATCATCGTCTTCAGCAACCTCATTATCTGCATTAACATGAAGACATATACGGACGTATAGATATTTTAATATTTTATAAAACAGTCAAGCCACGCTTAATTTTGCATACGAATGCGCCCCAAATAAGAGGCCAGCCGTCTAAACTTATTACATCTGCACAAGCATACATACACACTCGTGTTTATATATTTTCTTTTAATTTTCCTGCCAAGAAATCTTCGAGATTCTCTGGTAGCCAACCCATGTGATGGCTGTAATCTAAAGCCTATGAAACTCCGTTATATCTAGTTGTGGCTTAAACTTTAAACAAAAAAACGTTTTCTGTCTAGCGACTCAAAGTAACGTGGAGTTGAAATTTTTTTCCTTTTCTTTTTGCTAAATTTGGTAGACAGTGAATTTTTGTTTGGACAATTTATTTCTGAAAACTGAAAATTAAAATGTTGTTTGCGAAATTCAAATGGATAGGCATGTGTTTGAAAAATCCTACCGGTCACAAAATCTCTACTTATTATTTAATCAAACAATCAAAGAAGCCAACAAAAACAAAAAAAAAGAAAATAAAAATTCAAAGAAAACGTTTCGCTAGTCAACATTTTTCTTGGCAATTTAGCTGTCTGTAGGTTAGCCATTCTTTATGTAAGAGAATAAAAATATATTAATTAAATATTTTTAAGCGTGTTTCTTTGACTCCAGGAATTATATTTTTGCGACTGCAAATATTTACGAATTAATTAAATTTTGTTTTGTGTTGTGTTTCGTTACCGGTTTATTCTTTCTTTTAATCTATTTTTTTTATTTCTCATTTTAATCATTATATTTTAATTAGAATTTTTTTTTGGTTCATTGTGTCCTTTTTCTTTGTTAATGCTTTTTAATTTAGCAGTTTTTTTTTTCTTCTTTTTGTCAATGATGTATTAAAATCTGTAATGACAGCGCTGTGGGCTGCTGATATTTAGGTCAATGGAAAGGAAATGTGTTAAAAGGAAGTGTGTACTGCTAAGCAGGATGAGACCATTTGGAATGTAGTGAATTTCATTAGAGATTTAAGAGTTCCATGAAAATTAAGTTGGATAAAATATTGAAGCTGACTTGCGGTGAAAAAAGGAGTTGGCGAAATAGTTGAAAGGCCAAATTTTATGAAAATATACCAACCAGATGAAATTATTTACTATATTTCATTGAATTTTAGTTTTTTATATTAAGTTCGAATTTTCATAACCAAAAATATATTTGGATTTACCCAGCCTTTACACATGCAAGTGCAAGTTCGAAAAACTTAACACACTCACACTTTTTTTACTAACACAACCATATTTTTGGTACTTGTAGCGTACTTGCAGATCAACTTGCAAGAGATTTTAGCAGCAAGTGATTTTTTGACACTTGCAGCAAGTTAAGTCAAATATATAGACAGTTTTACCAAAGTTACTTTAATGAGGAAGCAATATATATAATTTTAACTTATTTTAAAATATTTCTTTGTTTTTTTTTAACATATACATAAAATAGACAATTGGTTTCATATGGAAACATCAATTTAAAATGTCCAAAAAAATAAAATCACATAAATTGTATGTTTGGCTTGAGCTACCAATGAAAATTGGAAAAACGTTCACATATACTTAAGTATAAAATTCAAACCAAAAAAGTTTGACTTAATGTATAATGGAACAAAAAATTCAGAAAAATGAGACATGAAGAAAATAATGAAATGGTAACACAGGTATCATAACACACAAGTGTTAACATCAGGTTGATACAGTTCTCGGATTGTTTTTCACAATAAAATTTGTGTAAATAGAAAACTGTTATCACATTCAACTGAGCCACCTAAAAAGTGGTGATAAACACAATATACACATGAGCACTGAAGATGAAAGTGTAGCGACTTTCGAAAAACAGCTGTTCTGCTCTGCTGTGTAAGTTGAATAAAACTGATGTTGACTTCCTTTGTGCCAAGGAATATTTATCATCATGTCTTTCTGAGATTTTAACTAAGTTAGAACAATTAGCCTATAAAAATATAATATAACATCAATTTAATTTAATTTAATTAAAATGTTATAATAATTACTAATGTCAATTGTTTCCATAAAAACGTATCCCACTTATCTCATTGGTAACTCTGATTAATAAACAAAACCAAATAATAATGGAGATCGTGCCTTTTTATAAGTAGAGGTTTTACCCAATACCTTCTCTTTATATGTCCTGTTTTTTCTTTTTCAATTTTCTCACATAATTTTTTTAAATAATAAACCAACTTATTTTAGTTGATTTGCCTTCAACGACATCTTGAAAATGAACTTTCACTTGACTGTGTAAACTTTCATGCAACTTGCATAACATTCGGCTATTTTATCACCATTTTCGATGATAATATGTATATTCAACTTGCATGTGTAAAGGCAGGGTTAAACGAGAACGTTTTTCGATGATATCAATATATTCGAACTTCGAAAACTGTTTTATCGAAGAACTATTTGGTGTGAAAGTATTGAATTTTGAAAACGCCATCTTGCTGAATTTGAGAAAGAAACTCGAAACAGCTTTCAAAGTTTGAAATCTTTTCATTTTCGAATTGCGTACACTCAAAAAGGAATATGAATAAAATAATTATAAAAAACTTATTCGACTTTGCCGTGGCTTGTAACGTTGTACTGTTTGTGCGTCCGTGTAGTATTTGTGGTATTTCCTTTACGTCCTTAAGCGTATTTTGATTTTCCCTTTAAATAAATCATATTGATAAGACAAACATTTTGTTGCATTTACCACAACAAAACCATTTACGGTTGTTGTTTTTTTTAATTCTACGATTTATTTAAGACATTTCAGAAGTTTGAGACTTGTACAACAAATTTGCAAATATGGTCGGTCTGCTGTTGCCTTATAAAAAAAAAACAACACCAACAAATCGCATTTAAATCATTGCTGTTATTGTAGTTGTTGTTTTGTTGTTGTTTATGAAAAGATTTTTGCGGGTCTTTCTGTTTGAAGCAGAAGAATTTTCGGTTTAGTTACAGGCATACAAAACAATAGAGTTTTATTTTAACAACAAGAGCAAAAGGCAGACGATTTTTAACCACATCAATGGAAGATAAACATCCATCCATTGTTGCTGTTGCCACATAAAAAGAATAATGAAACGGAAAAAAAAGACACAATAACAAAATAAAATGAAAACGAAAAACGATAAATAATTGTGCCCAAAGGCCGACAACATAAAAAGAGTGATTTTTCTCTTGTTGCAGGCAGGCAGCTACAAAATGTTAAATTAATGAATGAATAACGAACTGTTGGACGGGGCCGAGAAGGATGCTCTAAAATATATTGACTTTAAACTGATTTTTAATACAGAGAAAGGCCAACACTTAAACGACAAGCTGAGATAGATTTCATACAATGATTGCCGGACGTTTAGTCTTTAATAGTTTGTTGTTTCATCGGCGATGTGTGGCATCCACAATAGCCCAGCATCTTCAGTTTTAATAATAACTCTCAAATAATTTCGGCAGTTACTCCTTGCGAGGCAGCTACAGAATTTATTTATGCTTTTTAAACTGATTTAATTTATTAAACATAAAATCTGCCAACAACCTTCAAACTATTTTGCAAAAGAGCACAACAGCAACAAAGCCACGATACTTTTTGTTGCCTGCAACATCGGCAGTATAACATCGTAAAGATAAAACTTTACTGCTGTCCAGGATTCTTTTGTTTTGTAAATGGCTTTTGATTTTAGTGTTTCGTCTTTATCTCTCTTGGGGGAGTTGCTCTACATCATTATCATCATCTTGGGCAACTGCGAATGTTATGATATGCCTTTAAGTATCCAGTCGTCACAAGCGAAAGTTAACTTGCAACACAGACATGTTGCAACATCTCTCAAGGGTTGTTGTTTTAACCATGAAATTTTTATCTCCATTTTTGTTGTTTTACTTTTTTTCTTTTTTATTCTAAATTTGATTGTTGCCTTTAGGGTTGGTGCAACTTACGAACGCAGACAGTCACACTCAGATACAGCAGATGCAGCCTGCAACGCACTTCAATAACCTGGCACTGAAATGTTTTTCATAAACATGCTTGTGTGTCGGTTGTATTTTCTCGAACTCTTTCGACAAATGATGATGATGGGAGGTTGGACTTTGCTGGCCTTCAAGTCCTGCTCTGCTGCACTAAAATTAATGCTTGTACTTAAATTATGAAATGATTATATAATGACGCCGGTCTTAAAAGCTGAAACAAGAATCAGCGCGGTAGAGATAAACTTTTTCTATGAAAACCAAAAGTAATAAAAAAAATATATAGAAATAAAACATCAAGTAACTTTGAAACAGCTTCGCCAAAGTTAAAGCAGAGATATTTTTGCAAGCAAATGAGAGATGGATGGCAGGAAAAATTAGAACTAAATATATAAATAAGAATTTTTAAGTTTTGCTATCAAATTTAAAGTTAAAAAGAATTTATAGTTTTTTAAAACTTTTATAAATAATCTTGATAAAAAATTTTACGGAATAACTCGTGCCATAACTTCTGATTGCTTTTGATTAAAGCATGTATATTCGAAATGTTTAATAAATTTTCGAACATCGCCTAATAATTGAAATTTCACGAAAATCACTAAGTAAAACCGATAATAATAGAAGTTGCAATTTTAGAAATTTCTTTAGCTCGTTTTTTTTAATATCACATTCAAATTTGATGGTGATTTAGAACTTTTCTCAGAATCGCTTGAAACTTTTGTTTCATATCCATAGTTTTGAGATTTTCGAATAAGACAATAAATACACTTACGGAGTTTTCCTTTCTGGAAAATATGTAAAATTGTTTGACTTCTTCTCTAATAAGTGGCAGTTTGGAAAAGTTTTAGAACAGAAATAATATTTCGTAAGAGATGTTGGACTAATTTTTAATAAATTTGCTATTTTCAAGTGATTTTATGTTGTAAGTTTCTATTAAAAAGTGTAAAAAATGTTGCATTCTTTTTTAGAAAAGAAAACAACATAAAATTCTGAGAAAAGTACAACATTACATTTTGTTTCATGGTATTTAATAGAAGACAGTTTCTTTTTGATAACACTGATTGACAAAAATGAACTTTTAATTTGTCACATGAATTTATTTGGTCTTTTTTACTTTATTTTGACTTCCTTAAGTCACCCCATAGTTTTTTTAAAGCAAATTTTATATATCATAAAAAATACTGATACTTTACACACAATTATACTTGATAATATGTTTTTTAAAAATAAAAGTTATGAGTTTCTGAAATATTTGAACTGAGGCTGGTATCTTGCAAATGTCCAGCAATAATCGAGGACTCACTCCATTTGCTCTGGTATCGTTTTTCCATGCTGGAAATATCCTGATGGAACCTTTCACCGTATTCGCCGCTAACGGCTCCTAGGTTCTCGGGAATGAAATCGAGGCGGGAGTTTAGAAAGTGTATTTTGAGTGACAAATAACAACCCAATGCTTGATACGTCGATCAGAGGATCAGATCTTTGTAGTTCCTTGCTTTGTGGTTGCCCAACAAATTTTGTGCGACATTTTTAAAACTTTTCTAAGCAGATTTCTCTAACAAACTTAACTTGTCTTTGAATATGTTATCCTATAACAATTTGTTGATCTGAGGTCCGACAAAATTCCTTCCTTTATATTTGCGTCACTAAGTTTAGGAAACTTTTCTCTCAAGTACGTAAAACCAGATCCGTTTCGATCCATGGCTTTGACAAAATTTTTTCTCAAACCTACTTTAATATGTAGTGGTGGTAACAGTACTCTGGTGTATTCTAAACTCGAAATATCAAACTTTTTCTAATGAAAACTTGATGCAATCAAACCGTTCGTACAGTGGTATTAACGGAAAACAAGGTAAAATTATAAGTGGGTGCCACAACAAATCTGTGGGTGACAGAAACAAATTAGTTTGTATTTTGCGATGAGGGTATGTAGTGAAGTAATATTTAGCATACAGAATCCGTGTGGCAAAAACCTTGTTGATCAGTATAATTATAGTGAAAAGCAAACAGAATTCAAAATTTTTTAGTTTTACTTTTATTATATTTATTAGGGAGATATTATTATGAGCTTAAAGACGAACGAAGGTTATCTCCGTACTTTCGATGGTATGTTCGAATTTTCGAACTTAAGAAAATATTCAAAATTTTAGTTTTTCATTACTCAACAACATTTTCGATTATTAATATTTCCGAGTTCAATCAAAATTTATTGATTTTCGAACAAAAAACGCGTTTAGAATTTAAGTTGGAGTTTTCGAGCTTAATAACATATTCAATATTTAGGTAAGCCTTGCCGAAATTAATGTTTTTCATTAGTCCTAAAGGTTTTCGATTGCAGAGTTAAAAAATAATTTACGAATTTTGAAACAAAGATTAACTACAGTTTGGTTAAGCAGATATTCAGAACTTTTTAAAATGCAGAGGATTTACAAACTTCACAATTCAAAAGAGGATCTTCTTCTAGTTGAATTTTAGTTAAGCTGATATTCAAAATTCTCCATTTTCTTTCTAATAAAGCAAACAACAAGAGATGTTTTTTAATCAAAACAAGAAGAGAAGTTCAGCATTTAATGAAAAGTCATAAACAATTTTAATTTTAATCTTGTAAGATATGAAACTTTATGATACGCAAAAGATATTAGAATTTTTTTCCATTTCACTATATGTATATCGCTTTTTCGCACAATACCATTTTATATGAAATTAAAATTTTAGAACTTGTTTCAGTTTTTGTTATAATTGTGCAACGAACCGATATCTTGTGCCACCATCGGACAGGCAGTTCATTTCAAGCAGAAATTAAAAGATATAAAAAAGCTGCCATTTTCTTTTAATTTCTTAAGTTTAGTACAGCTTTTTATGTTTGAAATTTATAGAACACTAAATTAAACGCCTTCTCTTAAAACATTTCCTCCTCTTGGCAGTCACTAAGCGAGTGTCAACACTCTGGAATAAATGCTTTAAGTTGTAGTTTTACTCATCACAAACGTGTAGTTAAACTGCAAACGCATAAAAGCCAATTGGAAAAAAGAAATGGGAAGAATGTATTGAAAAATTATAGAGCTGCCATTGTGGAAACAATTTTATTGCTACAACATTTAACAATAAAATTGTAGAGCAAGTTAGTAAATAAAGTCGGTTTATATGGCCATCCACCAGGTAAATTCGAGATCTCTTTTTTTCTCCAAAAAGACTTCCATGATTAATGAAACAGAAACAGGGAATGAATGTGTGTGCGTGTGTGTGTTTGTTGGCATATAGAGAACACAGGATGTTGCATAAAAACTTAATTCTTAGCCAATTTAAATAGGTCCATTGACCAAACAAGAGCCAGGAAAGAGAAAAGTAAGTGGACAAGTGAAAAACGGTATTAAATTTTTGTTTTCACAATTCCGCTCCCGCCATGTCTTAATGTTTTTATCAATTGATTTGTAACAATTATGTATCTTTAAATTGTCGTTGATCCCATATAAACACACAATCTCATGAACAGCGATCTAGATACTCAAATAAATAATAAAGAACACTGGTAGAATGATATTTATTGGAAAATACGATCATGTTACGGAGATAACATTTTTATTTTATTCAATTTTTTTTTTTGGCACTTGTATGTGTTTGTGTATGAATAGTTCTCCAGAGTAGCATTTAGGTGATACACTGTACACTCGAAAAATAAAAATTAGTAACCAGAGTTAACAAATTTGTTTGTTGTATCATTTTACCGCATACGATATCGATCGAAATATCAATACAGTTTGTAAACGAATTTTGATGGATACCGGGTGCCCTGATTTGCCACCTGGATTTCATAATCGAAAAAAACAGTTTCTTTAGATATTTTAAAGTCTCTTTAGGTTTTAAATGTTATATTTTCTAAGAATTGAAACATATTTTACCAAATAAACTTTCAAAACTCAACAGTATTTTTTAAAAAACACTCCGCATATACTGAAAATTTAAAAGAACGCTTCTGCGTGAAAATTTTAATTTGGAATTTCTTGTTCGAATTTTCGAACTTAATAAACAGTGGCTATTTTTATCAAAGTAATTAATATTTACAAGCAAACATGAAGTCATATTATTTTTAACCAAAATTTTGCAATTTCGTAGAATTAAATATTTAAAATATCTTAAACAATTAAATTTTATGAAAATTTAATTTTAAGGTTAAACTCTAAAATCCAAAATACTTTTTATACACACATTTAATGCCATATTCATAAAAAACCTATTTACCTTTTATTTAACAAATTTCTGTGCAAAGTTTGTTAAATATTCAGTTTAAAAATATTAAATATTTTTATTTCGAATTAAGCTTTAAATGTTTTCAGATTTTATTAATAAATTTTGTTAATTGAAAAAATTTTTTTAACTTCGAATAGAAATTTAGTTGCTTCTGCAGTGCTTTGAAGCAATAAACTAAACAATATCGTTTAAAGATATGAGTTTTCGAACTTTAAAATTAGAATTTATGAAAAATGTCACAAACTGTGTGAGAGCCAGTAAGATAATTGTCGAATATAATAGTTTTTTACGTGTAATTTTTTTTTTTTTTTTAATTTAAGAATACTTTCATGTGCGAATATAAAAGGCAAAAACACCAATTTTAAAATTTTTACATTTACATATTTGCATATAGTAATTTTTACATTTTCGAACTAACAAAATGCTTTAATTTTTAAGAAAAAACTGTTGGTATACAAATTTTTGCAATACTTTGCACTTTAGAACTAAATTTCGACTGATTTTGATGTTTCGAAATTAACTTCGAATTTTCGAACATAGCAAATTGTAAAAAATTTTTGAATTTTCTTTCATACTAATAAGGAAATATATAGTTTGAGAGTTTTTATAAAGTATTTTTCAATTTCGAGCACTGGATATTTACAAAAGGGGGCGCTAATATACATATATAATATAATAATTTACTACTTTTAAAATAAAATTGCTTGCAAAGCTTTAGAAAAATATATTTTTATAAAATATTACAAGTTTTAAATATATATTATAAGCTTTATTTGTATTAGTAGCAAATATATATGGAGTTCTATAATTTTTATAAAAAAAAAATATAATTTCGAGCACTTTTTCATATTCAGTTGGAGCTTTTGAACGCAACTTGAATTTACTATAAATCTCTAGAGACATAAAAAAATATTTTATGTTTATTATGGGCTCATTTGTCAAATTTTATATATAAATTCGTCAAGTAACAAACATTAAATTCACATAAAATATCTTTTAAACATCCTCTCACTAAAACAAATTTTCGAGCCTCTCTTGTGCTCATTTAAAAACAGACTTGTAATTCTTAAATAATTATAGTGCTCATGTTGGTCTGTCAGAAGTTATTTTTGTTGCATTTCATGCACAAGTTTTATTAACATTTTCTAGCCTTTATCGTTGTAACTAAACATAGAAATTGTCTATAAATAAATTTCAAAAAGAATATCTATAGAAAAACTACCACATGCTGTGCAAATAAACACGAGGAAGAAAATACTTCAAAATCATCTATGAAAGACAAATCTTTGAGAGAAATTTAGAAGATACAGTTTATATCTGTTCGCATCCATCCACACCAGCACAAGCAGATAACGAACGAAACTCATGCAGTTGCCAACAGTCGGGGACATGTGTTTGGAACTCACATTTTGCTGGTCATACTTTTTTCTTCCATCACACAACTTGTTCGTGCAATCGTATTAGTTTTTCTTCTTCAACTGGCTGCAGCGGATAGCCAACAGATATTTTGGTTACTGCTTTTTTCTTCTTTCTTCCTACTTGTTTTTTTAGAAAAAACTGTTTGATATTCTTTTAATAAATTTTATTTGTGTACATGTTTGGTCATAAATTCGAATTTTGGCTTAAAGAAAACAACTCGAATAATACATTTTGTGTATTCAAAACACATCAAGTCTTGGATTGGTATGACCACCAGGAGGGATTGTTTCTCTTCCTTTTAAGAGCACAATTATTGAGATTATTTGAAAGTTTCATAACTGCAACACTTTTTGGCATTTTTCAAAGTGGGAAAAATATAATATCTGGTGCATAGTTTACATGAAAGAGGATATTACAAGCACAAATAATCCCAGGGGGAGCACTAAATTAAGACTAAGAAATAGTTACTAATACGAGTGTTTATCTAAAAGTAGAGCAATTAAAAAATCACACACACTGTCATGTTAAGTTCAGGACTTTAATTAAATAAACGTATTTAACATTCAAGCGAACATATCCACGTTTTCTTTTAGGCCTCGACGAATACATGGGCTAATAAACTAAATATTCCGGGAGCTATTTATGAAATTATATAGAAATTGTCTTAACAATCATTTAGAGGGCGTTTTGAATGGTCTAGCGTCTCTAATTTCAATTACGCTGCACGGTGGGTCATGTTGGCTAATGGTCCTTCGAACCGAATTAAAATCATTTATCAAATGAAGATATTTATATGTTGTAAATATATTTGGTGTTCGAATTATAACATAATTAGAAAAAATTATAAGCTTTTAAGCCCGATTTCAGCTTTATTGGAAAATGACATGGTCTTTTATAGCAAATGGTCCTTCGAACCAACTAATGAAAAGGTAATATTGTCATACCCACAATAGATTCGTATTCGGTCGCAATAGGTTTTTGTTTAATACCATTTAAAGCTGTTAAAACTGGGCGAAACCATGCCCTTACAAAGTAAATATTATGTGTCACACACTTCGACTTAAAACATGCCGTTGAAAATTAATATTTATTTCATATGCAGGGTAGCCGACCACCCCTTTCATAACACTGAGATTTTATTGGAACTTTAGAGAAAAACTTTCGAATCAAAAAGTTAATCACAAAGTCTTGCTCTATTATTATAATTAAGAAGTTTTTGAAATATTTACAAATTATAAATTGACAAAACGAAAACTACCGGGTGTTTTTTATAGAGTGATACAACTTTGAGTTGGCATCACTGCTTTGTTTGACCACCCAATTAACAGCTGATAGTTGGTTTTTGTTGAGTTTCCTTTGACATTTCATTATGGATCGACTTACACTAGAGCAACGCATGCAAATTGTGGTAATTTTTAATCAAAATAATGGCTCAGTTCGTCAAAGTCATCTATTCAAAATTTTATGTTATGAAGAAGTCTATTTCCGGTAGATTGGGTACTTAAATAAGCAGAATTGTCCCATTCGGAGTGAGGAGAATCCACAAGCTTTTGTCGAAACACCACTGCAACCACAGAAAATTACTGTTTGGTGCGCTTTATGGGCTGGCGGAGTCATTGGCTCCTATGTCTTCAAAAACGATAAAGCTGTAAGCACAATAAAGACAGCAGGCTACACGAACACCGACTACAAAATCCGTTGGCTACAATCGT
Organism: Linnaemya vulpina; assembly: GCA_963675445.1. Taxonomy (NCBI): domain Eukaryota; kingdom Metazoa; phylum Arthropoda; class Insecta; order Diptera; family Tachinidae; genus Linnaemya; species Linnaemya vulpina. The sequence goes on along the minus strand of OY776278.1, from coordinate 73,828,905 downwards.
CGTCTTGTAGTCAGCTACTTAATTATTTATAAAACGACACCGCGAAATCAATAACCATGTGTTATTGTTTGTAGTAGAATTCTCTTCAAACGCCAGTGTAGCCGCTTTCATATATGTAATACTCCTAAATAGTGTTATTCTAATAAAATATATTTAAAGTCCACAATATATGATAAAAAATCATTTCATTAGCTTGGAAATATAGATTGTTGTTTCTTTTTGTATAATAATTGAATTTAGTAATTTAATTTATTTATATTATACTGGCAACATTGCACGTACTAATTGTCGCTCACCAAAATAGAAATTAGTTTAATTTTGGCTACAAACGCAACGGTGGTCGGTAATCGCGTAGCTGTGTCGTCTCTAAAATAGTCATTCCCATTTCAATGCGTGTATTTTAATTTTTACAGGTTGTAGCTCGTAGCCTGCTGTTGTTATTGTGTTTAATGCCTGATGGTCAGAATGTCACTGCCAATGGTGAACGGTATAGGAAAATGATACCAAGTTTTTTCGTACCTCAATTAGCTGTCATTAATCTTGCTGATATGTGGTTCCAACAGGAGGGAGCCACATGCCACACAGCGGGCACTACAATTGATTTACTCAAGGAAACTTTTGACGAAAAAATAATTTCACGAAATCGTGTGATTTAACTCCATTGGATTATTTTCTTTGGGACTATGTAAAGTCACTCGTGTACGTCGATAAACCACAAACAATTGAACACCTGGAAATCAACATTCGAAGAGTTATCGGTGAGATACGGCCGCAAATGCTGCGAAAATTTAGTGAAAATCGGTGTTCCAGATTACGCTTTGTACGCGCCAGCCGTGGCAGCCACATGGCCGAAATCATATTTAAACATTAATGTCATTAAATTTTCTATCCAATAAAGACCGTTTCATTGATATCAAAAATATATTACTATGTTATATTATGATTTAAACTTGTATCACTCTATAAAAGACACCCGCTATAAGAAGCGATCAAGCTTAAATTCAAATTGGGTTGATGGTTTTCAAAAGTTTTGAGCAGTTTCTTCTGAATTTAGTGAGCTGCACTATTGTAGTTGTGACTATATAAGCTAATTTGGTCCCACTGTGCGACAATGTAATTTTTTAATATGAAGAGTTTTCAATGCCACCCACCACAGAAGTCACAAAACATGTTGCCATCAAATTCACTTCGCTTCGCTGTGCTTCCGCAAGACAACATATACTTTTGAGCGCTCTTATTTGCGAATACAGCTGTTTGGGGAAAGCTTAAAGCGCTTAAAATTATGGTTTACAAAATTCTGAAATCAGATAATTTGACTAGAATTATATGGACATTTTTTCCTAGAGTTCGAAGGACCATCAACATACACACACTTAATAAGTTCAAGCTACCAAAATAGAGATCGTGGATAAAACTATTATTTTTAATTAAATCATTTTTAGTCTTAATATTTTTTTCCCTCATTCAACTACAAAGTAAATATTTTTATTGCCTTTTCTTTTGCGCTCCTCCATTTATAACATATTGAGCCCTTGAACTTTTAAAAAACACTTTCCTTGCCGTCTATAACATTTCTGTGGCATATTAAAAACGACACAAAGTACTCTACTTTACAACCACTTTGAAAATTCGATTTCATTTCGTTGAGACTATTTAAAATATTATTTCATAAAGTGCAGGATTATCTATTCGTTTCAAGCCACAAAAGTATGCATTACAAAAGCTTTCTTGGATTTATTTTGCTTAACTAAATTTCATATTTTTGTAAGACTTCATTTGAACACAAACAAGAATATTGAATATTAACTTCCGCAGTTGGTCTGCAAACCGTCTACAAATTGTGTCCATCAGACAAAAGAAAATCTGTATGGTCCTTCCAGCCGCAGTAGCGTGTTAGTTTTCAACATGTCAGCTGTCATATTTATACAACTTTAGAGTTAAAGCTACAGCAGCGTCTTGAATTACGGCAACCACAACAATACAATACGAGTTCTTATTTGATGTTTTTAAATAAAATTTATGGTGTATGCAAAGATAAATGACAAGGTCATTAACCTTTTGCAACCACTACAAGAAATCAATATTAATGATATTTTTAATAATTTATAACAGATAATTGTTGGATAGCTTAAGCAGGCCTTTGAAACAGAGCCAACACCAACGACGCCAGTGTAACTTGCGATATCTGCTGGCAACAATTTATAAAACTTCTTTTGAAATTTGTTAAACAAATTAATAAAGATTTAAGGCTACAAATCAGCTTCAAATATAAAATTCAAGAAGAGAAAATCTTGATTCAATTTAAAAAATTAATCTGCGATAAATTTCAATCTAAAATATCGTATATTTTTTGCCAAACGACTTGTGGAAACAAGAGATTAAAAGAACATATTGAAATTGTTATTGTTCTGTTTTGCCACAAAGGCAGAGAGAAAGACTGGAGCTTATCTCTGTGCCAGGGGGGGTAGTTGGGGCGAGGCTAAAGTTGTAAAACTGAAATTATAAAACACTAAAACTAAAAGCACATGCACTCTGCACACACACACACACACTCACGGCGCAATTATCAGTAGTTTTATTTGCAAATTTGTTTGTGTTTTTTTCTCTCATTTTTTTTTTTTTTTTTTTGTTGTAAAAACCCTTGTGTGTGCCACACAATTTATTTATTTTTATTTGTATTTTAACAATTTCTTTTTTGTTCTTATTTCTGTTTTTTCTTTTTTTTCCCTGCTGTAATAAATGCAAAATCATTTGTAAATTTCATAGCAAAAGCTTTTTGTGTGTTTGGCTGATATTTTTGCTGCTTAAAACGGTTGAATGCATACACACGCTTTGGGTTTCGTTTTCCTGCGTGTTTATTTTTCCTTAATTTTGTTGTTGTTGTTGTTGCTGTTTGAGTGCAAATGCAACATTTATCACAGTATTTAACTCTTGTCTGTTGTACTGGTGAATACAACATCAACAGCTTTAAAACGGAAGATGTTTTACACGAGAAGTGCGAGAATTGTAGCGATTTTTTTTTTGCTGTATAAAGATTTAAGCAAAATATGGTCCTTCGAGCCAAGGCTTTATTTTAACCCCCTAATTCACAAACGATTGTTAAAGTTAATGAATGTTTTAACAGATCTTTAAACATACAAAATCCGTATTTTAAAATCCACTTTAATGTTAATAATCGTTTATGAATCAGGGGGTAAAATTTTATATCAAAATTATAGTTTTTATTAATTGGTTGCCACTATTTCTTAATCATGTAAAACAAAGACTCATGAGTACTGTTATTCATCCTCAAAAGTCTGAATTTATTCCACATTTAATTTAGAAAAAAAAATTTTTTAGCAACTAAAATAAAGAATGTTTTAAGTAAAAATGTTTCAAAACCCTGTTCCAATGTTTTTTTTTTAATTTCTTTTCTTATACGATAAACAATATTTTTCACAAAATTTAAATGAAAGAGATTAAACGAGAATTCTTAGAAACATTTAGTAATTTTAAAACAATATTTTTGATTTTGTTCGATCTATTTAAAAATAATTTTAAAAATATTTTCCACTACACAAAATAATTATAAAAATATATGATAAACATATTTTCCACAAAGAAAAATATTTATGAAAACAGTATCTGATAGAGAACTCTAAATAAAAAATTTTTTTATATATTAAAATATACTGCCAACTTCAAAAGTGCGCACGCGGAAACGTTTTGCTCATTAAGAAAAAGTCTAAATATTCCAAACTTTCGAAAAATGATAAGGAGATTTGAATTTAAGCTGGACCAATAAATCTATAAAATTCAAATATCAATTTATATCAATGAATATGTTTTGTTGTAGACCTTTTTAAATATATTTGTTTGTTCGTACTTCGCTTTTCGGCTTCAGGTCTTTTTCAATAATGAAATAAAATTAAAACTTTTCTTTTAAAATATTTTTATTCCAATATTTCGACCAACTCTGTTGGTCATCTTCAGGGAATTACAATTTTATTTTATAGTCCTGGTACAGACACTTGTTTATGCTTGTAAACTTTGTCACCTACTGGTTTTTTTTCCAGAAAAGACCTCAAGCCGAAAAGAGAATTACGAACAAGCAAAATAAACAAAATTTTTATCAATTCAAAATTTTTAAAATTTTTAAGAACTTGTGATTAAAATGTTGTGATTAACTTTTTTATTCAAAAGCTTATAAAAAAAGTTTTTAATAAAACAAGTGTGTTTCGGATATAATTGTTTTAAAATGTTAAAATTTTTTTCCAGGGTTAGGAAAATTAAATTTATTTACACCAACTTAACAAAAATAAGGAACTGGAGTTGGTTTTTTTTGCTAACTGAAACTATTTTATAATTTAAGAAGAGCAAACTTGGTATCAAAAATTAAAAAAAAAGAACTATTTCGAACCCAGGGTTGGACAAGTGCAATATTTTGTGATACTTGAACGTGGCCAAAATGGTTGCAAATTTTAAGTTTTTTTATATAAACTATTTCATGGCCTCATTAGGAGTTACGTCGGGGAAAAAACAAAAAAAATTTTTTTTGCTTCCATGGATGGGATATTGAAATTTTGTATAAAAGTAACAAAAAAGGCGACTAATTAAAGCATTTTAATTCAGAAAAATTTAATTAAAATCAAATACTTAAAATAAATCAAAATTTTAATTCCAGGGTTGGATATTTGCAATATTTTGTATTACATTAAAGTTACCAAAATTGTTACAAATTTTACATTATGAAAATTTGCATTGGAAAAAAAGAAATTGAAATAATAAAATTTCGTTTCCAGGGGTGGGAAAGTTTGAATATATTTTATTTATAAAAGTAACCTAAAAATGCAAACTGAAGTTGTTTTTTTTCGCTTACTGAAGCTATTTTAGAAGTTAGAAAGCACAAAACTGGTACTCAAAACTATAGGGGTATTCACACCGAGTCTGTTAATCCGGTAATTTGTTAGTTGGTAATTTGTTGAAACACTTTACTGTGAGCACACTTTTTGTTCTATCTCAGTAGTGCGGTAACTTTTGCTACAAAACAGATGATTTAAATTTATTAAAAAGCAAAAATGCCTCGAGAAAGTGCAAATACAAAAATAGTAAAAAATTTCATTGAAAATTCTTTGGAGGAAATAAAATTTATTACTGGTAAGTATTTAAAATAGGTAATCAGAAAGACATGGAACTAATTTTATAATTCTTTTAAGACGTATTTAGTGATGATGAAGATTTGGTGGAGGATACCATTGACGAGGTATATGATGACTTGCTCATTGTACTTACATGTCGAAGAGGTGTGGAAAGTATTATTCCAAAATCTATTCAGTGGTGCGACGATATTTTAACTACAATGGATGATAATCGGTTCCGTCAAATGCTACGTGTGGACCGAACTCAATTTGCTCACTTATTGTCCAAAAATAATCCAAAATCAGGCTATTTTCTTTCTCACTCCATTTCTTTTGCGGTTTTTCCCGCTTGCGCATTTTCTTTAGCGGCTCCACTGAAAATTAGTTAATAATCAAAGCGAATGCAACAATTTTGTTAAAAAAAAAATAGAAAAATTACTTACTTTTGCAAAAATTTTCCTTTTTTGCAGTAATGAGAATATAAACACAAATAAACACAGCTGTTGTTTTTTGTTACCGAGTAACAAGAAAATTACCAAGCTTGTTAGACTGGTACTTTGTTACTCGGCAGTTCGATAATTTGTTAATTTTACAAAAACAAAATACACGTAAAAAACTATCGAATAACGACTAACGAATTAACAAGGCCGGTGTGAATCACCCTTATATATAATGCCAGACGTACGTTGGTGAAGGGCATATAAGTTTCGGCACAGCCGAATATAGTACTTTTACTTGTTTTAAATTTTAATTGTTTTAATTTGATATAAATCGTTTTTATCAAATTTGTATTTGATATCCTTTGTAATCTTTATAAAAATTAAAATTTTGAAATATGATATATATATATATATATATATATATATATATATATTTATATTTTTCCTCGATAAATATTGGCAAAAAATATGGTCCTTCGAGTGTAAAATATTTTTTTGAGAAACCTACTTTTACTAAACTTTTTTTAAATTTAATTTGCCAACAGGCTTGTTGTTAGTTAACTTACCGCGTCATGTTTAAAAAACTGTTTTTAAAACTATATCAAACTTTTAGACATACCTGAAATGAAAAAGAGAAAATGAAAAGTTGTTTTATATTTTATTACTATTCAATTGTAAAATTATAATTTAATTTAATATTAAAGATAATGGATCTATAAGGAAGCTGAAGTATAATTAAAACAAAATAATAAAATAAAACTAAAAAAAATTTTTAGCTTAAACTCTACTGATGATTCGGTTTAAGAGGGAATGATATATGTATGTCGTGGGTTAAACGTATTTAACCCACGACAAACAAATCATGTGGTTTAGCTTGAGGCAAACACATGATGGATTGATTTGGAACTAATAGGATAATTGATATTGAGGAATATCATTCCTAATATTTTCGTTTTTGGTCCCACGAGTCAAGTGTAACTTAAATTTGATATTTTTTTCAGAACGTCTTTTTTATAGTTTTTGACATAAAAAAGTTTATAATATCAATTATTACTGCTTTAAAAATAAAAGCAACAACTTCGTTAAAACTAGTTTGCATTTATTTTAAAAAAGTCTTAAGTGCTTTTGGTTGCATCTTGTAGGTTGTTATCAGCACTGGTTCGGCAAAAAAGATTCACTCGCTGAGTACTGGAATGTTTCTTATTTAACCAAACAATAATAATATATAAAAAAAAAGAAATTGTTTTGAACTTTCAACAAGCGCAGGCAGAAGATTAATATGAGGCAATTTTTCATTTTACTTGCTGCATGCATTTCACATCATCTCCTCCATTGAGTTGATTTGAACGGGTTGCTACGAAAATGTTAAATTTGTTAACACCGTTAATGCTGCAGCGTTAACACATGATGTAAATTTTTTAAAACTAAGTTTAAGGCACAATTTAAAGGGGCGAGTAAAAAATAGAAGAAACAGCAAGAAGATAAAGTGATTTTGAGAACAATTAATGGGACTATTACACAGAAATTAAAAGTATCCGGCTCGAAGGACCATAATTAAGTCCACTTTTAAATTTGAAAATTTATTGCAACTATTAAAATTTGTTATTAAATTGATGAATAGTTTTAATTGATTTTTCTTTCACTGTAACAAAAATCAAACAGTTTTCCCCGCGTTTGTTTAATGGCTTGAAAAAACAGCTGAGACGACAAAACAGTCCATTAGATTTTATGTTCAGATTTTAACGGATGGAAACAATTTTTTTATCTTTTTTATGCAAGCGAAATTTAAACATGATCAAACACACACAAAATGCCGACAAACTGCAAAAAATTTTGACTGCCAAAAATAGAAATTAAGTCATGAGAGTCTCAGACACTCAAACCGTTGCAACAATAACGAACTAAAATGGCAGTGGAAAAAGTTAGAATTTATCTTTTTTTTTGGAAACGCAAAAAATTTTTTTCTTTTTCCTTTTTTTAGGCAGTTTTGCTTTCAATATTAATTCCAATAGAAGAATTGTTTGTCGCCGCCTAACTAACACAAGAGCACTGTTGTGGAAGCTAAAGGCAATAAATAACCGAAAAAATATATTAACAAACTACAGCAGGGCTACTTTAATTACAACAGAATTTTCGATTTATTGTTTCGAAAAATTTTAATAAAAAAATTTATTTTTTGACGAATTGTGTGTTTAATGAATATAATTACCAAGAAATTTATATATTTTTTTAAGCAACTTGAAAATGATAAATTTTAAATTTCCAAAAATGTTTATATAGTTTTGGAATAGTCCCGATTTAAGGCAACATTTAGAATTTTCGATTTTAAATTATTAATTCGGAAGAAATTCATAATGCTAGTGTAGCAAAAATATGTCTTTTATATTACAACAAAATATCTACTTAAATTTACTGGCAATGATTTCAAATAAATTCTTAACAAGTAAAATTGCCGAATCTTATATACCCTACACCAACGTGAGTCTGGCGTTACATATAATTATAAGTAGCAATTTTGTAAGCAAAAGAAAAACAACTTCAGTTGCCTTTTTGGTTACTTTTATAAATGAACAAAAAATAAATTTCCCAACCCTGGAAATGATATAATAACTTTTAATATTTTGCCGATACAAATCTTCATGATGTATAAAGCGGTTTTATTTAAGAAAAGCTTAAAAATTTGTAAACATTTTTGTTGCTACATTTTAACAAAAAACAAGTAAAAGGGCTATATTCGGCTGTGATGAATCTTATATACCCTACACCAACGTGTGTCTGGCGTTATATATATTTTTAAGTACCAATTCTGTTCTTCCGAAGTTATAAAATAGTTTTAGTTAGCAAAAAAAAAACAACGTCAGTTGCCTTTTTGGTTACTTTTATGAATGAAAAAAAAAGCCAATTTCCCAACCCTGGCTACGAAATTTTTATTTTTTTATTTTTTTTACCAAAGCGGTTATATTTAAGAAAAACTTAAAATGTTTAAATATTTTAGTTATTATACGTGTTACAAAATACTGAATGTGCCAAAAAAAACCTAATATCCCATCCCTGGAAATTTTTTTTTATTTGTTTGTTTCTAATAGACAATTGAGGCTTCCCAAAGCATGAAATAGGTCCAATTTACAAACAAAATTTTTTTGTTTTTGTCGAGAAATAGGTGTAAGCTTCCCAGCCTTGGAACCTTATTTTTCTGAATTACAATACCACTCTAATTAAGTTCATTTCCAATTTTTTGTTTTTAATAGACAATTAAGGCTTCCCAATGTATGAAATAGATTCAATTTACAAGCAAAAAATAATTGGTTTTCAGTATTAATTTTGCGTCGAAAAATAGGTGTAAGCTTCCCAGCGCTGGAACCATATTTCAGATTTTTCTTTATTTAAATTCATTTCTAATCCATCAGTCCAACACCGAAGTCTCTAGCTCTTGTGAAAGATTGGGAAAACCGATTTCACGTACAGACAGACGGATTCTTAAGAATCCAGAATATATATACTTTATGGGGCCCCATATTAATACCGACGAAATTCCACACGGAATGATTTTTTGTTAAGGGTATAAAATATGTCCCTGAAATCACAGTCTTAGCGTCTGGTGAAATGGTGTGCTTTTATTAGTCCCCTATTAAATTTCACGACTACTAAATTGATGTTCACATTAAAATCAGCAATGAAATTAATTAATACATCATGTAACTAGTTAAATGTTTCTATAATCTATTGGATGCAACACAACACCGCGTCAACAACAATGTAGCAAGTACGAACAATAGTCGCAAAGACAATTGCCATGCATTGGAGCTCATGCATTCGATTCGGTTTTGAAATAATAACAGCAGCGACTGCTAAACGTGAACGTATTCAAAAGAAAACCTTAAATGCCATAATCTAGACAAAAGATTTGTAATACTTCGTTGCAAGAGCTGATACTTTCAGCTCGTACTCGCTAAGTTGTACGAAATTGAAATCTTTTCCATTTTCTATTTACTTTTCCTCTTCTTGGGGATGTGTTGCAACAAACATCCATGTACTCGTCCATGCATCGATACACATGTCGATGTCTTCTTATGAGTACAAGTTTATTGTGTTACACGTGTAATCGAAGACAAAGAAATGCACACTCTGATATCGCTTAGACGAGTTTGTCTTGCAGGCAAGACAAACGTGAGCACTTCATGATGGAAGTGTGTAACCCAGCAAAGTTTTTCAGTTCTTTGTATTATCAAGTAATTGTTTTTTGACTTGACGATAACACTCATAATTATTTTATGAGAATGAGAAAAACTATTTCCTTAATTGTGATTTGTACTGTCTGGGTAATTTTATGTTTGTTAACAGTTTGATCACTTGGGTTAGTACTTTTTACACCCTTCACAAAAAAGTTTGTCATTCCATGTGTAATTTCTTCGATATTAATATGGGGCCCTATGAAATATTCTGGATTCTTATGAATAGCGATGACGATTGAGCAATGTCTGTCTGTCTGACCGTCTGTCTGTAGGTGAAATCGGATTTCCCAAGTCCCCAGAAGAGCTAGACACTTCGTTCTTGGACTGATGGATTTTAAATGAACTTAAGTAGAGTGGTATTGAAATACGGTACCAGAGCTGGGAAGCTTACACCTATTTCTCGACGTAAAATTAATATCAAAGTCCAATTATTTTTTGTTTCCTTGTAAACTGAAGCCTTAATTGTCTATTAAAAACTAAAAAACTAAAAAGTTTTTTCCAGGGATGGGATATAAAATTTTTTTTTGCACTTTCAGTATTTTTTGGGACATGTGATAACTAAAATGTTTAAGAATTTAAAGTTTTTCTTAAAGAAAACCGCTTTATACATCATGAAGACTTGCATTGATAAAAGAAAACAAAACAAATTAATTAAATTTCGTTTCCAGGGGTGGGAAATTTATATTTTTTTTTCATTCATAAAAGTATCCAAAAAGGCAACTGACGTAGTTTTTTTTGCTAACTAAAACTATTTTATAACTTAGGAACAACAAAATTGGTACTTAAAAATATATGTATCTCCAGACGTACGTTGGTGAAGGGTGTAAAAGATTCGGTACAGTCGAATAGAGCACTTTTGCTTGTTTTTGTATACTTATGGGTTGTAGTTATAATTCAAATCTTAAAAAACTTTAAAGTACTCTCTTTGTCTCTTCTCAAATCACAGTACGTATTCGATACTCCTGGAAATACTTTCTATTGATTGTGCTAAATTCTATTTTACTTAAACTCCAATTTCATATATCCCCATACCGTTTACTAAACCACCTTTCCGTTTCTCAAAAATATCCATGTCAACTTAATGATGTCTCTTCTCAGCCCCTGCAACATTTCGCTGGTTTATTTATTTTCTTATTCCTCTTTTTTGCCAATTCTTTTTATTGAATTTAAGTTACATATGTTTCATGTTAAGAAAACAAAAACTCGATATCTATAGCAAATAAGGCGTTACTAATATTCTATATTAAAACGAAAAGGAAATACTCTTTCTGCGGCAAATACTCATACTAGAACTAAGCGTAACAGTAGCAACGCTTGCAATAAAACTACTGCAACAGACAACGAAAATTTCATTAAAAAAATGCAAACAGCAAGACAAAAGTTAAATTGTTGATAAAAGAAGTTCTAAAAATATATATTAAAAAAAAGTCTTGAAATGTGGTCACTAAAATGAAGAGAAGAAAATATAAAGAAAATATCAGGAAACTTCATATTTATTTATGCGCACAGCTTGAGTTCTGGTTTCTTTTTTTTTTTTTGCACTGCCAATAATTTCTGCTCTTGGAAGCCCTTTCCATGCTTTTAGTGCCGCTTTTAAGTCAAGTTACAATTAATGTGTGACATTCTTTAGAGGTGAAATAAATACTTCAGATGATACGCTACAGTGTGTTGGTGGTGGTCAGTTTTCGCACCAACAACTATTTCCCGTAAAGAAGACCTTTAAATATTTTGGTTTGAGCTAAAAATTATAAAGACTTGAAAGAAGAGATACAACAAAAATAAAATGGCGGAGGATAGCAGTCGACATTTGGGAAACACTGCACACTCTTGGAATGCGAACCACTGCACTGCCTGATATAAAGAAATATTTTCTCCTCTTTGATTAAATTTTCTCTTTTTCATCTAGACGTTACTCTAGATTAAAGTAGCTTCTGCTCTTCAGTTTATTCGGAGGTTGAAGCTCAGTCGTTGTAAATAAATTTTCTACATAAATATTCAATACATATTTCGTGGTACACTTTTAAGTACCTTCTCATCCACCGACCCTTATGAAACATATTTCGTTTAAAAGGCCTTTGGGTGTAGATATGCATATGAAACATATTCTATGAGCTTGAAAAACATCAAAATTTTGTTTTATAATTTCTAACAGATGTGCACAACTACGCAAATATATAAGTAGATATGTCAAAAGTTAAACGTCGGTGCCTGCGTTGAGGCCCAACCTGACGGTGCTCTTAACACCGGGAGGAAACACTGCGTCTACCAACGCCCCCATACGCAAGAAACTGTTACGCATGAGTACCAATTCAAAAGCAAGTATTTGGACATGGCGTCCCCCTTGGTTAGGAGCGGAGCCTACCTAAAAAGCCTTCCGTTCTTTTGGGCACGGCACCCGGTTGCAATACAACTATACTCTGAGCTAATGCTCTTCCCGCGATTTGGGTTTAAACCACAGCCACTACGAAGCTCCCCGAAGGGCCGAACCATTTCCAGGCTGGAACCGAAGTTCCAGGGGATCCTGATACCCGTGGTACCAGAATTAAGTCTCTGGTCATACCTAGTAGCCGCAACTAATTTCAATTGAACCCTAAATAGTTCGGGAATGGTGACCAAAAACATAGGGTGTTTTTTAGAGAGTGATACAAATTTAATTTAATATTCTTGATATCAATGAAACAGCCTTTATTGGATAGAAAATTGTATGACATTAATGTTTAAATATGATTTCGGCCATGTGGTCGCCACGGCTGGCGCGTACAAGGCGCAATCTGCGACACCAATTTTCACAAACTTTTCGCAGCATTTGTGGCCGTATCTCGCCTATAACTCTTCATATGTTGATTTCCAGGTGTTCAATTGTTTGTGGTTTATAGACGTACAAAAGTGACTTTACGTAACCCCAAACAAAATAATCCAATGGGGATAAATCAAACGATCTTGGAGGCCAATTAATTGGGCCATTTCGTGAAATAATTTTTTCGTCAAAAGTTTCCTTGAGTAAATCAATTGTAGCGCCCGCTGTGGGGCATGTGGCTCCGTCGTGTTGGAACCACATATCAGCAAGACTAATGCCAGCTAAATGACGTACGAAAAAACTTCGAATCATGTGCCAATACCGTTCACCATTGACAGTGAGATTCTGACCATCATCGTTTTTGAAGACATATGGGCCAATGACTCCGCCAGCCCATAAAGCGCACCAAACAGTAATTTTCTGAGGATGGAATGTTGTTTCGACAAAAGCTTGGGGATTCTCCTCACTCCAAATGCGACAATTCTGTTTATTTACGTACCCATTCAACCAGAAATGGCCTTCATCGGAAAATAAAATTTTGAATGGACGATAAGTTTGACGAACAGAACCATTATTTTGATTAAAAATTTCCACAATTTGCACGGGTTGCTCTGGCATAAGTCGATCCATAATGAAATGTCAAAGTAAACTAAAAAAAAGCACTATCACTTTTAAATGGGTGGTTAAATAAAGCAGTGACGCCAACTCAAAGTTGCATCACTCTATAAAAACACCCTATATATATATATATAAGCAGTTAAACATCTCTGTAAAATATTTAAATTTTGCTTATAAATACGCCACACATTTTTGTCGTACACTTCTGAATACTTTAAACTTCGCCAATATTAATGAAACAGATTTCATTTAAAAGCTTTTTCTATATAAATACGCAGACTATAAACACAAACATGGTAAGAAAAGGTTTTACGTTCGTGTAATCAACCAAATGAGGCAATAATCCACCAGCTTGTAGAGCAAATAGATAGCAAATTTCCTTGTTGATCATGCAACTTCTGGGGAAGTTTTTTAATTTTTCTTTTATAACTCCCACCAGTAGGACTACAGGTAAAATGGGGCAGTGAGAAAAATATATTATTGTGTGGATTCGCAAGCCGAAAAAGGAGATTTCAAAAAGAAAGTCGTTGTATAAGCAGTAAATAAATAAAATTTTTGCAATTTCATACGGCTTTAAGCCGTAGCCAATAAAATTCTTGTCCTCAACGAGTGTCTTATCCTTGATATTATTATTTTAAGACATAAAAATTCTATGACAATCAGTCTTATTATGGAATTCGTCTATGATGTGCATAATACGGCTGATATTGACTGATAGTCATTCAGCAATAAAGAGACCAACTTCGTTAGTTTATGGCCTCATTAAATACAACACAGGGAGAGAGAGAGAGAGAAAGAGCAATTTAACTTACTCAAGAGTCCTTCGGAAGTACAACTTAGTTCAGACTTGTGACATAGTCCTGAAAGACAACTTGAGTACAGAAACACCGAGATCCCTTCTTTTTGATATGCAGTACTTGTGCTAACTTTGTGCCAAATATTTTTTATGCATGCGTACATTTAAACTTTTATAATCTCTTCTAAATGCCACACTGAACATGTTCAAGCATGTGTTCGCTTTAGTTTTGGCGCATAGATCCTGTTGCAAAGTTTCAGTGAAATTTTTTCTTGCTATTTGTCAAATTTATAAAATTTTTTTTCTTTGCGTCTGTAACTCTTTTTTAATTTATTTTCCATCTCTTTCCTCCGATTTTTATTCAATGTTGACTTTTTTTAATCGCCAACTTAACAATTCAACATTTTTGGTTTACGAACGGCTGAATGATTTTTTGTCAGTTCTCCTGTTCTGTTCACCAGTTCTTCCTGTTTTCTACTTCTTGGCGTTTTATCTTTTATGCACGCATGAACAAGCACGCTTTGTGCCCGTCCGTCTGTCGGTTAGTTGGATGGTTGTTGTCTTGTCCGTCATCGGTTTAACAAACATTTTGCTTTAGTTAAAATGTGCATAAAGTTGGTGATCAAAACAATTCCCTCATTCTCTGTGTTGCAACGGACATGCTGGTTGGTGTTTCTTTTATTTATGATTTTGCCTTTTTCTTTTACTTTTCTGGCTTTTGTTTTTCTTTTCTCGTTGCTTTTTTTTTCTTAGTAGAAGAAAAACTTAAATTTATTATATTTATTTGTTATTGTCCCTTTTTTTAAGACGTCCCTTGTGATCGCTTGGGGATTTTTGTGTTTTTGTTTTCTTTCATTTACTTTAACAGCAACACCAAATAGTTGTTGCTTAACTTTTAGTTGGAAAGGAAAATAGGCTCGAGATGGCTGATGCATGTAAAGCCATAAAACGAGAAGTAAATGCAGTCCTCAATAATGTAAAATATGAGACGAGTCAGGGATGGAAAAGCTTGTGGAGTTGAGATTAATTTTTTCTAATCGTGTAACACTTGCGATGCTGAATATTTTAATTATATTTATCTGCAAATAAGTTTTTTCTTTTACCGAATCTTTAAATGAGTGAGTTTTTGTTGCGAAAACATCTCGGTTGTTTCTTACAAGATATCATAAAATTGTATTTTTAATAAAAAATATATCATTAAAAATATTATAATAAAATCATCGTTCTGGTTGGATGGTTAATTAATTTTTGAATAATGATTGAAGCCTTTTAAGCGAAGTGGTCGTCTTAAGGCCGGGGCACATAGAATCCGTCATACGTTGTGCGTCGACTTTTTCAAGTGACTTTAACGCATTGACGGATAAGGTTGGCATAATGAGTACTTTGTTAACGTATTGAAGAAAATCAGTTGTTTTTATACTTTTGTTTTTTTAAAAGCACACACAAAGCTCGAACGTGTATGGGAAAAATTGAGAGAGAGTGAGAGAGATGTTGTCAAAGTACTCAACGTACGTCAAAAGTTAAAAGTTGCCCAACTTTGCACTTTGCGTTGACGGAGAAGTATTGTATGTGCTCAAGCTCATAAGAGAAACAATTGAAAAAAACGATGGACTACGTATGACGAATTCTATGTGTCTCGGCCTTTATAAATTCATTCAATGACATCAAAACATACTAAAGCTGTTACAAGTCCCTTTTTGATAGTTCTTTGACCAACCCGAAATTTTAATATGTTAGCGTAGACGCAAGAGGGCCCTGCCATATCTTTCATCATACTTATAATGAATCGTATCAAATATATCATGACTTTTTTTAATAGCTGGATTCGAACCAGCGTTCACTGTAACACTTTCCACACCTGCCCTGGGTTACAAAGCCAAGTGCAGTAGAGAGAGAGAGAGAGAGATAGAGAGTTATGCCGTTCGAAGCATGCGTGTACGTGTTGCCAAAGCAATTATTGTTTTGTATTTATTTGCCTGTCTGGCAATGCTTCTTTGTTGTTGTTTAAACTTTGATGATGCTGTTTATAGACAATTAAATGGTCTTTTTTTTGTCTTTCAATTTGCTGCTTTTGTACACACTCGTCTACCAGCAGAATTGTGCATGTGCCATCTTCGATTTTATCATTTACAATTGTAAAAATTTTAATTAAATTAAATATTTTTTCCCCCCTTATCTTTTATTTAGTATTTGCGTCGTTTTCTGCCTGCCATCTCAGTCAGCTTCGTTTTCTTTTGTATAAATTGCAATGCCGTGTTTTGTTTTCATTCAAGCAATTTCACACACATTAAAAAAGTGCACCGTAATGAGGGGTTATGTGCTGATGGAATAGGAGCTGTTTGCTGTTGCCAATCATATTTTTAATGGGATAAACAATAATAATATGGCAATTTTGTGCAATAATATTTTGGTGGTGAAAAGTGCAATTTTTATAATTAAAAAAACAAAAAGAATTATCTGCAGTTTTTATATCTACAGCTCTTCAATTAAGAGAATGGGAAATATTATTTTCCTTAATCTCTTCAAATTATATATAAAAAAAACTCTCATTAATTAAGATTTCTATTTGCAATAAAACTCTCAATTAATCCAGCAATTTTACCTGTTTTAAAAGAAGAAAAACCTTTTTATTTTCAGTAATATTTCCTGTTCAAATAATCTTTGTAAATTATATTAAATAAATTTAAAGAAGGTATAAAAATTCAAACAAATAAATTGGCATCACGCTGTTAACTGGTACCCAGCTATTGCCAGCCACTTATTTATTGTATGTAAAATATGAATATTTTTAAGAAACACACCGATCAGAATAATTTCGCCTTAAAAATAACCAACTGTAAGTGGAAATAAAAGTCTCAAAACGACCCAGTGAGGTGCGCAGCATATCTTTTTATCTAACTGTTGAGTTGAATAAAAGTTGTTTTGTTCATAATGAAAGTCACTGCCACGAACAGTTACAAAAAAAAAGAGTGAAAAAAAATTCACATCTTTACCGCCCGATAATGAACCAAACCAACAACCAACGATACGACTTTTACAACTTGTACTTTTCATCGTGCGGCGATCAAGTGAGAAACACTGTTTGCCCAGTTAGTAACTCCCAAGTATTGGAATGACTTAACAAAACAACATTTTGTTTTTCTACTTCGCATATCTTTCATTAGATACTATTTTACCTGCGCTACTCATTAATGTTGTATGTCTTTCTTATAAGTTTCGAATAAAAACAATATTGGAAAAAATGTATGTTAATATCTCAACAGCATCTTTGGCAGCTACTGGTTTTGAAATTTTGTTTTTGGTTGGAGTTTTTATTTCGGCTTTTTGCCCTGGATGTTTTTGTTATAACATAATTTGAGCTGAACAAGCTAATTAAGACAATTGTAGAAATAGTTTTGATGTCATAATTAAGTTAAAAAAGTTATTGAAGAATTTAATAAGAATCACAATAGTGAAACAAGAAAAGTTAAGTTTAATAGACAATAATGCTTCTGTTGTTAATTCGTTTAATTTGTTAATAAAAATCTTTATTTTTTTACAAATAGGTTCTTAGCGCCAATATAGAATTTTTGATATGTTTTGTAGAGGCGCCCCTTGTGAAATTTTTAATTTTAGTTTCATTTTCATAATATGAAAAATGAGCTTCTGTACTTTTAAAAATTATTTATTTTGGAAAATATTAACCAAAAGGAGGGTGGTGGGTGGTAACAAAAAATTTGCTATTTTTGGGAAAATTTTTTATATTTAATTTTTTTGCAAAGAGATGTCCCCCTTATGCAGTTTTCAATTTTAACTTTTCTTTTAAAATATCACAAATTAAAAGCTGTACTTTTAAAAATGAAAACTCAACTTTTTTTGCAAAGAGGTAGTCCTTGTGAAATTTCCAATCTCATTTTTGGTTTAAAAATTAAAAATAAACTGCTGTTCTTTTTAAAATGACTTATTTTGTAAAATACTGGCAAAAAGCAGAGGGCTAACAAACATTGACTTATTTCGAAAAATATTTTAAAAAATTTAATTTTTTTCGCAAAGAAGTACAGTTGTAAAATTTTGAATTTTAGCTTTTGTTTTATAAATTAAAAATAAGCATCTCTTCTTATGAAAATGAATGATTTTGGAAAGTAGTAGTATGTTTATGGCGTTTCTGGACCACTTTTCCCATAAAAAAAAAAGCTGTTCATGCTGTTTATTATTTATAACCAAAATTTGTTACTTTTTCTTCATATTTTGTTTACAACATTTTTTCGCTTGCGGCAAAGCTGGCAGCATTAACAGCGTTTTTGTATGGGAAAAGTGGTCCAGAAACGCCATAAACACACTACGGAAAGTTTAGGCCAAAAGAAAGGTTCTACTGAAAATTTTGCGATTTCTGAGAAAAATTTTAATAATACATACATAGATTTTTTTTCCAAAGACGTACCCCTTATTAAATGAAAAATTAGCTGCTTTTCATTTAAAAATTGAATATTTTGGAAAATACTTGCAAAAAGTAGGGTGCTAACAAACATTTAATAATTAAAAAAAAAAAAATTAACCTTAATGGCTACTCTGCAATTTTGTACATTAAGGGTAGTCTTCAGAACAATTTTTGCAATTTTTGAAGTTAAAAATAAATAAATATATATATATATATATATATATATATATATATATGTTTAGTTGATGATTTTATTGAAAAATTTATAATATAAAAACTTTTTTTCTTTCTTAACATTCCATACGTATTTGACAAGAGTAAATGAGCTTCGTCGATTGGACGAACAGTAACCATCCAGGGTTAATTAAATTTTTTTTCACAAAGAGGTTGTTGTACAAATTAAAAATAACTGCTAGTCGTCTTCAAATGATTTGTTTTGTAATATACTGGGAAAAATGGGTGCAAACAACAATCTTGCCATTTGTAAGAAAAATTTTTTAAATCTAATTTTTTTTTTTTTTGCAAAGAGGTACCCCCTGTGATATTTTCAAATTTAGCTTTTGTTTTGAAAAATAAAAAATTAAGCCCCTACACCTTAAAAAATTATTTATTTTAGAAAATATGCACTGGAAAAAAAGGGTTCACACAAATATTTAGACATTCCTAAGAATACTTTTAAAAAATTCGATATCTCGAACATTTCTTTTCTGCAGAAGTAAAACGTATCTTTTCTGAGGAAAAAGAAGCAAAACAAACGAATTACTTTATCAGCTTTAGAAAAAGCTTACCGATAACTTCGCTCTTCATAAGAAAAGTTGACGACTACTCCTCCTCAATAGAGTTATCGATGCACACTCATGTTGTGTTTTAATTCTTTTACGTTGAATAGTTATCGATTGATTAACGTATCTCCGAGTTAAAGTTGGATTGGGTACAGAAAAGATACAGAAAACATGACCTTTTGTTAGGAAAAGCTATTAGCCTTTTTCTACTTGAAGGAATTAATGAAGGAATAAAAAATATTTTATTTAGCGGTTTGTATTAACTCCCAGCCCACGCTTTAATACACACTTCGCATATGATTACTTTGGGCATAAATTTGTTTCTTTGCTTTGCAATTTTTCGACTGTTGTTTTCTTTTACGTTTTATCATCATTAACATTCAAAAGTTGTTTTTTTACGACTTGAGCATCATAAATGCCAGACAAAGTTCTGGAGTTCTCAAAACTGCAAAAAATGGTCTACACAAAATGTTTTTTTTTAATTTTATTTCTACAAGTTTTCCATGTCTCCTTGGAAAACATCGCAACAGAATACAAAAAAAAAACCAACAACAAACAAAGACTTTTACAACAATGAAGTTGGATGATGGTGTTTTTTTTTTGCACATCTTTAGGAGCAAATCTAAGCTGCCTTGAGTCGGCTGGAATTGCGGTTGAACGAATGGTTTAATACAACTTGATATTTATTGTCTCATAAAATATGCAATTTTATAGCAGCATCACAAAAACATTAACAGCAAATGGTTTAAATGTCAAATGCCAAACTTCGGCTAAATAACTGGAATATGGTACGTGTGTAAAAGATGTGAATCGGGAAAAGGTTTAGCGGGTAAAGGAATTTTATTTGTGTAGAATTTTCAACATGTCTGGCTTTACCTTTAACTGCATGTTTCCTTATTAAAAGCTAAAAAAAAATATAATTTTTTCTTTTCCTAACTGAAACTAGGCCAACAAGTCGCGTTACCATGGCAAGCCAGAGTACTGGCTGACTTTATTTGGAAAGTTTGTCTTTTTACTTTATTTCGTTACCAGCGTCGCTTTCATCATTTTTAACCCAAATAGTCATAATTCTTGGTATTAGAATTTGATTAGAAGACTTTTTCTACACTCTCTAGTCGTTTAGCTCTTTTCTCGCGTTAATAATTCTTGCGTTTCTTTATGGTTTTACATAAAGTGATTTATTGAAGTTACAACCAGATACAGAGTCATAAAACATAAAAAAAAGACCAAGAAAAACTGGTAAGAAACGCAGAGACATCAGCAGAAGAAGAAGGCCTTGTGTCTCACAGAGAGAACGATTGCTTTTTTGGTCTTTAATTTTCTGCTGCAGGTAACGAGAAGCGAGACATGCGTAAATATATAATTTGCTTTGAAACATTTAAAATAAATTTTATTATAGCGTGAAGAATTTGTTCTTGTCCCAATTTTTACACGCACTTCAAGATTAGAAAACGATACTTGAATGGCAAGGGGAAGGAGTGCCATGAGTTCTATATAAAAAAACTGATAAAAAGAATTATTTTTTTCGTACAATTATTTTTAAGTCAAAAATAAAATGTTATAAATTGTTTTTGTTTTAAGAGTAATTATAAGAAGGAAAGAACACTTTCGTTATGGCGAAATAGGCAGTAACTTTTTTCTAGCCCTTCAAATTATATATAAAAATAATTTAAAAAAAAAAGTTAAAAAAGTTTAAATCTCAGAAAAAGCTTCTCTGAAGTACAAGGGAAGACAAATTAAAAAAATCAACAATATGCGAAACAAGAAAAAAACGGCGTTTAATATCGGGTGTTTTTTATAGAGTGATGCAAGTTTAAATCATAATAAAACATAGTAATATATTTTTGATATCATTGAAACGGTCTTTATTGGATAGAAAATTTAATGACATTAATGTTTAAATATGATTTCGGCCATGTGGTCGCCACGGCTGGCGCGTACGAGGCGCAATCTGGAACACCAATTTTCACAAACTTTTCGCAGCATTTGCGGCCGTATCCCGCCGATAACTCTTCGAATGTTGATTTCCAGGTGTTCAATTGTTTGTGGTTTATTGACTTACACAAGTGACTTTACATAACCCCAAAGAAAATAATCCAATTGGGCCATTGCCCGCTGTGTGGCATGCGGCTCCGTCCTGTTGGAGCCACATATCAGCAAGATTAATGTCAGCTAATTGAGGTACGAAAAAACTTTGAATCGTTTTTCTATACCGTTCACCATTGACAGTAACATTCTGACCATCACCGTTTTTGAATGACTCCGGCAGCCCATAAAGCGCACCAAACAGTAATTTTCTGTGGATATCACGGTGTTTCGACAAAAGCTTGTGGATTCTCCTCACTCCATATGCGACAATTCTGTTTATTTACGTACCCATTCAACCGAAAATGGGCTTAGTCGGAAAATAAAATTTTGAATGGACGAAGTGCACGATAAGTTTGACGAACAGAACCATTATTTTGATTAAAAATTGCCACAATTTGCACGCGTTGCTCTGGTGTAAGTCCTTCCATAATGAAATGTCAAAGGAAACTTAACAAAAAGCAACCATCAGCTATTAAATGGGTGGTCAAATAAAGCAGTGATGCCAATTGAAAGTTGTATCAATCTATAAAAAACACCCGATAAGTGCCAATACCAGTTCAAATTTGATACAATTCTAGTATACCATTTCCGAAAAAAAAAATCAGATATATCAAAAATTTATATATATCGCATTTAACTACGGCACCTGATACGTGATGATGAGCAAAAAATATCTACATACATGAGTATTGATGATGGGAGCGCAGCAAATTTCCAAAAATTTCATTTCTGCTCTTCACAAATAAATCAAGTAATTTTTAAAATTTGTTTCAAATGTTTTCAAGCGATCCAAAGACAGCTTCGACGTCGTGGAGGAATTAGTAAACGACAATTGAGATACTTACAGCTGACATCGTTGTGATATGCACGAATTTCTAACCTCAAAATGGATAAACCGTCAGGAACTACAACCGCACGATGATCCAGATTACATCACTTAATATTTACAATTAATATAAACTATTCTTGTGGATTTATAATTTCCATGCGTACAACATCTTTGAATGCTTATGTATGGCGTATTTATATCTACGAGGAGAAAATTTTACGTTGGCTGCAATTCGAGCAAAAGCATAACTTGGTATGTTGTGGCTATTCCCAAGGTGTTGGTAGAAATAGAAAAATACCTTTCGAATAATGTATTTAATATCTTTGGAAATTAAAATACTAAAAAGTACACCGAAAGGAAAAACTTTGTAGGACGTATTTATATAAAGATTTCTATCGACTAATTTCTTGTCTAAAGAGCTCCTGTGTTATATGGCTATACTTCCCCTTAAACGGCAGTTGATTATCTCTGACAGGACCTGAAATTACAGAGGCCTCCATTTTCTGTTTCGAACATTTGATTTATTTCACAATTTTTGTTTTCATCTCACAAGTCGGCTAATGGCGTTTTTTATTTTAAGAATTAAGGAAAACTCTGCTCACGCTGCTATTATTATCTGTCTGTACTTCCAGCCTGATGGTAGGTAGCGATGGATGGGTGCCACTAATGCCATTTACAGTTTATGATAATCTAATTTAAATTTTTATTAATCTTTGAAGAAAATAAAAATAAAAAAAAGAGAAAAAATGTTTTAGCTGTCGCTCAAACGATCTAATTGCCGTTTATTTTCGTTGTTGTTTAATTACTCTTCCAGCCATCTCAACGTGGCTTCAGCATGGTCTGAGACAACTGGTTGGAAATGTGTATGAGTGTGTGTATGGGTTAGAGAAAAAAACAGAAAGAAATAAATTTCAGCCTGAAGCATTTTCAAGAGACTTACTTGATCTGTTAAATTATTTAGTGTTTTGTGTTCTTGGCGAAATATGAGAAATTGTCTACATCTTTCATTTGATGTGCCTTTTCTTGTCTTGTCTCTTACTGAAATTATCTTAGAATGCGCCACAAATCTATGAGCAGTCGTCTAATGTTTTTCTTAAAGTGTCAATTAAGAGAAAGTCGTAAAGAAATTTACACGCAAACGTTTCCAATTGTTGTTGTTACAGCTGAGTGAGGCAGTTTGGCTGGGTTGTATTTAACGTCGTACGCGATGTTATTCTGATTTAAATTTGCTTTTTCTTAGTTATCTTAAGTTAACTATTAAGACATATTCAAGTTACATGGACTCTTCTATGTAAATATTTTAAAGAATTTTTTATTAATTTATTAACGCTTTCTCCAGCCAGTCTGCAGCAACCTACAACCAGCTCGACTGGAGAGAAATAAATTAAGTTGAAAAGTTAAATTTAGAAATAAAAAAGTAAAAATCATTGAGCTATTAAATCAAGCGTTTGTTATTAACACCTCTACGATTACGGGCGAAATGTAATAGAAAAAAAACTCAAATGCAGTTATAGCCCGAGCCAGTTTTCGTTATAATTATAAACAAGTTGATTTATCTCGTACAAATGGTGTGACTAAAATAATATTTTCTAGCGATTCATACACATTTTCTCATATTCAATTCACGTACATTTTTTATAAATTTTCTTATGACGTTAAATGCTGTCATCTAACATTTTTCTGTTTCTGTTTTTCTTCTCTACTTTTTGTTTTTCTAACAAAAACGAATCGCCGAAAACAAGGTGTGAAAACTATTTAGTTTAACTAGATACGAAATCAAAATGCGTCACAATCTGACATACAATTTAAGCTGAAGACAATGTTACATGTCGGAAAAATGAGCTGAAATTTGTTTAACACAAATTTGAACACCAATTTGAGGCAAACGTGCCAACGTGAGCGACTGCAGCATGATTAGACAAAAACCTGGTGTATTTAATGAATGTAATTTGGAGAGAGAAAATGTTTTAAAGGCTAAAAAATACTTGCAAAAAAATTATTAGATATTATATTAAAAAAATTTTCATAAATTGCAAGTTAATAAATATGGTTTGATGTATGTCGATGCAACACTATGCAACAAAATATTATTATTTTACATGGCATCCGATAAACACTAAAACGTACAACATATTTTTTTTTACTAATCTTTAATTTCAGGACTTCTCTGAGATAACAAACTGCCGTTTAAAAAGAAAGCAGCTCTTTCGACAAGAAAATAGTCTGTAGAAATCTTTATATAAAAACATCCTACCTAGTTCCCTTCTTTTGGTGTACTTTTTAGTATTTTAGTTTCCACCGATATTAATGGAACATATATTATTCGAAAGATATTTTTATATTTCTAACAGAAACCTGGGGAATAGTCACAACATGCATAACTACCCAAAAATCTCTGGAAAATATTTTCTTCTTCTATACAACTACGTCAGACTTATTTTGTGGTACATTTTTCAAGTATTTTAAGGTTCCTAATATATATGATATATATAACAATCGAAAGGTATTTCAGTGTAGATATGCAACATATAAATAGTTTTATAAAAAAAATATCTTGTAACAAGTTATGAGATTGCTCTAATTGCAACAAATGTAAAATTTTCTCTTCATAGACATAAATCCGCCATCCATAAGCATTCAAAGATGTGTGAAATTTTTATTTTTTTTTAATATAGAAAAAGCCTTTTATGATTCTCACAAAATGCATTGTACTACGAATAAAAGAACGCATGAAAATTGCACGATTATTCGACTAATTTTGGGCGATTAACTGTTCGAATAATATTAAATAACTTGTCTTCGATTAACGAATAATTAAAATAGTTTTTGTTGTGATTAAGCGTTTAATCGAAATTTTATTTATTTTAGTTGTTTTATTTTTATTTTCGACATTAAACACAATAGCGGCAGCAGGCTACGAACTACAACCTGTCAGTAATAGAATACACACATTGAAATGGGAATGACTATTTTAGCGCCGACACAGCATCACGACTACTCACCAGCGTTGTAGCTGTAGCCAAAATTAAACTAATTTCTATTTTGGTGAGTGACAATGAGTAGATGCCATACATATATGAAAGTGGCTACACTGGCGTATAAAGAGAATTCTACTACAAACAACAACTCATGGTTATTGATTTGGTGATGTCGTTTTAAAAATAATTAAGTAGCTTACTACGAGGCAACAATTCCCGCCAGCAGCTTTTGTAATTGGTGTTCGTGTAGCCTGTTGACGTTGTTGTGTTTAATGCTTTATGTGGAAAATGACACATTCCAATTTGCTTCTATTCAACATTTAGAAAAGACCAGAAGATGAACACAGAAATTGGATATGTTTTACTTTCAATCTCTCCAACATCAACAATAAGTGAAAGATCTTGTCTAAATAAATTTACATCAGAAAAGGGAAAGAAACCGTTTGAAATAAAAACATACACTTTTATGTGCTCTTTTCGAAAGGTTATATCGTCACTTAAAACGCTAAATAACGTATCATAATATTTTAAAAGACTACACGAGAAGCGTAAAAAGTTTATTATATAGAAATGAATGTATATGAAAATGAAACTTTGATTTTAACGTAGACTTGAGAATTTTGTTTTAATATTCCAAGTAGTTTCCATTATATAACGCTTTTGGCTTCTCCCCTAAGCTTATAGAAAAATATGATACATTCTTCTGCATTTTAGGTGACGATATGTATTTGAAAATTAGCTTAAACATTGATGTTGTTTTTTATTTGAAAGTTTTTCTCTTTTATTGTATGAAGAAAGTACTTTTTGTTAAATTGTTGTGTTGCTTTTCAATGATCTTTATTAAAAACATTAATTTTTGGTCTACTAAACTGGAAGCACATTAATTCGATTAATCGAACAATATTATATTAAATTTTCACCTGGAATTATTAACTAATTAACACAAAACCTCGTTTAATTGAATAGCTCACTATTTGCTAAGTTTGATGGTATTTGGATTTCATGGATGAGTTTGTCTTTTAAACAAACTTTTGTTTTATAATAAATAGTAACAAAAAAATATTTAATTACTATTAAATTGAATTAAGGTAATGATACGCCACGATTTGTATTCAGAAAAACATAATAAATAGTCCAAGAAATAATAGAAAACCAAACCAAAATCAATTTAAATATCTAACTTTTAAAGAAGGGCAGATCAACTGTTTTCGGAATCACTTACACTTCCGTCATCAGTACTTTTAAGTATTTTGGCTTATTAACAGAACATTTAAAGAGTTTTAATTTATTTGAAATCGTCAAGCCGTTAAGGATGCATTAATTCTTTCGGAATGAGCAAAGAGATGCCATTACAGTGACTGGTGAGCCCTATCGAGCTTTGTCCACTGAATTTTTGCTTCCAGATATTTATCAGCTAAACATCACTGGCATTTGGTTCTAACAAGACGGCGGAAACGTCATGGGTTTGTATTGACAAATCAAGAAGTTTTGAAACTCCTAAATATTAAATCCATTATGGACGATATGCGGCCAGATTTATTGGAATAAGTAGAGAAACATTGGCCGTAGCCGCGACGGACATGTACCGCCAATCGTATATAAAAAATAAAGGTCATGTCAGATATAATAAAATGGCCTTCATTCCAAATGTAGCATGTATCTTTGTCATGCATTACCGCTTTAAGTGCCCGTGCAGTAAAAAAAATTATTTTCAATGTTATGAAATTCCCTTTAAAAGAATTATGTCTGCAGCTCCAAAACACTTAAGATCTCACAGATTGTCTTATTAATTCAAAGACACCTCAAGTCATTTTTGGTATCTAATAATTTCTGCCTTTTTTATATCTCAAAGATTATATGGCAATTAGCTTTTGTCCTTGACTTAAATCTCACATTTCATTTTCCTATTAATTTATCTTTTTTTTTGTGTACAAATTTGTATTTTTGTTTTGCCGATAACATTTCCATTTATGTTGTTTAACAACAACAATAACAACAACAGCACACACACACACACACACACTTATTAATCGTTACTTAACTTGAGCTTAAGTTGTTTCAGTAGTCAAGTATTTAATTCCTCTCAATTTATTTAATTGGTAATACAATCCTTTTTGGACAAGCTCCCCTCCTTTATTCTGCTTTCAATTTAGCAGACATTTAAAAATATTATATTGTGACAACTTTATTTCGAAACATTTGTTTCGTTTTCATTTCGCTATACATATTTTGTATTTCGCTTTTTTTTTTGTCAATATTCTCTCTAAGTTTAAAACAATCATGTTTGAAATTGTTTAAGTAGCTGGTTGATAAATGTCTACAAGTTTGTTATTTTAAATATCGATATGTCTTGTTTGTAAGTTTGTTTGCTGCTTTAGAGTTCTGCCATTCGGAGTATTTAAGTGTTTTCTACCCCAGTGGAAGGAAGTAGTTCACTGGGCTCGAATATAAAACAACTAAGAAACAAATAAAAAGAATAAATGAAATAAAATTTATACCCACTATCGATTACCGTGACAATCTGCAACACTTTATATGGAGTCAGCAGTAGTTGTACTGCAGAGACTGCCGCTGAGAAGGCAAAAACATATTAAATCACAAGAATGCATACGAGTACTCGTTTGTTGCATTTCAATTAGGGTGCAGCTTTTATTTTTTTCTTTGCCATTTTAAAGCAAAACGTTTAAATGAAAATAAAAAATATCATTTTATAATTTAAATGACATTAAATAGTGGATAATTATATTTGAAATATTTATAAAAAATTGTCAATTTCTGCAGCTACTGTTTGCTTTTTTCAACAAACAAAATTTAATAATTTATTTCAGCTGAACAACCTACTCAGCAAATAAAGTTTGTAAAAATTTGATAAGACTTAATAGCCAACAGCTTTTTTCGCTTTAAGATAAACAATGTGAAGAAATATTATGTTCATTAAAGATTTAAAAAAAAAATCTTGTCATTTTAATAAATTAAAGGAGTATTGGGTGGGTTAATAAAATCAAATCCAAACCAACTCAAGTGTGAAATAGTTTGAATATCAGAATATGCAAAAAACTGGTTCTACCGAAATAGATGAATACAATGCGGTGTTTTTAGAGGCCGCTACATATATTCGTTGGAGCTTTACACACAAAAACTATTGTACTAACGCATGGCAGTTTGCAGACAAGAGAAGCAAAATATATTAAAGTCCAGTGCCGATGCCCTTTCGTCCTCTTTGTTATCTTTACATCTTTTGCAGTATTTATTATACACTAAAGAAATTCTTTAGGAATGCGTTACACAGTTCCAGTGGCCCCTTTAAATAATTGTGATCTGACAGTGCTCTTGACATTGAGTCAAGTTAGTTAATCAACTACGTTCCAGCCCAAAGTCCACAATAGTGCGCTTCGCAAGGCTTGCACAGGTGGCAATTTTTCATATATGCTACCCTCATATCCATTGTATCAACACTTTAATTAGGCGTCATTAGCACATGTCAAGAAGCAGTCTATACCCCACATATCTCCCAGCGATTTTTGGTAATAAGCCACAGCCACCAAGGGTAATCCCGAAGGCAACCTCTACCAATATTCGGTGACAGTAATACAGGAGGCTACTTAGCTCACCCTAGTACTCCACAAGCAATATGAAACCTGTAGAAATCGCTCTGTGGTGAACACTATCACTTTACACCATCACTCTTGGAATGCACTTCTTCGTGGCGCTAATTTCAGGTTACTGATTAAGCCTCGTAAGCAAAATTTTGACTTTAATTCCTTTTTGAATGCTTCTTTGGCTAACTTTCTTCTACAAGACTACGTAGGCAATCCTACACCTTTGAAATTCTTTACATGTACTCCCATTATCGAGTTCCTCAATTCTGAGCGCCCCTTGTTTAGCAGTTTAGTCAGCAAAATGGTTGGCAAAGCAACCAGCAAGGGGTGGAAAGCAAAGAAGTTTCACTTTCGACTGCATCGTTACATCATTAAGAAATAGCAGGCAAATTATTTCGTTTTCTTAATAAATTCCATTTCCGAACGGAACTCTGTGACATGGCTGAATACTATAAATTAATAATAAAGATAAATGTAACGTATTCAGTAAGAGATTTATTATGTCAAACTATTTAAAAATTTTCACTAAAAACCTGATTTCAACCTGCTCTCATTTTTATTAAACCGAAATTGGTTCAGCCTACCGTTTCTAAACAGATAAACAAATACAATTTTTCAATGAACTCATAAATTTCCTTTAAAGTCTGTGTGCGTGCATGCAACAAAGTGAGTCAGGAATATTAATTAAAATTAACATTTTTCTGAACAGAAAACATGCTTAAAAGTCTTGTTAAAATCTTTTCTTCCACAAAAAAAAAGGAAAACAGAAACAAAAACAACAAACGAACAACACCAAACGATGACAATTTATCAAAAAGAATTGCAAGAGTACAATAAAGCAAATGGCAAGAGCGAGAGAGAGTGTAAGAAAGAAGACATACTTGGCGCATGCGTGCAATACTTTGCACATTGGCTGGCAACTTTTTCGCTAGAAATGAAAACATGTTACATGGATACTTAAATATGGTTCATATTCGAGCCAGTGTAGACCCTTTTGCCAGCAGAGAACTTGAATGTTAAACATTTTTAAGACACACATTAGCTGATTGCTGGATAGGCTATTTGGCTGTCCATGGGCTGGGCTGTAGTTGTTACACTCTGGTTTAAACTCAAAAGCTCCTTATGTAGCGCACTCGTTTACCAAAAGGGAACAAGTTATTTTAGTTTCGTTTCTTTTTTAGTTTTATGATTCGTCTGTGGATATAAAAAAGACGAGCCGAGCCGGACTTGAGTGTTTTCTTTTTTGTTCTTATTGTTTTCAATGTTTAGCATATTCTGCCATGTTTTTTTCTCACTCTCTGTTGCAATGTCATTTATGAAGAAAATACTCTTGTAATTCCAAGTTAAGTAAGTCGCAGGGGCCAATACCTTTCAGTTGGGAAAAGATGAAGCCATAAATTACACTCATTCATGTTGGATACTTTAAGTTTATTAGGTTTTTGCCACAGAAACAGATCCAGTGACTTTTATTAAAAATTGTGTAATAAATTGAGAATGTCATGTCAGCGGCTGGCTTTAAAATTGATGTTATTGTGGTGTTTTAATTAAAATTGCTAACAAAAAAGAAATTAATTTTTAAAACGAAGCAGAATACATTTAACCACCAGCAACATGTTTATTAGACTCAACCAGCAAATGGTTGAAAGTAACATGTCATAGTGGCCATGATCGTTATGCCATGTGAGAGTAATAAGGCCAAGTGGGTATTATTATTGCTTTTAACCTCTTTGCAACACAACTGACTTTTTCCCGGACTAGTCAGAGTTGTAGTTCTTTTTCTTTGTCGACTAAAATCTTTGCATGGACTCTATGACAGTTCACTAGGGGACATTGTCGCTCCTTACAAATGACATGAACGCCATGGACATAATGACAGTATTTTTCATGTGACACGTTATGATATAGAGGGCATATTTTATATCTGTAGACTCTACAGATAAGAATAAATGTCAAACTAGTTGTCATATATTTGTGAAGTGCATTCATTTCTTTTTTCAGTACATTTTGGGAAATCATCGTTTATTTACAAACTCGCTTTCTATTCACCAAAGTTACAGAGTAGCACCTCGTCAAGTTCACGGTGGCACAATTAAATTTACTCTTTTGGATAAATAAATTTTTTTTATCACATTCAACTACAACACCTGGCATGATAAACACAAATACACATGAGCATTTCCTTTTTGTTTTTTTTTTAAATTGTAGCGGTTTTGGAAAACAACGCTGTTCTGCTTATGGGAAAATAAGTCGATGATTATATCTTTCAAAGATTCATTATTACCAATCGTAACCCATAAATCCAATTTGAATTATATTAAGGGTGATCTACAAAAGACGCTACAAAAGTAGAGCGACAAGGACAACAAACGACGTCATATTTCTTGCCGCTCTTTTGACATTTCTCTTTATTAAGGTTTGCCATTTTGTTATGGAAAGATATACGAGCCAACAACGAGTCGAAATTATTAAAATTTACTACCGAAATTCGGAGTCAGTGGCCTCAATGTTAGAAGCGCTACGTCCAATTTATTTCTGGCTGAATGGCTTTGCCTATAAACAAAATATGCGTTATTGGTCAGACAGCAATCCACACGTACTCTATGAGTCATCATTGCATCCCGAAAAAATTAAGGTTTGGTGTGGTTTTTGGGCCGGCGGCGTCATTGGGAGGTACTTATTCCGTGATGATCAAGACCGGCACGTTACTGTGAATGGGAATCGCCACCGTTCAATGATAACCGAATATTTTTGGCCCCAATTGGATGATATGGACTTGTAGGATATGTGGTTCCAACAGGACAGCGCCACAAGCCACACAGCGAATGTCACAATAAATTTATTGTAAACCAAGTTTGGAGAACGTGTTATCTCACGAAATGGTGCTGTCGATCGGCCGCCTCGGTCGTGCGATTTGACGCAGTTAGACTATTTCCTGTGGGGCTACATCAAGTCTATGGTCTATGCCAACAAGCCAGCGATGATTGATGAACTTCGTATGAATATCGAACGTGAAATTGCAGCAGTATCGGCCGATTTATGCTTGAAAACCGTCGAAAATTGGGTTCAGCATCTGGACTTCTGCAAGCGTGGTGGCCATGCAAAAGAAATCGAGTTCCATACATAATGGCATCAAACTTACTTTCACAAAAATAAATAATTTAATTAATATTCAAAACCGTTTTCGCTTTATTAAAAAAAACTTTTGTAGCGTTCTTATTGAAAAACCCGATCGATATATAGCAAAAGAGAAACTCAATCAAGAACATCAAAAATATTTTTAAATTCATTTAAACTCATCTATTATAATTCGCACAAAAAAACTTATAGTATTTTTCTGTTAGAAATATTCCCTCCATCGCTTTAGTATCTTGTAATTATGTACATAGACAATATAATTTATCCTATTTAAGTATTTCTAATACATAAATATTTTATCAAATCGATTTCTTTTCAAACACTATAATTCCACTCTACCATCAGCGACTTGTTTT
Source organism: Linnaemya vulpina (assembly GCA_963675445.1). Taxonomy (NCBI): domain Eukaryota; kingdom Metazoa; phylum Arthropoda; class Insecta; order Diptera; family Tachinidae; genus Linnaemya; species Linnaemya vulpina. The sequence goes on along the minus strand of OY776278.1, from coordinate 73,796,721 downwards.
ATTGGTTATTGGATGAGTTTTTCCACAACAACATCAAATAGAAATTTAATTGATGGCTGAATAAAAATGCAAATGAAATTTTAATCTACAAACCATTAACGGATTATGATGATGGATTTACCATGTTCATAACGATAATGGCAATGATCAGATAATGGTTACACCAACTCCGACTCTGCTCATGTGCGCATTTCACATGCAGTCTATGAACCTAAAAAAACAAGATTTACAAGGATTTTTTTTTTTTTTTTTTTGTTGATGGCCAAACGAAAACCGAAAATAAAAAGACAGACAATCCATTAACACCATTCGCCTGGATAATTATGCAAAGCAAATAAACACTACGCAGACACAAAAGTTGAAAAGATTTCAGTTAAACCTGGCAGCATTTGCTGAGACATGATTACATATTTTAATAAATTTCTTTTTTCAGGACGTTCTTTTTTCCACCAACAAAATAATAAAAACAACATGTTGCTCAAAACATAAATTGTGTGAGTTTAAAGGTTAAATGTTCGTTAGAATATGGGGTGGCGTCATTGTAGTCCTAAATGTGTTTCCTTTCCTCTCTCTTACGGCCAGACAGCAAATAATATTTTTTTACAACAGTTGCATGTTTTTTATAACGACAAAGAAAAAAATATTCAACATATTGAAAAGTGTTTCGTTTATATTTATTGATGCATTAGGGGTGGAATTTAGTCAGTGAGAGGTGCCAAGAAAATTAATCACTGTCTGGCTATACCCACATTTTTTATGTTGTTTGTCGGCAGATATTCTTAATGAAAGACTTTCAATGCTCTTTAACATATTTTCAGCACGTTTGCGATAAGTATTTACAAATTGAAATTTGCAACAGGTATATATTCGAAATGGTTTCATGATGATTAGAATCAAGGATTCGTTTCGTTGTCCTTGAAACTTGTACAGAAATATTTTTCTAACATGCTGGCGAATATTTAAAATACATTTTTGTAGCTGATACTATACCAGCCATAAATGCTATTCATAAGGAGGACTTAAAACGTAGAGACGCCATTAAACGTCCCCCCACATAAATAACGTATTTTCAATATTTAAAATGTTGATTATGTTCATCTATATATGACCTCAATCGAAATGCAAACTTTTCTTTTGTGTTATTATCTTAACTTGACTTAAAAGGCTAAAAACAGGTAGCCCCTTTTAGGGGACGTTATTAAAAAGTTGTGCTACTTAAAAGTGTAATTGGACGGGCAATAACGAAATCATGTAGGAAAATTACATTAAGGAAAATAATATATTTTGCAGACCAGCGAAAGAGTATAAAAATATAAATTATTAGATATACTAAAATATATACAAAAAACAAGGAAAGAATTAATATTAATTAGTGGCAACGTGCGCAACAGAACACAGCAGTTTTGTTCACTAAGATTACAATCTCATTGACCATCGTTATTAGTATTGTAACCTTTTAGGTAAAAACTTTATAAATTTAATAAGGAAAATTATTAATTCAGACCAGTCTTTCATTGATAATAATTTGAAATTTACAATTATTAAGTCAGCATTAAATTAACCCATTGTTATGGCCAAGTTAAAATGTTTAGATTTGCTTTCTTTGTTTCATATGAGTTCTACATTATCAATTTATCAATTTAGAGAAGAAAAAACTTTTGAATACGAGTAGCAGGAATAAAAAATATTAGACTACGAAGTTAAAGTTTTCAAAAAAGTTTTGCCAAAAATATATTGACAAAAGCTAAGAAATTTCTAGTTTTTCCATACATTCGAAAACTCGGACTATTCAATATACTTTTATAAATTAGGCCTTAAAAATGTCCCCAGCCATAAACGCAATAGGCAATACGAGAAATAAAAAACACTAACAAGCAATTGCGTAATTATATCACATTTGCCGCCGCTATTAATTAAAAATAAGGTTGGATAGTAATTAAAAATCATAATCATAATTTGGCGGGTTTGAACTATTATATATAATCATTTGGCTTCGGTCTGAAAAAGGCCTTTTTTCTTAGAAAAATATATAAAAAGAAATAACTATTATATTTTGAGGAGCTCAGAAAATAAGTTTTATTTTCTAAACGAAATATAAAACTGAAGAAATAATTGGAGGATTCACACTTCGTGCTATTTAGTCATATTGTCATAGAGTCATAAAATTTTAGACTGGTTTAAAAAAATTTTTGTTGTGCTGTATATAAAAAAGTCATAAAATAGTAGCACTCTGGCAGGTATGTTTTTGTGTTGTCATAAAATAGCTCTGGGGATATCTAAGTCGAACTCTGAAAATCTTTAAGCGAGACGGCGGTAGTATATGTTTGCCGCCGTTACTTATATATGTTTCACGACTAAAAAGCGGATAAAAAATTATTCATATCTATATGTCTGTATAATAAATCACATTTTTATAACATAAAATATATTAAAGGAGCACTAAAACGCAAAAACTAAATATATACAATTGAAAAATTTTTCTCCTTTAAATTACGTAGCTGGCAGCCACTGAACGTTTTTCCATATGCCGCCGCAAAAAAAATTTATTCAGCTCATAACAAGGCAGCAGCTGTTGGTGTTTATATATACAACTTTATTTAGCAGACCAAGTTAAGACGGGTTGTTCACACTTGTCATATTTTAAGTGCTATTATTTTATGACTTATGACTCTATGACTGCATGAGACCGTAATTTTACGGTCTCTGATCAAAAGACCATTTTAAATCATCATCATGAATAAAATAGCACAAATTCTGCAGAATTTAATTTCCTTCGAAAGCGGAACTCATTTTATATTTTGATTCTTCAAAAAACTAAAAAGTTTTCCAGAATGATATAACAACTATTAGCTTTTCCCTCCATAATAGTATGAATTATTGTGCTTAAACGCATGACAAATTCTCGTTATTCGATATAGTTGAAGCTGCGAACTGAAATCAATCGACATCGGAAGCCACAATTGAGCCTCAGCTCCAATATAAAATTAAAAGCCTCAAATCAGTGCCAGACAAAGAAAATTTTCTTTATTTGAAAGAATAAAATATTTGATGTGGGTGCATTTCATCGGCGCAAATGCCTACTTAGAGGTAGACCTTCAGCGAGCATAAATACATAGATATTTTGGAACCAAAAAATATTGAAAATATCGCCATTAGATTTTATTAAATGTTACAAGATAGATTTATAAGATTGATAAACCAAAACTATTTCATAAGCCCGTTAGACATCAAAATTTCGTTTACTTATTTATTATGTAGGGATTTATGCTGACAACTCACCTTTCCGCCAACTTTCAGCTCATAACCGCTGCCCTGAGGAGTTTTCAATTGAACCGGACACACGAAACCGATATCCCGGTGTGGACTATCAAGGCCTGCATAATTTTTGCGTGTTGTCACTTTGGGTACAACACGTGTCGGTGAGGGTGTTGAAGAAGTTGTATTTTCAGCCACACACAAAGCCTCACCGCCATGAACGGGAAATTTAGAACATTCTAAATTTTCAGGCCAATTAAAATTATAAGTTTTCATTAGAGTCTCACAAATCCGGGCCGATTCACATAACGAACGACACGGTGGTATGGGTTGTTCCAAAATGGTGCACACAGGTACATATAAAGAGCATAAAAACAATTGTAAATCTGGTGAACAGCCAATTTTCACTAGAGGAGCAAATTGATGAACCTCTAGCCCGGCTTCTTCTTGTTTGGTATGGCCAATAAGATTTGGCATAATGGTCATGTTGTACGGTATATTTTTGCAAATAGAAATTGTAATCGCTTCGCAACGATTGTGATGGGGAAAAGCATCACCCGCTATAGAGGAAGAAGAACCGAAAACTTCTCCAGAACTGGAAGTGCGGTAATAGGGATTGCTAGTATCCAAAGAGGCGGACTGATCATAACGATGCACGGCCAGACAAAAATTTAAAAATATGATCAGTGCATAGAGTTGGAACAAAAGGGAGCAAGTAATTTTCACACAAGCGGCCATTTTAAACAATTTACTTCAAGGGCTTTTTTTCTTTTGTAATAATTTAAAAGGAGATCTGGAATAATATTTTCTAGATTGAATTTTTCCACTTGTTTGATTTTACTTTACAATTTAATCCAAAGGCTTCATGTTGGCCTCTCTTTTTTATACACTTCTTATTCTCCTTTATTCTTTCTTCCTTTTTTCAAAGCCTCTTGCTTTTTTACTTCACTTTTGTGGTTAAATTTCTATAACAAATTTGTTAACTTGGATTTATTATTTCTTAAATATTTTCGTGGTGAACGAATTCTTTTTATTTTCTAGAACTTAAATTCTTCACTTCAATTCCGACGGCACTTTAATATTTTCTGTAAGATATTTTTCTTCGTTATTTACTTCACTTAATAAAAGCACCGTAATCCATTAAGAGTGTAGGAAAAGAACGACCGTAAAACAAATTCATTTGTGTGTGTGTGTGTATTTTGTTTTTAAATTTAACTGAATGAATCTCACGCGTCTTATTTAATAGCATCCACACGCATTGAAACCCGCTGACAAACTAAAACATGGTTGAAGTAATCAACAGTAAAACAAGTTTCATCACTAAAATACAATCGCACAAATATGCAACTCACTAAATACAACAAGGAAAACAGAAACAGAAACACCAACAAACACTCAGCACAAAATAAACGGCATGTGTTTATTATTACACACTCACTAACTTGTTTGTAAGAAAGTGGTGGTGTTTAACTTTTGTTTACTAAAATTTGCGTGGCTGAATAAAGAGCTAGTGAGCAGGTTATACAAAAACAACGTCTCTGAGTACTGAGAGGCTAACATGCTGTTATGGCAATAACATAAAGTTGTTATTGCACATTTAACAGTAGTTGTAAATGCTTTTAAGTAAAATAACTTTAAAATAACATGGAATTGCAATGCTTAACATGCAAACTTGGGAGATACGTCTGATATCAGTATTTTAAAGGAAATTCATATATTCAAGGCAAATTTTAAACCTTATGAATATTTCCCAGCATTAGAAATAATTTTGGTGTCCTCAACACATAACCAACAGAAATAATTAATAAAATATAACGTTTATTCAACCTTGAAGAATTGAATCACACAAGTAAATATTTGCTGGCAGCACTGATACGTGCTGTTGTTAAAATTGACTGTTATCTAAGAGTGCATTTAACATATTCAGCTCTTTTAGAAAACACAGCAGAGAAAACTTGAACATCTTGTTTTGCCGGCTTTTTTGTTTTTGCCTTTTGTGCATATGCATTGAGGCTTCTATCTTATTTTGTTTTTGTTTTATTCCCATTTTTATTGCGTTAGGGAAAAAAATAAAACGACAACACGACATATGTGTTGGTGTTGTTTACTATCTGCTTTTATGCTTTTTATTTACTTTTTCTTTTATTTGTTATCTTTTTATCGTTTCCACATTTACTACGCCATCATCTATGCTTAACAATAGGCCATAATGATGTACAAACAGATATACAGACGTACTTTTTTACACACTTGCATATAACACAATAATGTGGTTGTGTTAACATCATCATGATAGTTCTGTAGCAAAACACAAAATAGAGAATATGAATTTGAATTTGAATATAAATTTGAATAATAAAAAGCAACAACAATTCTGGACGTTATTAGAGTTACTAAACAAGCGTTTAAATATTCTTTTACAAATTAATATCACAACTGCATTATCGTTCATACCAATTTGGAAACATTTTTATAGATGTTTTTTTGTTTTTGTTTTTGTTTCAGTTGATTTAAAAATAAGGGATATATTCGACCAAATTATTGATATATTTAATAAAAACCGGTGTTTGTGTGGGTTGTACCCACACAAGCACTGTCTGCTGCCAAGGTCGATGGAGGAGAATACAATTCAATTTCCTCTGTTAAGTTTTTAACAGAACTATATTTTATATTGCTAACAGTGCTGTTAAATCTTAAGGGGTTTTTACACCATTTACATTTAGCAGAATTCTCAGACAATAGGGTGGCCATATACGAAGATCGAAAGCATTATTATTATTTGATCGTTGAATATTTTCATATATGGAATTTTGACAATCTTAGGCATGATCAGTATAAGCTGTGAACTGGCACAGCTGTTTTCACATATCCCTCAGACCCGGCACGATTGAGAGTAAGATTGAGCTGACTAAAACAGTCCCGAACTGCACCAAACGCATTTTGATTTCATCGCCCATTTTCGTATGATGCTTCAACAAGTATAACGCACTGCCCGTTTGCGTGGTTGAGTTTTCCAGAGAATGACAGAAAAATATATCAAAACAAGTGGGGCAAAGAACTTGACGTTAAGGTGTGACTCATAATTAACGCCGTGTGTTATAACTGGAGCACCATTTATTTTTTGAGGATATATAAAAATTGGCCTTGTTATTACAGTGCTGTTAAATAGTAAGGAGTTTTTACACCATTTACATTTAACAGAATTCTCAAGGAATAGGGTTGCCTTATAATAAGAGGGAACGCATTATTATTTGACCGTTGAATACTTTCGTATATGGAGTATTAACAATCTTAAGCATGATCATTATGAGCTGTGAACTGGCGTGTATGCACAGCTGTTTTCACATATCCCTCAGACCCGGCACGATTGAGAGTAAGATTGAGCTGACTAAAACAGTCACAAAGTGCATTTTGATTTCATCGCCCATTTTCGTATGATGGTTCCACAATTTTAAAGCACTGCTCATTTGCATGGTTGAGTTTTCCAAAGACTGACAGAAAAATATATCAAAATAAGTGGGGCAAGGAACTTGGCGTTAAGGTGTGACTCATAATTAACACCGTATATTCTAACTGGAGAACCATTTATTTTTTGGGGGATATATAAAAATTGGCCTTGTTATTATAGTGCTGTTAAGTTTTAACGAGATTTTACACCATTTACATTTAACAGAATTCTCAAACAATAGGGTTACCATATACAAAGAGCGAAAACATTATTATTACTTGAACATTAAAAATTTTCATATATGGGGTATTTAACAACTTCGTGACTTAAACGGTCACGAAGTGCATTTTGATTTCAGCGCTCATTTTCGTGTGACGGTTGCACAATTTTAAAACGCTGCTCGTTTGCATGGTTGAGTTTTTTAAACACTGAAAGAAAAATATGTCAAAGTAAGTGGGGCAAAGAACTTGTGACGCATAATTAACGCCTTGTATTATAACTGGAGCACCATTTGTTTTTTGGGATATATAAAAATAAAATTCGGCTTGTCTTTCCAACACACCTCGCATAATAACAATTAAAGAGATTTCCTCGATTTATATGCTGTCGATTCTTTCACTAAATTTGCTGCAACGTGTCTGCCGTTGTGATGTTAATTTGGGCGATTATTTTTCAAGGAGTTGCACAAACTGAGAACAACTAATTAACGCGCCAAAGCTCACCTCTCCTGCTCCCCTAAATTTTATATAGAATTTCTTCCAACACACATTTCCCTCCCCTGACCAAACACTTTTCTAACCTACTTTCTATTATTTTAAGGATAAGCATACGTAACATGTGCCACCGCCATTTTTATTCAGCTTTTCTACTCGAAAATTACCTGGTTTTCTATTCATCAAGTTGCGAGGGTCCTGCCAATGAATATTCATTGAAATTTTCCTAAAGAATATTTTCCTTCTTCTTGTTAAATCTTTTTTATTTGTCTTCCATTTATTATATTCTTCTCTTATATTTTATTATATTTCTTCGTTCTAGCTAATAGAGATGTTTAAACTACATTTAGTTAATCGCATGTTTGTCGGTTGGTATTTGTAATTCGCCTACTTTTTCGGTTGATTTTCTTTGGGTAACGTTAAACTTTTTTAATTATTCTGCTGCATTAATTTCGTATTTATATTCATGATTACACTAATTTTGTTACTCTCATACACTGGGGAAAAAAACACGCACACATACCGATACACACACTCACACACCCACCAATTAAACATCAACATTAATCCATTACAAGGAACTCTATACAAACAGTTTTGATCCCTGGTACCACTTCCTTTCCTTTTCTTCCAACGTTTTGCTAACAAATAGGTAGTGAAGTTTTCTTCTTCTTATTAATACTCCTGCTAAATTATTTCGGCTTTTGAGTTAATTTCACAAAACACTTCTATACATCAACTGGCATTTGTAAAGCATCGCATGTTTTAGTCGAAATGCCAAACTTGTGTAGTTAAGCTGGTTGGGCTTAAAGGCACAGATGGAAATATGCATTATGGCAGAGTATGTGTGCGTGCGTGTGTGTGTGTGTGAAAGTTTTAGCCAAACTTTGCCAGTCTTTTTTGTGTGTTCCTTTGGCAATCAGGCGTTAATTACTAAACATTATCGCCAGGATATGATTAAGGATTTGTCAATGTTGGTGTAGATATCAAAATAAGTTGATGGCATCCGTTTGAAATGAATTTTTAATTTTGCCTTTTACCGTTGCCAAAAAGGAGTCACACAAATTAAGACGCCAGTCACGTAGCACAACAAGCAACATGATTAAGAATTATTTAAATTTTCTTTTAGAAATTATATTCCGAACGGTTGGTTGTTACCACTCGTGTGTTGTGTGAAATATTTTCCATTTTAACTGAAGTAATTTTTTGATTTGTTTTGCCAATAACAATATTTTTTTTTTTACATAAAGTGTCATTGCAATTGATTTATATGAATCAATATAAATCACTAACAGGCAGTCGGTATGTGTGATTCCGAAATGTGTGCAAACAATTGCGCAAACGAAATCATTTAGTTTTCCAATTGTTTTGAGCAAAAATTTTGTGGTCAAAGAAAATTTCATGTTCGACTCACAGACACAATTTTTCAATAGACATTTTTTTTTAGTTTTGTATAAATCATTTTAATGAAAAGTTCTTTAAATTCCCGTATCAGTGTGATTTAATACTTTTAGCCATTTACTGTGGCATTTTATTAGAAAATCTGCCAGCATTAAGCGGAAGGTAAGCAGTCGCCGAATTTTGTGTAGAGCTTTTCTAAGGCCATAATTTATGACAATTTTTAAAGACTTAAAAAACATTAAGGAGCTTAAAAAAACGTTGCAGAGCCTAAAAGAGTAGCACAGCAGAGTTACTTTGAAGAAGTGGCAGTAAAATTTTTAAGCAAGAAATATTTGCCTACACCCGAAGTTAAATGATGGTAAATTCCAAGAGACTTTAAAGCGAAAAAACGGGCTAAATGGCGTCCCTAAACATGTTAAAAGGCAGAGCAACACATGAATTTCTGTACGTTTGTTTAGTAAAAAAAATGAAGTAAAAAACAAGTTTTTCAAATTTCTAAAAATTTGTTTTTGTTTTCCTATAAATTTTATTAACGGACAGCGCTTTCACTTTAGCGGAATGGCAGCTTTTAATCTCCAAAGATTCGCTAATTCTATTTACTCCATCTCTGAAATGAAAATAGTTTCATATAAATAAAGGTCGGTAGTTTTTTTTACTCCATCTCGAAATTAAAAACATGTTCATTTCAATTTCTTTTTTATTTCTTTATTTATTTATTTCCACGAGTGTATTTCCGCACAGTTGTGCATTTACATGGAGGCAGAGGCGTTTGTCTTGTTCTTGGTCATATGGAGTAGTAAAATGGTTGTTAATTCTGATTTATGGCTCCTATTAAAGCAAAATAGACTGGCTGCTTTGCAGCAAAAAAAAAAAAAGTTTGTCCGTATATATGGGTAATTCCATATCAAAACGACAAAGAGTAGGACTTCACCCTTTCGGATTTGCAAGGAACTCGGTTACAAGCTCTCTTTTGTTCTATTTAATATACGGGCCAACAAAACAAATTATTGAAAATTTTGTTCCGAAATTGTCATACTGAAAAATCGGGTGAATTTACCGAATCTGTTCAGTTTATTTTTTCAATATCTCAAAAATCATTCTTAGACAAAATTTTTTTATTATTTTAACGGAAATAATTGAGAAAACATTAAAAAAAGTATAAGGGCTATATTCGGCTGTGCCGAATTTTATATACCCTTCACCAACGTACATCTGGCGTTACATATATTTTTAAGTAACAATTTTGTTGTACTAAGGTTTTGAAATAGTTTCATTTAGCAAAAAAAAAAAACAACTTCAGTTGCCTTTTTGCTTACTTTTATGAATGAAAAATATATCAATTTTCCACCTCTGGAAACGAAGTTTTAAATTTTTTGAATTTTTTTTTTATCAAAACAAATCTTCATGATGTATCAAGCGGTGTTATTTCAGAAAAACTTAAAATTTGTAAAAATTTTAGTTATCACACACATATTTATAATACAAAATACTGAATGTGCCAAAGAAAAAATTTTAATTTCCCATCCCTGGAATTTTTTTTTATTTTTTAATTTTTAAAAGACATGAAAAAGGTTCAATTTACAAACAAACAAACAAAAATAGTTTTTGATATTAATTTTGCGTCGGAAAACAGGTGTAAGCTTGCCAGCTCTGGAACCGGATTTTCGGATTTCAATACCACTCTATTTAAGTTCATTTCCAATCCATCAGTCCAAGAACGAAGTCTCTTCTGCTAAAGCCGATTTCACGTACAGACAGACGGACATCGCAAAAAAAAATATATAGAATAATTCTAGTTCTTGGAAAAATGTAATATCTCAAAAGTTTTGAAATTTGAACAATTCAATTCAACAGGGAAATTATATATTTTTGGAATGAGATTGGAAACCAATTCCTAAATAAAAACCATTCCGAAGCCATTTTAAAGGGAATATTTGGGGGTGCGAAATGCAACAGGGAATTTTTATTATACTCTTCACAAAAAATGAAAAAAGTATCGTTCCGTGTGTAATTTCTTCAATATTAATATGAGACCCCATAAATTATATATATTCTGGATTCTTATGAATAGCGATGTCCGTCTGTCTGTACGTGAAATCGGTTTTCCCAAGCCCCCAGAAGAGCTTGGACTGATGGATTGGAAACGAACTTAAATAAAGTGGTATTGAAAAATCAGAAAAAAACAGAAAAATTCGAAATACGGTTCCAGAGCTGCGAAGCTTACACCTATTTCTCGAGGAAAAATTAATACCAAAAACCAATGATTTTTTTGTTTCTTTGTAAATTGAACCTGTTTCATGCTGTGGAAAGCCTCAATTGTCTATCAAAAACTAAAAAAATGTATATGTTTTTACAGGGACGGGAAATTAAGTTATTTTGGCACATTCAGTGTTTTGTAGCACATGTGATAACTAAAATCTTTAACAATTTTGAGTTTTTCTTAAATAAAACCGCTTCATATATCATGAAGATTTGCATTGATAAAAAAAATTAAAATTTCGTTTCCAGGGGTAGGAGATTGATTTTTTTATTCATAAAAGTAACCAAACAGGCAACTGACGTTGTTTTTTGCTAATTAAAACTATTTTATAATTTAAGAAGAATAAAATTTTCACTTAAAATTATATGTAATGCCAGACGTACGTTGGTGAAGGGTATATAAGATTCGGCACCAACGAATATAACATTTTTACTTGTTTTTTGTTAAAATTTAACATATGAAAGTTTTGGGATTTAAAAAATTGATTTGATTTGATTATAGATTTATTTTCTAGAAATAGGACTACCTGCTGTTTAGGGGTTTTAAAATTTTCAAGAGTATATTTTTCCCCTTTTTTACATATAATAATTTTTTATCTTTCAAAATTTTTAATAAAATAATCTTGGATCCTATTTTACATTGTGTTACACTGCTCTGCAAAAAATAATTTTTTTTTTTTGCGCCTTTAAATAAAACTATGTGCACTATATGGATTTTGATGCGCTAAACTCGAATCCGTTTTCGGTTTTTTTCCATCAGGTCGAGATTTTTTTTATGGACGTGGCAATTTTTTGCCCCTAAATTAGCCAGGTACGTAGACATATTTCACCCTAACTCGAGAACGAGTCATCCGATTTTAAAAAGTAAAACACCAAAAGACGTGTAGCTGTTTTTATTTTAGTCAAATACAATTTTTCTTTATCCGTTATCGTTTTGGAATTATTCAGAAATTAAGCGAGAAAAACATTTTTTTCATGAAAAATTCGTAATTTTTTTCAGTTTAAAAATGGAATTGAAAAAATGTTAAAGCAAATATTCAAAACTTTGCACCTTTATCTAATAGTTACAGATCTTAGAAATAAAAAAAGCTATAAACAATAAAAATCGGTTAAAAAGTTTAGATTTTATTTACCGAATGTTGTAATGCAACCAACCTTACATACGTATACCGATAGCATTTCGTTAGGTGAGCAGGTAATTGAACTTAAGTACAACGGTATTTTGCATGGTTCTTGGGGTTAAAAATTATAATATAGAATTTTTAATTAACCTATAATTCTAAATCGAGAACATTAGGGCAGGGTATAGTATTTATTGTAGCAGTATATGTGGAAATTGATGGACATTAAGTGAGTCAGTTTTAATTTGATATCGTGCGGTTAAAAACATTTTTCTAAATTTTTTAATTAATTGAATTTTTTGAATTTCAAAACTGCGGATATACAACATTTTTCCAAAACATAAAAAATTTTTGTTTTATATTTTGTAGCCCGGAATTAGTTCAAATTTTTAAACTTTGAATAGGACATAAATTTGGAAAATTTTCTTTTATTTTCTTTCCGATGGTATAAGTACTCAGTAGGACCTTACAGAGCCTCTGACCCAATTTATTCCAATGGAATAGCCCTTTGTCGATTTGACATGGAACTGCCCATATACATTTAAGAACTGCTAATAACACATACACAGTTTTAATAGAAAAATATGTTAGCAACTATTTCACTCAAAAATGTTTAGCAATTTGTGGCTGAACATCCTGGATTTATATTTAAAGAAACAATTCACACGAAATCCCCCTTTAAGTGGATTGCAATTTGTTAGAATTTCTGTCCAAGTAAATGGTCCTATTTACGCACTTTCTTTGTTTAACCGGAAGAAAAGAAATGCTAATTTATTTGCACACTTTAATTTGGCATGTTTCCCCAACGTGTTTGGGTTGTCAAAAACAGGAACATCAGCGCCGAAGTTGAAAATCTCCAGGGTGTGATGAGCAGTCAAGTTGCACGCCAAAGAAAGGGGAGTGCTAAAGAAGTAAACTTTTCATCGATTTTCATTTCAACATCTGCTTCGTTTTATTTAAATGATTTTAAGGCACACGGTTGTCAGATCAGATCACACGTACCGAAACTGTCCTCAGATCGTGTGAACACAACAGTTTTGTCCAACAACGTAGTCATAACAAACACTGCCGGACCATTGTGCGACTACTAACGGATAATACAATGTCAGATTCAAAACCATATTGTCAAATATCTGATAATATTCTTTCAGATATCTGGCATTATGTTTTCCTTATAGCTCAAACATGCAATCCACTCTGTGTCTTTCATAGTGGTTCCACTACTAGCAAGAGTCTTAATGCAATCCACTTTGTGTCTTCCGTTGTGGTTCCATTGTTAGCAACAGTCTTAACACAATCCACTTTGTGTCTTTCTTTGTGGTTCCATTATTAGCAACAGTATCAATACAATCCACTTTGTCTTTCATTGTGGTTCCACTATTAGCAACAGTGTTAATGCAATCGACTTTGTGTCTTCCATTGTGGTTCCATTATTACAACAGTGTTAACACAATCCACTTTGTGTCGCTCATTGTGGTTCAATTATTAGCAACAGTATTAATGCAATCCACTTTGTGTCTCTCATTGTGGTTCCATTATTAGCAACAGTATTAATGCAAGAAAATAAATTATATTTTTTCATTGTGGTTCCACTATTGTCTTAATACAATCCACATTGTGTCTTTAATTGTGATGTCATTATTATGCAACATTATTAAAAGTGACAACATTGTAAGAACTGACGATTTCGCATACACTGCAAAACTCCTTAAAATTATTGTTAATATTCAAATTCAAGTTTGCAAATATTTTCATAAATTTACACAATTTCCAAATGAATAATAAACATGACCAATTAGCACACATAAATACGAGTAATAATATCCTTATTATCCTTTTCGTTTTTGTGGGAGAACAAGCCACTCCACTCCTAAACGGTCAAATTGTGTTTATTTTAAAACACCCAACAGCAACAAGAACATTAACGAAAAGGTCAAAATCTTAAATGAAATTATTTTATAAAACGAAAAAGCACAACCAAATCGCCCCTACACCCTGTCAATCTTAAGCCTGAAAATGAAAATTCTAAAAATTACTAACAAAAGAAAACGGGCAGAAGAGAAATCGATATTCATAATTTCCAAAAGGACCCAACGACGAAGGACTTGTGTAAAGTTAAAATCATAATCGTGCACCTTCACTCGCATAAATATTTGCTAAAAGCTTGTCTGTAGAGTTATTTTAATATAAATACACAATTTTTTTCCAAGCCTTTTGCGTTGTATGCCCGCATTCAGAAGAATTACCAGCAAAAAACCACCACCCTCACAAAAGTGTATAGAAGAGCTTAGCACACACACATACAGCTACACATGTGAAATGCCATTAACCGACTATTCTCTAGCACGCCTCGTCTATGCCGTTTAGTAAAAAAAAAAAACAAATTTAATCTAAAGTTGGAGAAAAAAAACTTTAAATCTTTAATCAAGAGGGTTATGAGAGTATGAATTTCATTCTGCCCGGTAGTTCGTGGAGATGAGGCAACACGAAATAAAACCTGATACAAGACAAATCGATAAATAGTTTACACGTGGTCCAATTCGGGCGTATTCTAAAATCTAATATGACAGAGCTCCCTGTTATTTGCACTTGACCTTGTCATGACCTCCAATAGATCGTGTTCAGACATGCACTTAATTAAGTTTTCGCAATAAATCCATAACAATTAATATGAAATATTTATTTCAATTAATTATTAGCTGTTTTGCTTTTGTAAACTTTGTAAATTCTGTAAGATTATATTCTTGCGATTCTCGTTTGGTGTTGGAAAGTTTCTATATAAATCTGCCAGTATAATGACTCGGACTTAGTTTTTCATGCAGAGCAAGTTTGATGACTTTTTTAACTTGAGGTTTGATTATGTGGAGAAATTGAAGAAAATTGCTGTGCAGAATGGTCGGGTCACTATTACAGATGTTGCTGAGGAAGTCGGCTTATCAACTGGCTCATAGAATTCTGAATTTTCTAGGGATATCTTAGAAATGAAGTACGTTGTAGCAAAGATATTTTTCAAAATTGCTGAAGTTTTGTAACAAAAAACAATCCCTCAGTATAAAGGCCAAGACTACAACATAATCACTAGTGGTTATGATCTGATTCACCAGATTTGGTCCGAATCCAAGAAGCTCAAGAAAGGACGGCGTTTTGCAACGATTGAAGACATGAAAATCTAATCCATTAGAGAGTCAAAAGACATACCAAAAAGCGAATCTAGCATTATAAAAAAAGGTTGGCGCAATTGTATTTTATAAGTGAGAAGGAGGAGGATTACTTTTACTAATTAAAAAATAAAAAATAATTAATAAATAAATATATTTTTGAGGAAACGTAAGCGTTCCCATGTATTTATTTAAATAAAGAAAATTTCAATCCCAAAAAGTTTGACTTAAGAAAAAATGGAACGAAAAAAAAATTCTGAAATCAGGACATAAAGAAAATAATCAAACGGCAACACAGTGTGTGTGTGTGTGTGTGTGTGTGTGTGTGTGTGCATTACTATCGGATTCATACAATTCTCGGATTCTATTTCATAACAAAATCTATATAAATAACTATTTCTATCACTTTCAGAAATAAGTAGCGTTAAGCTTAAATGCCCATGAGTACTGATGTTGAAAATGTAGCGGCTTTTGAAAACAGCTGTTTTGCTCTGTTGTTCAAGTTGAATGATTAAATTCATGGTGACTTCCCCTTGTACTTTGAAGTGTTTATGAAGCCTTTCTGAATAAAAACTCATGGCGGACTAGAGCTTTGATTGAATATGCTATGAAAGTTTACCTTAATTTTTTTAGTAGACCTCGTACATTTACACACTCTGCTCCTTGATGCTGGAAATATGTGCTCATGTCTAATTATCTGTAGCTAAAACAGGCGTAAAAACGTTGTATGGAAACTTATTTCCAAGACATGTTCTTGTGTGCAGAAGTTTTTGCTCGTAACGAGAATTTTGTGGAGAAAATTTTTCAAATAGAATTTTTTCGCTAAAACTTTTTCATAAATACTTTATCACAGAACAGCTCACGATGTTAAATAAATAAATTGAAACTCATTTACTACTACGATTCCTACGAGCCACGAACTCTGTAACTTTCCCAGTGTTTTCCTAAAAGCATCAAGACTTCAATTAAACTCAGGACAAATAAGAAATAGAAGTTTATTAAGCGACCCGAGGGAGAGCAGTTTTAGCTGCTGCTCGTGTACATGTTTTAAATACAACGAACGTACACGATTCGTTTTATTGTATGAAAGCAAACAACCCCTGTCCTGTTGCTTAAAGAGCTGCGGAACAAAAACCTTTTCTTAAAAATAAAATGAAAAAAAGTAAAGCAGCAGACTTGATGCGTATAATACGTTTTGTTTGCTGTTCGACTAGAAAGTGAAAGGTGAGGAATAGAAAAGCCCAGGGGTATGAATTTCACAGTCTCTACACGTTTTTGCCATGATTTTGTTTTTGGAGAAATAAAAAACTTTCAACTTTTCAAGACTTCTTCTATTTGTTTTGGAGCAAAAACTAAATAAAATTAAACACATGAAAAAATATCAGGCGTGCGTGGTTAAGGCTGCTTAAGTACAAATTCAACTTCCTTTGAAGAAGTTTTAATTTTTTGGCATCTTGCAGGAAAGAAATCGGTTGGTTGGTTGGTGTGGATTTCCGTAACCACCTTTTTTTATTGTGAAAATTTATTTTTGTTTATCAAATACAATATTTTTTTTTTCAACTACCAACAGCATTCAAATGTAAATCAGTCATGTATAAAATTGGAAACGTATGGAATCACTTGGGCCAAACTAACTGAGAAATAAAAAGTGTAAAATTTTGCCCAAAAGAACCAGGCAAACTTTCGTTTTAACTAAAATAATATGCAAAAGGTTGAATCAATAAACATTTATTGTTTCACATTTAGATTTCCTTGGATTTCCTCAACCACCTGCCATATCACCCGTTTTTCTTTGTCAATTTCAAATCCCTTTTCGTTTATTTCCCTACTCCTTAAAGCCATCCTGACCTCCTTAAATATGAAAATCATCATCTTCATCGTTTGCAAGGAAAAAACCAGAGTTCGTGTTCGATACTTTTTTATATTTCCGTACTGTTGGAAAGAGGCGTGTGTATTACAAATCAAATTGATTATTCGACATTCAGTCAAACAAACAATTCCGCTCCAGTAAACAACTGTGATAAAGGAAAAAAAAAGAAAAAATAAAAATAATAAAAATTTCTTGATGACTGACTTGTTGGAGTGTGTGAATTTTCTATTGTTTTGCGTCGTGTCATCCACTTAATAAGTAAAAGGGTAAATAAAAATCTGTACACGAAAAAGGACTTGTTATCGGCAAAAGGAAATTGCTGATATCTGAGAATTAATATCAGAAATATTTACACAACATTTTCTGTAATTGGAACACACCGAAAAAGCAAAGCGAAGCAAAGAAACAATAATTTTACGCATTTTATCAGGTCAGGAGAAATTATCAATAAATAGTTTGCCAGAGCTGGATATTTAACTCAATCCAAAAAAAAAATATATTAAATAACCTGGGACGGCATTATTTTATATACAATATAGTTTTTTCAATAAATAGCACAAACGATTAAATAAGCACACGATATATTTTCGATATGTTATCGATACGTTTTCTAACAAGCGGAAACTCCCCTGCTAAACTTAAGTTACCCTCGTGTTCTTAACACAAAGTAAATTTTGTCCCTTAATAACTTATCTATTTAAAAGTTTTCCCATAAAGTTATTAGTCTAGTTATCAATGACCGATAACTAATAGGTTTTCCGCAAACAGTTAAAACGGTCAAACAAATTGTTAATTAAATTTAAAAATAGTTTGTGTGCAAACGGCAAAGTTATTAATTTCTCTACAATGTTAGAGTTATCGACAGGCAGTTTGCCATAGCTGGACATTTAAGCAAGAGCCGACAGTAATACACAACAACATCGAACTCAATGCGACGTCATTCTTTCATAAACAATATAATTTTTTTCAAATAAATAGTAGATAAAGCACAGACGATTAAATAAGCACACGATATACTTTCGATATGTTATCGATAAGTTTTCTAACAAGTAGAAATTCCCCTGCTAAACTTAAATTACCCTCGTATTATTAACGCAAAGTAAATTTTGTCTCTTAAAGTCTCATGTATTTAAAAGTTTTTCCGTAAAGTTATCAGTCTAGTTATCGATGACCAATAATAATCAGTCTAGTTATCGATGACCAATAAAAATAATTTGAATGCAAACGGCAAAGTTATCGATTTTATTTCTCTACAATATTAGAGATGTCGATACTGAAAAACTAAGCTATCTATTGATAACTTTTTAACGGAAAAATAATGTTATTAATTATCGATATCATAACCATTGAAGCAGTCGATAAAATAGTTGTTAAGTAACTAGTGTGCTTATAGAAAAATAATTTTATCGATAAACATTCACAAGCAATAATTCCCTTGAATTCTTTCAAGAATAACAGCAGCGAAGTTATCGATAACAAAGTTGTTTTAGTCAACTCATAACGGGTTGGAGAGAAAATGCACACAAATACTGATGATGGAAGTGCAGTGGTTTCTGAAAAAGTTGCTTCGGCAAACTAATTTGAGGTAAATTTTTCTCGTTTCTGGGAAACAAGGAATGTTTTATATATATAAATATATTAATATAAATAGCAAGAAATAGTTCGCAAAAAATGCCTGCAATCACTAATCGAATTGTACACGTTCGTTGTATTTAAAACATGTACACGAGCAGCAGCTAAAACTGCTCTCCCTCGGGTCGCTTAATAAACTTCTATTTCTTATTTGTCCTGAGTTTAATTGAAGTCTTGATGCTTTTAGGAAAACACTGGGAAAGTTACAGAGTTCGTGGCTCGTAGGAATCGTAGTAAATGAGTTTCAATTTATTTATTTAACACCGTAAGCTATTCTGTGATAAAGTATTTTTGAAAAAGTTTTAGCGAAAAAATTTTATTTGAAAAATTTTCTCCACAAAATTCTCGTTACGTGCAAAAACTTCTGCACACAAGAACATGTCTTGGAAATGAGTTTCCATACAAGGTTTTTACGCCTGTTTTAGCGACATATAATTGACCATGAAGAAATATTCCCAGCATCAAGGAACAAACAGTCTATAACAGTACGAGGTCCACTGAAAAAATCAAGGTGAATTTTCGTAGCATATTCAATCAAGGCTCAAGTCCGCCATGAGTTTTTATTCAGAAAGGCTTCATAAACATTTCAAAGTACAAGGGAAAGTCATCATGAATTTAATTATTCAACTTGAACAGCAGAGCAAAACAGCTGTTTTCGAAAGCCGCTACATTTTCAACATCAGTACTCATGGGCATTTAAGCTTTTCACTACTTATTTGTGAAAGTGATGGAAATATTTATTTATATAGATTTTGTTATGAAATAGAATCCGAGAATTGTATGGATGCGATAGAAAAGATTTTATTATGAAATAAAATCCGAGAATTGTTTAGATCCGATAGTAAAACACACACACACACACACACTGTGTTGCCGTTTGATTATTTTCTTGATGTCCCGATTTCAGAATTTTTTTTTCGTTCCATTTTTCCTTAAGCCAAACTTTTTTGGATTGAATTTTTCTATATATAAATAAATACATGGGATCGCTGACTTTTTCCCAAATATATATTTATTTACTAATTATTTTTAATTTTTTAATTAATAAAAGTAGTCCTCCCTCTTCTCACTTATGAAATACAATTGCGTTTTTTATAATTCAAGACGAGCTTTATTGTATTTCTCTTGGAAATCTAACCGATTAGATTTTTATGTCTTCAATCGTTGCAAAACGCCGTCCTTTCTTGAGTTTCTTCGATTCGGACCAAATCTGGTGAATCACATCATAATCACTAGTGGTTATGTTGTAGTCTTGGCCTTTATACTGAGGGATTGTTTTTTATTACAAAACTTCAGCAATTTTGAAATATATCTTTGCTACAACGTACTTCATTTCTAAGATATCCCGAGAAAATTCAGAATTCTATGAGCCAGTTGATAAGCCGACTTCCTCAGCAACATCTGTAATAGTGACCCGACCATGCTACACAACAATTTTCTTCAATTTCTCCACATAATTAAATTTCATGTTAAAAAAGTCATTAAACTTTTTCTGAATGTAAAACTGAATCCGAGTGATCATACTGGCAGATTTACATAGAAACTTTCCAACACCAAACGAGAATTGTAAGAATATAAACTCAGAGAATTTACAAATTTTACAAAAGCAAAACAGCAAACAAATCGTGGTTTAGGGACCTTAACAATCAGGGTATTTATAATTGAAATAAATATTTCATATTGATTGTAAATGTTTTGGGAAGACGTTAATCATTTCAGTTAATTAATTTTTAAGGCGGGCCCATTTTATATTCCCATTTCATTTAAAGTTGTTCTGTTTCAAGTATTTCCCTGTGGCACCGCGAGCCATAAATTTCTTGTGCTTGACAAATAAATCAAATGTTCAGATTTTATTCTGATGTTCTGATTTAAATACAATTCAAACAATTTAATAATTTATCAACATTTTTCATTTTCCTTTTCTTGCCTCGTTGCTGCTGTTGTTGCAAGTTGTTTGTGTACGAGTGAGTGTTTCATTATTTTTAATTTCCCCCAAGATAAAAATTCTGTTCATAATTTATGCATTATTTACATACCGGCAATTAATTTTTCTTTTTTTTTTCATATATATTTTTATTTCAGTTGCTGTTGCTGTTGCTGTTGCACGATAAAAACTCACACACATTTTTGCTGGCAAACAACACACAAAAGCCACGACGGAGAACAAAAGAATTCACCTGTACAATGAATGGCTTTCATATTATTCTTTAATGAAATTATTTACAATATTATTTATATTAAAAGAAAAGAAAAAAAACAGACCATAGAAAATCAGTTTGATAGATAAAACTTATTATTAAGTTTTTTTCTTTAATGCAAAAATTTATATCTGCAAGGCCACTGATCTTACTCTGAGCCGAGTGCAACTCCCCTTTCTGGCGTTGCACAACTCTGCCCCGCTTTCCTTCGCTTTGGACTATCAATCAATTGTAACGAGTACTTGGAATCAGAAACTACTGCAGCAACAGCAACAACAAGAGAGTTAGAATGGAACAATAACAATTGCATGCATGCAACAACAACAATTGCTGCCTGAGCAACTTATTAGATTTTAAACAACCCATCACATCCAACCCCAAAGCCAAACAGCACACATAACAACTGCAACGGCCGCGGCCGAGCAGCAGAAGCAGCCTGTTGGCATCATCTGCTGTAAACAGACAGACAGACAGACAGACGTTGGAAGGAGAAGAAGAAAGAGAAGAATATAACTAAACAACAAGTCCAGAGTGAGTTTAACAATAATTTATGGCAAAATAACTCGCATTGAAGTTTTGTGCCAAAACAACACAGGAAATGGCGGCTTAAACCCATGAACATGTGTGCACGTGCTTATTTGCATGTGTGCGCCAGTGTGTGTGCATGTATGTGCCAGTGTGTGTGTTTGTTTGCCAATAGCCCAAATAGTCTGGTAACTCCATTTAGCAGGTGTTTGCAACAAAGTGTAACCTTTTCAGAGGATTCTGCCCTGCGGATTGCGGATATAAAAAAAGTAATTTTGTGTACATTCGACAATTTCAAATAGACGATGGCCGGGCTATTTAGCCGCAGAGTCGTGTGTTTATTTTGGAATTTTCACTTTGTTTTATGTTCGCTTCAGGATCAACTTAATGTTGGTTACAATGGCCCATGAAGGCGTGTGATTGTGTGTGTGAATATACTCTTCACAAAAAAGGTAAGAGGGTATAAATGGGTTTGTCATTCCGTGTGTAATTTCTTCGATATTAATATGGGACCCCATGAAGTATATATATTCTGGATTCTTATGAATAGCAAAGTCCGTCTGTCTGTCCTTCTGTTTTTTATGTCTATTTGGGGGTTTTCCCAAGCCCACAGAAGAGCTAGAGACTTCGTTCTTGGACTGATGCACTAGAAATTGACTTAAATATAGCTGCTTTAAAACTACGAAACACGATTCCAGAGCTGGAAAACTTACACCTATTTTTCGACGCAAAATTAATACTAAAGACAAATTCTGTTTTGTTTCCTTGTAAACTGAAGCCTTAATTGTCTATTAAAAACTAAAAAAACTAAAAAGTATTTTCCAGGGATGGAAAACATTCAGTATTTTGTAGTATCGGGTGTTTTTTATAGAGTGATACAACTATGAGTTGGCATCACTGCTTTATTTGACCACCCATTTAACAGCTGATGGTTGCTTTTTGTTTAGTTTGCTTTCACATTTCATTATGGATCGACTTACACCAGAGCAACGCGTGCAAATTGTGAAAATTTTTAATCAAAATAATAGTTCTATTCGTCAAACTCATCTATTCAAAATTTTATGTTCTGACGAAGTCTATTTCCGGTGGAATGGTTACTTAAAAAAGTACAATTGTCGCATTTGTCGAAACACCATTACATCCACAGAAAATTACTGTTTGGTGCGCTTTATGGACTGCCGGAGTCATTGGCCCATATGTCTTCAAAAACGATGATGGTCAGAATGTTTCTGTCAATGGTGAACGGTATGGGAACATGATTCGAAGTTTTTTCGTACCTCAATTAGCTGGCATTAATCTTGCTGATATGTGGTTCCTACAGGACGTGGGCGCTACAACTGATTTACTCAAGGAAACGTTTGACGAAAAAATAATAATTCCACGAAATGGCCCAATTAATTGGCCCCCAAGATCGTGTGATTTAATCGAATCTGATTATTTTCTTTGGGGTTATGTAAAGTCACTTGTGTAAGTCAATAAACCACAAACAATTGAACACCTGGAAATCAACATTCAAAGAGTTATCGGCGAGATACGGCCGCAAATGCTGCGAAAAGTTTGTGAAAATTGGTGTTCCAGATTGCGCCTTGTACGCGCCAGCCGTGGCGGCCACATGGCCAAAATCATATTTAAACATTAATGTCATAAAGTTTTCTATTTAATTAAGACCGTTTCATTGATATCAAAAATATATTAATATGTTTTATTATGATTTAGACTTGCATCACTCTATAAAAAACACCCGATACATATAAAAACTAATATGTTTAAAAATTTTAAGTTTTTCTTAAATAAAACCGCTTTATACATCTTGAAGATTTGCATCGACAAAAAAATTCAAAAAAATTAAAATTTCGTTTCCAGGTGTGGGAAATTGATATCTTTTTTATTCATTAAAGTAACCAAAAAGGCAACTTAAGTTGTTTTTCTTTCTTACTACTAAACTATTTTATAACTTAAGAAAAACAACATCGATTTTTTAAAATATATGTAACGCCAGACGTACGTTGGTGTAGGGTATATAAGATTCAGCACGGCCGAATATAGCACTTTTACTTGTTTTTTACTCAATTCCCTATAGACACACGTACTGGTATTGCATGTGACAAATACTGTATCGCATTCAAACACAAAACTACGTGAACTCACGTGAAAACAAACGAAATTTATACAGTTTCCGTAAAAAAACCAAAAAAAAGTGAACTGAATTTGAAAGTGTGTTTGTTACAACACGCAGGCAGCTTTTTGTTTTGTAGGGATTTAAAGGTTCGCAATGTAACCAAAATTAAGAGAGAAAAACAAAACCAGCAAAAATAGTTCACGGCATAGATTTTCCTTTTCATTGAATACAACAACGCATGATTGAATCAATATTTCATGCAGTGAATGGCAAACGAAACGCAAATAAATAAAAATGTGGCAAAAATATATGAGAATCATTCTGGAATCAAGTGTAAATAATTACGGAGCAGCAACTTCGAATATGTTTATAAATTGATGAGAAAATGCTTGTTTCAGCAGTTTGTCCTCGGGGTAAGATTAGCTACACCAAGTCATTTGGACTAAATGAGAAGTATGATCTAAAATAGAATTGAAGCGGAGATTTTTTAATATCTAAAGAATTTGATTTATACTAATAAATAATCATGCCATTTTGTTTCTGCATAACTTTTCTTCACTCAGCCATTTAGACTAAATGAGAAGTACAACAGTATGGAGCATGGAAACATAACTTGCTACAAAAACTATTCAAGATGTAGCCTTATTTACGATTTGATCATCTAATTAAATCTTTTTTAATTTCTCTGGTAAATAAATACAAGTAAAAGTACTATATTCGGCTGTGCCGAATCTTATATACCCTTCACAAACGTACATCTGGCGTTACATATAATTTTTAAGTACCAGTTCTGTTCTTCCTAAGTTATAAAATAGTTTTAAATAGCAAGAAAAAACGTCAGTTGCCTTTTTGGTTACTTTTATGAATAAAAAAATATATCAACTTCCCACCCCTGGATACGAAACTATATTTTTTTTATCAATGCAAATCTTCATGATATATAAAGCGGATTTATTTGAGAAAAACTTAAAATTCTTAAACACTTTAGTTATCACATGTACCACAAAATACTTAATATTCCAAAAAAAAATTAATATCCCATCCGTGGATTTTTTATTTTTTAGTTTTCAATAGACAGTTGAGGCTTCCTAAAGCATAAAATAGGTTCAATTTACAAAAAAACAAACAAATAATTGGTTTTTGTTATTAATTTTGCGTCGAGAAATGGGTGTAAGTTTCCCAGCTCTGGAACCGTATTTCGATACCACTCTATATAAGTTCATTTCCAATCCATCAGTCCAAAAACGAAGTCTCTAGCTCTTCTGGGGTCCTGAGA
The DNA here is from genome assembly GCA_963675445.1 of Linnaemya vulpina. NCBI lineage: Eukaryota > Metazoa > Arthropoda > Insecta > Diptera > Tachinidae > Linnaemya > Linnaemya vulpina. Next base: position 73,771,746 of record OY776278.1, on the reverse strand, counting down.
AAACCGATTTCACACAGACAGTCAGACGGACATCGTCCAATTGTCATCGCTATTCATAAAGATCCAGAATATATACACTTTATGGGGTCTCATATTAATATCGAAGAAGTTACACACGGAATGGCAAACCCTTTCACTTTTTTGTCAAGGGTATAATAAATAATTTTGAGTGATCTTAAAAATTTTTTCTGTTCAGTGCAAAAAAATTACGTTCGCCAAGTGGATGCCTCTAGTGCGAATTCCAGGAGCTTCAAAGAAAACAGTTTGGGATGATTAAATTGAGAACAAAAGGAAATTGCGCGATGAGGAAATGCTCCCGTCTTGATATCCATTGAGGATCCTGCTGTGCATGCGGCTGCACTGTTTATAGAATTTCAATTTACTTATCCATTTTTTAGAAAATCTTTCTTTTTTAAAAGAGTGCAGTAAAAAACTTTTTCTTTATGTTTTCCTGTAGAAAAAGTCTATTTTAATTTTTTAAAAACTATCCCCATTTAGAATAAGAAGAACTAATTTAGAAGTTTATTTATAGAGAATTTTCTATCTATTAAAAACAAATTGATGGAAATAATTTTCCCTAAAAAAAATTTTTAATTTTTAATTCTATTGAAAAGAATTGTTACTTTTTGGGAAAAAAAGTATTTTCGGCAGACTAAAATTTGTTGGAGATATTTCATGGAAATTTTTTTTATCGTAAAATAGAGATCATGTGAATTTTTTGTAAAATTTTCTTTTGGCCCCGATTCTTAAGCACAAAACACAATAACGACAGCAAGCTACACGGCCACCGACTATAAAAGCCGTTGGCCACAATCGTCGCCACGTAGTCAGCTACTTAATTATTTTTAGAATGACACCACCAAATCAATAACCATGTGTTGTTGTTTTGTAGTAGAATTCTCTTTAAACGCCAGTGTAGCCGCTTTCATATATTTAATACTCCTAAATAGTGTTATTCCAATAAAATATATTTAAAGTCCACAATATATGACAAGAAATCTTTTCAATAGCTTGAAAATATAGTTTGTTGTTTCTTTTTGTATAATAAAACAATATATTTTCAAGTTTACAATAATTGAATTTATTTATATTGAACTGGCAACACTGCATCTACTCATTGTCGCTTACTAAAATAGAAATTACATTAATTTAACTACAACCACAAAAACAGCCAGGACAACAACCTGTAGCCGTGTTAACTGTAGTAGCAAAAATAATCATTCTCATATACGCACATATATTCTAATTTTAATAATTTGTAGTTTGTAGCCTGCATTCGTTATTGTGTTTAATGCCTTATATCAACTTTTTTTAAGTTACAAAGAAGAAAACAGTTAACTGTTTTTATTTCCTTACGACACGGAGTTACGTTACAGGAGTTGCTTGTACTTGGATAGCAAAAGTTTCAGTTTGTGGATCGGGACTTTTATTGAAAACACAATGTTTCTTTTTGTAGAAAAGTTTACCATTTAAAATAAAGTTTCAGTTTCCAAAAAGTTGTTGATCTTCGCAGCAAAATTATGGACGGAAACCATTTTCTATAGAAAATATATCGACAATTTTACTCTTCTATAGATATTTTGTAGATAAACAGATACAACCATCGAAATTCCCAATTTGAGGTGCATTTGAGCTCCATAATTTTTATGTTACAAATAACATGCAAGGACCGGTTCTTTTCTCATTTTTTTCATTCACAGGCTAAATGGTCAAAAAAAGTCCATCTATTCGGATTCCCAGCATTATAATATTGTCAATTTGCGTTATTAAGTTTTTTTCATGATTTTCAGCACAATTTCGTGAGATGAAAATATTCTTAAATAAATTAAATGACATCTGAGTACTATTTCAAAAGATGAAGCACCTACAAAAAATATGTTGCCTCTCATGATTTACTTAATATACCCCAGTGTAATCACACACACACACACGCAACTCCCAACCGCTCATGCAGATTTATAACTTCAGCGCCATGACACAAGAGCCCATCATCCATTGCACAGATTTTTATTGTCATTTAAGGGATTCCTTTTGTTTTTTATATTCACTTCAGTTGTTTCTTATCCGCAGGTATTGCGGATACACGATACTGCAGATGAAGAAAAAAAAACATGTTTAATCAAAAGTTTATTTCACTTTAATGCCCCAGTGTGTCTGTCTGTCTGTCTTATGCATGAATTTGCTTATTCTATCACTTCTTCATACGTTTGTCTCTTCTTTTTTATTTATGTACTTTTTATTATTTATTTATTTTTTTTTTTTGCCATCATCATTATCGTTATTACATATTCCTTTTATCACTTCTTATTCCATTATGCCATCTAATCATCGTTTTAATCTTTATTAACTGTGTGTGAGCGACTTTTTATTTACGCTGGAGTTAATTTGGGTCCACATACGTTTGGCGGTGAATAATATTTAGAGGAAGAAGAAGAATAAGAAGAAGGACATTTCCAAAGGTGCGCTGTGTCGGCTCTTTGCGGTGTCATTTAGCTTGCGACTCAGCGACGATCATTCTTTTTGTTTTCTAGATGAAGCTGTTAAAATATTGCAGCGATTATGGTTGCAATGGGAGCTGGGCTGGTGTGGTTGGTGTCTTTGTTGTTGTTGTTGTGAAATTGTTACCTTATATGCAAATGTGTTCTCACACACCCGTAAGTTTTTTCAACGTTCGTAGGTAATCAGCGCTACAAAAAAATAAAACATTTTAGCTCAAAAGGATTTATTGCAGTGGAAAGAAGTCATAAAATGCTCCACTTTAGTACCGAACAGGAACCGTATCTTCCCTTGCAAACTTCAAATTTATTTCTGAAACATTAATATTGTTTCATAAATATTCAAAAATGCAAACAATTTGCCGCACAAATATTTCATTAAGCCAACAGTGAAAACAGTTTTACTGGAACGATAAAAATAACATCTTTGTTGCTACCAGGAGTTATTTCTGTTAACAATACAAAGAAGAATGTGTTAAGGAATTTGTAAGAAATATCACCAGATAAATTGTTTGACAATTTATGCCACAGATGTTGAGGAAAAATAAAAGGCAAATAAATAGTCGCCCATAAAAATTCAATTCGATGTGTTTGTACAGGGATGTGTTCTTAACTGGATGCTACACAATTTACACTTGATATTTTATGGAAGCATCTTCGAAATGTTTCTTTAAGCAGATATTTAAAGAAGAATATTTCAATTTTAAGAATTAGAGCGGTGCCGAACTTCATCAAACACTCGTTTTTGACAACAACCTCTAATCAAACCCATTTAAATTACATGGGTTTGATTGGAGATTGTTGTCAAAAAAAAACGGCGTTTGAGAGCGTTTGATGAAGTTCGGCACGGCCCTATTAAAAATCGTCAAACATTTTAATAACTTTCCTGTCGGCTTTACTATTGCGGACATACAAAATAAAACAGTTTAGGGAGAAATAAAATATTGAAGAAGTCTTATTGCAGAAGCCGGTGTATCATGAAGCTGGAAAATCAATTCTAATACAAGTCAATAAAAATCAAATATTTTTAATAGTTATTTTTCATTTGTAGACTTGTCAATAACTTTTCTATAGAATAGTAAAGAAATCGATTACGATTATCTGCATAATTAAAACTGCTGATTACAATTTGTTAGAAGGAAAATGTTTGCTTTTAAAAGGCATCATCAATTTGATGTTAATGATCTTTGTAAAGCGTGTCAAATAAAACGAGGTCTGTTAATAAACGCAGCTGGAGAAGATGTGCATGACGAGACTCGTGTTTGACGATCCAGCACCTCAATAACCGGTGAAAATATTAAGAAAGTGAAAAGAAAAATATTATGGAAACTCATCGAATCAGTATTAGAAAAGATGCTGGGGAAGGCCTGCAATTCACTCGACAATTTGGGGCATGAAACATGTCATAACGAAGTTCGTTCGCAATTTGCTATATTTTGTTGAAAAAAAAATAATACAGTTTTTGGTAAAAAATGCCTCACCCACCATCAGTCCACCAGATGTGGTTTCTTGAGACTTTGTTTTATTCCCAAGATTGCAAATATCCATGAAAGAAAGGCGCGCCGCAAGGCGTTTTGCTTACGGGCATGCATATCCCAACTACTTCGAGGACTGATGCAAACAATGGCACAAGTTTATTTTATATCTAGCGAATAAATAGAATAAATAGAAACTAAAGAATAAATATATAATATTGAAAATATATTAAAAATCACCATATCTCAGGAACAGGCCTCGTACATATGTATATATGTGTAAGAAGATCCATTCTTCCTACCGAAGTTGAAGCGTAGAAAACAAAGAGTTTTTTCCTGTCTACCAACAGTAAAACACTAAGTGGAGATATTTTGTACCAAATAGAATGACTTTTTCAACTTTTTTAAAATATATTGATGCTAAAAACTTTGGAAAATTTTAAATATTATGCGTGTCTACATGAAAATACCTTTTAAATTGTTTACATTTCATAAATATTTATTAACGATAAGATACTTAAAAGTGTACCACAAATGTAACTCTAGCGAATTTATATTGTTTACGTAACCGCAACTGGTCATATCGGGTGTTTTTTATAGAGTGATACAAATTTAAATCATAATAAAACACAGTAACATATTTTTGATATCAATGAAACGGTCTTTATTGGATAGAAAATTTTATGACATAAACGTTTAAAAATGATTTCGTCCATGTGGCCGCAGCATTTGCGGCCGTATCTCGCCAGTAGTAGGGAACTGTATGTGCTTCGACCATTAAAAATATTAAATTTCAGCAATTAAATTTGAAATTTTTCAATTTTAATTGCCAAAATTCTCAAATTTCCCAAAATTCTCAAATTTCATTTTGTGTGTGTTCGTGTGTGTATTTTTTCCCACGGTTTAGTAGGGGCGTTCACATTGTTGTTTTTTTTAAAATAAAATGTTGGGGTAGGCGTGGGAATTTGTGTCTGTCCGTTCCTTCTTGCTGGAGTGAGATTTTTTCTTTTATTTTTTTGCTTATTAAAATTTGGTGTGTTTACTTAAGATTTGTCGTCCAGCAATTCAGTGTTTTTTTTTTTTTACTTTTTTGCTTGCAATGCTTGAGTCTGGAGGAATAATTTGATTATTCTGATCTTGAAGACGTTGTGAAAGAAAAAAATTACTATTGCATAAATATTGAAACTGATGTTTTGTTTATTTTATACATGACGATCATCGATGGATTTTATTTGGGGATCTGGATGGTGGTGCGATTTCTGTATTTTGTAGAATATGAATATTTATGCTATGTTTAAGTGTGTGTTTTTTTGTGTTCTGAGTGGCGGTTGGAATGTCTGGCTGTCAGACAGTCTGTGTGTGTGACGATTGGTGAGTCTGTATGACAGTCCGCTTTCTTGCTTTCCTGGTCAGTATAAAATGTGATAAGGTGTACATATTCATGCGTACATAAATATCTACAAATTTATTTCATTTACGCATATACATACAAACAAATAAGCGTTTATTCTTTGTGCCCAAATATTCCCTTGACCATTTGAATGAATGAATGAACGATTGTGTATGTTTGTTTGTGTGTTCTCTGAAAAAAATAAATATGTATGTAGGTTTTTTGTTTGAAATAAAAAGACATTTATTTTAATTTTTATAAGCATTTATTTAAAAGTTTGTTAACACTTTCATTTTTAAGTAAAATTGCATTCCTTAAGGCACAAACACCATAGTCGTGATAGCTACAATAGAGATATATGGAATGCTTAGTTTCCATTTGTTTGAAATTAATGCAGCCAATGTCTTCAATGTTATAAACTGTTTGATGAATAATTTTTTCCAGCCATTTTTTCTTCTCTCCCCCCTTAACATATATTTGTGAATTTCTTATATTCGATTTTAAAAACTTGCAAACGCTTTGAAATGAGACTGATCCATCATTCCAGTTAATATGATGATAGTTTTTTGTTAACCAAACTGCTTCTCTCTGTTTTTTGGCTGATAAACATGCGAAATCAAAAGGAGGTTTTATGATGAAATTGAACCATTCCTTGTTGCTGAAAACTACAGCTAGTTCTTTTGCGATGAAGCCATTTGAATTAGTTTTGAAACCTTGCAAGTCTACAAAAACAATATCACCATCCATGGTATTTACTTTATAAGAGCTTCCGGACTTGACCTTTTATTGGTATGTATTCTATTACGCGGTCATGAATAAGAACGCAGTAAGCTGATGTTTTTGCTGGAATATTTGTTGCTGTTTCAAATTCAATTTTTATGTCGATTGGTCCGGTATTGAGCGTTTCGTTTTGGTGACTGACATCAACTACAATAATTGGAGCGTTATTTTTAAACTCTTGACCTGTTAGAAGAGGTTGGGGTTGTTTCATGTAGTAGCTTTGTTGGAATCTTAGATACAATTCATATAGAATCGCATAGCGCTCATTTTTGAATTTTATATTAAGATCGTCATATGGGTAAGAGGTTGAGTTCAAATGTACTTTTAAGTTAGTAAGATCACAATGAACAAACTTGTTTTCTTGTTGAAAGGCAATCAAGACAAAACGAGGGCGTTCTTTATTAGCGGCCAGTTTAACATTCCATATGTGATTGGTTCCCGTATTAAGGTGTGGATTCATATGACAATCCCAACTACGGAATGCCATTGGTATAGCAGCACCATTATTAAGTATTTTGATCATATTCAATTTACTATGATCAGATAATTGAACATGTGGAATTCTCCATGATATTAGTGAAATTGTAAGTTTTGCTTTCTCGGTGGAAACATTCGAGTGTACAAGATCTTCATCGTTCTTATTACGCAAGAGTATCAATTCATGTTTACCATTTAATAAAACTTTATTGTAGTCTTCAGCGAATCCTAAAAGAAGTTTGAGTGGTACATAGAAATTAAAATTTCCATTTTGAAGATCTATTTTATCAAGTTTATTCCATCCAGCATTTTGCAACACAACGCTTTCCGTAGGTGATAAAGAAACCAAATTTTTTATGGTACTGGTGGCTCCCAAATATCTTGTATGATCAATTTCAATACCATTCAGTTAATAGCGGATTTCATCAAAGAGATATGCAACAAAATTATTTTTCAACTGAAAGTTGGGTGTAGATTTCGATGTTTTTTCGTCTACAACAAGTCCTTCCACATATATATAGCTTTCACTGGGTAACACATATAGATCTTGGTTTTGTATTGAAATTCTTATTTCATCGTTGTTGTTAAAAGACTGAAGGTATGGTATGTATGTGTGATAATCCTTTTTGATAATATTTTCGTCAGATATTGGTTTATCTAAAACGTCTATTATTGAACTCATTTTGTTTTCAATTTAAAGTTCAGTGACTTGAGAAAACTCTTGTTTGCTGCTGTAAGCGATTTTTGACGAACAGATCTTTTCAATTGTTGCTTAGATTGTAACGTTTGAGAATTAGATGTTGCTGTAGTATTCTTTGATATACTCGTGTTGTATATTATCATTATTTAGTTGTCCTTAAATGTATTCGTATTGTAATTTCCTCACCTCTGAAATTAATTAAGTCGCCGTTTTGATCAACCACGCGGAGAGCTAGTGAACTTATCTCTCTGGAGTTTACTGGCAAATAAATAAGATTTTTGGGAATCTCAACTATTTTATATCCAGCCGGTACATTAATCGGAAATTCATGTAGTGTATGAGCTTTAGAATTATTCATATAAGTATTAACCACAATACTGCTTTCAATCCTCAAGAGATTCACCTTAAAGATATTCACTGGAAGATCAGAGTAATGTTCTTTGTTTGGCGTTAATATTCTGCTATTGAATCCTAAAAGTCTACCTATTGTATTTTCTTTATTAAAATATATTGGTTCTTTAGAGCTGCTGACTTTGACTTGCATTGTATTGTTATTAGCTTCAATCAAAATTTTGTTTTCTGGTCTATATCGTTTGTATTGTTCTTCTATATAGTCAACTATATCATTTAATTCATAAGATCCGATCGGTATTTCAATTACAAGTTCACCGATATAAAATATATTGTTGTAGACATCCACATTCGGGATACTGTTGTATGAATGAAAATCAGTTAGAGCACATTCATAGGTTCCGTTTAAATCAATAGGAGGAAAATAATTAGCAGATAGCTCTGATGAATTGGAGCTCAGAGTCAATGTTATTGACATTGTGACTGTTTGATTGTAAATAAATGAGGTTAAACACACAGTATGATTTATAAGAAGCAGTTTCGTATTTATTGTTTATTTACTTATTTTAAACTAAATTAAATATTGATGCCATTGTTGTTGTTTTTGTTGTTGTTTATTTATTGTATTCTTCCATTTACAATATCTCATCTTTGCTTATCCAAGAATTGTGCTCATTACCAAAGCCCAGCCACTTGACAAACACCTTATGTCCTTTAGTTTTGAGAACCTTTTCAACTAGGTATGTATTAGGATATCTGGTTTTTGAAAGTTCTCCTTCATAGAATCCTCCTTTAATAGGATTTCCGCGATAGTCTTCCAATATATATGTTGTAGGATATGTATTTTGTACTCTTTTAATTGTAAAGATTTCTGTTGTCCAATTCGGAGTATAACCTTTTTCAAAAATGTTTTTATATTTGCTTATGCGTACATGATCTCCTGCATTAAATTTTGACATTTTATACATCTTTAAATGACTGTATACTGTGTTTAAAAGCTGTTTTTCATTTGTTGAATTTACTTTAATCGGTGACATTTTAATGGTGCGATGAATTTTTCTATTGTATGCATCAAGTAAATCTCTATACATATCAATCCAATTATATGAACCATTTAAGCTAAATTCCTTCCACATCATTCCTTTTAATGTTCTATTGAATCGTTCTACTATTGAGGCTTTCATAGTGCTATATGTTGAGTAGTGATTAATATTGTATTTATTCATCAACTGACTGAAATGTTTATTGAAAAATTCTTTACCATCGTCTGTTTGCAAGTTTTTCGGTATTCGTCCCAATTTGAAAATATTCTCCATTGCCTGAGTTGTTTCGAATGCATTCTTTCTGCTCAAAGGTACTGCCCAAGCAAATTTTGAGAATGTATCAATTACAGTTAGCAAAAATCGATAATTTCTATTGTCTAACGAATAATTTCCCATTTCAACTAAATCAGCTTGCCAAAGATCATCTATTCCTTTCATCACAACTCTACGACGTACAAAACGTTTTCGAGCCTGCTTATGCAATTCATTTACAACATTTCTCTTTGTAGACATCTTATTTTTCCAGTCGCTGTTTTAAGTGTGTTGTGATCTACTTGATGCACTTGCACCTATTGATACGAACATGTAATTTTCTATTCTATAAATTTTTTCCCGTAGCTCTTCAATTTCCATATCAAAAAGTGATTTATTACCATCCATTTTCTTATTGATATCCTGCAAATGAGCATTAAGATTTTCTAACTGGAAAGCTACTTCTTGTTGCTGTTTTTTGAGTTCAGTTTGCAGAAACAATTTACTGATAACATCGTTTTCCTCCACAGCATTTGCAACATTTTTGATTCTCTTGTATTGGACATCAATGTTTTTGTTCGTATCCATAAAGAAGCCCAACAACTTAGGCGCATTTTTGGTTGAAATTACTTCACTTCTATCGTTAATATAATGCCCAAATTTATCAACGGACATGTTTTATATAAAAATCTATGTATGTATATAGTTTATACAATTATATTAGCTTCACGTAGTTCTTCAATAATTGAGACAATTTCGTTGTTGTGATTAGTATGGCCTGCAGACTGTGATGCAAGCAGTAGTCTAAGTCGATCTACCAACTCGTTTGGATCATCCCAGTATATATAGTTTGGATTATGAGGGTTAAACTGCATCAAACCCCTTCCTAAATAATTACTTTTTGTTACATCTGATGAGACTGTATGATTGTCTCCTTTGAAAAGTTTTCCAATAATATGTTTGTACTTATGGGCTATGCTCCCTTTGATTTGACCATCAGACTTATAGCCTCTCCTGTGGGCATTGGTAGCAAGTAATATTTTTTTATAGATTTCAAGCTCGAATTTATCATAGTTTTTTGGTGCTTTATGAAACATTAAAGAAAAAAGTCCTGGCGTGAGCGCCCATATTTGTCCCCCAACCTGTATCTTATCTTGATTTAACTCGATGGTGCTATTACCAAATCTCCATTCGTTATTATTATCTTTATGTGGACCATAGTTAGTATCTAGTTCGTTTCTCGATTGCAATAGTGATAAGTCAGAATAACTTTCTTCATTATTCGAATTTTGTGAGTAAAAGTCATCTTCATCATAATTACTGCTACTTTTACTATTAGATTGCTTAAAAATTTTTTCTTCACTTAGTTTCTTGGGCGTACTCGTTTCCAATTTTATTGTTGAGTTCTGAGGATGAAAACTTTCATTGTCATCAATTCCAGTTTCCTTATCACTCGGTTCTTTTTTAACTGGTCTACCAACGTATTTAGAGCTATTGATAAATTCTTTTAAAGGTTCTGTGATAGGCTTGAATGTATCTGTTAATTGCTGATGTGTATCTATTTCTCCAGTTTTTATACTACGAAGCTTTTTCTTCAAGATATTTCTTGTTGCCACCAAGTCTTTAAGAATTTGTTCATTCATTTTAGCTATCAGGTCAGTTCAATAGGAAGCAGATCAGGTTATCAGGTCAGTTTAACAGCTATCAGGTCAGTTTATCAGGAACCAGACCAGCTGATCAGGTCAGTTTGTCAGGTATCAGACCAGCTTATCAGGTCAGTTTAACAGGTATCAGACCAGCTTATCAGGTCAGTTTAACAGGTATCAGGTCAGTTTAACAGGTATCAGACCAGCTTATCAGTTCAGTTTAACAGGTATCAGGTCAGTTTATCAGGTATCAGATCCGCTTATCTGATCAGTTACAATAATCACATGTATAAAGTTTGAAGTCAGATTAAATACTGCAGGGTGCATTTGATGAACAGTAAATTATATTATGATGAAGTAATCAAATGACTTTCTATAACGACCATTGTTTAGTTCATTATCTTTACTTATCACCAAAAATCCGTATTTTTCCTTCCAACATTCTCTACAAATTCGTTGAAACATTTCAAAGTTCATGTCGCTGGCAACGTGATCATCATATACATGTTTCATATTTGTCGCATCTTGTTTAAACATAATAATTACATTAGCATTATCTCTTATCAAATGTTTTGGAATCCGCGTGTAAGTCTGACACAAGTAAAATGAGTCTACGTTCTTATGACGACCCATACAAAAATATGCACGTATATTGTTTTGCTTTTCACATGCAACATCATCAAAAATCATAATTGAATTGCTTTTAGCTTCACTAGGAGGAACAACGTCCTCGTTTTCTGCAAATGTGTAGTATCCGATTCCTTTAATTGGTGAAATTAATTTCTTTAGGTATTCATATTTAGGTTGATATAAAGATTTTGAGTACAAGTAAATATTTTCAAACTTGAGACCATTAGGACTTTCCAGCAAACTAATCATTATGTTAGTTTTTCCACAATTTGAAGGACCAACTATTAATGCTCGAATAGAATTTGGTAACAAGGAACTATGTCTTATTTTTTTACTGTCATTTGAACAAATATCAGCATTACGAACTAAAATATTTTTATGTTGTTTTATGAAGCGCATTTTAATAACTACTTGCTAAACTTGCGAACAATATCTTTTATTGTAGATTAAATTAATATGGTTGTACTTTATAACAAAATTTTTAGTCACAAACAAACTATCGTTGGAGAAGGTTTACTAAATAAAGCAATAAATTCTCTACCTTTTGAATTACATCTTCCTGGATACCAGTATTGTGGACCTGGCACAAGATTACAAAAGCGTTTAGATAGAGGAGATAAAGGAATTAACTTATTGGATGCTGCGTGCAAAAATCACGATATTGCTTACTCGAAAAATAAGGACTTAAACAGCAGACATCAAGCTGACAAAATTCTTGAAAATACGGCTTGGGAAAGAGTTCTTTCAAAAGATAGTGATCTTGCAGAAAAAACATTTTCATATATAGTCACCAACGCAATGAAAGCAAAAACTAAACTTGGTATGGGTGTTGAAGCAAAGAAAAGGAATACAGTGAAAAGACCATCACCACGAATTCGTATAAATGACAAAAATCTGTTTCATAAAACAATTAAATCAGCAACAAAGATATTGAAGAAGGAAAAACCACAAGATATTAATTCAGCCATTAAGATTGCTCGTAAAGCTATCAGTAAATCTCTTAAGGGAAAAAAAGCTCGTGTTATAATACCGCGTATTATAAATGTTCCAAAAATTGGTGGTTTTTTGCCCATAATACCGATTCTAACTGCTCTAGGTGCACTTGGTAGTCTAGCAACTGGAGGTGCCGCTATAGCTAAAGCTGTAAATGCAACAAAGAATGCAAAAAAACAACTTGAGGAAGCCACCAGACACAATAAGGCAATGGAGTCTATTGCTGTGGGAGAAGGATTGTACCTTAAACCATATAAAAACGGTTATGGACTTGTTTGTAAAGATCATTCAAAAAACTATTAGAAATGCTACCCAACAGACCATTATCAGAATTTGATCTAAGAAAATTTTCAAAATATATTCCACACTTTAGAGGAGTTTATATGTTGGATTCACTACCAAAACGACCAAAGACTGTAGAGTGTGGAATAATCAATTTGGATATATCAACAGGCCCAGGTACTCATTGGGTAGCATACTATAGGAACAAGAATGAAAAACAATATTTCGACAGCTTTGGAAATTTACAACCTCCTCTAGAATTAATCAAATATTTAGGTAGAAATATTCAATACAACTACAATCAATATCAAAACTTTAATACATATAACTGCGGTCACTTATGTTTGAAATTTCTTTATGATATAACCAAAGATATTAAATAAAACACAATCATATATATTTATATACATACATATTTAAAAACATTTTCTTTTTTATTATTATTTTTTTTTTCTTGTTAATTACAAAATATATGAACATAACATATTTTTTACTGCCAAACGGGGTACTGAGAGTTTGGTATTAAAAACTCGTTCATCTCGCTTTCTAAGATCAGGTTTCGCTCTCCTTTTCTTTGTAGTCGATATTTATTATTCGAAAGATCTTCTAATTCTGCATTGGTCAATGCATTGTATCGGTTGGGGAGAAACATTATGTGGTTTTCCAGCTCAAGTTGAACTGTTTCCCCATACTTTGTTGTTACTCGCTTTGCACGTACGATAGTGTGTTTGGATAATTCATCTAGATCCTTTATATGGATTAAGGATTTTGTATTGTACGAATTAAATTTTTCCACTAGATCCATTGCGGTAGAAATTTTTCACAACTTATAGCTTTGAACTTTTATTGCAAACTAATCTCGGTTTTAGCTTTCTAGACTGTAAGAAGCTTAACAGAAAATCATTATACAATGATTTTTTTTGTTTTATTTTTGACAAAAGACGAAGTGAGGAAAACTAAGTAGTTGGAAAAGGATAGAGAGATGTCATATATACGTATTCATTTTTTTGAGTCGAATTTTAAATTATTTTCTGGACTAAAAACGCTGACATCGTTTTTTTTTTTTTTTTTTTTTTAATTTCATAACATACACCTTAGTACTGGTTCGTTGAAAACAATTATTAGTAGAGAACTTACAGTCAAAAAGATCGGAAGTAAATTTTAGTAATACTATAAAATATTTCATAAAATCATGAGTGACATTAGAAACAAGCTCGCACAATTCTTAGTTGATTTTGAGAGATGTGTAATATACGAACACATGGAAATGGTGAAAATGTTCCTCGATATGTTGAATGAAAATGATGATTTTGGTATAATGGAAGATGAGGACAAGGACGATGGTCACTTTAAGTCTTGTCCATGGAGCCATCCAGATTGTGAGGAGGGGCCAGATACCTGCCGGTGCTCCGTATTTTACTTAAGAAAAATGATGATAAATCATTTAATTAATTCATATTATGCAATATTTCGATGAAACTAAATAATAAATCACCAAACAAAATAAAACAAATTCTGAATGTTTTTTCATTTTAAATATATTTGTACAATTTTTTTTGTTTATTTCTCTTAACAATACAACAATTTTTTTTACTTATTAATAGATTTAACTACTTAAATAAACATAAAAATTGTTACTTAAAAATAGGGATACAGTTATAGCACTGCTTCTTCCTCTTCTAGTCTTGAAATTTCGCACAGTAGCATGTCAAGTTCATAATCAGGATTAGTTTCCTCGATTCGAAAATGATACCATGCATATGTACTCATCTTATCACTTCTTATTTTTCTTTTATCGTCTGCATAATTTAATACTACTTTATTTATTTCATTTGTATAAATTTGATGAATTTTTGATTTAAATGTTAGCATATCATCATACACAGTCGACTTATTGAATAAGCAATTTCTATATGAAGCTATACTATAATTATTAAGAATGCACTTCTTTACTCCTTTCGATTTTTTAATATCACTTTGATGTTGCACACTAAAAGAGTACATTTTTGACCGCAATCCTACAAATTCCTTCATTACCTTTCCACAATTTTCATCCTTCATCATACCCAATACCTTTTTGTTTACCAGAGGAAATCCATATACATTGTCTTTTGGGTAATCTGATGTATCAAACTTATGGTCGAGGTCAGTTTTTATGTCAGCAGAAAAGTCTTCTGTTTTTACTGTGTAAATGAAAGAGTCAGTGTCCATATAATTCAGTGATAAGTTTGACTTGAATTTGGGTTGCATGTACCCATAATGGAAATCATACATTTTCCATTTGGAAAGCTCTAATACACAAAATCCTAAATATATAGGCTTATTGTAATAGGTTTTCACTCTATTCATTTGAATCGCTACCATATTCTCAGAAAATATTGACAAACTATGAAAATTAGGTTTAGATATCCAATCTTGAGCTCCTAAATGATTACAGTTTGTCCTTTTCCAGTTCGTAACTATTCGTACATCTTTTCTCTTTTCCACATTCTCCATAGTTTTACCGTATACTGCATTATTTAACAATTTGAAAAAATTTTTTTCAAAAGTATTTTTTGCAGTAGCCCTATGTTTGGTATTCAAGTCTATATAACTTTTCAACCAGGTTGATTGCTTATAGGTGAGAATTCGATGCACTTTCTTTAGAACTAGACCATACTGTAAACATTGTTTAAGAACTCTATAATGTATGACATATGTTTGTTTTGTTGAAAAATCTGCAACTAATTTAATGTGCTTTGTTTGCAAAATTTTCTTATTTTCTGGACAGAAAGGTAGGTCATTGTGAGAGTCATGCAAATGAGAAGGACAGTCTAAAGTAACTTCATAGACATATCCATCACTTGAATTATCACCTATGGTTTTAGGATCCAGATTTAGCTCTTCAGCTGACAGCCATCTGAATCCACCATAAGGTAAATACTCAGACATAGCCCAACCGTAGAGGTTATTTGCGTCTAAGTACACAATAAATTCTGAGGGCTTTTCTCTATCGAAGTCAGGTAGATATTTGTTGTTAGCCTTTGAATATCGGTTACTGCATTGTACAAGTCCACCACGTATTCCTTTCTTGAAGAAATTGTACATATCTATGTCCGTCAAAAGCTCTAGTTCTATATTTGTATACTTTAGCATAGCATCCCACGATAGTCCTGGTGCAGTGTAATATTGACATGGATCTAAGTGGTAGATGTTCTTGCAAACCTTTCTAAAACTTTCAAATATATCTGCAAGTAAGAGAACATCCGTTTTTAAATATACTTCCATGTAATCTTGCAAGGTTTTGCAGCCGAAAGCATTCCAAACTTCTTTTGCATGCTCATAGTCTTCAATCGAGCACTCCTTATTATTGAGATGGTTGAAGAAATTTTCCCTTGCTGGAAGTTCACCAACATTCAATTTTTCAAAAGAATTAAGAAAATCATAGGGAAAGACGCCTTTTCTTCTCACTAGATCAAACTCTTTTTTTGTTTTAAATTGTCTTTTAATGATGTGAAAGTCTTGTTCTGAAAGATTATTAGCTAAAGATTCTAAGCTTTCAGGCATAAAGCGAATTGTGTCTAAAAATCTAAGTTCAAGGTTGTAGTTGTCGGTCATTTTTGAAAATCTAGATAGTGATATGTATAATTCTTTGTTGAGCGGAAGGACTTTTATATTGTCAGATTTTTTACCCAACTCTTTAACAAAAAGATGCGCGTCATAAGATGAATAATTGTGGAAATAGATTGGTATAAATTTTGGAATTTGAAATTTTAAATTGCATCTATTATGAGCTGCTCCCCTAAATTTACCACTTATGTGGCAGTGATCTCGCACTCTATCATTGCCTAGATATTTATGACAAATATGACAATCTATCGCATTTCGAAAATTAAAATTTTCGAAAGGAGTTAAAGCATCCACTTCCCTTTTATTTACTAGATATTCATTATAAATATCTTCACAATCTTCAATCAAATTTTCTACAAACTTTTCTGCTGCATCCCTCCCCGTATATAATTTAAACTTATCTAAACTATCATTATGCTTACATTTAATATAATAACTAAAAGCACAAGGAATGTGCTTTTTGCGATACCTACTTTTGTCACTTACTCTAATATTAACCTCCTCCAGTATGCATTCAAAGTCTGCATACACAACAAATGGTACATCCATTTGTCGTTGGTGGTCTTTAAACTGCAACACGGCATTTTCCTCAGACGGCAGCTCCGCAACAATTTGCCCACATTCTTCTTTATGTCGCTCTAACGTCCTCTCATTGTGGGTGTATTGGAGGCAGCTGTTACAGAAGACAAGTTTTTTGCAGTGCTTGGTAGTCTGAGATTTTAAAAGTCTGTGGAAAGAAAAAAGTTATAAGAATATATATTAATATATTTACGTAAATAAATGTATGTTTTATTACTTACTTTGATATATTTGTTATAAGAATATAATGCTGATATCCTTCAGCATTTTCTAATAATAACAAATTAATATGTTTAGCTTTTTCATTCTTGGTGTTATAGAATGGTCCAACAATCTCATTGCTTTCATCATTGTATCCGAACACATTGACGCTAATATTTGGATTGCTTTCTTCAAATATCCTGATACTCTTTAACGCCAACGGAAACTTTAAATTTTTGAAGTCAATCTCAATTCCGTTTTGCAAACATATGATATCAGCGCTGATGTCTGCAATGTTGTATGAGCAGCAACGTTGAGGTCTTTTAATATCAGATGTATCCAGTGCAGATATTATTGCCCATTTGAAACAATAAATGTCATTATTTTCAACATTTATACATGCCTTTTTACTTTTTAAGTTCTCCGGCGTACTTATCCAGTTCGATCCTCTCACCAAAGATGACTTATTTATAGCGATTTCGAGGCGAACAATTCTAATTAAAGTCCATCCTGAATCCCGTTCTTGAAATTCAGACATTTTGTTGTGGATTTCTTGAAATTGCTTTGCCATAATTTCCTCAACATCATCTCCAATGCACAGAAGATCCATCTTTGCCCGGTGAGAAATAGTACACAATTCCATATCATCGCTTATAATTTTAATATACTCACCAATAAGAGTAATATTAAATTTAATAATGTTGTGTACGGCAAGACTATTTTCAAGTCTTTCTTTGATGATATGTTTATTATCCACAATAACATCTTCAAATAGAATACAATCTTTATTTACTGGAACTCCAAATGTTGTAATATTATTTTTAAAAGCACTATTTATTATATAATATTTGCATTCATTTGGAGCTTGAGACAGTAGATCATCCGCAGAATTTGAGATATCCATTTCTACTTCATTATTTTGTGTATTTGCCTGATCATGTGGAATAACTTGACTTATATCCATGTCTTGAGAAGGATTATCTACGGGCAAATAGCTTGGGTAATAATTAGGCATATTATTTTGCTGCAACTGTATAGGTACGCTATATTCAATGGGATATGGAATCTCCATAGGTGCTGTGAATTGGTTGGTTGACACTGGATACGGATATAAAGGATACGCTGGTACCTGCACTGGATACTGATACTGCACTGGATACTGATACTGCACTGGGTACTGATACTGCGCCGGATACTGATACTGCAAATTGTTTTGGACCATTGAGTTGTATGCATATGTTGAGGGTTGTATGGACTGTGCGATTTGTTGATATGTTGCTATGGGGTTGTACGCAGATGTTGGGGGTTGTATCGACTGTTGCACTTGTTGTGGTTGAACATGACCTTTGCAATGTTCTAAATAAGATTTTTGGTATTTATATACCTTATTACAGATATTGCACTTGAAAATTGATGAACTCATTTTTTTTTAAATATTTTGATTTACACTTATAAAAATTATTTTGGTTATAGTGTACTTTTTTATTAAAAAATGTATTGATTGCTTGAATAACAAGTAATATTACTATTATATATTTTTATATATATATTTAAATTCTGTCTTTGCTTAAATTATATGACACACTCTTATTTTTTGATATACAAATAATATGTTTTTTGAGAATATGTATTTATTTTCTGTCTTAGATTTATTAATAACACACAAGGAATTTTTTAATAGTCACGACTTGTTACTTTTAGATACAAAAATGTACTGAATTTTATTCTAAAAATTTAGATTAATACAAATTCGTGAAAATTTTGTTTTGGTATAGTACGCTTCATTCCAACAAAGTAGCTTTGCGTTACTTTGCAAAAGTAGCGTATCTGGTGGTAGAAACGGTTAAGATTAAAAAATTAGAAAAGAAACTGCTACGTGGACAAAACGTTGTGGTATCTGATATACACAGAATGCCGAGGCATGCTTATGCATGCCTCTACAATACAAAATGTTTAAGGGAATGAAACTGCTACGTAGACAATATTTATGTAAACATAAATTTTGATAAGTGATATCTACAAAGTACAGAGATATGCTTGTGCATGCAGACACGTTACAAAGTTTTGAACGGAATGTGATATATACAGAGTACGGGGACATGCTTATGCATGCCTCTACGATACAAAATGTTTACGGGAATGAAACTGCTACGTGGACAAAACATTGTGGTATCTGATATACACGGAATGCCGAGGCATGCTTATGCATGCAAATACGTTAGAAAATATTTAGGAGAATGAAACTGCTACGTAGACAATATTTATATAAACAAGCATTATGATATGTGATATACACAGAATACGGCGGCATGCTTATGCATGTAGAGACGTTCCAAAATTTTGTAGCAAAAGAAACTGCTACGTGGACAAAACATTGTGGTATCTGATTATACACAGAATGCCGAGACATGCTTATGCATGCCTCTAAAATACAAAATGTTTAAGGGAATGAAAGTGCTACGTAGACAATATTTACGTAAACAAAAATTTTGATAAGTGATATCTACAGAGTACAGAGACATGCTTGTGCATGCAGATACGTTACAAAGTTTTGAACGGAATTTGATATATACAGAGTACAGGGACATGCTTATGCATGCCTCTACGATACAAAATGTTTACGGGAATGAAACTGCTACGTGGACAAAATTTATGTAAACAAACATTATGATATGTGATATACACAGGATACGGAGGCATGCTTATGCATGCAGATACGTCACAAAATTTTGTAGCAAAAGAAACTGCTACGTGGACAAAACATTGTGGTATCTGATAAACTACAAAATTTTTGTAGCTTCACAAGTTTTCAAAGCAAAATTATCAAATTTTGAAGTTGAGCTTTTATTTCTACAATGAAGCCCTTCTGGTACACACCATTATATCGGAGACTTCAGCGTCACCATTTGAAGGAGAATTTAAGAAAAGCCAGACAGGAAGAGTTCGAGAAACATCTTGAAGGAGATGAGGAGCTTCTCCTAGAGCTGTCTTCGCAACCATCTTCATCTAACCCACTCCAAAAAATAGATGAAGAATATGAAGAGATGCTGACAGGTGACGATGACCTATTTTTGAGCATCAATACTCAGCCTGCCGAAGCTGGTAGTGAATCCAATAGAAGTGAGGTAACCAACAAACCGCACATAGAAATATTGGAAGTCCAAATGCTCCCAAAAATTGATGTCCCAATGTTTCTTGCATTATACGAAGATACCAACGATCAATTGTTGGTAGAGGCAGCTGACGCAGTGGAGGCAGCTTTATATTAAAAAATATATGTAAATGTATGTATAAATATTACATATTAATAAAAATTAAAACAATGTATATGTTTAAACAATCGTTCATTCATTCATTCAAATGGTCAAGGGAATATTTGGGCACAAAGAATAAACGCTTATTATTTGTTTGTATGTATATGCGTAAATGAAATAAATTTGTAGATATTTATGTACGCATGAATATGTACACCTTATCACATTTTATACTGACCAGGAAAGCGGACTGTCATACAGACTCACCAATCGTCACACACACAGACTGTCTGACAGCCAGACATTCCAACCGCCACTCAGAACACAAAAAACACACACACACTTAAACATAGCATTAATATTCATATTCTACAAAATACAGAAATCGCACCACCATCCAGATCCCCAAATAAAATCCATCGATGATCGTCATGTATAAAATAAACAAAACATCAGTTTCAATATTTATGCAATAGTAATTTTTTTCTTTCACAACGTCTTCAAGATCAGAATAATCAAATTATTCCTCCAGACTCAAGCATTGCAAGCAAAAAAGTAAAAAAAAAAAAACACTGAATTGCTGGACGACAAATCTTAAGTAAACACACCAAATTTTAATAAGCAAAAAAATAAAAGAAAAAATCTCACTCCAGCAAGAAGGAACGAACCACAAACATTAAGGGTATCCATATATAACTACTACACTTTTTAAATAGTGTAATTCCTAAAAATGCTTCTAAATTTTTTTATTCACCAGGCGTACACAGTGCAAATGGACAGACAGAAATTCCCACGCTCACATACCGACGGACATGTATTCTCAAGGTCACATATGGACAGACACAAATTCCCACGCTCACATACCGACGGACATGTATTCTCAAGGTCACATATGGACAGACACAAATTCCCACGCTCACATACCGACGGACATGTATTCTCAAGGTCACATATGGACAGACACAAATTCCCACGCTCACATACCGACGGACATGTATTCTCAAGGTCACATATGGACACACACAAATTCCCACGCTCACATACCGACGGACATGTATTCTCAACGTCACATATGGACACACACAAATTCCCACGCTCACATACCGACGGACATGTATTCTCAAGGTCACATATGGACAGACACAAATTCCCACGCCTACCCCAACATTTTATTTAAAAAAAAAAAACAACAATGTGAACGCCCCTACTAAACCGTGGGAAAAAATACACACACGAACACACACAAAATGAAATTTGAGAATTTTGGGAAATTTGAGAATTTTGGCAATTAAAATTGAAAAATTTCAAATTTAATTGCTGAAATTTAATATTTTTAATGGTCGAAGCACATACAGTTCCCTACTACTCTCGCCGATAACTCTTTGAATGTTGATTTCCAGGTGTTCAATTGTTTGTAGTTTATCGACGTACACAAGTGTCCTTACATAACCCCAAAGAAAATAATCCAATGGGGTTAAGTCACACGATCTTGAGGGCCAATTACTTGGGCCATTTCGCGAAATTATTTTTTCCTCAAAAGTTTCCTTGAGTAAATCAATTGTAGCGCCCGCTGTGTGGCATGTGGCTCCGTCCTGTTGGAGCCACATATCAGCAAGATTAATGCCAGCTAATTGAGGTACGAAGAAACTTGGAATCACGTCCCCATACCGTTCACCATTGACAGTAACATTCTGACCATCATCGTTTTTGAAGGCACACGGGCCAATGACTCCGGCAGTCCAAACAGTAATTTTCTGTGGATATCACAGTATTTCGACAAAAGCTTATGAATTCTTCTCACTTCTATGCGACAATTCCGCTTATTTAAGTGCCCATTCAACCAGAAATGGGCTTTATCAGGGAATAAAATTTTGAATAGATGAGTTTTACAAATCGGACAATTATTTTGATTAAAAATTTTCACAATTCGCACGCGTTGCTCTAGTGTAAGTCGATACATAATGAAATGTCAATTTAAACTAAACAAAAAGCAAATATCAGCTGTTAAATGGATGGTCAAATAAAGCAGTGATGCCAACTCCAAGTTTATTCTATAAAAAACACCCGATATAAACTTTTAGAAAGCCAGGGAACGCTTCTACGGAAAAGTGGCATGACATGTATTGGAAATCAGTTGTCTTATTATTCCATTCAAACTGAATAATTTGATCAGGTTAGGATTTTTCGCTACATATTTGTGTCATGCACAAGCCCTGTTCTATCGTGTTAAGTTGTATGCGAAAACACAGTATTGAATATAATTTCTGAAAAGAAAATACGTACATTCTTTACAAATAAATGTTTCTTTATACGAAAAATTTTGTTTTGGAAAGGTGTACAAATACAACTTTACGCTATGGGATAACACTTAAGAGTTTAGGCCATTTTTATTTTGACAGCATTCCATCGTTTATTATACTGATTTTTAAACAAGTTACTTTTGAAAAGAATTTGCCAATTTTTAGCAACAAATTCTTTATAAACTAAAATTTAACAGCAAAACAATTTTAATTTAATTAAAATTTCGTTTTAATTTTTATGGCCTTTTTATTCTCCTGTCTCTCTCTCTCTTTCTTTTTTCTAAGTGTCAAAAGTTTAAAGTATTTCCTCATTTGTGCAAATTAACACACATGATACGGTTAAAAAAAACAAACAAAAAACGGGCTCCCACCAGGATTCCAGCAGGCAACCAGTGAAGCAACCACTGCAGCCAGAGACTCAAGTCTAAGTTAAATATCGAAAATAGCGTGGTTTCGTTTTACCATCTTCTAGAACCAGCAGCATATTTAAACGACAAAACAAACACACACTCAACTTGTTCGTCGTATGTCAATGTCAAATGAACCGCTTAACACAAGTGCTCCCGCTAGAGAAGAAACACACGTTGTCTAGAAAACCGAAGCGCATAAATAAAACTGTGCAATTTTTATTTCGTAAAAGAAAAACATCATAAAGTCAGGAGATACAGAAGCGGGGATATTGAAAAGTCATAAACTAATAACATCAGGAGTGGAAATACAAACCCAGAAACGACAAAATTCTTACACAAGTAACACACAAACACATACAAATATACACACACGCACACAGATACAATATATAAATTAAAGTTTATGCTGCAGTCGCATATTTAACGTTTCGTTCTAAAACGTTAGACAGTTAATAAATAATGTGACCAACTAAAAACTAAGAAGCCGCTTTTGGCAACATATTTCATTTGAAAAATTCTGCAGCCAACATTTTTTTTAAAGCAAAAAATGTTTTATAGAAAACTGTGGCAAATCTTGCCTAACTGACGAACCTAAGTCAGAGCAATAAGCGTGGCTTTAGCAGCAAATTTTATTTGGGACACTCACACTGTATGTTATTTAGTCATATTGTAATAAAGCTATAATATTTTAGACCAGTTTGTAAAAGTTGTTGTTGTGCTGCATATAAAAAAGTCATAAAATAATAGCACTCTTCCAGGTAAGTTTTTGTATTGTCATAAAATAGTTCTAGAGATCTGAGTCAAACGGCTGAAAATCTTTAGGCGACACGGCGATAGTATATATTTGCCGCCGTTACTTATATACGATTCAAGACTAAAAAATTATTCATACCTGAATGTCTGCACATTAAAACAAATTTTTATAACATAAAATAAATTAAAAGGGAACTAAATCGCAAAAAATAAATATATACAAGTGAAAAATTTTTCTCGTTTAACTTACGTAGCTGGCAGATATTGAACGTTTTTCCGTATGCCGTCGCAAAAAAAAATTTATTCAGTTCATATCAAGGCAGCAGCTGTTATTGATTGATTAGGATCATCTTCAATGCTTTCCTGTACAGCGGCTATAGATTCTTCAGTGCACACTGTTCGGCGGCTCACGGGATGCACATTATCAGTAACAGTAAATGTGATCCGAAAACGATCTATTGTTTGACGAACAGAACCATTAATTTGATTAAAAATTTCCAAAAGTTGCACACATTGCTCTGTGTAGTGTAAGTCGTTCCATAATGAAATGTCAAAGGAAACTAAACAAAAAGCCACCATCAGCTGTTAAATGGGTGGTCAAACAAAGCAGTGATGCCAACTCAAAGTTGTATCACTCTATAAAAAACACCCGATATATAAGTGAAAAATTTTTCTGGTTTAACAAACTTAGCTCATAACAAGGCAGCAACTGTTTCAGTTTAAGCATACAAATTCATTTAGATATTCTTGTGCACCAAAGACAAATTTAATAATTTTACTTTTTTCAGTTATTTTTGGAATTTTCAAACAACTTTATTACATCTGCCTTAATTTGCTTTGATAACAGCTAACAAATGTGTTATATATCAGTTGTTGTTATCTTATCAGCTGATCGATGTTTGAAAAAGCATACTAAGCTATGACGGGTTCTTGACACTGTTCGTACTATTTTTAATGACTACAGTGTGAATACCCCTATTGTTTACACTGCATTCAAAAAGTATTTTCGTGTTGGAATCAGTGTTGTCATACGTGAAAATTTATTTTATTTTTGAAGTTTCGAGATGCCGAAGCGACAAGAATTTCTCGCATAAAAAATTATGTTTTTTATGATTTTCAATTTTGTAAAAATTTTTTAAAGAAGTATTAACACTTCGCTCAATAATCTCCTGCTGGTTCAGACACTTTATTGAGTGGGGTATTTCTTATTCCATTTAGGGGAGAGCATGCCCGTTTATCTGGCAGATGTATCTGGTGTTTTTAATAGAGTGATACAACTTTGCGTTGGCATCACTGCTTTATTTGACCACCCATTTAACAGCTGACATTTGCTTTTTCTTTAGTTTGCTTTGACATTTCATTATGGATCGACTTACACCAGAGCAACGGGTGGAAATTGTGGACATTTTTAATCAAAATAACAGTTTTATTTTTCATACTCATCCTTTCAAAATTGTATTTTCCGATGAAGCCCATTTTCGGTTGAATGGGTACGTAAATAAACAGAATTGTCGCATTTGGAGTGAGGAGAATCCACAGGCTTTTATCGAAACACCACTTCAAGCACAGAAAATTACTGTTTGGTGCGCTTTATGGGCTGGCGGAGCCGTTGGCCCATATGTCTTCAAAAACGCTGAGGGTCAGAATGTTACTGTCAATGGTGAACGGTATGGAGACATGATTCGAAGTTTCTTTGTACCTCAATTAGCTGGCATTAATCTTGCTGATATGTGGTTCCAACAGGACGGAGCCACATGCCACACAGCGGGCGCTACAATTAATTTTCTTAAGGAAACTTTTGACGAAAAATAATGTCACGAAATGGCCCAATTAATTGGCCCCCAAGATCGTGTGATTTAACCCCATTGGATTATTTTCTTTGGGGTTATGTAAAGTCACTTGTGTAAGTCAATAAACCACAAACAATTGAACACCTGGAAATCAACATTCGAAGAATTATCGGCGAGATACGGCCGCAAATGCTGTGAAAAGTTTGTGAAAATTTCTGTTCCGGATTGCGCCTTGTTCGCGCCAGCAGTGGCCTCCACATGTCCACAATCATATTTAAACATTAATGTCATAAAATTTTCTATCCAATAAAGACCGCTTCATTGATATCAAAAATATATTACTATGTTTTATTACGATTTAAACTTGTATCACTCTATAAAAAACACCCGATACCTAGACTGATACTTGTCAACCATCACCTGATTAAGGGTCAGGTGGAGGGGAGGAAGATTATCATAGCGCTGGCTAATCAGCCGGTGATTAGATGCAGGCAACATTCCAAACACTTTCTAATCGTTCACTTACTGAGGAGCGTAAAGAAGTCGAAATGAGACCCGTTGTGGTTTGCCCACATATTCCCATTTGTGTAACGAATTAAATAATCACCATTTACGATATAAAAATATATATATGAAGTTTGTTTCTCCTTTTAATCTCAAAATATTTATCATATCTTTCTGAATGAAAACAGGTTCCAAGTCTTAAACGTTCAATATCAAATTGATTTGATAAAAAGAATTTTTTAATTTTAATTATATGCTGATTCTTTTTTCCCAAAATCTTGCTAAGAAATTCAAAGTGATCAATTATAGATTTTAAAAAACGACAATTCCCCAAAATATGCTGAAGAATTTTTTGTTGTGGAAATATTTTGGGACAAAAGTAAAAACGAACATAAAGTCGGTCTCATTTCTTGTCATTTCAAAACTTCTTTCATTAGCGATCACCAGGAGTTTATATTTGCAGTGGTCAAACAGCCTGTTGCAAGCTGCACAATACTTTTTTCCAAAACGATTGCACTCAAAAATAAAAAGAAGAAGAAAAAAAAACAATCAACATTTTGAAATCTGACTCAGTCATGAAGATGATGGGACGCTGATATTTTGCATTCATTTTCAGCATGCAAAAGAAATGACTTGTTTCTCAAATTGCTTTCAATATTGCAATAAGCCGTACGATGTCCGTCCGTCTGGGCTGTCAGCTTGTGTCTCTCGCTTAAATAATGCCAAGACCAGTTTTTATTTGTAATTTTTTTTTATTTTTTATTACTTTTTTTCGGTTGTTAAAAATGTGTTAAGTCAAGTGGTGGTTACCTGGAGTATTAAAGTGTTCATTTTGTGTATGGCTGTCTGTCGTCTTGATGGTGTTACAACATTCCCTAATTCCTTCTTCTTTCATTTATAAATTTGTATGCGTGTACACACACACACACACAGATGTTTGGTGGGAATGCTAAAGTGGAAACCGTTTCACGATTACTTAATTATTAAGAATGGCTTGAATAGCCCATTCACACCATGCAAATGGAAGTTGGCAGTAGCCCTGGTAGTGTGGCAGTTTAGTTTTAGTTTTTCTTTTACTGTTTTCCTCAATTTTTGTTTCAATTTTGATGTGTGTGTGCGTGTGTGTAAGATTAATCTTATCGGACGTTATTCGTTTTTGTTGCCTTGAAATGCGTGCGATATTAAAATAGTTTGAAAATTAGTTAAAACCGACAGTGACAAGTGGCTGGTAGAGTATTTAAATCAGGCGTGGAAAATGAAGATTTTCAAATTAATTGGTTGACTGAATAGATAATTTTTATACCATCAACACTAACTCAAACAGGCAGAGAGTGAGAGGAAAACATGCCGATGAAGCACGTGACTACATTCAGCAAAAGAAGAGCATTTCTTATTTCAATTTTATTGGGACAGAGTTTATGAAAATTGTGCAATTTTTAAAACTAAAAAGTCGAAAATATTATTGAGCTGGAGCGATAACTTTGATAACAAAATTTGTTTGGCCAAACATATAGGGTGTTTTTTATAGTGTGATACAACTGTGAGTTGGCATCACTGCTTTATTTGACCACCCATTTAACAGCTGATGGTGGCTTTTTGTTTAGTTTCCTTTGACATTTCATTATGGATCGACTTACACCAGAGCAACGCGTGTAAATTGTGGAAATTTTTAATCAAAATAATGGTTCTGTTCCTTAAACTTATCGTGCGCTTCGTCCATTAAAAATTTTATTTTCGGATGAAGCCCATTTTTGGTTGAGTGGGTACGTAAATAAACAGAATTGTCGCATTTGGAGTGAGGAGAATCCATAAGCTTTTGTCGAAACACCGTGATATCTACAGAAAATTACTGTTTGGCCTTTATGGGCTGGAGTCATTGGCCCATATGTCTTCAAAAACGATGATGGTCAGAATGTTACGGTATGGGGACATGATTCGAAGTTTCTTCGTACCTCAATTAGCTGGTATTAATCTTGCTGATATGTGGTTCCAACAGAACGGAGCCACATGCCACACAGCGGGCGCTACAATTAATTTTCTCAAGGAAACTTTTGACGAAAAAATAATCTCACGAAATGGCCCAATTAATTGGCCCCCAAGATTGTGTGATTTAACCCCATTGGATTATTTTCTTTGGGGTTATATAAAGTCACTTGGGTACGTCGATAAACCACAAACAATTGAACACCTGGAAATCAACAATCAAAGAATTATCGGCAAGATACGGCCGCAAATGCTGCGAAAAGTTTGTGAAAATTGATGTTCCAGATGGCGCCTTGTACGCGCCAGCCGTGGCGGCCACATGACCGAAATCATATTTAAACATTAATGTCATGAAATTTTCTATCTAATAAAGACCATTTTATTGATATCAAAAATATATTATTATGTTGTATTATGATTTAAACTTGTATCACTCTATGAAAAACACCCTATATTTCATATTTTCTCTGACTTGCAAAACAAAATCAAATGCAATACTGGGACAACTTACGGCGCTTGACAACAGAGTCAACAAGAAATAGAGGAAAGTCAAGACCTACAATGCTTGACAGTTCAATGGCTGCGAGTTAAACAGCCGAGTAAATCACTTCCAAACTTGTCGTTGATTTATATGAACTTAACACATCCATTTAACATTAGCGGCATGCACAAACATGTTTCTTGAAATCGTTTATGCTTCTCCAGACCCTTTTACTGCAACATTGATTAACAACATAAAATCTAAATCACAAAATTGAGTTGAATAAGATATTTAAACTGCCCGCCTTTTTTATTTTAACAATTAGTAAGAAAGATAAACGGACAAAATTAAAATTAAAATGTTTAATTTTTTTCCAACCTCTTCTTCTAATCACTAGTGACTAGTCACATGTGAGAGAGACTTAAAGGCAAACAAATGGATGCGGTATGGGAGTGTAAGGAGAGGTGAAATTGTATATGGAAACTATTATTAAAGTGGCAAAGTATTTAATTCCTAAATCATTGCGATTGCATGGAGCTAAAAATTTATAATGGCATTTTTTTTTTATTCTTTCAGTATACACGGCCCGGCCAACCCAGTGCCGGAGAATGTTTCTTTACTCTAATGGCTGGTTCTATTGCCTGTTTGCGCGCCAGAATCGTTTTCTAATGGTTTTAGCTTTTTATATTCTTTTTGTTATTATTTTTTTTCTTTTTCATTCTTGGCATAATAGAGACATTAAAGTCCAGTACATGACATTTTCAAGTGGTGATTTTATACATGGCTGGTGTATGTGTGTGTGTGTGTGAATGTAGTAGATTTAAATACCTGAATACCAACCAGTATGTACTTTAATATTATATATGAGTACAACAGAACGTTGGTTATTTGGGATCACTAAACATAAAGCATCCGAATAACCCAGCGAAGTATGTACTTCGGAAAGTAGATGTCAAGAATGATTGGGTAGAACACAGAATATGTAAAGAAACTTTTGAGAAAGTTATTTGTACGGGGTATCCATTTAAAGGCTTCTAGTACGCACCGGTCGGGCAAGGTTTTTAGTTATTAAACATCTGTTATCTGAAATAGCAGTACTTAATTGAGAAGTTTGCCATTAACGATCATGGATTGCTTAGCAACCAACGCCAGTGCATCGAGTTCAGTGACTAGGCGGATAACATCCCAACTTTGCAATATTTGATAACCAAAAAGGCTCTCTCTGCGATACCTCCAAAAGTAGATCGAAAGCTAACTAAAAAGGATCGACTGCAGCAACCGTTTCAGTGGCGGCAAAGTCCAACTAATATGATCAAATAAAGGATCCACCAAAAATCAAAGATTTATGTGTGTTTTATTTAAATTAACTTTGAAGAAAAAAATTTAATAGTCTTTTTTAATCTAAGCAGTAGCTCTTTAGGATGTTATAGGGTGATCTACAAAAGACGCTTCAAAAGTAGAGCGACAAGGACAGCAAACGACGCCATATTTCTTGCCGCTCTTTTGACATTTCTCTTTATTAAGGTTTGCCATTTTGTTATGGAAAGATATACGAGCCAACAACGAGTCGAAATTGTTAAAATTTACTACCGAAGTTCGGAGTCAGTGGCCTCAACGTTAAGAGCGCTACGTCCAATTTATTTCTGGCTGAATGGCTTCGTCAATAAACAAAATATGCGTTATTGGTCAGACAGCAATCCACACGTAGACCATGAGTCATCATTGCATCCCGAAAAAATTACGGTTTGGTGTGGTTTATGGGCCGTACTTCTTCCGTGATGATCAAGACCGGCACGTTACTGTGAATGGGAATCGCTAGGATGTACTTATATGAAACTAAATCTGTGGCTGCATGATAAAGCATGCGCGATCCAAATATATCATGTTGCCCTTCTATTTGTTTGTGTGTTCAAGATGTGAACAACTTATTTAAATTGCAAGTTTCAAACCCATTTAATCTGTTTTCTGTTTCCCAATTTAGCAATTCACTGGGTTTAGCCTGCGCTATTCGCTATTCCCAACAATAATGCCTGCATATTTGGTTGTTACAAGTTAAATTAAACATCTAGGAAGTGTGTAGAAAAGAACCTTGTTTGTGTCCAACTAAAGTTTGTTTTTTTTTAAGCTACGCCATAGAATTATGTTGTAATAATTAGATACAATACGGAAGATTTGTTTCTTTTTATACAACAACAACATTGGAAAAGTTCGCCATAAGCACCGCATATGAAGTTAATAAGTTGCCTCTTTTGAAGTTAATGATTTTAACACACCATCAAAAAAGGATGTTAAAGATCAGCCACAATAATTTTTTTTTCTTTCTTTTGCGCCCCGGCAAATTTTGAGGAACGTGCAATGAAATCCTGCTGAGTATTTAATTTTTTGTTTCTTTGTTGATCTTGACTACAGGGACAGACGAACAGAAAAACAAACATTAAAATAAAATTTAATTCACCAAAAAAAATTTTAAAAATAAAATAAAAAAGTTTTGGCAGAATAATGGGAAAATTGTGTTAACAAAATTAATAAACTTCAGATTTTTCACTCTGCGGGAATTTCAACCAGAGAAGAGAATTTTTTAACCAGAAAATATCAGTTAAGCGCTATTTCACATAGACAAGTTGCTTATTTACACTGAGATTTTTTTTTATGCCTTGGGAAGCCTCAATTGTCTATTAAGAACTAAAACGATAAAAAAAAATTTCCAGGCATGGGAAATTAAGTTTTTTTTGGCACACTCAGTATTTTGTAGTACATGTAACAATTAAAATAATTAAAAGTTTTAAGCTTTTCTTAAATAAAACCGCTTTATACGTCATGAAGATTTGCAGTGGTAAAAAAAATTAAAATTTTGTTTCCGGGGATGGGAAATTAAGTTTTTTTTGCACATTCAGTATTTTGTAGTACATGCAATAACTAAAATGTTTAAGAATTTTAAGTTTCTCTTCATTAAAACCGTTTTATACTTAATGAATCAATTTATACTAATAAAACAACACTAAAAAAAAATTTAAATTTAGTTTCCAGGGGTGGGAAGTAGAATTTTTTTCATCCATAAAAGTAACCAAAAAGGCGGCTGACATTTTTTTTCTAACTAAAACTATTTTATAACTTAAGAGAAACAAAATTGGTACTTAAAAATATATGTAACGCCAGAGGTATGCTGGTGAAGGGTATATAAGATTCGGCACAGCCGAATTTAACACTTTTACTTTTACTTATTGAATTCAAAGACTTTTCTAAGAATCGCTGGGGCTACGTTTATTACACTGGTTTACAGCCAAAAAATACCAAGAACGGCATATGCCTAGTTAAAAAAGTTAATTGGGACCTCCTGAACACGAGAAATGCTGTATTTTTTTTTTCTTAAGTACCGTTTTTTAGATAACGGTACTCTTGTGTTTTTCGGTGTATGGTCCCACTCAAACCCTTGTGGAGCCTAACCGAAGTCTGATCGAGATAAATCGCATATCGTTGAAAAGGTAATTGAATGACTTTTCCGTCTATATGCAGCAAATTTCTATGAGACAGGAAATGGCTGAGTTACGGCACCTCAAAATTCAAAATTTGTCTATTTTTTACGTTTTTTTTCAAAATTTTAAATTTTTATTTCGACTTTTTCAACGTTATAGTAAAAATCTGGAATGTTTTATTTTGTTTACCAAATAGTTTATTTAGTTGCCAACATTTTAAGCGTAATTTGGAAAAAAACCGATGAAAATAAAGTTTTCATTAAAGGTTTTGTGGAACGACAATATATTCATTTTAATTGCTCGTTTGGCGTAAATTCTAAAATTTAAATTTAAATAACGAGTGACTTTTTGGCCGAGCTCCACAAAAGTTTGAGTGGGAACATGCACCGAAAAACACACGTTTCTCGTATTCAGGAGGTCCCAAATAAATTATCTAGGCATATGGCGTTCTTGGTATTTTTTGGCTGTAAACCAGTGTAATTGAGCGCAACAACAATTGTATATTTTAAGCAAAAAAAATCATTGTAGTTTATTTTTCAATAATTTGGAACTACTACAGGGAAGCAGAAACTTAAAAGGTTGGCACACCCTACGAAGTTGCGGTCGTGCCAACTTAATCATCGAATTTCGTTTTTGGTTAAAAGTATCTGTTTGATTTTAAGTGTTGAACACTTTTATTTCTCCTTTCAATATTATCTCTGATAAGTGGAAAAGGTGGGCCGATTGCGACCTGCGTTGGTATTCTTTTGTTCCCGTTTTAATGCATTTCCCGTGGCTTCAATCAAGATTTTTGGTGATGTTCGCATATGGGTTGAATATTCACCTTAAGGGCTGCGATTGTTTCTTGCTGTCCAAGGCCTGCGACTTCAAGTAGCCCTAAAGAACGAGGCGTGGGATGGTTAAATCTAGAGTTGTTTTTTTTTTCATATGAAATCGTCAAAAACGGGAGCTTACAACTCATTGTAGCTCCAGCTGTGCATGTTATTAGAGCTCCATATTCACCACGCCCCGTTCAGTCAATTCCGTGCGTGACAAGTAGTTGGCCTTTAACAATCGCCAGCAACTGTAAGCGTATTGTTTGGCGACAGCCCCCAAATAATACGATCCAATCACTCCCTCCATGTGAAACACTCATCACACGGTTTTTTTGTGGTGGATGTAACGGCTCTTCGTTCAGAGCGCACACATTTGCAGTGGGTCAAATATGAAGATTTTCTTTGTTGGCTATTGGCTCAATGGCTCATTTGGGAATGCGCTTGGCTGCTCTTGATGACCTTAGGAATCAAAATCGACCTCCTTGTTGCTAAGCCGTAGAATCACTCTTCAGCTACTGTTCGCACTTTGTACAGAAAGAGGCGGGAGTCTTGCACCTCTGCGGACTCTGCAGGGTCCGTTTGGTGTGGTTCAATTGCTTAGAGCGTCGTCTATCATCCACACCCTGCAAGGTCTTCTGTGGTTCCAGTAAATAATTTTGCGCCACCAATCATTGTGCTGTGAAAATGGATTGGGATCGCAGGTGAGATTGCAAAGGATTTGGGGTAGCAGGTAATATTATGTTCATTGCTCATTCTCATTAACTGGTATCAAAGGGGCAGTATTTTGTTGTTCCCAAGCTTCTATACGTCGCAGTTGGAAAGGCTGGGAAGGAGTGCGGCTAATACTATGTTAATGTTCATTCTCATTAACTGGGTTTAATGAGGCAATATTGTTGCATACTTAACCTTCTATACGTCGCAGTTGGAAAGTTTGGGAAGGAGTATTTAAAGCCGTAGTTGCCCGTAGTAGTCGTGAGTTCAATTCTCACCGCATAAACTTAGAAGTATTACTCAAACTTGCAAATCGCCTTCGCAGGTTCTGTTATATTTAAAAATAAATAAAAAATTTGTCCTGAACATGTTCAATTCCACCAGGTTGTTGTTGTTGTTGTTAAATTATATCCGCAAGAAATCAAACTGAACGAATTTGTAAGCATTTAGCAAAATCGCTCAAGAGCTCCAACATGCGTTAATGGAAAACATCCACTTAAACATGGCCTATAATTTAAATACAACAGCTTGACATTTATTGCATTTGTAATTTCCCCTGCTTTACTGCACAAGTATCGATCGTACAAATAACAGTTTTTGGTTAGTCTTGTTAGGACGACAAATCAACAGCGACAACAACAAAAAAACTCGCCATCATTTAAATTTCTGCAACAATATTAATAATTAACCCACCGTTTGAAAAAGCTTCAATTCATTCTACAAGATCGATCCTGGCTGGAATTGAAACGCGTTCCATTAGACTTGTTGCTTGTTCCATATTGAAAATTGATATAAATGTGATCGTAAAATATGTTAAATATCAATTTCAACTAAAGCCGTAACTGAAACTTGTCTTAATAAAATTTTATATTGTAAATTGATTAAAAACTATCAACATGTACTTCAGCGCCTCCTTACAGATAACAAAGATCTGCTGATGCCGGTAATGTGTTGTTTTATTCTAAAAATTAACTAGACTTTTTCTTTTTTTGCAACAAAGTAGTTTGTGGCAGAACTTCTTTTAGGAACAGAACCCAACGAAAACAACCAAGTCAGAGCTTAAGAAGCACTGCGCGCAGCTGATGAATTCTAAAAAGTAAAAACACAATCACTTACTAATTGTTGGATTCGAGCATTATTCATGCGACCATTGAAAACATGTACTTACGAACATCCTTTGCTGGCATGGCAAAAAGGTTGCTGAGTTATTTTTAATTTTTTGCTCTTGCACCCAGTAGCTGTTGTGCGCTGAAGTCAGGTGTTCACGAGTTTGGAGTGGTTGCTGCATGTGTGTGCCTGCGACAGAGAATGAATATTCTTTCTTGTGTTTTCTTTTTTGTTTGACTTGTCTACGTGACAAGCTACTGTGACGTTTTAATCATACGCATAATTCATATTACAACAGGACGGGTACATGTGTATGTACCAACATACTTGCAAACACATAAATAATACTGGTTTCAAGTACTACATGATAAATTGGCTAACGAGAACAACAATGCAATCGCACAACGGCAGCGTTAGCGGCAAGCGTCAAGGCAAAATTGAGACACTACAAAGATTGTACGAGACGTTCTCTACTCCAAATATCCGAACATTAAATAATAAAAGAAACCCAAAAAAAAAAACAAGTGAAAGTGCTACATTCGGCTGTGCCGAATCTTATATACCCTTCACCAACGTATCTTTGGGTTATATATATTTTTAAGTGCCAATGTTGTTCTTTCTAAGTTATAATACAGTTTTAAATAGCAAAAAAAACTTCAGTTGCTTTTTTGATTACTTTTATGAATGAAAAATATATAAATTTTCCACCCCTGGAAACGAAATCAAAGTTTTTTTTTTACCAATACAAATCTTCATAATGTACACAGCGGTTTTATTTAAGAAAAACTTAAAATTTTTATACATTTTAATTATAACAGGTACTACAAAACACTGAATGCACCAAAAATAAACTTAATTTCCCATCCCTGGAACAAAATTTTTATGTATTTGGTTTTTAATAGACAGTTGAGATTTCCTAAAGCATGAAATAGGTTCGTTTTAAAAACAACCAAAAATTTTTGGTATTAATTTTGCGTCGAGAAATAGGTGTGGGACTGCCAGCTCTGGAACCGTATTTCTGAATTTCAATACTACTCTATTGAAGTTCATTTCCTATCCATCAGTCCAAGAACGAAGTCTCTAGCTCTTCTAGGAGCATGGGAAAACCCCCAGATAGACATACAAAATAGAAGGACAGACGAAGGACTTTGGTATTCATAAGAATCCAGGATATATACACTTTATAGGATTCCATATTAATATCGAAGAAATTACACACGGAATGACAAACTTATATATTGTCCTTTCACTTTATTAAAGGGTATAATGAGGCAGAGAAATGTCAAATACATATTTTATAAAATAATCTATTTAACACGAGAGCAATATTTTAAAATGAATTCCAAAAATAATATATATAGACGCATTCCATTCATGGGGTCCCATATTAATTATGTATCGAAATCTCATCACATTTTTTGCTTGCTAATCGCCACCAGATAGTCCAGTCATAAACCAGGCAATAAAGCTCTCTTCGAAATACTATTTTATACGATGTTCGGCTCTCAATTTCTTTCTCTTTGCTTGGATAAAAGTTTTGTCATTCTTAAGTCTGTGGGTTTTAAGTTTGATCACTGTTTTTGATTTCCGAAGGTCAACAAATAGCACAGCCAAAAACCAGTGAACAAATTACCTAAACCTTTAACACAATTCACAAGTTTATATTTGCATTTTTAACGGAGCAAAATTTTTTTGGTATTAAAGTCGACCTATAGCTTTCTCTCAATAAAGGAGTTTCATGAATTTATATGATAATAATATTTGGAAGAAACCAAAATGAAGAAGAGCGCAGTGTTCAAGTTGCATTACAGTTGTGGCAAAAGCAACCTTCGTTCTGAATATATGAGAATTATAACAAGTCTCTTTCCATCGAATTGAAAGAAGAAACGTAACAAAGAAAATAGTATTTTTCGAAAAAGATATAGTTGAGATATAATTTCAACAATTGATATATTAAACAAACACCGAAAGCTTTCATTTTTCTTATCAACAGATTTTTAGTGTCTGTAACTCAGCGTCCCAATTGTGGTTAACTTACAGTCATCCTCATCTTCCGCTTACTTTAACTCTGTGCACTCATGTGCGGTTGACACGTTTCCATGGAGTTTTACTAAAATAACTCGCCTTCGAAAGCTCATTATTCATTTTGTCTTTCGGAGACGACTACTCGTTGTTGTACGTGTATAACAGTACTTGTTGATTCTAGCAAATACCTCCAGGCATTGTTGTCTTTGCAGATACTTTTTCTTTTCACAAATTGTTTTTCCTCTTGCACTCAATAGTATTAGTCGTTGGCTGTGTGTCTTAATATTAAATCTATATTGACAAATAGACTAGACTGGAAAGATAAATTAGCATTTTATTCGTTGCAATTATTGGCTGCATATAAAGACATTTTTCAAAAATTTTGATTGGAAATTGGAAAAGCGATTCAAATTAAGAAACGTTTTGATATAAAATATGCGCACATATTCTACTATATTTTGTGAATTGAAAGAACATGTATTTCAGCTTTTAATTTATTTGATATCGAAAATCATTTAAATTTTTTTTAATTAAATCTTTCCGCCCTATTCATAAAAAGTAAGCACACCTTAAGATGTGTACTTGACAGTATTTTTTTATTGTAGTCCGGATATATTTAATTTCTTGAATAATTAATAGCAGTACTTCAATTTAAAGTATTTTCGTACCCTTCACGAAAAAATAAAAGGAAGGTTTTTCATTCCGTGTGCAATTTCTTCGATATTAATATGGGACCCCATAAAGTATTCTGGATTCTTATGAATAGCGATGACGATGACGATTAAGCGATGTCCGTTTGCCTGTCCGTGAAATCGGATTTTCCAATCCACCAGAAGATCTTCGCTCTTGGACTGGTGGATTGGGAATGAACATAGAGTGATATTTAAACAAATGCGAAGTTCGGTTCCAGAGCTGGGAAGCGTAACCTATTTCTCGGCGCTAAATTAATACGAAAACCCAATTATTTTTTTGTTTTGTTTGTTAATTGAATCTGTTTCATGCTTTAGGAAGCCTCAATTGTCTTTCAAAAACTAAGGAAATAAAAAAAAACATTCCAGGGATGGGAAATTAAAAGCTTTTTTCCACATTCAGTATTTTGTAGTACATGTAATAACTAAAATGTTTAAAAATTTTAAACATTTTTTAAAATTTTGTACCGCTTTATACATCATGAAGATTTGCAGTGGTATAAAAAATAAAAATTTCGTTTCCAGGGGTGGGAAATTGATTTTTCATCATTCATAAAAGTAACTAAAAAGGCAACTGGTGTTTTTTTTTTTTGCTATTTAAAACTATTTTATAACTTAAGAAGAACAAAATTGCTACTTGAAAATATATGTAATGCCAGACGTACGTTGGTGAAGGGTATATAAGGTTCGGTACAGCCGAATATAGCACTTTCATTTGTTTTGTTTAAGACAAGTCGATTTTTTGTGTGACTATGATTCTGAGTTCATACATCAGAGTGTGTTTTTCGACGATTTTTCATTGTGTAAAGTTTTCGACTATAAGTCGTCTTCAATGTTATTCTTCTCGTAATATAAAAATAAGAACAGTTCATCAAATATATAATTACTTTTGATATACAAACAATTCCGAACTTTCCCTTCAACATATTAAACTTTGTGCCAATGGGTCTTAATTGGTCGATTTTGTTATTACTCGAGCAATTTCAGGTTTTTCGTTTACACACACACACACACACACACACATATATATATATATATATATATATATATATATATATATATATATATTGTACGGTTTTCGATGTTCGAAATTTTAAAAACCTTACACAACGCAATAAAATTGTCAATACTAGTTTTAGTTTAATGTAAAAAGAGTAAAACATCAGATTTAAACTATGTTCGAAAATTCGAAATTAAGTTCGAAATGTTATTTACCACAAAATTTTTATTTCAATTACTTCTACACCGCCCTATGATATTGCATCACCCAAAAACCTCATACCAAAGGGCTATCTTGCTATCAAAGAGCTATCTAGACTACATATTCCATATTCGAAATTAAGCTCGAAATATTATTGACCATAAAATGTTTATTTCAATTACTTCTACACTGCTCTACGATACTGAATCCGCCAAAAAAACTCCCAGCGAAAGACTATTTTGAACTATACTCGTATCTAGACTACATATTTTGTATTCGAAATTAAGCTCGAAATGTTGTTTAACACAAAATTGTTATTTCAATTAATTAAACACTGCCCTAAGATATTGAATCTTTAAAGTCTAGACTACATATTATATAATGCAATTCAAGGACATTTTTCGAATTTAGTTGTTATTGGCGGCAAACAAGAAAGTCAATATGTAGCGAAAATATATAATTTTCAAACCAATTCGAAAAGTTCGACGTTTAATTTTTGAAAATATATAAATTAGTTTTTTCAATTTGAGCTGGTATTTAATACGTTGGAGATATTTTAGAAAATTGTGTGTTTTAATAAAATTTTTAACTTCGACGATTTTTTTCCATGACAGTTGAATACACGCACACTTGCACAGTTTAATAATGAGATTTTGGATTTTCACAGCCAAATAGCCCATTAGCCGTGATGCTCTTTTACCAATTCGTGGGGCTGGCGAAATTTTCCCTGATCCAGAAATATGTTCAACAAGAATTGCTAATCGACGTTTTGCTTTATTAAAATTCTTGAATATTTATTCCGTTTCTGCAGCTTCTCTGTTGATTTATTCTTATTTCCTTTATGAACTTTTTTACTTGTTGCATATTTTGCTCATATTCATAAGCAATTGCTGTGTAATCTTTCAATTTCAATGAATTGGACTCTTATATAAGCGGCTTTTCAGCGTAAAAAATCGAAGCTGATTTAAATGAATGACATCAGCATTTAAAAATAATGTGCACAAATTTTCTAGCCAGCATGGGCCACAACAATTGCACCAGGGGGCCAGCATAAGAGCAACAAATAGTTGTTGTGTATTGACTTAGGGATGGCTTAAGACGGAACCTTGAAGTAAAATAAAGTCCCACAAGCGATCCGCCATCTTTCGTTATGCAACATCCTTCGTTAATTTTCAACTTAACTTGGTGCTTATTGTTGCCCACTAAATGCAACCACGTTGCAACATGTATAGCCCACAGGCAACCAAATGAATTTGATCAAAGTTGACACTTGTTTTTATACGTACACGTAAGCATTGTCATCATCATCGTCAGACATGGTATGGAGTATGAGCGTCTAAGAGCTGGAGGAACCAGCGACGACGATGACGATGACGATGATAGTGGCAAAAAAGAAGAGGCCAACACATCCATCCACACAGCATTTATTTCAACAACATCAATTTAACTTTTGTATCAAAGATGATGTGATCATCATTGTCGGCCTGCAGCTTCATCATAAATACGAGTGCAGTACTATTTTCACATTTCAACACAAACATAAATAAACAAATGGAGGGGATGGGATTGTTGCAAATAACCGGATATATGAGGCAACGCACACTTCCACCTGAAGACTTTGTAGGCTGGTGTTTTCTTTAGCTTTTTCATTTTGCTTTTTTTTTTTGGTTTTTTTCTTTCAATTTAAAATCAATTTACTTTGCATGTCAAAAGCATAAATATCTAACATGCCGTCAATGTTATAGCACTTTGAGAAACGTTGAACACGAGCACATACTCACTTATAGATTGTACAAATACAACAAACGATATTAAAGATGCATTCGAATCTATTTATCTGGCTGCATAAAGTCTTTGACATATAACCATTGAATCTATTCCTACAATTGCCAAACACTTGCTTGTAGCGCTGTAAGGCAACATGGTTACATGCTTCTCATTGCTGTTTCTATTGTAGTGGTAGTAGTAGTAGCAGCAGCAGCAGCAGTAGTAGTAGTAGTAGTAGTACTCGTTGTGTTGTATTTGATTATGATGACATTATTGCTTAGGTTGTGTGGCATGTTGCATGCAATAATTGACACAATATGTGGAAGCTACAGAAATTAATATTTTTTTTCTCTCTGTAAACAAACCATTTGACTTTGCCACGAAGGCATATGATTTATTTCCTTATGATATGTTAAGTAGCTAAGCTACACTCAAATGTACAAGTGGAGAGAGTTCATGTGGAATGGTTGACGTTTTCTTTGCTATCTTTGAGGAAATAGAAAATGAAATGTGAATAATGACAAAAAGATTATGAAAGGAAGTGGAAAGATATTGGAAATAATTTAAAGAAAAATTCAAAGTTATTCGTATTTGAATTAATTACAGAAACTTGATAATATATATTCAAGTGATTTTGAGTCATTAATTTTAAATTTTAACACATTGTGAATGGAAAAATATTATTTTGAATAATCAAAAAATTATTATTTCAAACGTTTTGAGACATTTTGATGCAAAAAATTATTTTCGAGCTCAACTTCGAATTTTCGAACTTATCTTCGAATTTTCGAACTCGGCGAAATCATATAGAATATTCATTTCGCAGTAAGCTGCAAGCTAATTAATCTATTTTTTGATGTTATTTAGCAGATTTTGAAGTTTTCGAACACTGCACTTGAGTAAAATGCGCATTAATGTTTCCTTAAAGTGTTGTTGAATATTTAAATTTTGATCTTATCGCATGAAATTAGACTCAAATTTAAGGAATTCTTTTTGAAATATTTAAGATTTTTATAGAAAACTATTCCAAGCCCGAACTGACTATTTTCGAAATAGTGAAATATTGTAATTGTA
This sequence comes from Linnaemya vulpina, assembly GCA_963675445.1. Classification (NCBI taxonomy): domain Eukaryota; kingdom Metazoa; phylum Arthropoda; class Insecta; order Diptera; family Tachinidae; genus Linnaemya; species Linnaemya vulpina. The sequence goes on along the minus strand of OY776278.1, from coordinate 73,730,506 downwards.
TATTGTTTACGGTACAAAGTTTCATCGTAATTCATATACGCAGTTTATCACTTTTAAGCCAGCAAAGTTCTTATTCCGAAACATAAAAGTAATGAAACTATTCTAGAATACTATAAGAGCCATTTTTCGAAGTTCGATTTTTTTACAAGCTCTGCCAACATTATTTGCTGACTGTATTAGATAAAAAGCAGAAGTCACTTACATGAGAGCACGTTCTAAACATTATCTAATAAATAGCATTAGATTTCAATTGATTTACATAATTTCAATCTTCGAAATCGGTGGCGAAGTTCGAAATTTCGATCAAGAGTTGAGGCATTTCTTATTTAATTGTATTGAAATTTGGCCGCTGTATTTTTGATATTAGATTTTTTCGAAGTCAACTTCGAATTTTCGAACATTTTCTTTTTAATATTTATAATATCTAAAATTGCTTTTATATTACAAAATATTCTGTTCGACTATTTTGTAGTTAAGAGTTAATATTTTTTTATATCATTTTAAAAAAATGGCCGATTAAATTGCCAATTTTTCACAGTGTATTTGTTTAACATTTATATAATACAGGGTCATTGTATTTATTAATTGGTTTTTGGCATTTTTGTTTCCTATATTTTTCCTTCTACTTTCTCTTACTGCCAATTATAGCAAAGTTTATTTGCAACCTCGAGCTATAGAATAAAATTGGTAATTTTGTAGAACAAGAAAAAGATATGCAACTGCTTTAGGCCTTAATTCAGATGTACAGCTATTTTTCTCAGCTTTAACTGTAGGAAAGCTTTCCAAAAATGCCAAAGTTTTATTTAAAAAAAAAGCCAAAATAAATTATGATGAAATGAAAAGTATCATATCAAATTGGTTACCTACAACACAAAACGGCCTATTAATGCAATTTCACAAGTTGGCTACAAAATGCGCCAACTTTGTGTCGTTGTTTCTGTTTTGGTTGGTATAAAAAGTATGAAGAGCAAAGATAATAAAATGGCCAAACTTTTAAATGTGTTTTACTGATGTTGTAAAGATAACATGTGTCGGACATGCTGTTAAACTTAAGGTTGGACAAGACACAGAACAAGAGCTCCTCCGTTTAAACGGAATTGTGGTCAACGTGTGCGAAAACAAAAACAAAACAAAACGAAAAAAAAACGCTTAAAAGCTCTCAAGCACTTAAGTATACGGTAGCAAACTTGACAAGCATTTAGAGTGGTTTTTATTTTCGTGGCTAAGAAATTAAGAGAGACGGTTTCAAAGACGCCTAGTTTATATGGGCTAACAAATACTCCTGAAACTGTGTAATTCGATATATCTGAAATGCTACACTTTACAGAGGAAATTTTGCTTTCACACTGGGCTGAGCTTCAACTCATTCTTGGCTAACGTTCGCCTTAAGCTCACACTGTAAAACCCACCCTTCTTTTGTATTTATCTTCACTGCAGCAATTTAAGCAACTAAAAAACGCCTTTCGCTACCTCAAGGCGGATAACATGATATCATATCAAAAGCCTACACTTGTGTCGTTTAAACAACTAAAAATCACCAGCCAAGATTTAGACCAGTTTCTTTAACTCATCACACCGAAAACAAAGAGAACATCACACAAATGCATTGTTGAACTTCAAATAAAACTTTCTTAGCCCAGAAAGCAGGTAAGAAAACTTTGCCACAATTTTATATTCATGCAGACGCAACGGCCGGCCAGTGATTGGCAGTTAAAGGCTCCGATTACATTTAAAACTACATTTTGCACAATTAAGTTGCCAACAAGTTTAAAATTATGCAATTATGGCCTTTGTGAAATTGCTGCTAAATTACACAGATAGAGAGAATAGCTGAAACTGACTACCTTAAACATGTATGAACATTAAATGCACACACACACACACGCGCGCAAACTATTCAGGATGATGCTGATGATCAACATTGTTTTGGGGCAAGTTGTGCACAGTACAACAACCAATGTATTTAGTTTTATTTCAAAATTCTGTATCTGTGGCATTTGAATGTGTGAGTGAATTATATTCTATAAGAAGTGTGTGTAAAAGTTTGATCAGCTGATGATCAACATTGTTTGGGACAAGGTGTGCGCAGTACAACAAACAATTTCTGTACTTTTATTTCAAAATTCTATATCTGTGGCATTAGTATGTGTAAAAGTTTTCGCAATTATTTAAAATTTTATGAATCTGCTGATGATCAACATTGTTTTGGGACAACACACACAACAATTTTTTTAGTTTTATTACAAAATTCTATACTTGTGTTATTTGAATGTGTGAGTGACTTATATTCCATAAGAAGTGTGTGCAAAAGTTTGCGTAGTTATTAAAAATTTTATAAATCAGCTGATTGTGACACAATAAAGAATGTGACAAGAAGTTTTCCAATCCTAGAACTGCGACTACCATGTAAAGTGCTTGCTCCTGATCATCATAGTAAAGCGATCAGCAGGAAAAATTTCAAATGTTTTTGCTTCTTCTACTTATAGAGTAGCCTATAATTCGAAAAATTTTATATAAAACAAAAGTTGGGCGAAATTGCTGCAACAGCTAATTTTTCCTATTACTGCTTGTTACTGTTGTTCTAACAATAAAAGTAACAGCTAATAACAAATTGTTAAACAAGACTCAAAACACACAATTGACTCGAACTCTTAATAACAAGGCAAGTCTTATACAAACAAGAGCTCAGCTAAGCCGCGAGACAGGGTCTCGGTGTAGTTAATTGTGGTATTTATTTGAATTTAATATGAAAGCGCGCAAAGTGAGTTTCTTGAATGCTTTAAGCGCAGAGAATTTCAATGATGACATGATGGATATTTTAGAAGAAAAATCCTTTCCTTTGGCTGTCCATTGATTGCATTATTCATACATGACTACAGCCAGCAGTTTCTCTGGCAAAACGGCTAATTAACATGTTAAAAGTGTTATTAGCTTAAGAGACAGACGGACATGCAGACACATGTTTAGAGCGCAGTTAAGTTTAATTTTTTATTTTCTTTCTTTTTTAAATACACAAGAAGCATTTAACATGAAATGGGTTCATTAAAAATGTTAATTAGTTGCCTTTTAAAAATGTTTGATTTGATTAGATTGTGGAAAAAAGTAAGTTGCAAAAAGTCCTTAATTAATAAGGATGCATTTTAATCAAATTTATGTTTAATTTATTTTATATGGCGTTAGAAAATAATTAATGGCGTTTTCTTTTCTCAACAACGGGTAACATTTTTTCACTTGTTTTATAAAAAAAGGCAGTTTAGAGGTAATTTAAAACAGAAATTACTTTTCGTGTCGGATGTTGGTTTAATTTTAAATATATTTTTTACTTTCAAAAGACAGAATGTTGCCGTTTTCTACAAAAAGTGGAAAAAATGTTGCACTCTTTTCTACAAAAGAAATTAGCATAAGATTTATTGAAATAATTAAATAAACAAATATTTTTTTATTGATTAATTAAAACGAATTTAAAAACTTTAAAGAGAAATTAAATTGAATGAATTATAAACAGTCTAACCGCGATAATTCGCGCCCGTTGATTCAAAAAACTCAACAATTGGAAATAAACCGCTGGTCCCTTGAGGAAGAATCCCACACATTTTGGTCCCTCGATCATTTTTATATTTTTGTGATTGAACACCCCGGAGAGACCCCTTCAAAACGTAAATTTTCTTGAAAAGCCTCTTATAATTCGTAAGACAAACCAAAATGTAGTTAAAATATATACAAAAACAATAGGAGGATTCACAGTGTAGTCATAAAAATATATGACTATTGTGAACAACCCGTCGTAACTTACTATTCTATTTCATAACTCGATCAGCTGATAAGATAACAACAGCTCATATATATAACACATTTGTAATTAGCTGTTATGAAAGCAAGAGAAAATTAATAAATTAAAATTCTAATAAAGTTGTTTGGAAATGCCAAAAATAAGTGAAATTTTAAAATTATTAAATTTGCCTTCTGGTGCACAAGAATATCTAAATTGAATTTGTATCTATAAACTAAAACAGCTGCCGGCTTGATATGAGCTGAATATATATTGTTTTTTGCGGCGACATACGAAAAAAAGCATTCAGTATCTGCCAGTTACGAGAAAAAATTTTTACTTGTATTTAATTTTGCTATTTAGTTCCCTTTTAATGTTTTTTATGTTATAAAAATTTAATTTAATTTACAGAAATTTAAGTATGAATAATTTTTTAGCCGCTTCCTAGTCGTGAGTCATATATAAGTAACGGCGGCAAACATATACTATCGGCGTCTCGCCTAAAGATTTTCAGCCGTTCGACTCAGATCTCTAGTGCATTTTATGACAACACAAAATCACACCTGAAAGAGTGCTATTATTTTATGACTTTTTTATATGCAGCACAACAACTTTTTAAACTGGTCTAAAATATTATGACTTTATGACCATATGACTAAATAGTACACAGCGTGAATACCCCAAATGTGTTTGGCAAGTATGTTTACAATTGTCGTTAGTTTTCTTTCTGAAATTTTATATATTAATTAAGATTAGTTTGTTTCTAAGTACGACCTTAAAATTTCGAAGAAAAGAAAACATTATCAGTAATAAAAAAATTATATTTTTAGTTATTGATGGTAAATCGAAATTTCGTTATTCCGAAATCTCCGTTTATTCGTTAAAAATCAGTCGATCATTTCGATTACAAATTATCAAGATTCTACTGTATTTTATTATGTTTGTAGCGTGCTTTTTTTAACCGTTTGATATATATTTAGCAGAATTTTCTGCTATCCCACTATCATTATCAACCTAATTGTTCAACTTAAGCAACAGAGTAGAAAAGCTGTTTTTGGACGCCGCTACACTTCCATCACTAGTACAGACGACTTTCTTTATCATGACTATTATATAGGGTGTTTTTTATTGAGTGATGCAGGTTTAAATCTTAATAAAACATAGTAATATATTTTTGATATCAATGAAACGGTCTTTATTGGATAGAAAATTTTATGACATTAATGTTTAAATATGATTTCGGCCATGTGGCCGCCACGGCTGGCGCGTACAAGGCGCAAGCTGGAACACCAATTTTCACAAACAGTAACATTCTGATCATGATCGTTTTTGAAGACATATGGGCCAATGACTCCGCCAGCCCATAAAGAGCACCAAACAGTAATTTTCTGTAGATGTAATGGTGTTTCGACAAAAGCCTGTGGATTCTCTTCACTCCAAATGCGACAATTCTGTTTCTTTGCGTACCCATTCAACAAAACATGGGCTTCTTCGGAAAATAAAATTTTGAATGGACGAAGTGCGCGATAAGTTTGACGAACAGAACTATTATTTTGATTAAAAATTTCCACAATTTGCACGCGTTGCTCTGGTGTAAGTCGATCCATAATGAAAGCAACTATCAGCTGCTAAATGGGTGGCCAAATAAAGCAGCGATGCCAACTAAAAGTTGTATCACTCTATAAAAAAAACACCCTATATGACATAGTAGAATGTTATAAAAATTTGTTATTTTATGAGTGAATAGTACACGAGAACTGGGGGCAAATTACAGCACTCGTTATCGAGCGAAATTACGAAATATTTCAATAGAGTTTATATGGAAATATTTTAAGATTTCGAATCGTATCGAATGGCGTAATTTGCCCCAGTATCCTAAAATTCCGTTTAACTAATTTCTTAATGTTCTTCTGAAGTTTTTGTTCCAATCGAAAAGAGTTTAACTTAAGCATAAATCGGAATAATATATTTAAAGCGATAGGGGAATAATCAAACGGCAATGCAGAGACCGCTTGTGCGATTTCCTCGCATAACAAATTTTTTTAAAACAAGTTGCAATATTTCAATGGTAATTGCGAGTTAAATTTGAAATTAAAAAAGAGCGATGCATCTATTTTTATACAAATAAAATCGAATACAACGCATACAAAACTACTTAATTCGATATTAAGAGCTTTCCCAACACTTTAAGTCACGCACAAAGTTATTAGCAGCAATTTCTAATGTTTGGCAAATTTTTGTATTGCAAAGATCTTCCAACGTCTTCTCTTCATGTTTTGAAAACATCTGCATCATTTTGTTTTTAAGATGGGAGGAAGACATTAAAAATAATTAATTGGTCGAATGTGTGCTTAAACAGTTGATTGTTAGTGGACCATCCTTTTGGAATAGGCGTTAAATCATTAGAAACAGTATTGAAAACTTGCATAATCTTAAGCGGAAATGCAATTAACACTGTTTTCATTGATTTGATAAATGGATGCTGCTAAAAGCTTGCACGCTTATTTAGTAAAGAAATTTATTTTAATTGTAAATATGCAAATTCTATTTTTTATGCTAAATGAAAGCATGATATGGGAAATTCCATGTCGTAAAATAGTTTTGTAATTTTAATTAATAATTTATGTAATTTTTCGTAATATTTGATATTTCATTGATGACATAGTGAAGTCTATAATATTTTTTGTTGTGCCATTTTGTCAACAGTATTTCCTGGAGAGTCGTAAATTTGTTTCGACAATTGCAAAATTTTATATATATAAAAATTAGCTTGACATCTACTGATGATTTGGTGTAACAACCCATGGAATACAGGCATATAGACATACTCAACCCAAAAAAAAAATTATTTAGTTTCTTTAGTCTTCCGAAAAAAGTCTTTAAAAAATTTTTATGGTAACCTCTTGAATTTGTTTAAAAAATTACAACTAAAATATTCCATTTATCATGAAAATTGTTTAGAACATAAAATTTGCTAAAGAGTCGTACAGAGGATTAAGAAAAATAGATGACGTCAATCTTATATATTCACAGAGGCAAAATATTTAGATGTACAATTCAAAACTGTGTTTACATTTTTTAAATAAATTGTAAATTTATTAAATACTAGCGGATCCCGGCGTGCTTCACTACTCTTCCCGTCGCTCATACACGCCTACATTTTTGTTGTTGTTTTTTTTTATGTGGAAACTATCACATGTTATCATAACTCACAACAGCGTCGACCGATTCCGTGCAAACTTTAGATAAACCATCTACACGACCATTTGAGCAAATCCTAAAATCGAATTCGGTTTGACCGCTCGTGAGTTATAAAGGCACAACACACTTGCCACAGGTTTATATATATATATATATATATATATATATATATATACATATATATATAGATTACACTGCTATGAAGATAGCTCAAATGTTTAAGATTCAGTTCATTTTCATTAATTTTCAGTGGCGCCATCTGGTGAAAATAAGTCGCACCGGCTTACGAACCTCCGTCGGTTCATGCGCAACAACTTGGCTAAAGATCATAATATGATCAAATGCATAGTTTACTATTCCATAAAAGACATACAGACAAACATTCTTTTTTATATATTTTTCGATAATTCCTAATATTAAATGTAGATTTTTTGAATTTTTTGTCCTCAAGAATTTATTCCTAAAAATGTGGTAACACCGTTATGTACTGTAGTATCACAGCCAATTTAGCTTAAATATAATTCATTACAAGTCAATATAATATATCTCCACATGGATTAAATTTTTCACTCACCTTTAATATTTATTTACAAAACAAATCGTGTTCTCTTCTTAACAATTTATATCAATCACATTCCCAACTTCCTCATGCTCTTAAAAAGCTACTCTTAAATTTCTGGCGTACTCATTGTGTGCATAATAATATAAACACAAGCACCTGCAAGCAACATTTGTTTTGTTTGGCAAATATAAGCAACAACACAACATACGCGGACACACCAACAACAACAAAACTTTACACTGCATTTACGGATTTTTATGATAATAATTGTTTTTACCTTGATATTTGAAGAATTCAGTGATATGTACCGCGATAGTTTTATTGTAAACTTATTAACTACACCTTTAAATAGATTTATTCACAAAATTTAAGTTATTTCAACACATTTAGACATATTAAAACGATGAAATACTGTGGAACCGAAGCTATTTGTGTGCGAATGTTAAGAATGCCGTTGAATAACTAATAAAATGATGAAATAATTGAGGGAGTACAGCTGTAGTGGAGTTGCCACATTCTTTTTTAATACATGCAAGGTTTTAACGGGATAAGAGGGAAATGTTTAATATTTATTTAGGGAATATTTTACGATTTATAATTTTAATTAATTTGTAACTTCAGGTACGTTTACATTTAATAAATATTCGACCAAAAAACCGTAACCACTACATACAAGTGAAAAAAAAGTCTTGAAAGGGGGCAACTGCTTATTGAGTTAAACCGTTTCCAATAATATTGGATTCCATGACACTGTTTGTTAGTTATGAATGAAGTTGTTTTGATTAATATAAGGGAATTCAAATGAAATATTTTTCGTTAGTATGAAGTGGTTACGATTTTTTGGTAAAATATTTGACAAGTGTGAACGTACCTTTAGCAACTCTAGCAAGAAAATTAATTATATTTACATACATATATGAATTTAGTTATATTTATATGAAAATTAATTATATTATTATATGGAATAGGGATATCTTAGCATTCATATAATTAATTATAACCAAGATAGAATTAAATTACCAACCAGCGATATATATATATATATATATATATATATATATATATACATATATATATATATATATACATATATATATATATATATATATATATATATATATACATATATATACATATATATACATATATATACATATATATATATATATATATATATATATATATATATACATATATATATATATACATATATATATATATATATATATATATATATATATACATATATATATACATATATATACATATATATACATATATACATATATATATATATATATATATTTATATATATATATATATATATATATATATCTATGTATCGTCACCTAAAATCCAAAAGACTGTAAGTAACTGAGGAAAATATTCAGAATAGACTTCTTGATTGATGTATTTTTAATAATATGCATATTAATCGAACAAAGAATACCTTTTAAATATTTTGCCATTTGCAACCATTCGGCTTTCAGGTGACGATAGCAGTAATGGTATGTATGTACAAGGTGAGCCAAAAGAAGTCATCCATCCGATGTTGTTTGGCCTTCAGAATATCAGTTGTGGCTCGCGCACTATGTACCGTTGCTCCGTTCACATGTCTTCCAGTCCTAATTCGTTCGATAGCAGCAGTAAAAACTCGGTTAACATGGCCCTATAGCGCACACCGTCCATTCTTAGCGCATCTTCGAAGAAAAACGTCGCGACACCTCCTCCAGCGCGAACAGAGCACTATGCCGTCACTTTGAGCGGTTGTAATGGCTCCTCGTGCATTGCTCGTAGATTTCCGGTGCCCGAGAAGCCATATATTTGCTTGTTCACGTACCCGCCGTGGTGGAAATGAGCCTCATCACTCGTTATGATTTTGGTCGAAAAACCGTCCACTTCGATTATTCCGCATTTTACACATGGCTCGTTCACTTGTATTCTGCATCTGTCTAGTTCACAAATGTCAAAACAGATTTCACATTGGCTGCCATTTGCCAAAATAAGAACATCTTCCAATAGGGTGATTTCTTTTGGCCCACCTTTTATATGTTGTGGTTAAAGCCGAATATGGTTTTCGTTTTCAACATCCTAAGAACTACTCTGAATAATTGGTTCTTAATGATGGAAGTTTCGAGCAATAAAATAGACTGGTTTTTCTTTCAAAGCTTAATATATTATGCAAGTTGACAGCCTCCTAACGGTGTTTTGGGCTATTGAAACGGAATTTTAAATTGAAAATTCTCAATATTTCCTTCAATTTTCAATTAAAATGCGCACATAAAATTCTTAATCAAGCAGCTGCTGCGATTATTTTTAGTGTTGCTTTTGTTGCAATAGAGTTGATAAAAGAAACTTAAAGCCTTCAGATAGAAAACGAAACAACAGTTTCATTAAACACTAAAATAATTATATTTTGCTTTTGGCCAGCAAACGATCGTTAAATTTATTTAATAGCCACCACAATATGAACACTTTTTCCACACATTTTCCATTTTTCTTAAACTGGATCCAGTTTCACTGTTGCTGCTGCCCATAAGTCATAAAGTTTTATGACTTATAATTATGGCAAAAGACACGATTATTATTGAAATTTGTTTTCATTCTGGCGGCTGAGGCTTCCTTCTTTAACAGGAATGGGCCAGGAAAGCTAATCAAAAAGCTATCATTTGTAATTAGGGTTTGTTTGCCAGAATAAAATTTTTATTTGCTTAAGTTGAGCGATGATTATATTATGGCGGTTATAAAAAGTTTTGCTCA